>OZ022259.1:4199311-5399311 GCA_963978905.1 Trichostrongylus colubriformis
CAAACAATCAACTCTTACCGCAGATGTACATGTGTAGGCAAGTTGTGATTATTGCATCATTTGATTATGATATGCAGCGCACGGCACT
Source organism: Trichostrongylus colubriformis (assembly GCA_963978905.1). NCBI lineage: Eukaryota > Metazoa > Nematoda > Chromadorea > Rhabditida > Trichostrongylidae > Trichostrongylus > Trichostrongylus colubriformis. Next base: position 4,199,400 of record OZ022259.1, read on the forward strand.
AAGTGTAGCCATGACACTTCCTCGGTATCCTGCACACGGGCGCCTGATATTTGCTTAGTTCGATTACGCATTGGATGAGATGCACTTTGTGGTCGCGTATACGAACTGTGTAGCGTATTCGGAGCTATCATCGTTAAGCACTTTGTCATTTCTTGACTTATCATTCGACATTATTCTGGTTTCAAGGTAGGGCTTCGCTTGGTAAACTTCTTCCCTACTCAGACAGTGTTCAAACTTCATAAGTATCCAAGTTCGACTTTCTATGAATCTTGGCATTGTGTTTATTTATATGTAATTTATTGAAGCCGTGGCCAAGATGTTAATCAATTTTATTCGGCTAACGTTTCGGCCTTGTCGCCTTCGTCAGAGCCTGGAAACTCAAAGATAAATGCGATTTGTCCACCAAATCCATTTCAAACTTACAAAACAGTTTCTTCTAGACCAGAAGAGTTAACAGAGGAGTTGCAAAGCACAATCACAGTAGAACTAACCTGTAAACACAACCGGCTGTCGCTGAGACAGGCCGAGAAATGGGACAAGTTCACTTGTTATGGCAATGCACTCATCTTTTCTGTTCATTTTGGGGTTTTTGGCGTTAATCCAAAATGCCTCCAGAGTTTTGCGAGCTGGAGTCTGGGGCTCGCGTGACAAAATCCCTACAGTTACCTCAAACTCAACATCCCCATGACATCGCAAGCGGTGAGCACCCAGGGGGGTCGCAGGCCTCGATTTCTTCAGGCCATCGAGGTGTTCCTTGACTCTAGTACACAGAGGCCGTCCAGTTTCTCCAATATACCCATCTCCACAGAGCTTGCAAGTTATCAGGTAGACCACACCTGACTCCTGGCAATCACCTTCTCGTCCGTTAGGACAGACCACACATTGAGAGGTAGCACATATGCGATCATAGCCTCGGTTCCGGACTAATTGTTGCCTGAGGGACGTTGGGGGAATTTCGACCAACTGGACTGCATCGTCAAGACCGCACCTGCGTAGAGCTCTCCTAACCGCCGAGCTGATGGCATCGGTTATGAAAGGCATGCAGAACTGTACTTTTTCGCCCTCGTCAAATTCAGGTCTCGAATGCCTTCTCATGAGTGGTCCAGGGAGAGACTGCTCTTTGGTAGTGATGGGGTAGCCATTTGCCTGCGCTATCTTACGGGCTAGCTCCAAAGAATCTGCGTTCTCCTGAGTGCCCGATGACATCCTTTTGGCCGTGTTGAACATGTTCTTTATGATGGCCCGCTTGGTGTTCAGAGGGTGTGCCGACCGGAAATGGACCAAGATATTTTTGCTGCTAGGTTTCCTATACCATTTTGTTCGATACCACCCACGTTCGAGTCGCACTTGTACGTTCAGGAAAGGAAGCCACGAATCCTTGGGCTTCTCTCGTGTGAACTGGATGTTTTCCGTCTGGTTGTTGAGCAGGTTAAAAGAGAGCTCTACGCAGGTGCGGTCTTGACGATGCAGTCCAGTTGGTCGAAATTCCCCCAACGTCCCTCAGGCAACAATTAGTCCGGAACCGAGGCTATGATCGCATATGTGCTACCTCTCAATGTGTGGTCTGTCCTAACGGACGAGAAGGTGATTGCCAGGAGTCAGGTGTGGTCTACCTGATAACTTGCAAGCTCTGTGGAGATGGGTATATTGGAGAAACTGGACGGCCTCTGTGTACTAGAGTCAAGGAACACCTCGATGGCCTGAAGAAATCGAGGCCTGCGACCCCCCTGGGTGCTCACCGCTTGCGATGTCATGGGGATGTTGAGTTTGAGGTAACTGTAGGGATTTTGTCACGCGAGCCCCAGACTCCAGCTCGCAAAACTCTGGAGGCATTTTGGATTAACGCCAAAAACCCCAAAATGAACAGAAAAGATGAGTGCATTGCCATAACAAGTGAACTTGTCCCATTTCTCGGCCTGTCTCAGCGACAGCCGGTTGTGTTTACAGGTTAGTTCTACTGTGATTGTGCTTTGCAACTCCTCTGTTAACTCTTCTGGTCTAGAAGAAACTGTTTTGTAAGTTTGAAATGGATTTGGTGGACAAATCGCATTTATCTTTGAGTTTCCAGGCTCTGACGAAGGCGACAAGGCCGAAACGTTAGCCGAATAAAATTGATTAACATCTTGGCCACGGCTATTATTTATAGTTTGCTGACGGTGAAAAGACAATGGGAGCTTCTGTTGTCAGTTTCTCCAAGTATATCTTAATTTGCGCCGAAATTCTTGTCTTCGTCCATTCTCATGGTATGCACTATTTCCAATAAAATAATGCACTTCGGTGTCCAAAATATTTGCTGGGGAGACGAGCGGTTGTGACGCGGCTGAACTTGATAGTGGGAAAGGAATATGAAGTCTCAAGATACGTTGATGGGTAAGGGGATGAACTAGCTCCACGTGATCCTTGTTGATAGCGATTTTACGATCTTGAAGTTGAACAGTCACTCCATAGTTATCGGCCTCGTCCACGCCACGAGGTAGCGCAGACCAATTCAGATGCTCGAACCGCGACGAGACTGCTGCTCTCACATATCTTTACACTTCCGCAACCCATTCGAATAAGGGAATTATTAGTGGTAAGGAGGAGATTTGGAATCCGGGTGCTTTCTGATGGCGGACTAGCTGTGACGGGCGGGGCAATTGTCAAGGCTTGCCTTGGGCCCAAATACATCCGTGATGATTCGGTAAGGGGAAGGGGGTCCTGTTATCAGGTTTATGAGACCGCGTTCATACTTTACGGTGCCGGCGACAGGCGTTGCTACGTGTCTCTGCGTCTCCGCGTGTACCACACGGTCTCGTCGGTCGGCATCGTCCCTGCACGCTCCCTGCCACTCCGCCTCGTTTCCTGTGAGCGCAGCCACGATCAGCCGACGTAAAGTATGAACGCGGCCTAACCGTCTCATTCCGTTTTTCAAAAATATTGCAGTACTGAACACCTTAGCTTTTAGCCTCCTGAACCGGTAAAAGTATCCCTAACGGTGTTTGCAAGAAAATTATGATTAGATTGGAAAAGCCAACGTTTAGGAGTACATGAATTTGAAATTGATGTCGTTGATGCACTGGGTGAACGAGGTGGACAGTGGAATTGTTTAAATCCGACTTCACTGATGTCTGCCTACTATTATTCGCTCATTGCTCTTGTGGTGGGTGTCATCGTAAAGTTTCCTTTTAGTCTGTGAATCCCTTCAAATCAACTCAAATTCTGGCATCGGTCCCTGCTTTGTGCATCCTTCGTTGCTAACAAAAAAACATCAAAATCCTTGCATGGGTAGGGGGTAATTACGCCAAAAATCCACGTGGCCGCCCGCGGCGAGTCCGAGTTGGATTGTATCGTCTTACGAAACCTGCAAATCTAAGATGGCGATCGTATCTGAACCTAAGGTGCGACAGCGCGGGCGGTCGCGTGCGCATCATTGCTGGGGCGCGCCAAACGTTTTGAAAAATGAGGGATGGAGTGGCGCCGTGGCGATTTCAACATAGAAGCCGAGATCTGATCACATTTATGCTCTGCCTCATGTAGTTTGCTACATCATGCGCTATAAAGTCTAGATGTAGGGAGATTTTTCTATTCTTTACCTCAATATCCGATCCCAATGATTAGCTACTGATAGTGCGAAAAGGGTCTGAAGAATTGACGTTTCACGATTTTCCTTGTTGAAAAATCAAGCACTTTGAAGACTCAGTTTTGCGCTTATTATATTCAATCACTAAATGAAAATGGACCCTTGTCATTCGTCTCTAGAGCACCATAAAAGTAGATGCAGCGGTGCTAATATAGATGTGGAGAGGCCCTCACTGTTGCGCTCAATCGAAACCGTTATGCAATCAACAGTTTGTGCACTCAGGTGTATATTTTTACCTAAGCCTTCTTTAAGAGGGATAGAGACTTCCCCCTAAAGAAAACCTTAGGCTAAAAACCTAGGCAAAAGTAGCACGCGACGCCGAGCACAGTGAAGTGCCCCCACCAACCATATTAGCACCGGGTGAAGGGAGGTCTTCAAAATACGTGGGTCGAATTCAGACAGAAGCCGTGGAATTCAAGAGTGCGAAAATGGTTAGATACGTTGTGAAATAGAACGAGGGGTTATCGCTAAATCGATACGACAAACAATTTACGAGTAATGCAGATTGTAACGAGATATCAGATACGAACAAAAAATCCTACGAGATACCCACACTCAGTACGGCGCACGCGACCGCACGCGCTGTCGCAACTTAGGTTTAGATACGATCGCCATCTTAGATGTGCAGGTTTTCTGTGACTATATGATCCAACTCGGACTCACCGCGCCGCTCGCCGCGGGCGGCCACGCGGATTTTTGGTCATATTCATCGGCTAAAAAGTGCTCACGGCATGCCTTTTTGATCGCACCCAAAAATCAATATGCTATTTTGAATGTCCAGCATTTTGGCAAAATTATCTACGAGCGACACCCAACCGCCAGCGGTGTGTATATGAAAGCGCCAACCGCGCCCTGCATAAATCGAGCGCGTCAGCGATGATTCTCTCTTTGCCGCGCGCCACGACACCTGCGACTTCGCGACGGTCTCGTTGTCGCGATTGGCGCCTTCTGGCGCACGCGGTGGGTGGCAATCGGTATAGCCAACTTCGACTTGTCACCAGCATAAGAATGGGTTGGAATAATCCCTGCACTTCCTTATTTAATCGGCAGTTTAGGTAGAATTCGACAACTTTTTCCAGGCCATGCAAGCCATTGAAAGTAATCGTTTGAACGGTTGGCTTCAATTTCGGAGCTTGTACGATGAGGTATGTTTTATGCATTTATAGCCGTAACAGTTGTTTATTTTTTATTCCCAGTTTAGATGACTAGGAATACTTCGCTGTTCTGTTTCAACCCCGTTGCAGTCGCAGCGCGTCGCGACGGGCTAAAGATCGAGCTGCGTCCAAATTTTCGGTGGATTGTGACCGTCATCTATGGAGTAAAGAATTACTAGCCAAGTTTTTGTTATGAGACAGCAAGCTCATAGAATCACCTTAAAATCCGAGATAGGAACCCTATACATGGTGTGGAGTACAGTATTGCACGAGCAGTCGCGTTACTGTCATGCTTGGGTGGCGCTAAGACGAGCACGGGCTGAGGAACACTCGAGGAAGATCATTTTTCTGATTCTCCGGGTAATTCTCGAAAACAATCTTTTTTAGTGATTTTTGGGGCGATCAGATGGATAAAATGCCTTCAACAGAAGATAACTATACGAGGTGGCATCGCTATGGTTTTCGATTGACTACCTTTTTCACAATTTCATGAAGACACCATCAGTATAACAGTAATACCTGTCATATTATTAAGGAAAGAAGAGGAGGATCTTGTTAAAAAATTTGACCCCAATCCTCGACCATGGGCGTGATTCCCGTGGCGCGTGCGGTCGCTTCACGGTCATATAGAGGGTGCGCCGCGCCTAGACCTCATCTCCTCAACTTTCCTTTGTCGACCAACCTGATATGATGAGGCATGTATATTACATGTCATTATTAAGGCCAACAACGTCCTCGATCTTTGATTCCAGGTACCTGAGGTAGACCCTCAAACTATGACCAAGTTTGTCGCTTCGTTGATTCCACTGGTTCTTCCTCTGGTTATTTGTTTCTTTCTGCTATCCTGTGCTCCAAGAGATATGGTAGAGCAGCTTACAATTACAGTGCCGCCATTCTACGAAAGGTTCTGCCATTTGAATCATTTTGCTGTGAGCGTACACTCGTATGCGATCTCGTATTCTACCTCAAAGGGGACGGGATAAGAAAGGCGGCTGCAGCTAAAAAAAAGTTGCCTCTGCTACATCAGGAGTGCTTTTTCGCTGGGAATTACGCCGTAGATTGGCCTTCTAGACCCCTAGTTTCAAGAGAATGACATCTTGCAGGGATTCCTGATCCCGCACATTATCCCTATCGTTGCCTCTAAAAGTATGAGGGAGGGAGGGACATTTTATCGAATGTTGGAAAATTCGTCTGACTAATTCGTGTGGAACGTGTAAGACGTTCAGTAGTAACATGTGTCTATATAATCTACGCGTCTATAACGTGCCGTAGATATTGTATACGTGTATAATCCTGTAATTTCACAAGGAGTTGCAGGTGCTCCCCCCCCCCCCCCACCAGAGGAATCGTGCACGAAAAACAAGTTTCGCTGTTATCCATATATTTCCGTTGTATCCGCTTAATAAGAGTCGCAGCAAAGTTTCATGCAAAAAAGTGGGTAGCCGGCTGATATACAGCTCTCAAAGTGGCGGCCGAGGGGGCGGAGCCGAAGAGTAGATGCACTCCACATCGTCTGCCGCAGTGAGGGACGAAGTGTGGGGCTATTTATGTAACTTCCTGTTCCCAGAATGCATATCAGACCGCGGCGGACGACGGGGCGGGCAGTTACTCCGAGGCCAACACATCGAGGAGCCGTATCTTAGCTGAATTCTCACTTATTCTCGTGAAAATCTGCATGCAGCCCTTATTAGACAAATACAACATAAATATTTGAGTAACAGAAAAACTCATTTCCCAGTGCACGATTCTTACAAAAAGCACCTGTGCCTACAAAGGGTCGCATTCAAATGTGCGTACGCGGGAAAGTACTTTACATGGCAGAACCGTTCGTAGAATAGTGGCGTTCGCTCATAATTTGAAGTGTTTCGATTGTGGAATTACCATAAAATATTCTGCTTCAGGAAATTTCGGAGTTGTTTTCGGTGACGGAAGCTCATCCAGCCTTCAAACGAGTCAAGGGAGCTTTCCGTAATCTCTACACTTCTTCATATCTCGAATAAGCTACAGGGGCGACCATTTGTATTTTTCAGTGGCTCAAGAAATGATAGGGGACCATCTGCTTGACCGTACTCCACCGGATGAACGTACAGAATTATCTGCCCCCAGTGAAGAGAAGAAGTCCGGCAGTGATAAGGCAAAGAAAGATGTCGAAGAACACACGGCTCCTTCTGGTATGGACAGTACCGAGATATCAGAAACAACAGCGAAGGAATCTCGTGAAAAGACACAATCTGCCCCGAAAACGGCATTGGCAGTAAGCGCCCGCAGGGATCGCTCGAAGACTGGAACTCATCAAGGTGTTGATCAGGAAACACAGGAAGATCTCGATACTACACCATGAAGGAATCATACACGGGAGAATGAGTTTCTCTATTATCCATATACTAATGTTGCATTGGCCTAATAAGGACCGCATGCGAAGTTTCAAGGGTAAAGGTGGTCGAAGGGGCGGGGACTCTAAGTAAATGTCCGCGCCGTCATCTGACGCGGTCAGGGACGGAGAGTGGGACTGTTTATGTATTTTTCTGTTCCAACAATGCATATCAAACCGCGGTGGACGACGGGGCGGGCATTACTCCGAGGCCATCGCTTCGAGGAACTGTATCTTAACCGGAATCTCACTAAAACTTTGCATGTAGCCCTTAACAAGCAATTACAACATAAATATATGGATAACAGATAAACTCACTTTCCCGTGCGCGAATTCTCTGAGATATCACGAGGGATAACATTTGGACAGTCGCGTGGCTCCGTTCGATAGGTACGTTATGGTGCGCATCTGATAACACGCCCACGTTAAGAGAAACCCTAGCGACCTTGAATCATCACTTCAAAAGCAACATGAAGCGTAACTTGGGTGATTAGAAGGGGAAGGTATGGTTGCTGTGAATAAGTTGGTGCTAGTGGTGCGAGCTGAAGCGATTTCAAGGCAAGCCTCACACCCTAAGGCCCTGCCCAGAAGCGGACGTCTGCGCACGACCGCCGCACGCCACATATTCACGTGGCCCCAATCGAATGCCAATGGTGGAGTCCGCCGGAAAACACATTCACTTAAGAAGTCAACGGGGAGAAACCAAGCTCTAGTTCTGGGGTATTATCCCATTTTCTTCTCTACTACCTTGGTGCTTAGCTCTTCTAAGTTCATATTCAACAATCGTCCCAGTTATCCCTCGTGACCCTTCTGACTGTCTTCTAAAACAATAGTGCTTTTGACTTGTTTTTTTTGTTTCCGTAACGATTATCAACCTCAATACAATCTTTAAACTGTCCAATAGCTATTCGTAAGCCTTATGGCCTGGAAAACCTAGCTGTTGGTGAATAAAAATTCGCTTTATGCTGTTCATACCGTATCTGTCCTCATGGAATTTGCAGTGGGCCACGCTATAAGTATGGTGGTGAGACTCAGGTCAAAAAATAAATAAGGCTGAAGATCGAGCAAGAAATCCCAGGAAGATAAGGAAAATTGGCGATCAGATTTTGAGATCCTCGGTGGAGACTGCAGATCTCGCCATAGGATAGCACTGTTCTGTCACATCCATAGGTTAGATTACGTTCATAGTTTGCGTGACAGCTGAATGATGTCTGAGTGAGGTCGCGTTCATACCCTGCGGTGCCAGCAGCAGGACGTGGCTGCGTGTCTCTGCTCTCTTATGCCACCCTACCTCATTGCCTGCGTCGTCTCTTCACCTCTTCTCTGCCACTCTGCCTTGCTGCCTATGAACGCCGACACCTTATGCCGGCGCTGAGTATGAACGCGGTTTAAGGCAGCTGCATACAAAGACGCGACAAAGCGGGAGGTTGCTTCGATGGCTAAAGCCATACAGTGGATGGTCACCGGAGATCTGCTTCTCCGGAAACATCAACAATGGGTGACAATCAATAAGCATGTCTAACAGGCTTTACATAGAGCCGGCCAGGTCACTGCTCTTAGGAAACACGTGGGCGATCTTTTAGCAATTTTTGTACTCATATGTGTACATTTATGCCTTAAAATCTAATGGCGAGTATTCCACCATTTTGCTGGCGAGGCATGGTCTGTATGTAGGCGGGGTTTGTGTGGCCATTTGAATCGTTATTTTTTAGCTTCGAATATGAACAGCATCACTGAGTAAATAAATATTTTTCATTTGCTATTTTATAAATCGTCAGTGGAACACGTTGGCAATTGTTTGTTCTCACTAACAATCCAGTTATCGTTCATTTTGTGTTGTTGATAAACAAACTTGTCTAATAAACTCTGTATCACTAAACATTTCTGCACGTACGATACCTCACGAAAGTCCCATACATTTTCAGCTTTCAGCTTGCAATACAACCCTATACCTGATGAGTAGATGGGTGCGGTTACCAGAGCATGATTAATAGTACCATTTTGGCAACAATTTGTCGATTGATGCTTTTGCGGGTGAAAGTGGGTACACGGCGCACTCTAGCCAGTCTGGAGCAAAGTCATTCGATTTTTGCCACCTATTGCTTCATGGATTCGCTAGTAAACCTCTCGGATGTGTTCTCACGTGAATCCTCAATGGGAGCAGTCGCGTAGCGGTTAATTGCGTTGCATAGTTGTAGCGTTATCAGGACATAGTGCGTATAACCTACATTAGGCGCATTACCGTTGGAGATTTTCGTGGGGTATTAGAGGGATCACACAGCACGCATAAATCGCAACGCAGTACAGGAAGAATGCAGTTGCGCTAAAACTGAGGAATATAGGGATGACACTGAAAAAAGGCTAGAACGAATAAATCTCAGGTTGAATTTCGCCTTTCACGATGTCAGGATCCTTCCGAACCCCTCCTAAAGTAGAAGTAGTAGAAAGAATCTCAAAGTGTCATCACGACCGTTTCCTTACCAGCGAGTTTGAAGCGTGTTATTTGCAAAAGATGAGATAGCGCAATGGGAAGGGTGTTGTCTCAGGAGTGCATGGAGCTGGGATCGAATCCGGCGTCGATAAGCTTTGCCATCCACCATTATCACTTCTCAGTCTGCATCCTCTTACTTAGATGTTTACCGTAATCAACTTGCATGGGATACGATTCACCCGAGAGAGGGCCGAGCAACATTGGTGCCAGGTTTGGTTTCATAGGGTTTACATATGCATAGATGACTACGGATCTGTTCTGTGCTTCAATGGTTTGTCCATCGACAGATGGCAGAGGACATGCAGGAGAAGCAGCACTGGCTTCTACTTTATGTCGTCTACTGTCTGTTACATACGATGGGATGGAATGGGATTCCGAGTTCCTTCAGCAATTTTTTCCTTCGCTAGGGGATCCAAGAGGCTTCGTCGATGGGTACTTCTTGCGAAATGACTGGAGAGTACTTCTGGCGATCCAGACCTCTCAAAGTCTCGTGTGGCGATCTGGAAGTGTTATGCATCTCTATACCGTATAGATCGGTTTAATGATTTCTAGTTCGATTACGATCGATCTGCTGTCAGAGAACCATCAGTGGGCTTAAATCCGGCGCGGATAAGCACAGCAAAAAATCCTGTTTCGGCAAAAAATCGTGCAAACCCGGCACCGAACCTGCGTAGTCTAACTAGGGAAGGTATTTTACTTCCCATGGAACTTTGAAATGAGACCCGGGGGAATCGATAGAGCTTCGAACGCTGATTATAACCATGAAAACCAAAATTGCTACGTGGCATTCTGAAGCGATTTACGATGGGTCAAAGTTTGCCTGTGACACCTCATTAGCGAGTCACTCTGCCATCAGACGGTTTGTCGCAATGGCCATTTGCAATGAGACACATACCACTGTACGCGGATTTGAATGCTGATTTCAAATATGTATTCAGAATCTGTCAAACAATTACCTGAATGAAAATATGAAGGTTTTTCTGAAAAAAAGAGTAGTACCATTTCATGGTATGTTTGGAAGCCCATAGCGCGCGAGCCATACGTTTTCACACAGAACCAGTGTGATTTTCGTGTTCAGGGGATGAAATTGCCCTACGGCACAAGTTTTCAGTCAATTCGGACCAAGTTTCGGAAAAACTGATGGGCTGGCTATTGGCTGGCAGCCCATTGAACAGAGGAGAAGTCGTTGACCCTTGCCCAGCAAATGCTCTTATTTGGCGCTTGTTACGTGCATTTAGTGTGATGAGCAAGTGTGATAGGTATGTTTAGGTTATCCTGTTCAGCTTGCAGGATTTTTTGTGGAAGGAAATTCAAAAACTCTTACTTAACCCCTGGCCACCCCTAATCCCAAGAAGAATTTCCCGAATTTTCCGAATTTTGGCCAGAAACTGGATCCGGCTGGAAATTTGCACAGAGGGGTAATTCGATCCCTACGCGCTAATATCATACAAGTAAACGTTTAGAAGTGAAACAAAAGCACTTACTGACAATGCAACACAAAATGCAAGAAAAAGGCGCACCGGCGGAAAGCGAAGCCACGACCTCACGCCTGCAGAGCAGGTGCACTACCACTGACCCACGGAGGCTACTACCGGCTTCGCGCCAGTCATGCTGATGATGAAGCGCCTCGCCATTGAGACGTCACAGGCAAGTCACAGGCAAACTTTGAACCAACGTAACTTGCTTCAGAATGCCAGGTAGCAGTTTTGGTTTTCACAGATATAATCCGTTCGAAGCTCTATCGATCCCCCCGAGTATCATTTCAAAGTTCCATGGGAAGTAAAATACCTTCCCTAGTATGTTGACATGGCCCAGTATGGCATGAGACAATGTCTCGTATTCTGATGAAGACTATCAATCTCGTGAGGATTAGTTTTTTCCATCCACCATTATCACTTTTCAGCCTGCGCTCTCTTTTTAGGTGCAATCAACTTGCATGGGATTTTCTAATTTTTCTGGATTGCAGTACACCTCTGTTCTGGCGGAGAGTACCCGACAGGTTTAGAACAGCTGCAGCAGCCTTCGCGAAGGGCTTGGTGCAGGTCCAATTCCCAATCAGAGACAGCGAGCACGGCCTGCACACCCAGTCGTTTGGGGGCTATCCCATAGTGGCTTGGCCCACTTTCGACTCAATCGTATCCCATGCAAGTTCACAGCGGCAAATATCTAAAAAAAGAGCGCACGCTGAAGAAGTGATAATTCGTAAAAATTGTTCTGTTGCTGGATTCGAGCTCACTCCCATACACTCGCGAGCACGCTCACTCACTCACTGCGCCATCGCATCACGACTATTGAACGGTTTCCATATTAATATTTATAGCAGTGATCACGAAAACACTTTAAGACTTTCTCTATGGTTCAGGTTACTGCGAAACACGTCGAAGCTCTTCAGGTGAGATTCAGATGATATCATAACATCGTGTTAAGCTTAATTCTTCCCGAAAAACTCGGCACAGCTACCCTTTTCCTGTACCGCGACTCTGACGACGTGTGTTGGGCGATGACACTCTCTAACAACAATGTGCTTACTGTGTGTTATACGCGCAATGTCCCACATGTCCCACAACCTGACCCCACCTTTTCACCGGAACACTTGCCACACACCCCTGTTTTAACGGGGGTTTTAATGTCCCACAACCGAGACTTTCTCTATGGATCAGATTACTGCGAAACACGTCGAAGCTCTTCAGGTGAGATTCAGATGATATCATAACATCTCTGACAGTAATCTGATCCATAGAGAAAGCCACAAGTTTTAGCCGGGAGTTTTAATGTCCCACAACCGTTAAAACTGGGGTATGTGGCATGTGTTCCGGTGAAAAGTGTGGGGTCAGGTCACCCATGAGTGGATTTGCTTCACGAGTGCATTGATTTATTAGTGATTTCAAGATCTTGGCTAAGCAGTTGGTCCACTTATGTCAAAGATAAGGGTCGATCATTAAAGGCAGGTATTTGTGAAGTTATATATGTAATCCAGTTGAATATTTGTTACTTAAATGATCAAGTTAGAGCATCTTCCATTAAACACAATTTCTAACTGAAAACAGATACGATTCATGATAAAGGTGGAAGCTAGTTACTGTAACAGTCCATAATACAAAGTTACAAAGCCGTATTATTATGCATCAACCCAATAGTTACTGTAATAGTCTGTAATATAAACTTTTAGTCTCATGAGAATGTTGATTCCGCCGTTCCTGTAGTGAAAAACCCTCCAAATAGTGGTGACCTGACCTCCCGGAGCACTGGTCGGAAGTCTTGAACGCCACTCATAAAACTGTACTATTACAATTGACCGCCACGCGACCGCTCGCATCGGGGTGATCCATCCATGTGGTGCACATAATACTGAGAGTTTTAGTGCAGAATTTATTGAACGTCTGTGTACATCGACATCACAACAACAAAATATGTAGTTACTACAACTAATAATTATTAAGCTCATCTAGCTATTTTTGAAATTAGCAGCTTAAGCAATGCGGTAAATAAAGGTCTAAGAATCTCACCGCACAGACTCCGCCCGTTCACATGTCACACACTGTTGGTAGGTAGGAGTAGAAAGGTGAAGTTCCACACCACTTAAAAGCATAAACAAGCATGGTAAAAATGAGCCTAACAACTTTAGAAAGATGCTAAGATATCGATTCCATTGTCACGAAGAATAAGCGTTGTACAGAACCTCGTATTTTTCCCGTGTCGATCGAAACCATCGGAAAACCAGTTATCGAACTCATCACACAGACCCCTCCCAGTATGTGAAAACCACACCCCGCGAGCACATATCCTCCTTCAAATTAAAAGGTTCAATTGTGGGGAAGTATAGATAACAAGAGCAATTAAATTCTTACATTGTTTAAACATAGGCCAAGTGATATCAAAGAACAGTCCCTGTCTAAACTCCAGCAACTCGCAAATCCTCGAAATACTACAGCCAAGGCAGTAAATAGATATACTGAAGGTAGTTTGAATTGTATAAGACGCAAGCTTCGTCTCAGCTGGGCTCCACCCCTGCCCCTTCTATCGCCGAAAGTGGGAAGCCCAGCTCACTACTTCAAGAGTGAAGCTTCGCTGAAACGGTCTGTACAACCAAATAAATCAATAACGAAGTCAATTTGTGTTGATTAGCTGATCAGCTGTCGTTGGATTCTTCCTTTTCAGAAAGCCTGTGGTTACCTTCGGTCGAGCCAGAAGTGTTTACTGCTTGCTAAATAGGAATAAATTAGTAAATTTCAGAAAAAAACAAATTTATACTGCTGATGCCGGGGACAAGTCTTGATCGACCGCTGTAACCATCGCGCTGGGTTGAAACGATGCAAAAACTAAAAGGCTCTGCTCCGTCCCTACCCTTATCTGGGAAAAGGGTCCCATGGCGTTCCCTAAGGTGGAGAAGGCTTTGAAACAAACAAACAGAACAAATCCTTTCAGGGGGGAGGGAGCAGGAAGGAATAGGGGAGCCGGAAATGGAAAAACGACTTCCTTGAAGGATTTGTCGCAAAGAGAGCATACGGCATATGGCATATGAGATACCGCCTTTGTGCTATCACACACAGGTTGCAGCGTCGAGTCAAGAAATCATTACGTCAATAAGATCCCCTCCACCTTCCGCTAATACGACTCGCATTGCTTTGCCTCATACCGAAAAGTATTGTGTAGCGTGGATGATGGGGCGCATGGGTGTTGTAGTTTATGCTATAAATAAATACTATCATAAAACGGAACTATACCCCAGCTCATTATTTGATGGTCAGTGCAGCTATAAGAGAAAAACTCAACAAGATGGCCTTTTCATTCTTGCGATAAATCACATACAACCTTACCCCACCGACCATTACAGAATAAGACTCCCTGTCTCGGTATTGCATCGCCTTTCAGCAATCGCAAGGCGCAAAACTCACAGTATGATCGCCTAACATCACGTCGTGTTCTTCAGGTGCGGTAGAATCCTCGATGGCGACGTTATCCAGATCGACGCCCTTCGTTTCAATCTGAAAACTCTCATTTCCTGCTCTAAGCCGTGATTATGGGTGGGAGGGAGAGTGGATTTTCACCTAACTCATTAGGAACGAGCTTCGAAATGTATGAACAATTTCCTCACGCTAGATAAGTTTTACGCTACAGCAGTAGTGATTAGAGCTCCCTGACTATTGAGCGGAGCTGTTGTCCGGGTGGGGCTACCTACGCCAGAAAACCGCGTGGCCGCTCGCGGCGAACGGCGCGGTGGGTGCAAGTGCCAGTGGCAGGGCTGGCAGCCTTCAAGCGAGGCAGTGTGGCAGGGGTGGAAACGCAGAGAAAACGCAGTCACGCTCTGTCGGGCTCCCAAGAGCAATCGATGCGCAAGTCGAACTGGTGGCGCCGCGAGTGCGACGCTGCTGAAGCGGTTTTCTGGCGTAAGTAGCCCCACCTCTGTTGTCCCTCCTCTCTTTCACAACCACTGTGCTTCTTCTTATTTATCTACTTCCTTGAAAAAAGAGCGAGTAAAGAGGAAAAAACAGAAAGACGAAAAAAGGGGAATGAAAAAGGAAAGAACGAAAGAAATCTCAGAATAAAAAAGAAAAATAAAAATTTATTCTCACCAAAAATCGGTTTGAAATGATGAAATTTATTGATCCCACTAGAAAAATAGTCACATAAACCGATGGCGGCCAGAAGTTGTTCATATGAGTCAGCTGGAAAGTGTAGTATTTGGAAAGGCAACATATTTACTTACTTGTTTACTTATTCATTCATTTGGTACGTATGAAGTAAACGGGCCAGGAAGTTAAAAATTGCTATGTATGGTATAATATGCTCCTGTGGAGCTTGGTTGCCCTCATAGGGTCGTGGAAACGGCTAAACATGTACTTATTTTTGACATAAGTTAGGGAACCTTTTTAACTGCGATAAATTTTCCTCTCCACACCCCCCCCCCCCATCTCTACTGAAAATTCCGATGTGACCGAGAAAAAAAAGGGCTGAACACAGATAAACTCACAACAGGGGCCAGAATCGCACCAATCCGTGCCATAAGTGAACAACTGCCGGTACCACTTGCTCGGCACGATGTTTCCAACGATTCCACAGTGCACAGGAAACATGCATCCCACGTGTATTCATTGAAGACCGTACCCAAGAGATTGATAACCAACACAGCCCAACCCTGAAATGAGCAGGAAAACTTTAGGTAATGGCCCCGAAAGGCGTAAGGGTAAATGTCGACATACCGTATAGTGCAGCATTGTGAGTATGCTGAGAAAGAGGAAGCACAGACACACCACTAACTGAGCTCCTTGATGAAGTTGACGACGACTGAACCCAGGGAACCACGTATCCACTCCGAGAAGTATCTAAATAGGCCAAAATATCTTGGATTCTGGAACCGTCACTTGGGCTTGTGCTGCGCCAGCTCGTATTTCTGACCCACAAAACAAAATCCTAAAAAACGCCTTCATTCGAAATTGAGTTTCATGAATGATGCTACAATTTCAGAGACAATTTCCACCTTTGATTTCAGCTGAAGTCGTGCCAAAAAATCTTTGATGACTCAACTTATAAAAAAAAACCGATGCAACAAACCGAGCAGGCAGTGAATGGAACCAATCTTCGATCTCGATCGATTTCATACTACATCACAACATACGAACGATGACAATGAGCGAGATTCAGTAGCTCACTACCGTGCCCACCTGGGTTGCGACGCATGGGCTATGGGTTACATTACACGAGCTTGCAGGAGTGCTCAGAAGATCAAAGCACTTATCCTACTAATGCATTCTGCCCTTATGCATCCTACATTTGTTGCAGTGATATGCCAAACTATGAATTTTTGGAGGAAAATTTTACAAAAAAAAATAATTTTCGATGCGAGACTGTTCGACTCTCCGTCAAAAATCTCTCACGGAGATAAGTTCATATATCCTATACGGAAACCGACTGACGAAATGAGCATCCAGTACCCTCCCAGAACGGTAACGAGTTCGTCATGGATCGATTTCATACTACGTAACAACATATGAACAATGTCTGAGTGCGAAATTTAACAGTTTCACACCATAGATGTTGCCAGGCATGGATTATAAGTTATAAAACATGGTTTGTGCTCAGGTTTTCAATTTTCATTCTTAGTAATTTAGAAGCTATTACTCGATAAGCATAACTTTTCAGAGATCAAATTTTGAATATACTTAACCAGGTCGCCAAATGAAGGACATCCATTGCGTATGGGAAGAGTTTTGTATAACCCAGTTCAATACTACACTACAACATGGGAACAATGACTGAGGGCGAAATCCAGCAGTCCCACACAGTGTCCATCGGATTATCAGGCGTGGGTTATGGGTTATGTAATATGTTTTGTATCTGGTTAATTTTGCCTTTCTTTTTTTTGTAATCCAGCCCTCACCTGACAGAACTTTTTATGTACTGAATTTTAAGTGGACTTTATACACGAAATAGCTTATAACTCACCAATTTGGAGATCATGATGAGCACACCGAACAGAATTTGATTCACGAATAAATTACCATAGATGGTATTTGAATTGAGATCACTACCGTATGAACATAATGCGGCCACGAACCACATCATCCATAGAACGATAAGGCGCCGAAAAATACCTCGAGTTCTCCACACTTCGCAGAGGGTCTGAAAATCATGAGGTGAGGGATAGTGTGTTACCAAAATCTGGAGGATTGGAAAAAATAGTTTCCAAATAAAGTTCAAAAAAGGTACGAGACAAAAATAAATATAAGGATTTCTGAAATTATTATTGGATTGGTCGTTGAGGTACTACTCACCTTAACATGCTCAATGGGTTTATGCTGTACAGGTTCGTATTTTTCACCGGCAAACCTAGCAATATATTGCTCAGCAGCTTTCATCTCTTCCAAACGACCCTAAATTAACACAAATTGCTCCAAATGCGTGGCCTATCCCGCTGGGATCGACAAATAGTCATCACCCATTCTTCGATGGACTGTTTTCAAATAAACAGGAGAACAGAATTTCAATAAATGAAACACAAACGAACGAGTGAATGAATGAATGAAATAAACAAAGGTGAATGCTCAGAGTTGAATAGCATAAAACTTATAAAACCTCTCATCACTGCGTTATATAACCCATAGCCCATCGTTAAAGATGCAATGAGTACGTAGCAGGATCCACACACTCACCTTGTTATGCAGCCATGTGGGACTTTCTGGGAAAATGAATGCGATGCTGAAGATTGCTGGCAGCATTGCTATGGCGCAAGCAATACTGCTGGTTCGCCAGTCGGGAAACATCATACACACCAAAGTAAGTGCAATACGAACAACGCCCTGCAAGTATTATACATATCGATCGCAGGCAGTGTGCGATAAAACGTCCATTCCACCCCCCCTCCCCCGCCCTCTCCCCCGCCCCGAATGAAAACATTGAATTGAACAGTACCCAATTGAAAACTCCACGAATCACCATCCGCTGCTGTGGAAGAACGAGTTCCGTAACGTAGGCAGCCTTTATTGTTACGGCTCCACCAATGGATAATCCAACAACAAATCGCAGTAGAAGTAGTATTTGCCATGTGGGAGCAAACCCTAAACAACTTCTCTCAGAAAAATCTTCAAGGCTTCACGATAAGCGAAATTTGTCCAGAAACCTGATAATCGAGAAACCCATCAGTTCGCTTTCATACTCTGCGGTGGTGGCGGCATGCCTGTCAGCGGCAGGGCGTTGCTGCGGTCACAGTTAGCGAGACAGAGAGGCACGTGTGAAGACGCAGAGACGACGCAGTCACGCCCTGCCGTCGACACCGCAGAGTGTGAAGGCGTCCTTACTGAGTAGCCACTGCATACTTCTCTAGGTTCTGAGTCCGTACACAGCTACAGAATGAGAGATTTCGAGACAGCGGAGCTTTGACAGAACTCTCGGTCATTTAGGCGTAACAGCCGCTTTCGCTTGATACAAGTGATGGCTTCAATATTTGGCTGTTCGGAGAGTTCTAGCGGTTTTCGCCCCCCAATTTCGAATGCGAATATTTCGGTTCATGTTTTATCAGTCGACATAAGAAGCATAAGGATCAGCGAAATTTCGCTAATAAGGCACAAGCTTGCTTATTTCGGTTGGCCGAAGTTCTGGAGATCTAGAGGCAATGAATTTGTCGAAAGCCACCCTAGCATCGTGTTAGATCTTGGAGTATCTTTCCCGAAGAAAACAGTCCAAGTGCTTGGAAAAATGGATTTCAGAAAATTGAAAATTCATTTTATGGCATGAATCTCGTTATGCTTCGGGCTTCATTATGGTAATGTAACCCTAGAGAAGAACCAAAAAAATTCAGAAAATAGAAATTTTTAAGGCGCGGGTACTTCCCAAACTACCTAATATCGGCCCTGCTGCCAGGTGAGAGGAATACCCCAGAATGGTAAGCTTATGATGAATCGGATGGTGCTCCTTTTCATTCCGTAACTTCATTGGCACATAATAGGAAAATTATGAGGAGGGTGCATTTCGTATAATGTTGAACACCTGAGCAACGCGGACTTATCAGTCTCCACACTCCCACTTTTTGCTCAAGCCTTGGTGAAAGAAAGCTTTTTACTCCTGGAGCATGGGCAAGAATGCACCTAATCCGAGTACACTGAGATGCCTTCTCCCCCACTGGGACCGTAATGAGTACCATTTTGTAAAGGTTCGTGGTAGCACTAGAGGAAAGGAAAGGTGCAACAAACCTGTCATCAAGTTGGAAAGAAATCCTGTTGAGAGGGCCAGAAGCGAAATGGGTTTCCTGCCATACATGTCAGACAACGATCCGAATGTTAACGTACCTATGATAATACAGATTTCATTAATGTAAGATTTACATAAAGCGTATTGATTTGTTGATTTTTCGTATGCAAGTGGAATAATTGTGCTTGTTGATGCATTTAATTTCGTTTATTAGTTATTGCATTTTAACTGGAAACTGAAAACAACGTACCCAGCAAAACACCGAAGAATTGTAATTGAGAAAAAAGAGACATCATATATGCGTTTTCGCTACAAATCCATCCAAATCTGCAAACATATAATCGATATCAGACGGCATCACTAATTATCACCAATTACCACACCAACCTACCATAACCGTCTTCCGGCCAAGGCTAAACATTCCTTATGAATGCGTTATTCCACAAAAAATGGTTCATTTACATCTTTCTGTGAGTAGCACCAAGTTCTGTGATATATTCCATAACTTACGCGAGGAACGCAACAACCCAAATCGCTGCTTACTTATTGCGAAGACACAATACCATGTACTCCGTGCGCTGCCTTAGGCCGCCGTCAGACTTAGCTATTTTGCTATTTTGCGGTGTCGCGGCTCCGCACGCAAAAATGCAGCATTGCACAATTTCGAGGACGTAGTATCGCGTGGGAAAATGCGACGTCGCATAAACGCAAAATCGCGAAGTCTGACGACGGCCTTATGCAGAGACCAGGGTAATCAATATAGGCGCCAATCAGCTGCTATTCCTCGTATACTTCGAAATATATGCTCTTCTAAGCTTTTTATTCAGCACTTTTTGCTTATAAATATGCTACATAGGAAAAATATAGCTTGTGGTCCTCATTAATCCAATTGACAAGAAGGCTACCACATTTGTCCCCCACAGTTGAACAGGGATAATCTCGGCATTGATCGAATTGATATTACATAACAACATATGGACAATGGGTTAGCGTGGGATTTAGCAGTTCTGCAGGGTGCCCATAGATCTTGAAATATGGGTTATGGGTTGTGAGACGCGATTAGTAGTCGGTGTTTCGGCTCCTCTTCCCTACTAATCTATCTATGACCACCACCTTACGAGTGCAATGTTTATAGGTACTGAACTTATAAAACAGGCTATTGAACAAAAAACAACAAAAAACCAACTCTAAGGCGGCGGACTTGAAATAATCATCGTGCAGTACAAGATTTTCCCGACATTCATTGAAAATGGTACAGTTTTTGGATATTGCGCCATCACCTAGGATAAACGAAAAAAAATAAATAAGTGAATAAAAGTAATGCATTGAAAAGTATGAGGGGACAAAAAACATTTGCGCTACTCTCACATACCAAAAGGAGCAGAGTGAAAAAAGAAAGACCGCTTTTTATTAGCAATATCGTTGGCATAATATAATTAACTGAGTAAGTCATATCCACGGGGTACGGGTATGTGTATGGGTGGGTACAAGTTATGGATGGGTACGAATATGGGTATTATTGAAGGTAAGAGTGTGGGGAAAGTTGTTTTTGGTTTTGCGAGGTTGTTTTTCAAAAGGATGTTTTTTACGTAACATCCAAGCTCTAGCACTTTTCATCTTTTCCTCATGTTTGGAACCCAATCAACAATTTTCGGTCTGAAAACGGAACATTCCAGAGCACGCTCCGCCCACAGTGGGAGGACCTTAACTAGGTGCATGTGGTGTGGTCTTTACATCTTGCCCCATGCCCTAACCATACCACGCTTGTCCCCATCTCCGCAGGTGGTTTTTCACATAAAACCTAATCTTTTGACAGACGGACGGACGTATAGACAGACGAAGCGTTTTATATTATGGGGATACATACTCATATTTATTATATATATAATATATAATGAAAAGCAAACTGCTTCGACAAAGGAATTTTAGACAGAAATACACTGCCTAACGATACTCACAACAGAAAAAAATGTGTAGGATTTTGGAGCAACTGGTCACTATGGAATTTTGAATCTCTGCAAGGACCAAAGTACTTGTTATCACTAAAATATGTAAAACCGTGTTTCAGTTCGAAAGATATCACTGATAGCAAGTGAACAGAACTGAATGCCAAAGTAGCTGTAGCGATCGATGAAATGTATGGTTGGTGGCGAAAAAGGAGCATGGGGTGATATCGATGGGATAGGGCAGGCTGATCAAAGCACTTTGGAAATCAAAAACAGATTTCCTCATGATTATTCGTTTACTTAAGGATTGGAAGTTTTAGGAGCCAAATCAGAAATAAACACGGGAGATTCTGTAAAACCCTGAAGGGTTCCTGATTGTTACTTCCATGATTCAAAAATATTCAACTTCGGTTCTGATTTTCCTTTCGAATTTAAAGCGCTTTCTCACATCAATCAGGGTCAAGCAAGGGTTGGAATAACTCAAATGGAGTGGGTTGGGTGGGATCGAAAAAAAGAGGAAAGGGGTCGCATTCGAAAAGACAGTCCTTCGAAGAATTCTAAACTAACTTCTGTTTTACTTTTGCTAAGTAGTTTATGAGGCGATCGTGTGGTCTTTAAAAATTTATCCGATCGATAAATCTATAAACAGAATTTGTTAAAGGTAATGGTACTATCTGATCGATTGACGACCTTTTGAGGGACACAAGAGTCATGTGGTAATGGTAAAGGAAAAGGGCATGACTGTAGCGCGTCGGGATTGTTGCGGAGGGAGGCGGAAGGGAGGGTGGGGGGGGCGGGGACATTTTTCTCGGAGATGCTTCTCAATCCAATGCGAAACCCTAAAAAATTCCTTGCAAGCATTGGCTCCAGAACTATTCTGGTGATATCATTTAATGAGTGAAGTACATAGGTCACTTGATAACTGATAATAATGGATGATATTTGATGATATTCTAACTTTTTCAAACATTAACATAAACATACCACATTGCCATTTCGGTGAATAATTTGAAAATATAGCAAATATCATTTGAGTAGCAAAGAACATCGAATTCAGCCATGTGAGCAACACTATCAGATGAAATCGGTTCACATCGTAAAACATAGTCTAACCTGAAGATATTATTAGCTATCTCTGGTCAAGTCATTGGGATGTTTTATTTCACAGTTCTCTACACTTGGAACACTGGCACTTTGCAAAGAAAAAACTATTAGTTCACCGCATCCATAAAAATCTAAGAAAAATAGTTGAAATGGAAGAAAATCGGAAAATCTGAAAATCATCATTTTTACTGCCTATAGCTTCCCTTAGTCAGTACGGTGTTCCGAGATTTGACACGATGTGCTTCACTTTCCTCTCCAACTCGCAGTCCTATGTGTGCGAGCCAGGGGCATCGTATTAGCTGGGTCCTAAAGCGATGACGCTGTGCTGTGCGTTGTTTAATATGGACATGGTTCTATAATTCAGCTAATTCGATGAAAGAAAGCTCTTACACATCGTGTCGCGTGCCGCAACGCGAATTTCCTATCTTAATAAACCTCACTCGATCCTCGTCTGTGTGCATAGGTTTAAGTATCTCAGCAATTGCAAGGGAGTTCTGGATCATTCCAGGAGTTTCAGTCGATTTATTCATTGAGAAACATCGTTGAGTTTATATGCATTTACTTTTTAAAGGTTTATTTAATTATAGAGGCTATTTTTACAGTGAGACGTACTGGAAAAACGTAATAAAAATAAAGATTCTGAATGACATTCAATCGATATCCGATGTGCAGAGAACTAAGGGAATCTAACTTGTGGCAGGTGAAGGGCAAAATGACACAACGAATCAACGAGATGAACGAATTTCTCTCGGGCAAAGATGAATTTCGCCACTTCGTTTCCTGTTCTCGTCCGTTACGTCAAAACAGCCATGGCATTGAATTGATAAGATTTCTATGGGGTTTAGATGAATGAAAAAGGAGTGGTCAGATAAAATAATGTATGCCCTCCGTAGCACTGCGTTCTATTTACTTTTCAGTGTGCATCTTTATAGAAGCCAAAAGGAATTGCCCCCGGGAAAATGAGTTTTTCTGTTATCCATATATTTATGTAGTGTATTTTCCCAATTTGGACCGCATGCAAAGTTTGACCTGAGAGAAATGTGAATCCAGCTAAGATACAGCACCACAGATCCGGCCAAGGAACAGCAGCACAGAGCCTCGGCCGGGTGGGCGGGTCCTCCGCATTTAGGTCCACCCCGTCGTCCGCGGTCGGAGTTGCATTGTAAGGACAGAAAGTTTTATAAACCAACCCACCCTCCGTTCCCAACTGCGGCGGACGATGGTACGGAACTTCTGCTCAGAGGCTCCGCCCACTCGGCTGAGGATTTGAGGAGCTGTAAGTACAAAGTCGAATTTTCATTTGTTCGCGGAAAACTTTGCATGCTGTCCTTGTTAGGCAAATACAACATGAGTAGATGGGCAACCAAGATAATCATTTTTTGTAAACAATTTTTTGAGTGAATTCACTCACTCAAAAAAATTCAATTTCTCTAATGCCAACATAGCCTTTCACTCATGGGTCTCGCTCCTGGGTATCAGACTGATCCATATGTTGGACACTAATACCTGGCCTCCAACACGGCTCAGTATCCACACCAGGGTCTAGTCTGAGCGTTGAGAAAATTTCCCGAAAAATACCATCATCCTTCCAATAAGGAATCTCTGGCACGATGTGAAAATATGGTAGGTCTGACATAAATTCTGCAACACATCTCTGCAATAGGTCTGACATAAGTTTTATAAGCTTTCAGTAGAATATCACTCTCTTTTATCATCAGTCCCTTGAAGATTTGATAAGTGCGAAATGTGGCCTTTCTGAACAGAGCTTGGAAGTGATTAGAAAAATTGAGTTTATAATCACTGTGGAAGCCAAGGTCCTTGACAGAGGAAAACAGAGGAAACTTTATCAAGATTGTGATTGCCTAGACAATAGGTGTACGACAGATTGGAAGTATCAATTCTCGTGTAAACTGTTTTGTCGGGGCCAGGGGTGACTTCCATTCATACGACCAATTCAAAATGAGATCTAACGCCTTCTGAATGACTCGTGTATCATCATAGCTTATCCCCGGCTTACGCCTCTGAAACTGTCGCTGCGAGACTGTGTATGATCACAGTCGAGCCGCTTACAAAAAAGTCGTCAATCGATATTCGTACCCTATTATTAATATTAATTATCGGCTGACAACATTTTTAGAAATCGACCAGCAAGCCCTAGTATTTCCTAAGCGAGTGTGGGTTCTGCTCAAGAGTGTGTGGGTGTTAGGCGTTTATCGAAAAAGTTTTAAAACTATGACTCCCTCGCACCCCAGATACGACCCTCACTTTGGTTTGCAATCCGAACAAAGTACGACCTCCCACCAACAATCCTCGGCGGAGGCCTTAGCTTGCTCTCCACTTCAGTTATCGCTCAGGTCACACTTGCAAAGTGAGTTCGGATGCATGGCTCATACCAGAAACAGGAATTCAAGAGGATTCATGAAAAGCCACTTGAACGAGTTTCTTTTCATGGGAGTGGTCTGTGAGGTGTGCGTGGTTTCTATCCTGTTGAAAGCTCAATGAAGTCATTTTTTCACTGTAAATATTCGAGAAGTGTGTGTGTGTGTCAGGGTTGTCCAACGGTCAGACCACGCGAGCATGCGGCGGCGGTCGTCACCCCTGTCCGGATTCACAATGGGACTTACGAGGCGTCTGATGGGCAATGCAATAGGCGCGGCGCGGTAACCTGGATGACCTCACTGGACAGTTTTGACGATGTGCTGGTAATCGGAAAAATGGTTATTAAAATAATCCATTTCACCGGTAATGCCATGGAAAATGGCAACGACCTATATCTGAGGTCTCAGAGACAAATAAAAAAAGTTTCTGCGTGGTGTCCAGCCTTGATGATAGGTCCAAGTACGATCTTCGATTTTTGGACAGTTTTTTTGTTTTACACGGTTGCACAGAGTCGAAGATAACAATGGTGGTGACGTGCAGTCTCACAGAAGTGAACCGAATGACGGTAATTCTCTGTTACATCTATAGAGACTATTTTCGAAAAGACGCCATAAACTAAGCAAACCTCTTTCTTACAGGTATCCTCGGGGTTTGCCTCGGAATAAATACAGGTAACCTTAAGCTTTGCCTCGGTATGAGCACAGGTATTCTTGGGGTTCACCTCGGTATAAATACAGGTAACCTTGGAGTTTGCCTCGGCATGAGTACAGTTAATGGCGGAGTCGCCTCGCTATAAATTTAGGGGAACCTTGGGTTTGCCTCGGTATGAGCACAGGTACTCTGGGTTCGCCTTGGTATAAATACAGGTAACCTTGGGGTTCGCCTCGGTACGAGTACAGGTAAGCACGGGGTTTGCATCGGTATAAATACAGGTAACCTTGGGTTCGCCTCGGTACGAGTACAGGTATTCTCGGGGTTTGCCTCTGTAAAAATAGAGGTAACCTTGGGGTTCGCCTCGGTACGTATACAGGTATTCTCGGGGTTTGCCTCTGTAAAAATAGAGGTATCCTAGGGTTCTGCTGGATTTCCTGCCTTTCTGCAGGTTATCATATGATGAAATTAATGCCCTACCAAAATGTCATGGAAAGTACTACGTTCTACCGTCTGCGTTCATTTTTGAGAAGCTTCCACGCGGGCACTCGTTCCCGAGTAGAACCGTGGGCCTATCCCTTGTATATACAATATACTTGGCTGCAGGAAAACTTACGCAAAACTTTGGGAAATTTTTTCTTTCCTCATGTAACATTTCTTGCACTAAAAATTAGACTGAATTTTCAGAGACTAATTTTGTTGTTGATATTTACATTCTCCAACAACAAAAATTCACATGCTGTCAACACTTGAAGCTAAACAGGAATAAAAGTAAAAAAAGTAAATTTCCATACTGAAAAAGAATAAAACTAAATATTGGATGGAGCCCAGGCACTGAAGAAATCTTCATACGATTTTTGTTATTTTCTTGGATCGCATCTCAGAATGAACGCAGCTACGCCAAGATAGACGATTACATGGATGAAACTTGAAGAAAAGGTTGGAATGAATGAACCTGATGGCGAGTTAACCCCATCATGTCAGAATCTCGTTAAAATCCCACCTGAAGGGCTTCGTGCCGTCAATTCAGGCGTGCTTCACAAATTTTCGGTTTCCGTACCTCGAGGAATTTTAGGTGTTTTTACGGTTGCTGCTGTAACATCGAGTATGCGAAAGGTCGGGGCAAAGTGACGAGATGGGGCAGCGGGATGAGTGCTGTCACAAGAGTGTGTGTGGGTGGGATGGAGTTCTAGAACCGTACAGGTTTTGCCGATCATCATTACCACTTTTCAGTCTGCATCCTCCTGTTTAGATATTTGCCGTGATCGTGAAAAATATGAAACCTGCATGGGATACGATTCATCTGAGAGTGGGCTGCGCTGCATTAGTGGTAAGTGCCGTTAGTGTACTTCCATCGCTTGTCCTACATAACAGTAAGCAAAAACCTAAAAGTATCGGACCGCGTCGTTTTATAGCGCATTCGATGGAGCTCGAAAATTTGGTATGAATCTTAACAGTTCGGTTTAGCTGATTTTGAATTCTGAGGTGTGCTTTGGCCTTTCCTGTGGGAACTCGTGGCATGCGACGTGAAGCAGAAGCAGCACTGGCTTCTACTTCATGTTGCATGCTGCGAGTTCCCACGGAAACTTTTCCTTTCGCCAGAGGGACCAAGGGGCTTTGTCGATGATCCATGGAAAAGGGCTGATGAATATTTTCGGTGGTCCAGACCTGTCAGAGTCATGTGGCCGTCTAGAAGTGTTATGCATTCGAAGATCGCTTTAATGATTTCAGATTTTTATCGGGCATGGCCCGAAGGCTCTGAAGGTGTTATCGACCCCACTGCGTAAAATTCTTACCGGACTAAAAAAAGAATAAAACTAAGTACCGAAGCCTAGGCGGTGCTCGTAAAGAAAAAGCATTTGTAACATCGACTACTCGATCGCAGGTGTAGGGAATGCAAAAGCTCAATTGCTCAATTTTAGTATTGAAAGCTTTTGAACATTTTTAAAAGCTATCAGAAAAATTCGAAAAAAACGCAGAAACTATTCCATAGCCCATTATAGTTGTTCACAGAGTTGATCTGACAGCGCAGAGTTCAAGCCGAAGCCTATCCATAACCAACCTATGAAGTATGCATCTAAATGACTGTAGGGTAAAGGTGGGTCATCTTACCTGAACCATCCAAGGGCGTAATCCAGCTCTTCAACAATATATCCAATCCTTCCATGCTTCCAAGCTGATAATCTAACACAGCTTTCCGCGTGCTGACCATCTGGAACAGCGCTAACCCTGATATTTGCCTTTCAGTGCCGTACACCAGCGAATATTCCTTCACAGAATGAAGCATGGCTTACTCCAACAGGAATGATCAACGTCTTTCACATAGTTATCATTTCTTTATTAATTATAACAATCTACGGCTCCTCCAAAAAAATCAATAATTGATCAATACTTCTTCGCACTCCAAAGTGACAACGTGCAATAGTGGATTTTTAAATCTAGCATTCCATACTATTTTCGAGATAAATGTACCACTGGATGAAATTCGTGGTCTTTCTAAGCCACAAGGTCAAGACATGTAACAACATTGACACCAATGAATCAATAATATTTACAAGTAAACAAAAATCTCCGAATTCATTGATTCACCGCCAAATTTTCCAGCCATGTTGTAACTGGATGTCAGTACAGTGCTAGCCCGGACACAAAGTTTTCAGGCCTATCTGTCAGGCCTAAGCAGTCGTTCTAAGGCCTTACATTTTTTGATGTGTCATTATCGAGCATTACTAATTCTTCAGTTGATGGATCCGTTTGTAAGGTGACACTGTCGAGGTTCACATTCTTCGTTTCAACCTTAAAAGCAGTATTTTCATGTAGATCTTATATTTTATTATGTGTTTTATTTATCTGCTGGGAGTGGAAATATAAAAAAATTTCTATCTCAAAAGAATTAGACATACCAGGAAGAAGTAGGAGACAACGAGATTCACAAGACCTGCGATAACTACTGCCAGATAGAGAGCTGGAGGCCAGTAGACGTTGGCATAAGTCAGCTGAAACAAAAATTAACACTGCTTGAGTGATAATTTAGTAAGATCATAACAAACACCAAAGATTCCGTTGATTCGATGAGTACCTCCGATCTCTGCATGAAGCATTGACAGTAAAACAATATTATAAGTTTAGGAAATGAAAGGTGAGTATACCGTAACCTAACCTGTCGCAATCAATTAACTCAATGTCAGTCTACTAAATTCAATGCTGCACTGGTTTTTTTGCGATGAACACAAGACATTGTCCGAATCAAAGTCACAAAAAGCAATACCAACTGTTCACCTCAAAATATGAGGCGCCTAATGAAATGCATAGTACTTATTTCCATTGAACATTTGATTTGACGCCTATCGTTGACTAAACGGCTAATTGATTATGAACACCATAAACGAGACACACGCAGTTCCCCCGCATTTTTCGAATTATTCATGAAATTGTTCGCACGCGATCTCCTCAAAAAGTAATGTCACCGTCTCCGTAGGTGGGCGGTACCTTTGGTGGGCGGAGTCGTGACAATCCAAACCTGTGTCATGACTTCCGCTCGTTAAATTCAAGTCACCGAACCGTTTCAAAGGACGGTCCACACAAATTGACGTTTTTCTGTTACTGACATATTTATGTTACATTTGTTTGCTAGGGACCGCCTGCAAGGTTTTACACGCATACATATACAAGACCATTTAAGATAGAACTCCCCAAAGTGACGGCTGACGGGGTGGGGCGTCGGAGTGGGTTCAGATGGTACAGAGCTGAGGAGCAAGAAGGTTACAGTCACATGGTCAGGAACGCAGAGTGAGAAGCAAATCATTAGAAGGTGCGGAAATTCAAATTGACTCCGACCACTGACAGTTGTTCAAATGCTAAGACGAGAATACGAACGAGTCGCTCGTCTCTCAGTTTTTCCATTTCTGCTTTGAAATAGAGGGAATCTCTTGGTTCTTCTCGTGTTCTTATTCATGTACTGTATTCAGTTAAATGATTTCGAGAGCAATTAGAATCATGGAATTTCCGCGGACGATTACTTCAACCAAGCGCAAAGAATTAATTCAATTCCTACTCAAAGACCAGATCCACGAGCGCGAACCCTTACGAGAGGATTTTGACCACGACGTGCGATGCGCTGCATACGAACAGCGGCGCCGTATGTGGTTGGTCCTGAAGCGATTACACAGCAACCACACTTGTTGCCCCTACTATCACCGTCTAATGGCTACGGGACCGGGACATATACGACTTCGGTTCGCACACAACGCGTAGCATCTCGCATACCGCGGTGCGTATTATTGACGAAAGGGTTAAACCCTGGATTTACCCTCACTGAGAGCAAAAAAAGCAAGAAAAAGTGTTGACAATGCTGTAGTTTACGCTAAAAAAAATTCACTTACCACCGGAGCAATGATGGCACCCACTCGAGCCATCAATGAGCATGTGCCAGTAGCACTGGCACGACATGATGTTTCCATAGATTCGACAGCACAAAGATAGCACGCATCCCAGGTGTATTCGATAAAGATCGTACCGGTAACATTGATTATGAGTGTCGCAATACCCTAAAGAACATCCGTCATCTACCTCATGCCTTCACGTAATAGAGCTGCATAAATTTCAGCAATTCAGCAGCTCGGCATTTACTAAGAGCACATCTCGCCATGATCAGATCAGTCGAGTTAATTAATTTGCGTTGTAAATGGCTACAATCCGAGTTGAACCGTTGTTGAGCCAGCACTGTGCACTATCACGTCGCTACATCGGGCCGAAACCAAGCTAGCCACGCCCCTTTCGCTTAGCTGACCATCAAGAAGCCCGAGTGGGCGTGGCCAGCGTGGGCTCTAGCGGTTGCAGGCGTAATGGCGCACCGTAGCGACGCAAAAATGGGTGTAACCACTAAGCCCGCCTTCATCAGGATACACTGAGTGTCGAGAATTCCTGGACAGGAGGGTCGTATTCGACCGGACAGATGAGGGGGGTCGTAACTGCAGAGGTCAGCAATAAGCAATAGTATCTGAACTTTTCAATAGAACTGAAGTTAAAAATAGAATATATCGAGACTTGAGATACTAGCAATAAAACATTGCAATTATACAATCCGGCAACAGTTACTGGTACTGTAGAGGTTACTTGATATCTCATAAAGGAGGACAGTCGTACTCAAGCGGCTATGTCCCCCGACACTTGCAGTGCCTGACCTTCATACTCTGCGTCGGCAGGGCGTTGCTCCGTTCACAGGCAGCGAGGCAGAGTGGTACGGGAGGAGATGCAGAGAGGGTGACATAGGCGAGACGCAAAGGCTTGCACGCCCCCTGGCCCTGCCGTCGACAACCCACAGTATGAAGGCGGCCTTAGAAGGGAGTCGACAAATGTGATCATCACGGGGGTTGAAAGGTCAATAAAATAATAAAAAAATAAAAACAATAACAATAAAATCATCCCTACTATATATAAAGCGCTAAGCCGTTTGTCCCTCCGTCTGTCACGAAATTAGGTATCATATGAAAAACGACCTGTGCAGATGGGGCCAAGTGTGGTATGGGTAGGACATGGGACAGGAAGTAAAGACCACACATGGACCAAATTAAGCTCCGCCCACGGGGGCGGGGCGTGCACTGGAATGTTTGGCTTTCAGCCCGAAACTGTTGATTACGTTCGAACGTGCAACTAACGTAGGGAGAAGATGGATTTAGGTCAGGGATGAGTTTCTGAAGGTCAGGAAAGAATGCAGGGAACAGTGGGCGGGGCATAAAGTGGTGGGCGGAGCTTGGACGTTACATGAAAAACGACCTGTGGAGATGGGGACAAATGCGGTATGGGTAGGGTATGGGACACTGAGTAAAGACCACACATGGACCAAGTTAAGCTCCGCCCATAATGGGCGGGGCCGTCGTGGAATGTTCAAAAATTGTTGATTGGGTTCGAATGTGCTCCTAACGTAGGGAGAAGATGGATTTAGGTCAGGGATGAGTTCCTTAAGGTCAGGAAAGAATGCAGGGCACAATGGGCGGGGCATTTAAAGTGGTGGCGGAGCTTGGACGTTACATGAAAAACGACCTGTGGAGATGGGGACAAATGCGGTATGGGTAGGGCATGGGACACTAAGTAAAGACCACACATGGACCAAGTTAAGCTCCGCCCATAATGGGCGGGGCCGTCGTGGAATGTTCAAAAATTGTTGATTGGGTTCGAATGTGCTCCTAACGTAGGGAGAAGATGGATTTAGGTCAGGGATGAGTTTCTAAAGGTCAGGAAAGAATGCAGGGCACAGTGGGCGGAGCATTTAAAGTGGTGGGCGGAGCTTGGACGTTACATGAAAAACGACCTGTGGAGATGGGGACAAATGCGGTATGGGTAGGGTATGGGACACTGAGTAAAGACCACACATGGACCAAGTTAAGCTCCGCCCATAATGGGCGGGGCCGTGTGGAATGTTCAAAAATTGTTGATTGGGTTCGAATGTGCCCCAAACATAGGGAGAAGATGGATCAAGGTCAGGGATGAGTTTCTGAAGGCCAGGAAACAATGCAGGCACAGTGGGCGGAGCATATAAAGTGGTGGGCGGAGCTTGGACGTTACATGAAAAACGACCTGTGGAGATGGGGACAAATGCGGTATGGGTAGGGCATGGGACACTAAGTAAAGACCACACATGGACCAAGTTAAGCTCCGCCCATAATGGGCGGGGCCGTCGTGGAATGTTCAAAAATTGTTGATTGGGTTCGAATGTGCCCCAAACATAGGGGGAAGATGGATCAAGGTCAGGGATGAGTTTCTGAAGGTCAGGAAAGAATGCAGGGCACAGTGGGCGGAGCATTTGAAGTGGTGGGCGGAGTTACATGAAAAACGACCTGTGGAGATGGGGATAAGTTTGGATGGGTAGAGCATGGGACAAGAAGTGAAGACCACACATGGACTAATTTAAGCTCCACCCACGGTGGGCTGGGTGTGCACGAAATACTCTGTCCTCAAGAAAAAAAGCAATACAGGCCGACCTACTGACGCACATGGTGTTTCGCGCACAGTAGTGTACGCCCGCCAACTGGTAAAGAATAAAATAATAGCAGCAATGTTCTTGGGGGACTAACCGAGTATCCTTGCATAGTAAGGAAAAACAATATGAGGAAGCACAGACAGACAACCGTTTGAGCACCCTGATGGAGTAATCGTCTACTAAACGAAGGAATGAATGTGTCAACAGCGACCAATACCTAAATCAATAAGAATAGAAGAATTTAGGGGTAATATAAAAATTACATTCATGGCTGCTTTGTAAGACGAACTTCTCCACACTTACCATCTTCGAAAGTGCGATAAGAATCGAATAGATGATTTGATTGAAGAAGAAGTCGCCACTGATCGTGTTCGAATTGAGATCAGTCGCATAACCGCAAATCGACGCGACGAACCACATCGTCCACAAACAAAACAGACGACGGTGTAGACTTTTCGTTTGCAACATTTCGCATAATGTCTAAAGCAATGTTCGGTTTGTGAATTTGAAAATAAGGCTACTATGTAAGCAATGCGATGTTAATGACAATAAAATGAAGTGTTAAAACCTTAAAAAATCTTCACTTTTCACAGATCGACTAAATTAAGGGTGTGTCAGGACACTCGTTCTGAAGTGGGCTCGCCGCGCGCGGTCACGCCTCGCCAATTGTCCGAGTTATCTCAAAGCCGAGCGCTCTGGCGAGTTGCTAAGCTGTGGCCCGGTACGAAGTGACTGCGAACTATTCCCGCCGTATCAGTTGAGCCGTGATCTGATGGCGCTTGAAAGGTGTAAGACACCATCTTAGCGTGAGAACCTTACAATTGAGGCGTCCCTAGCTAGCAACCATCGCGTCGCACAGCACACACGCGACACGGTTTTCTATCATGATGGCAAACCCCCGCTCATAGAGGAGACATCGCATGGGCAGTATAAGACCAACTGACCTTGTTATGTTCAATCTTCTTATGAACCACCGGTTTATACTCCACGTTAGCGAATTTGGCAATATAACGTTCGGCTGTGCGCATTTCCTCTAGTCGTCCCTTTAACAAGAACACGTTACGAATGTGAGTCCTTAAAAGGATCCTGCACAGTTCATACCTTGTTATTCAACCACGTAGGACTTTCAGGGAAGATGAAAATCAAAATCAAGAGAGCTGGAAGGGCAGTGAGAGCACATGCGATACTCGAGGCACGCCATTCGGGAAATGCCATACATATCAGCGTCATTATCAGTCGAGCAACACCCTATATATGGTCCAATAAAACAATCATATGAGCTATGAACTTGTCTACCTGCTTCATACTCAAGAACACACCCCGCGAAAATCAGATTAATCGACTTATCCCTGACTTCAACTACTTTTGTGCACGGACGATGCGTCGTCATGATAATATACCCGCTCAAACCCACGCTGGCCACGCCCACCTGGGCCCCTCATTGGTCAACCGAGCCAAGGGGCGTGGTTAGCGTGAATCGAGCAGGCATAGCCGTGTGTGGCTTGAAATTGTGCAGTCTGGGTAGTTGCCCAAGAATCTAAGAAGGTGAGTAGAGTAATCTGATTAGCGAGAGGTGTGCAATTGAGCTGAATCACCATTCAAAACTCTTTGAAATTTACTTTCTATAATCCTAAAAAAAAGGCTAAATACTCGCCCAATTGAAAAACGCTCTTAGAGCCATTCTTTGGTGGGGTAGAAGCATTTCCATAACGAACGTGCATACAACAACCAACGTCCCACCAACAGAAAGTCCAACAAAAAATCGAATCGCCATGAGGATTCTCCAAGTCGGCGCCAAGCCTGAAAGAAAGTCCCAGTGTGCCCAATCATTGAACATGCATTTATACTTGCTGTAGCTCCAAATTCGCCGAGTATGAACGCGGTCCCACAAAAGTTGGAACACTAAAATATACGAAAATTTTGAAGTTATGAATATTACCAGTGACAAAGTTCGTCAGAATACCCATGGTCATAGCGAAAATAGCGACTGGTCTTCGTCCAAAAACATCGGAAATAGCGCCAAAGGAGAACGTTCCTGAAGTAAACAATTATAAAATAAGTAAATAATGCCACGAAAAGAATTAAATGCACTGTAAATAAAGTGAAAATGGTCAGAAAGTAGTCACTGACCACAAAGAACTCCAGCAAACTGAATCTGAGAGAATAATGAGGCCAGATAGGCCGTACTGCCGCATATCCAGCCGTATCTGAAAAGGTTAGCAATAAAACATGTTGCAATTTTCTTAATGGTTTTCGAAGGCGAATAGGCATCACAGCAGCAGGCCTATCCAGTAAAATTGTACAATCCCTAAATGGTTGGTCCAAATAGGGGTTCAGAGCCACTAATCATAATCTGAATGGAAAACGAATGTGTGGCAACACTGTGGGACCAATCAACCATTAGTTTTTGATAAAAATAATCACAGGTATCATGTTCTCATATCCATACACCTACATATATCAAACTTGCTTTTTACGGGACGCATGCAAAGTTTCACGCGAAAAATGAAAAAAAATTGGCTGAAATACAGCTCCTCGAAGTAACGACGGACAAGGTGGAGCTGCACGGCGAGACGGGCTTACAAGTGGTCTGACAGCAAAGAGGTGACGGTCGCGTTACTAGGGACGCAGTGTGGAAAGCAAATCATAGTCAGGCGCCAATCGATGAATCGCGCTCTTCCCACCGACAGCTTTCAAATGTTGCTCGGCGGGAATTAATGTTGTTCTTCCAATTGTCTATTCCTTCATTGGAAAAGGGGGAATTTTGCAATTCTGTTCGTGATTCAGCTCGTATTGTATTCAGTAGAGTGATTTGAGAGGAGTAGGAATTCCAGAATTTCCGCTAAAATCCCCTTTACCATCATTTTGGAAGCTCTACTTTAAGCTCCACCATCTAAGTGGTTTTTTCATCAATGGCAAAACTGGAATCCATTTTCAAGAGCATTTCCCGGTAATTTGTTAGGATTATCGCTTTCAGTAATAAAGGTAGAGGTGGTAGGTTCATTAAGTGGAGAACAGAGTAGGTAACAATGCTTCAAACAAATTTGAGCCTCTTCAGCTTTTCGAAAGCACCGTTAGAGGTGAAGAGGAAAATGAGAACTATGGAAATATGCTCACTGTAAATGGTGAATTCAGAAGTGATTATCTATGGCAAAACCCGCGCGTTTGAAAACATCGGGAAAGCGAATTTTGGCTTGCGGTGGCCTGCAGTTCGTTACTTTGCACACTCAACGCCTTATCAAGAAGTCGAGTCTGAGTTCATCGGATTTTTCACTATAAGCACTCTTTTTTTCCTGATTATTTCGTTAGTTTCCTTTTCATTGTGTCATTTGTTTGTTGCTGTTTATTGTTTTAACGTTGAACATCATGATGGATGAGATCGAATTCGCCTCATGCTACATCAAATGACAGTGTCGTCGGCTCTCCTAAAGCATGCCATTTGGTGAAGCACGCACAAATCGCAATATTCTCCCGAGGTGCGTTTTTCAACGCGATTTTTGCTACACATTATCTTTTCTGAGCTCAGATGCTCGCTAACAAAGGACACTGTTTTCCAAAAACGCCTTTCTTCCCGGCTCCCCCCTATCTCTTTGAAACAATCGCCTTGAAAGTTTCATCGCCCTCCGCTTGAATTTATTTCATCACACGGCTCCTAGTGACCAAGCAGCCGTGAACGGCTGGACAACGATCATGGCTGGTCGTCTGCATCACCCTTCCAAAATTCGGAGGGCGAAAGAACATCTTCGGTTGTGGACAGGAGAAAAATCCCATCAACGCCTTATCGATCGCCTTATTTTTATTGTTTCCGATAGAGACACCGGGAAACTACCCTTTATTTGAAATTCTATTGCTATCTATAAAGCACATTATATTCCGCATCAAGGAACGCGCCCGTACGTTACACGAGGCTGGTGCTCTGACAGGATCACTCGTACGAATCCAACACTTTTCATCTTTCCCAATTTATTCATTCTAAGCGAAGTTATGACGCTGCGACAGTTTGTGCTTTAATCCGTCGCCAGGCGTCGATTTTTCATAAAATGTGAAAGGTATCGTAAATCTTCATCAAAGGCGTGAAAAGGGAAAACTAACTCACTCCAATGCCGCGGAATGAAATTGTGAATTCGGAAATGTCAAAGTTCCATTACAAGTGGTGTAGACGGTGCAATTCTTTGACAGTGGTCCATCATCTGAAATTAAGAACGGGAATTTATTATTTGTTTACATAATCCAGACCAAGTCTACTTGTTTGTTATTGTTGTTACCCTTCGGGGCAGCAATGGATACACGAGTAAATGAATATCGATCAGCCCAAATACCGTTAATGCTTGTACAGCAATTTCCAAGAATAGCAACATCTGAAAGACTCACCGCATTGCCATTCTGGTACGTAATTGGAGAAAATCGGGAAGATTTGTTGTGAAGCAAAAAAGATAGCGAATTGCCATGTCAGTAGAACGAAGAAGTGAAATCGATTGATGTCAAAAATCATTACCTGAAATAATCGACAGAAATGTACGCGCTGAACTGCAAACATATGCGAGCCCATTGATATATGTATAGTGATTGATGGTGGAAACACAGAAAAAAACTGAGACGAAAAACTGGGAAATTCTCTTGTGATTGTGGACTTTCCATACATAACCCATAATCCGTGAAACAGAAAATCGTAGGAGTCGAAATTCGGAAATTTCAAAAAGAATAAGAGGAGCGATTGATTAGAAAATAAAGGGAAAACCATGCATTCCTGTTATTTATAAAGTCTACTTCAACGCCTAGTAACACCAGAAGGGAAAGAATGAAACTGATCGGAATTTTCTAGAAATAGGAAACGTTGTTTGTGGAAGCGCAGGAAAGATTAAAAACTTGGACATTTCTGTTCGGATTTTCCATTACATAAAACATAACCCATAACATAAAAACTTCGGATTTTCCATTACATAAATATTACCCATAACCCAGACGCCAGTGGCAATAACATAGCAAGCAATGTCAAAATGAGGGTACCGTGTGGGTTATGGGTTACATAATACAAAAGTAAGAAATTTCCTGAAAAGTACGGCATTTCACATATCACGATTTTGACAATTGACTGGATCTTATCCTGACTATAGTGAACCTCTCTCCCAGCTACTTATAATAGTATATTTATGATTACTTCGTGAATTCATCATTCAGGGGCAAAGCTGGTCAGTAAATACCGGAACAATTCTTATTTGGTTCATGTCGTAATTTACCGTCCGAAAAACTGAAACACAGTAAATAATTAGGATAAGAGCCTTAGATTATTTAAAGAGATTTTCCGACGATTCCGGATACTCCATTATATAACCCATGACCTATAACCCAAATATGCTGAAGCGGCTCAATTACATTACATCGGATTTACATCACATAACCCATAACCCATATACAACACAGCGCAGACTTGATACAAATTTGTCCGTGTACATCTTTTGTGTATTTTTTTTTCATAAAACGTATTGGCAAAGCAATTCACGGCGCTTATCTGATTTAGCCGACATGATTTACGTGCATAATTCTCCAGATGAACATAATGGAATTTGTAAGCAGTAACGATAAAGGAAAAGCACATCATGAGAAGAGAGGATACCTCATCACTCTCTAGTATTGTTAATTTTTTGCAATCGAGTGAATCGGTGTACCTTCCTTCTTGGTCATGCAGTTGATTGTTTATTTACTTGTTTATGTGCCTTGTGATCAGGTCCGACTTATCAGAGCCCAGAGGTGAAGTTCGGAGCTTTTCCCATGCGGCTATAACAAATCCCAATAAAAAATCCTCTGAAGGACGGAAAGAAGAGACACAATAGTCAGTCGTCCGACGCTAGGAACAGAAGAGACCATTTTTCGTAAACACATTATTTAAAATACTGTTCAAAATATTCATGATTTTCCAGCTCTGGTAAGTTTTCCTATTCAAAAGTTCAATTACACGAAAGTTCAATTCCACAGACTTCAGAAAATGACTAATATGACTGATTGGGAGGGGTGTGCAATCGGGATAGGTAGCGATGTTGCACAAAACATGCGGCGTACCGCGTGAGCGACATTAACCTGCTTGAGGCCGAGTTCATACTTAACGAAGGCAGGGCGCTTCTGTGTTCACAGGCAGCGAGGGAGGGTGGCACGGGAGAGGTGCAGAGATGACGGAGGCAAAGCGGCTGGGTGGCATAGGTGAAGACGCAGAGATACGCAGCCGCGCTCTGCCGCCGGCTCAGCAGAGTATGATCGCGGCCTGAGGCTCCCGCGGCCATTTTTTGTGTACGTGCGTGCCGCGTCTCTATTCACGGTGCGCTCTACATTTTCGGATCTCTATCATCTCAATGTATTCTTTATGCGGTGCGAGTGCGTTGCGTCGCACTCGGAGCTGCTCCCATGTATTTTTCACTTCAAATACACCAGTTTTTTTTATTTCTTATCTTTTCACTTTTCTAGGATTGCGTGGTCCTATGTTGAATGGTTCTCGCCTCTTTCGACTCATGACGTATAAATAAATAAACAAGTAAATAAATAGATAAATAAATAAATGTGCAGATATACAGAAGCTTTGTGAGAGGTGGATCTTGTAAAATTTACGTATTCACATGTTCCTCAACCCACTTTTACGGGTGTGTACCCTTATGTCAGAATTTCGCACGAAGACGAGCGGCGTGCTACGCGCTGCGTGCGAGCTATGCGCGTCGCGGTACGCAGTTAATTTGTAATTGCTTTGGGATCCAACAACATGGCGCTTTTAGCTCGTCCGCATTGCTTCGCTTGTGACATGCCGCGGATCGAATTCTGACATAAGAGTACACACCTCCTTTGACACGCTAGTGATACAAGATTTCCGAACCGTGCCAAATGTGAAATACAAAATAAACATCGTGTGATAATGAGTCAGTTAATCGAAAAGTGCGAAGTGCGTATAGATGTCAATTATAATATGTCAAAGGTAACAAAAGCTACAATCGAAAAATCGATAGGAACGGCATTCAAAAATGCAGCTCACAAAATAATGGTCTCCTGTATGGTGAGGTCTTAGGTTACGGTAGGAGAACGCTATTGTTGCAATTCACTAACAGCAGGGGGGAGGGGGTCTTGACACCTGGGCCAGCTGTCAGAATCGATTTGGTTTGATGCCAAAGATAGGAAGAAAAACTTCTCGGGAATCACATTCACCGTTGACTATCTGTGACCTTTGATACTCACATTTCGTGTATTGATTAGACTGTGTGGATATGTGACAATAAGTCCTGATTTTCTAAGGGTGAAATGGTCGTTCAGTGAATGCCGGGAGATCCACGTACAATCCGAGCAGCTCACTAGTCGCTTACATTTCAAATTCGTAGTTTTCTGGTCGGAGAGTGAGCCGTAGTGGGTGCTGCCGTTGTACACCCAGTGTCTGAGAATCGAACACAGCCCTCTGTAATCGACGAACACTGCGGACCATCTGTGCTGGCAGACGAAAACGCTGTGGATTCCACGTTCTTTGCCCTCTACAGTCATTGCATAGGCGCTGTGTGCAATCAAATGCTACCACAACTCGAATATAAGCCTATGGCATGGCGCATCCCAGTGTTCGAAGGCTCCACTCGCGGTCATTAGATTAGTAGACTTCCTCTCTTAATGCAATCAATCTTTGGGTAACTATTTAAGCTGCACTTTTTTTGCATCGTCACGGTGCGTCATCACTTCGTCAAACCTCTAGAACCCACACTAGCCACGCCCCTTGGGCTTCTTATTGGTCAGCTTAGCCAAAAATGCGTGGATAGACTGGGTTCGGAAGGGCGGCGGCACATAAAAGGTCGATCTAGATGTGTGACAAAGGATCCGATTATTGCGAGACGTTCATTAGCTTTGGAGAGCTTCCCAGATATTTGAGGATGAATTTTGAGGGTTATGTCCACCCATAGGTTTGAGACCGAGGTGCACCCTGCTAAACAATGCCTAGAGGTTCAATGCACTTTTTATTTGAAAAATCTATAGAAATAAGAGTAGCGTCTATAACCTTCTCCTGAATTGAATGAGGATGTTCTCGAAGCGTTCTGTTCTGCAGAGATTATTCCAAGAGGAGTTCCCAGCATTTTGGATCACCGTTCAGGATTCCCCTGCCTGATCACTAACAGGTTTGTAAGCTATGCTGTGTATGCATATTGATTGAACGTTACTGTACTCAATCCATACCATGCCCCGATGTAACCCATAACCCACAAAAGACGTACTAGCTAATGGGGAGTACCGGAACAACGATGCTAGAAGCTCCTGTGTTTTCTTCAGCCATCAAGCCTAACGACGTAAGCTCTTCTTCCTTCAATTAAACTGGCAGTTCTTAGGTAGATCCCATACCCGTATGGGGTTATCTATAACCAGATCATGTCTAAACTCATCACGAGACGCCCATAACCGAAAGGCTCGGGAACTTTTGAATAGAAAACCGCAGCAACTCAAGCGTTCATAGGTTCATTGTCGCGGATTTATAGGGGAAGGATCGGGCGCGTATAACAAGAAGAAGTGTGGAAATTGCGATTTTTGGGAAAAAGACTTGATAAGTATCGATAGGAAAAATGGCGGGAATGAAGAATTTGTGATATCATCGTATGGAATCGTGGAATTCGTGGAGTCGTTCTAATACTTTGTACAAAATTATCGGGTAGGTTTAGTACATACCCGAATATCTCTACCACTTTGACTGCGATCTAGGGCACGGCGCATTCGAAAAGAATCAAATAACAATCTACACAAAAAAATGAATAAATATGTATAATAAATAACATAATTTTGCAGAATAGTAAATAAATAACAAATAACACTCTTGCGTTCCAGTAATTACAAACTAATGTAATGTCAAAGTTGTGAGCGACATGGTGGGTTACATCAAAACATTGTCGAAACGATTCCAAACGGGACGCGTTTCCCACGAAAATGGCCGTTTAGAAGTGAAATTGCCGCATTTACGGGTTCTAATAGAGCTGGCGTCAGGCTATAAAGGGCGTTTTGATTTCGCTTCATGAAATCATGAAGTCTCAGTAATGGGTTGAACCTGAAAAGGGTACTCAAAGAAATACATAGCAAGATTGCCAAATCAAGGACATGGAAGAAGAGTTTGAAGGCGGTGAATGGGGGCAATAAAGGCCGAATATCAAAAGATCATCAAATACGAATGTTCAAGTGCTTACTAATATGAAAGTGATGAAAAACGAGATGGAACGCTTAAAAATTCGAGAAATAAGACTCTCATCTCATCACTGACTTCAAAAGGAGGCGGGATCTGTTAATAAAAGGGGCGGGTTGTGTTAGAACAAGCAAGTGGCAGCAGTTTAAGAAAACGGTAAACCCGAGGACGCTTCCTTTTATTGGAAATGTTGCCACATATAGTCTTCTCGGATCCGTAGCTTTCAATTGGGTGACTCACTTGTAGAGTTCTCACTACTCACATCACCTCTACCATTGTCTTTAAAAGAATTAAAGTATACTTCATATGAACTCTCATCTCGAATCATCTACAGAATAGAGAGCTAGGAAAGCATGTGAATCAAGACATGACGATCTTTGCTCATCAAACCCATGCAAGACAACATAGGGAACTGTTTTTTGAAGATAAAAGTACAAAAACCAAGCAGTAAGTAAGGCAGAGGGCAAAAAAAATGAAATGACCATGTGGCAGACGTGCACTGGCACATCTTTCATTACTGCTGCATCGATTTGAATGATTAGAATTTTTGATGTGAGTCGTCATGTGGAGCAGTGACGGCCTCACTTGCTAGTGGAATAATTGAAAGTTCCGCAAGGTTTTGCTAAGGATCCATGATGTGTAACAGCACACTCGAACTGGGTCACCGCATCACGTGCATTGCCTCAACGCACTCTGCATGTCTACACTGCCTCTGGTGAATGGCCCTGCCTCCCCTTTGCTTTTTCTCGTGATGTGACCCAAGCGGGAGTCCCAGTGCACACCCCCAAGGAACTAGAACGTACCTATTCCGCCTAAATGTGTAACACACCGCCTCTTTAGATTCCTAGTGCTCATTTGAGATGACCATATTCCCCTTTTCTGACCATTCTGATTACTTCCCAGGCTGTATTTGAGATTTTCTATCGGGTAACGATCAGTTGGGACCTCTTGACAATTTCCAAAGAAGTAAACATAATGAAAACTATGAAAAACTAAGAAGCAGGGTGATAGGCAAGAAAAAAAATGCCCATATACTAAAAAGAGATTCACTCAGATTCTCATCCAACTCGCCATTTCTTTGAAATGAGCGATATTCCGCGAGCTATGTCACCGGCGTATTGATCGAAGACATGGGGATCTATCATGTGTAGCGGTCAGCAGAAACGATTGAGGAACATCGACATGATCGATTTCCAGAACTTGTTGGGTGTGAAAATTGAATGAAAACTCACGAAAATTAGATATTAGTGCTATCTAAAATCGACCATCCTATTTGAATTGTTAGAGCAATGGTAATTCACGGAAAAGGGTTATTTATGTGCACTGCATTGCACAGAACAGGTTTTCGCAAATGGCCATCGTCAAATATTCAGAATAAGAAAAAAGCCTCAAAAATCAATTTTAAAGCGTTCACGTATGTTTGTGTGTGTACGCAGAGAAAGTAACGATGTCAAACAAACACCAACAGCTGATAAACAGCACTTCTTATCGATAAAACTCAGTATTCAAAATCAGAGGACATTGGGTGCAGTAAAAGTGGGAAGCTAATCCTGATTACAACAAAATCAGAATATTTATTTACTATTTATTTACTTTGAATAAATAGTCTAATAATAATAACAATAATAATAATGATTTTAATAATTATAAGGGCTAGGCAGCATATCAAACTGCAGCTGGAATAATGAACGTTCCGTTGTACATAGATATTCGATACATCCGGATTGCGCCATGCTCTCGGTCTTTGAAAAGTTTTGTGGAAAGTACCCATTAATAGTACGAGCAAAAGTTTAGAATAAAATCAATGATTTGTAAAGGCAACTATCTTCATTGTCCACTTGATCTGGAGTACTTGAGCTCGCTGAGATACTTAAATATTTAGCAGAATATGTGGCCCCATTCATGATTAGATAAACTCCCTTGTTATGCTATGCATTTTTCTCTTTTCTGAAATATTTTTTCATGAAAAAAAGAGTCATATAAAATGTAAACAGTGATGAGATTAGTTCTATACTCCCTCGTGACACGTGAAAGCTTCCTTAAGAAAAAATTCCGCAACGCAGCGGACGTTACGCGACGCGATGTGTGCGAGCTAGCAGCGACGCATGTAGTTGGGTCTTAAAGCGAAAACACTCAGTATAAGACGCATTACACGAAATTCCATGTTACAGTACAGTACATATGGCGTCTTACACGTAATAAGACGCATTACACATAATCACATGCTCCAGTACATTACATGTTTACAGTTGGGTCCTGGAGCTCTCAGCGCGCACGCTTCGCGTGGTTCACTGCGTCACGATATCTATGCATAATAGTCTTTCCTCTCGATCACGAAGTCGATGAAATTGGTCCCGCTTGGAACAGTCCAGTTTTAAGCCCCTAAGGGACTGCTAATTATTGTCAAACTAGCATCAAAGATTCAAAACTGTCCAAAACATCGAGAGACCACTCAAGCAGCGGCAATCTGGCAACATGAGATCAAAAATTACATATACATATATACATACAACAGCGAGTGCGTCTGCTGAGTTCATCAGTGCCGTATCGATCACAGTCATTGAGATCTATGATGTGCAGCGGTCAACAGAAGCACTTTTCAGTGCAAATATTTGTGTCAATACCAGAAAACTACCAATCAACAGTGTTTGCATCAATGTGATTACGCATGCAAAAAGCTCGATGTCAGCATCGAACGAGTGTTTAGAGAGTTCTTATGCTACGGTAACCTCAACATGACGAGGGACGAGGCATCTGATAACGTCAAAAGGGCACTTTCACGATTTGAAATGGAGCCGCTTCGCACTGATAACGACACTTTGCTTTCAGTTGTGGACGCCTTTTCATCAGACCGCCGTCGTCAGTTTATCTTCTCACCACCACAGTGACGGTGACGGCTTCAAACAGCTGTTATGGTTAGCATTAATTCCACCCTTCATATGGAATTTTAATCGTTTAGCTGACCACCTCGTTCAAAGTTTAAATAAGAGCCATGGATGAGCAAATGTAAGAGGGGTGGTATGTGTAGAACGGACGTATCTTGCAAGCCCACCCAAAATAGTTAAATGATCCATTCCCCAAAAAAGTGCACTCCCAAGATCATTTGTATTAACAGAATTTAGAAGTGCCATAAAGGGCAACGACTCCTGCTATAAATGGAGCATTAACCATTACCACCCTCGTCCCTCGGCGATGCCTCCCCTCTCTTATCCCACACACTTTGACAGATTTGGAACATTTAAAATCCTTTTTTTCACAAAAAAACTTGTGGGGGTGTGACGGAAAGATTTGACATTTACCGGGAAATCGTTGGAATTTGGAGGGTAGGAGCGCATGCTCATCTGAGAATATGAAAGCAATGAAGATTCTGGAAGTGGGTTTTCGTATACCATGAACTGGTAACAGACGCATCCGG
This sequence comes from Trichostrongylus colubriformis, assembly GCA_963978905.1. NCBI lineage: Eukaryota > Metazoa > Nematoda > Chromadorea > Rhabditida > Trichostrongylidae > Trichostrongylus > Trichostrongylus colubriformis. The sequence goes on from OZ022259.1 coordinate 4,244,365, forward strand.
TAGGAGTGGAGGTGCTCACCTACGCACGATTTGTCCCTCGATGAGCACTGTGATTATACACTTACTGCATGGGGTTGCGGTTCCCTAGGTTCCCTATGGACAATAACTCAGACTTCACTGCATAAGCCAAATCGAGTCCAATGCCACCGCTATTCTGAATGGGAGTAGATTTGATGCGGTATTTCAACACAGGCTCGTAATGTGCTGCGTATGACCGCTGCACATCACAGATGCCCAAGGCGCCGATCGATACGTCAGTTACGTCGCGCGCCGATGAACTCGTCCACATCCAGGATCAACAAATGGAGCAAAGAACATGATTAGCCGATTTTCGGCTTTTTCATTCATTTTTTTCCACCTCTTGACATTTGGCATCTCATTATTTTTGAACCACTTATTGCATCAACCTCTCTGACCGGTACGTAGTGTTATTATGGTTTATAGTACAGAAAAGTTAACCACTGGACTCGATAGAAAAGCCTTGCTGAAATTTTTAGGAAAAAATTCAAAAAAAATAATTTTAACAATAAAAGTTTCAGGAAAATGGAAATCAAAAGGTTTTTGGAAGTCTATTCGCATAATCTTATCAAGTTCAGTCACAATTAGATGGGTATTTCGGACTAATGTTCAGTTAACGAGTGCAGCGCAAAGTGGCTTATGCGAAAACAACTTATGATGGATGATTGAGATGATATGATCAGGTGAAAAACATTAAAACGTCAAGGAAAACACAGAGGAGTCGATGTCAAGGAAAAGTTTGGGAGAGAAATATTGCAAACCCCATTTTTCTACAGTTACGGTTGCTGGGTGTGAACTAAACAGCTTTTCTAGCATTCATTAAAGGGAACCTGTTTTCAGTAATGGAATTCCAGTTTTTTGCTGTGATGTATTGTGAAGAAATATTACTGCAATGTGCAACAGTACTGAAAGACACGCTGACCCAGATTTCAATGGGTGTTTACGAATTCAAGCAATCGATGCAGGGTTATATGGGTTTTCAGCAAGAAGAAAAGAAGAGCTCATAGAATGTCAGCGAGGTGATTTTGGAAGCGGTGTAATCGAAAGGGGTCATTTTTTTTTTCTGTCAGCTTTCAGAAAATCAAAAAAAAGTAAAAAAAAATCAGGATTTAATCTAGAGAAGATTAAGAGAAACTGAGAGAAAAGATTCACTATGCCTCAGATTCCTTCACAAACTCCGCCCAACTTTTTCCGAGCTCCGCCCATCTGAATACACGTTCGTTAGGGTTCCCTGTCAAGACATGAGCACTCTGATTTGTCCAAAAAACTTGGCGAAGTCAGGTAACTCAGTGTTTGGAAAAAGAGAACTACGAAAAAAGAATCAACTGGGAGATAGAAAGAGTCCAACAGGTGGTATATCAGAGAAACGTTGACAGGTGGTTTGCCACTGCACTACGGATACGAAGATCAACAGGACCCTTCCGGGAGGAAATTTATTGTAGATCAGATCGTGAATGAAATTCGATAAATGGAACGCGAATATTCAGAAAGACAGCTCCGACATGGTTTTTTTTTTCAGAATGAAGTAAACCTTCGCAAACGTCTACGTCTGTGCTTCCTTTTTCTAATCAGCTCTTGATAAAAGTGTACGGTCGTCAGATCAGATGAACTCTAGCAGTGACCGTGGTTTCAGAGAAGCTTTAGACAGTCTAGCCATTTCTACTTTCCATCGATAATAGAAGTAAGGATGCTCGGTGGTATGAGACATCGACTTTAACATTGCATAGCCTTATACGTCATTGTGTGAGCGAGACAAACAGACACATAACGCTGATTCCGTGAAAAGACCGCAATTCGCATGCATGGCTTATTCTTGAAATTTTTGTAAGACTGACTTTATTACATTACAATTGTTGATTCAGCAGATATTGAGCTACGTCGGCAATCGTCTGATATGCTATGGGTATGCTGGTGACCGCTGGTGGGTGGAGTTTAGCAGCGTGGCGTGGTTCTTTTAGATAATTAGAATCCAACCGTGTAAAGAAGCGTATCAGTTTTCTCATTTTTTACTTCACATTCCCTTATTATTTTTTTATCACACATACATCGATTGAACTATGCCAGCATGATACTACTCAAAGGATTATTTCAGTAAAATCGTTGTCAATAAATAGAATAGCTTTTGGACTTGTCGACTAGGAAAGGTTTAAGGGCCTATATTTTACCCAAGCTGTGAACATGCAACAATCAGAGAAAAAGGGAGCGCTTTGTGATATTAAAAACAAACACTATTCGGAGCGGCTAGAATCCGAATCGGATTAAAATCGTATCGATGGTGAGAGATTAATGGAATGCGGGCAGCCACCGTATGGTTAATAAACCGTGGAGTAGTGGCATTTGAATAATCACACGCCAATTCCACATACAGGTGGATGTAAAAAGCGTTATCCGAAAAATATTGATTGGATGACCTTCTTCGGCAGACCGCCTCATGAACTACAACTATCTTAAAAAAAACTGATTCTGAGGAAGCCTTCACCATTTTTTCCCTAGAATAGGACCCCTGTCCAGGACTTCCGATCTCTCGACAGATCTGGCAGTAACGCGGCCGACCAGAGGTGAGAAAGGCCATTTATACGTTTAAATTGACATGAACAATCAATTGCCAACCATTCAACATCATGTCAAGGAGATTTTTGGGGGTTTGTGATCTCCTCTCTTGAATGTCCACAATACGATCTCCACCCCCTACAGGATGAGTGACTGACACAACACACTCTCTTACCTCCTCTCAAAAAATGCTGGTAGATTACAAGCACCGCTGTTTCCCCACAGCAGATACCCACGGTTGTGTAGCCTTATGTCAAATTTTCGGGCGGTCGCGTGCGGCAAGCGGCACAGCGAATTTCTTCGCGTGTGATTGTGTACATTGCGTACGTCCTCTCCAACGTTTTATGTCCGAATTAATTATTTTTCGATCAGAACAGTTATATGTATTGTTATGTTTCTTTGACTTTTTTCTTTTTGTGTTAATATTTTGTTTTGCTAGGGTACGTGAGTTTCGTTTTCAGAAATGATGAGATAAGCAGCTGTTTCTCTAGAGGACCTCCATGGTACCACCCCTTGCGTCCTGGGTGGAATTTCAACCGACCATGGCAAGTCGTGCTGGTGGCGCCGCGAGTGCGATATCGCAGAGCGAAAATTCAACATAAAGCTACACACCCTATACCGAAACAACCCCCTTATCAACAATCAAACGACCCTTTCTTAGCAAGGACACCATAAACGAGCTTGACGCTCTCGACACACCAGTAAAAGAGGATAACCGCCATACACACATTCAATTAAGTGTATAATACCGAGTCGTGGTAGGGAGCATGGCTCACCCTGAAGACGTCAGGAGACCGTTTCGCTTGCTTTGCAGTGCTTTGTAGGTGTCATATTTCATATTTCCTTTTGAAAGTTTCTTTCATATTCCACTTCCACACCAGTCACCGACAATACCCACTGAATTTTTTTGCATTTTTAATTTTTCAGCCGATTTGCATCGAAATGAACGAACGGGAGAACGCTCCTAAAAATACCAACGCACAGTGAAAGAAATCAAAGATTATCTCTATTGCAACTATTACTCTCCCGTAAGACTATTTTTTGAAAGAATCAGTAATTATAATCCAAATCCCCCATTCCCCCGATTATCGATTACTCCTGATTTGAAAACTTCAAAAATGTAACTTAAAAGTTTTATTGTATGCAAAATAAGGAACAGTTTCGTATTTCCAAACAGATAATTAAAAATAGATAATTTGAGCGCTGTTTTTTCAAGCAATCGTCCTCAGGAACTCAGCGTATCGCTTCTTCAGCCCTTTAGGTCTATCATGTTGTGTACAGGATACCACCTCAAGAACGAAATTTGAAAAAAAAGTTTCTTCCTTCAACTTTGTGGTACAAAACTGCAAAAGCTCTTCGAGAAACCAAGTCCAAGGGCCTAGCTTTACAAAATGGAATCTGCTCAAGAATTGTTTCGCGCCCCGCCCTCTAAAAGACGTGTTGGCCCGTACCTGGCCACATTTTTCGACAGAAACGGCAGTTACACGACACACCCGTATACACGTCCGTCACCAAAACTAGCAGGTTCCCCTTCCCGACTTTGTCAGCATTCTTATAGCTTTTTTTTTGCTGTTACTTGCTGTTAGTACGACTTTCTACATTCTTGGTGACGGCAAAATGGTGTATCCACTGCTGCAAAATTAATAATTCAACCAGCAGCTTTGTAGCAAGCCTACCATGTTTGGTGGGGAGTCCTTAGCTGGAATCGTAATACAGTTGCGAAACACTTTTTCGTATGCGGCCCTTACCTAAAAATTATTCATTATCTGGTTTCATCAATTAAATGCGATCCAGCTTACATCACTGATAGTCTCCCCTTTTTTAACTTTCAACTTACAAGAATGTCAATCATATAATAAAACTTCTTCTCGTAAATCGAAGCCGTTCAGAGTTTGCGATTCGGTGATGAGGCGGAAAGAAAAAGATACATATCGATCGCGCTATCAAGCGCTTGGACGATCACGCGATTAGGCGTGTTCATCGATGAGGTAATAATACGCCTAGTTGCCCAAATACATAATCGCCTGATCGCCTTATCTCTCAATTGCCTGATCGCCTGAAACGCAGGCGCGATCGCAAACTCTGAGCATTGCCTAATGGCAATGACAGCTAAGTGTGTTGAGCGGAAACGCAACACATTCAACTTTGGATCTACTGAACCACATCACCCTACACTACGTTATAAGTTCAGAATGCCGCATTATGGTATACCGTAACCACTGCCACCAGGCACTTCATTGTGTCTATCACTACTTTACGGCGTGATAATGCAGAAAAAATTGAAAGTGGTAGGAAGTACATCCGCAAAAGTCCATCACGCTACGCGTTTGAGCCTATTTTTGGTAATATTAGATTGGAGCATAAGTCTTGCAACACTTGTAAAATTTCTTGTGGTTTCCCTGTCATTTCAAGCTTCAATTGAGCCCAATCACTGATATAATACTTGCAAGAAGTACCTTGCCTGCTGCTTCCGTTGAATTAAGCTTAAAACTAATCACATTCGCAATAAGAACACCTGAAAGAGAACTGCTCAATTCACTCTATAATGTTACTTCCCACTACACATTGATGTCGTACATGGCGTACATGCAGGGTCAGGCATGGATGGAGGAATGTTCAGCGAGGAGAATCGCTATCACGCACTAGAAGGGACGTCGTATCTTAGAAGGACGGTTGTCGCTAATTTAGTCCGCGTTTACACTTCGCGCCCGCGGCACGTGGCTACATTCACACGCATGAGGCAGAATGCCACGGGGAGGGTGCAGAGACGACGCCGGCAACGAGACAGGATGACATAGGCGGAGACGCAGAGACACACAGCCCCATTCTGCCGCCAGCACCGCAGGGTATGAACGCGACCTTACATAGGGTGCCTCGGTCTGATGCTGACGAAGAAAAGGACTTGTCAGCAGCAATCCATAGCAGGACCTACGGTCGGTGGTGAGGTATACCGGGACCCGTGGCATTCAGTGCTTGGCTAAGGGGTGCGTTATCTGGCAACAGTTCACAGCTTGGTTTGTTCAATACAAATGTAAGACTGCGAGCACATAAGCTGGTTCGGACGAGTTAATAACAGAAAGTGGAGAAGCGTCTGCATGCACAAGATCGTGGATGGAATTTTCGTGCACGGCGCATCCCAAAGCGAGGTAGGTCAACGCCAATCACATTCTCGCTATTCCCTCGGAAGCAAAGGGTGCGTACTGAAAGCATCTCAGGTACACTGGGTGGCTTTTCTCATAAGGGAAGACTTGGCCATTTTAGCAAAAAAGTTCTCCTCGGCAAAATGAAACCTATCTGATTTCTTTCTTTTTTAACGTATAAAATAATTCAAGCGATCATTACGGAACAAAAACTTCATACACCGTGCATACGAAATCTGACTTGGTGATGTTACGTTCAAAGGCAGCATCAGGGAAAATTCGGAGGAAGAGTAAAAGAAGCAGTAAAAGTAGTGAATCTGAAAGTCGAGAAGCCTAGTAACAAGAAAGTGGAGAAAAACGGATGGAAATGGCCAACAATCCGAGAACAACGGTCCCCTTCTCTCGTCGATCCCCAGAACGGACAACCTTTTCGTCAAGAGGCGGATACTCCGAACGAAATTTCCATTGGCATACAGCCCAGTAATGACAAGGAAATGCTTGGAAATACGACAGCATCTTTTTTCTGGTGGGAGCTTCAGGCTAAAACTGCGAAAGCGCGCTGCAATACCTTCGATCTTACCGCATATCCTTGGCCGCCCTCATCGTAGCCAACCAGGAATCACGTCGTCAGGAAGCGGGGTCGATTATCGAAAGGCGGCAGCTCTTATCCGTTGCGCCGTTTCTACAGCTCAGAGGCGTGCTTTTTCACCGGGATTTTGCCACAGATAGCCTTCTTAGGCTCACAGTTTCCATGTAAATAACTTCTTTCAGGGATTTTTCAATAACCACATTACCCCTGATGCTGTCTTTAAACAAAGTTGCGATCACTCAAGCTAAGCACTTTTAGATTTGCCAAATGTTCCTTTAAAAAATGCCCATCTATAGAACTACGACACATTAGGAAAAATTAAGCTACAATTCATTAGGGGTGAGAAAGTCATTACAAATACAATTTACGCTTCAAAATGTCACTTCAGAAAGGTTTCAACTATTCAAATGCAACATCTGTCCACTGGAAACAAACCTTCCATTCGAAAAAGGTGATGTGTAGCGAAACTCGCATCACAGAACGCAATTTGGGGTCTTATCACCATCTCACAGCACTGCTAGTCATGCTGCTGTTCATCCTTCAAGGAGTTGCCGGCGAGAGCGGGATAAGGTTCGTGGCCTACTGAGCGAACCCCTTGCTCGTCTGCACCTACCTCACCAGCTGGTGACGCAAGGGAGCGAAGGGGATTTTCGTGTTCCTATTTCTTGGGTTTTACTTGTTTTATTTCGCTCTTTCTCTTCTGTTACACTGCTAAGCACCACTGGTATTCCCCATCTACCGAATTTACCATTCCTGGTGTCTCTGAAGGCTGTTATAAGGGTGATGTGGGTAATGAGAACTCCTGAAGCCAGTCACTCAAATGGAGGATCCACGAAGACATGTGGTGAAATCACCGGTGATTAAAGCAGATCTGAGCTTTGAAGGACTCCTTCCCGACAGCTATTTCTCTAGCCCCGCCGCGCTTTTTAATCTGATCCTCCATTCCCAATTCAACGGTGGGAAGCGGGTGCCACTTACTGTTATTTGACAGTTTCATTCCGTCTTTTCTTTACATCCATGCTACTGAGCACTTCTACTTTCGTATTCAATAATCTTTCCATATTTGACCCGAAAGCCCCTACTTCTCCTCTCAAAAATGGTCAATTTGAAGGCAGCATCAGGAGAAAGTCGGACGAAAAGGAAAAGAAGTAGTGAATGTGAAAGGCGAGATGCCTAGTAACGGGACAGTGAAGAAACAACGGATGGAATTCGCCAAAAACCCGAGAAATAGGACCCCCTTTCCACTGTTGATTCTCGACGCGGACGACCTGTCCGTCAAGAGGCGGGTAGTCTGATCTAGTTTCGCAATGGCATGTCGCGAACACGAAGGGATGTTTGGAAATACGACAGCATCTAGTTTTTGGAGTGAGCTTCATGCTATTAGGTTGATTCATAATAAATCGGACAAATGGTAGTGATGATTTCTAGAAATCATAACTCAGTAACGAATTAACGAAAATGGACGCGCGAGGTACCGTTGGAATGAGTATGAAAAGCTCTTCAAAGTACCGCAAAATAATCACTCCAAAGTAAATTTATTCCGCCACAATGCCGCACGATTTCAAGCGGTCCAGAGACCACATCCGCAACGTCATACTATTTATATCGCTATCTGGCCAGGAACCCGCGGATATCGGCAGACGTCTGATAGAAGTTCACAAGGAGCATGCCCCCGGCAGAAGTACACTGTAGTTGTAGCATTCGAAGTTTGCGTCAGGCGACTATTCCATCGAAGACGAAAACCGCGGTTGGTTGAGCGTACACGGCGTAGAGTACTGGGAGCTGCTCGATGAAGGTACCACAGTATCCGCCGACGTCTACGTTCGTCAATTACGAGAAATGAAGGCCAATGTCCAAAGTTCGCTACGGCGGCGGTCACATGTCTACTTCCAGCACGACAACGTGTCTACTTCCACAGACCGCACTTCGCAAGATCGACCAAGGCCGAGCTGCTGTCCTACAGCTGGACCGTACTTCTATACCCACCGTACTCCCCAGACCTGGCCCCTTCAGATTTCCACCTTTTCTCCCACAGCCAACGCCACCTGGACGGCCAAGACTTCAAAACTCGCGACGAGGTCAAGGCGGCACTCGGCAACTTCTTCGAGCTCCAGCTTCCGGCTTTCTGGAGCAAGGGCATCCATGGTCTGCCTATACCGTGGCAGAAGGTCATCGATAAAGATGGAGTATATTTCAAGTGAATCCCTGTTGTCGTAAAAAAGTTGTACGACAATGATTAAATTGGTCAATTTGTCCGATTTATTATGAATCAACCTAATATAAAACTGCGAAAGCGCGCCGCGAAACCTTCGATCCTGCCGCATCTCCTTGGCCGCTCCCACCCCAGTCAATCAGGAATTACGCCATCCGGAGGCGGGATTGACTTATCAACAGGCGGGACAGATGGGCGGTTGCGGCGTTTTGCGGCGTTTCTACAGCTCGGAGGGGCGTTTTTCACCGGAATTTCGCCACAGATAGCCTTCTTAGGCCCAGGACTACCGTGTGAGTGACTTCTCGTAGAGATTTCTCCATAACCACATTACCCCTAATGCTGTCTTTAGGGAAGTTATAACGCCCCACGCCCACCGCCGTGACCCTGCCTCGTGTACTACTTCGTGAGTGGTTTCTCTCACCTTTTTTGTTTGATTTTGTTCTTATTAGCTATGTTTTGCTGATGCTCGTGTCAAAGAAAAAAGAAATGAGAATGATAAAAAAAAAAAAACGAAAAACAAGAGAGGTAGAAGGAATAGAGTCGAAGAGGCTAAATTGCTTGAGGAAAACTGCCAGATTTTTGCACTTTTGTGGGGGCGGGGGGGGGGGGAGGTGGGGCAGTACTCGTGTAGAGCTAGCGCACTAGAAGCGTACGGCTGCTTTGTTTGTAGTTGAACACGAAGTCAGACGCTTTTCAATGGGGAGAAGACGATGCTATTTTTTCTGAGCAATGAGAGACCGCGTTTATAGTAGGCGACATTTCGTGCCAGGAGCGGCCGCTGAGTATGTGATGAGCTGAAGGTACTCATGTCATCATACAGGCCGTTACATTGTTCAACACCTCACAAGGAAGGCCCATCAGGTCATTGTGAGCTTTCTCAAAACGGTTTTTTGGATTCAATAGGATCACATACATGAAGCAGAAAACCGGTCTCGAATTTGGCTTAATAGTTTCGGGGGGCCCAAAAAATGGTTGGTGGTTCGATCCTCACTGAGGACAAATTTTTGCATTTTTCAAATTTTCATCCATTTGTGCTCATGTATGACCATACGTGCGAAATGTGTGCAAAACCAATTTTTGTTCTACCAGGGAACCGCTATCTCCACTGTTTTTGCGTATTAAGCGAATAATTGGTTTGGACCTGCCAACGCTCATAACAGGGGATCTAGGCGTTTCCCCGCAAACTACGTGTGATATTCATGTTCAGGGGGTCGAATTACCCTAGGTAACATGTTTTCAGCCTAATCGTGGTTTGGGCCTAAACTCGGAAATTTGGACCACCAATAGGCTACAACTGCCACAGTAAAGAGCTCTCAACGAAAGGAGGTCCCTAGCCGATATAACGAGATATTTGCTATCTTTTGTCATCGCATGGTGTTGCTAAGAGCAGTTCACTTAAAATGCGTTGATTCTACACATGTTCCATTGAATTTAAGCAATGCTCCTAGTTGTTCATTTGTACAAGTAGAGCAGTGACCATGGGCCCATGTCCACCCCACTGTCTCGGGTTTGTGTCGAAATCTCAACTTGGACAGTATTTTGTATCTAGGGATAATTGAGTCTCCTGAGCACGAATATCTTACTAGTTCCGCACGGAAACGCCTGGCACGCATGCCAGGGGCGCCGAAGAGTCCAAACACTTTAACCACCGAAAGTTTTTAAATGAGGTCACCTTCGTGCACCAGCGACGAAAATTGCAGTCATTTGCTTGTGCGCAAATAGTATAGCGCTGGATAATGAAAATTAAGAAAATGCAAAAGCGAAAACGTCAAGGGGACTTGATCCACGAACACCCCCTCCACCGTATCAATGCCAGTCCATTCTCCTATCCATTCGACCACTCCAAGACTACTGACCTGTGCACTCCCTATCAGTTTTCTTTGTTTCGTTTAGCAGTTACCATAAGTGATTCTACATTTTTTAATCAGCTCGCAGTAGTTTTGGCGTAGGTTTGAAGACAGTCTTCTGATATGCATATACTGAACGGTAGCTGGAAAGCTTTGCAGCAAACTGGTCAAAATTGCTTCTTTCTAAGCAACTTTTGTCACTCATTTTCTGGGCCTCCCGAAACTATTTAGCAGAATTTGAGGCCGGTTTTTTACTTCATATAAGTGACCCTGTAAAATGCAAAAAACCGTTTTGAAAAAGCTCACCATGACCTGAAGGGCCTTCCGTGTCAGAACCCGTTCACTCCCAGACGACTTTTTCCTCCTTTTTTTCCTCAAATTCCTCCTCAAAAGAAAATTTGAACGAGCAACCTCTAATGCTGCGAGATAGCAGCGACATACTAGTTGAGTTCTGAAGCGATTACGTCTGAAACAAGCCGTAGAGCACCGTTAATTCACCGCGCACAGCTCGCACCATCGCGTCGCACGAAAACGCCGCAACGCGAATTTTCTGTCCTAATGGCAAACACCCGAAAGGAAGTTCCCTTCATGCAAACACGATAGCAAATATGTGTAATCACGATGATGGTCGTAAATGTGTACCTTTCTCCGTGATCGCTTTTGAAATAGCCTTGACGTGGTCGGTCTGGAGAAACGCCTCAACCGGACAATTAATCTCCTCATTCAGATTCGTTAGGCACGCATCAAGAAGCACCGCATCGTACTTCCGCCCTAAAAATAGTCAGTTGTAAATATACTGCTACAAACAACAATGAAAATCCGCTGTTACCTTGTTTTACAGCCATCTGAACATATTTGACACCATCCATCGTATAAACTCGTTGCCGATTATCCAACACAAGGCCAAACCATTTTCGAGCAATTCGTACCATCTGCTGTTCTAATTCAATGCCCGTTAAAGTGATCTGAAAACTGCCTAACTATCGTTGAGGACACCGGAAGGGGTAAATTAGGCACATTGTCAAAAGTGAAAGCAGGGGTGGAGAAAGAACGAAATAAAACAAGAAATAGGAACCCTAGAGCCCCCTTTTCCTTTACGCCCCTCTGCGTCACTAGTCGGAGGTAGACTGCAGAAGTGTGAGGGGCTGAATTAGCCTGCAAACAAAGTCCCGCCTTGCCGGAAACTCTTCCGGCGGATGAATGCCAGCCGACACGCTGTGGTGCGGAATCGTGATAAGTTTCAAGCCGCACTTCTTGATGAGAGTTTCGCTACATATCACCTCTTCTGAACTAGAAGGTTTGCTTCCGCTCCCAGAGGGCACTCCTCTTAGAAGGATTTTTCGAAAATCCCATGTTAATCTGGAACCTTCTCTTCCTTTGTCGCCACAACGCAAATAATAATGCATAAAATCGAAATAGATAATATCACACGTTTAGCTTCACCTTCGGGTATGTCGCATGAAGGTAGGAGTTCAGAGAGCCAGCTCCAAGTCCGATGATTAGCACATTCGCTTCCACTTCTCGATTCATTTCAACTGCACCACTGGTGAAAATCTGTTCTGAAAAAAAGTTCTGAAAAAAACGTGCCAACGCTTTTGCAGCGATTAAATGTCGTTAGGTCTGCAAATCTCACACTTCCTTACAGGGGTTTAGGTAGTTCTATTGGGTTGGGGAATAAGTCCTTGCGGTTTTTTTCAACCTCGTTTTTCACATTGTTTCCTTTATCTTTCAACGAAGCTTATATATGCTTTCGATAGGGCTTTTTTTGCTCTATAAAATGATACTATCTGTTTTTCGATTCCTTTGACTACCTAGTATTTATGAGGTTTGGAAATGAAGTAAGCTGAAGGCAAAAAAGTGGCACTTGCGCACCTCTTCTTTCTCGTCTGCCATCGAGACCAAAAAATGAATGTGTATATGTTTCGATAGAGCTTTTTCAGCTCTACAGAATGGTACTACTTTTTATTCAAATTGCTCAACTTTTTGCTGTTTTTAAGATTCAGAAATGCAGTACTCGCAAAGGTGTGCACTTTCGTTATGTTCCCTTCCTCGCCTACCGTCGAGATTGGAGAAAAAGTGCATATATGCATTCGATAGAGCTTTCTTTGCTCTACAAGATGATGCCACTCTGCTTTTGTATCCTCTCATATTTTAGCATGTAAGGATAAGCTTCCACCTGTTTTTCAACTCGAAATTGCATAATCAACATGATTTTTTTGGCAGAGTGTTATGTATCATTCGATAGAGCTCTTTTCGCTCTACAAGATAATATTCACGGTTTTTGTTCAAATAATTTTTTGACAGTTTTTAGATCATTTAAAGTCGACGAAATCGAGCATTTTCGTCACATGGTGTCAAAAATGCTCGATTTCGTCGACTTTTAAGTGATCTAAAAACTGTCAAAAAATTATTTGAACAAAAACCGTGAATATTATCTTGTAGAGCGAAAAGAGCTCTATCGAATGATACATAACACTCTGCCAAAAAAAATCATGTTGATTATGCAATTTCGAGTTGAAAAACAGGTGGAAGCTTATCCTTACATGCTAAAATATGAGAGGATACAAAAGCAGAGTGGCATCATCTTGTAGAGCAAAGAAAGCTCTATCGAATGCATATATGCACACCTTCTCAAATCTCAATGGTAGGCGAGGAAGGGAACATAACGAAAGTGCACACCTTTGCGAGTACTGCATTTCCTAGTCTTAAAAACAGCAAAAAGTTGAGCGATTCGGATAAAAAGTAGTACCATTCTGTAGAGCTGAAAAAGCTCTATCGAAACGTATACACATTCATTTTTTGGTCTCGATGGCAGACGAGAAAGAAGAGGTGCGCAAGTGCCACTTTTTTGCCTTCAGCTTACTTCATTTCCAAACCTCATAAATACTAGGTAGTCAAAGGAATCGAAAAACAGATAGTATCATTTTATAGAGCAAAAAAAGCCCTATCGAAAGCATATATAAGCTTCGTTGAAAGATAAAGGAAGCAATGTTAAAAACGAGGTTGAAAAAAACCGCAAGGACTTATTCCCCAACCCAATACTATGCATGTATCGACAGCATCCTTTTCAAGCACCTTTTCTACTCAATAGCCAGTAGCTGCAGAATAACACCCGGAAGGGGTAAAGGGGTGGCCGGAAGGAAATGCCAGCAAGCAACGCTGCCGAATCCATATGTAGCTCCTCCAAGGTCTGGCAGCAACTTCCCATATTAAGCGGAGTGGATGAATGGAGATGGAGTGGTGAAGGCCTTTAAAAAGCACCATGCACAAAAATTGGCCCATCATTTCCTTTCGCATTCTTCGGAGCTCGTTATTAAAACGATTGGGCGACCATACAAAAGGAAAAGATACGTGTCGATTAGTTCTCAGGCGATCATTGATTATTTTATTAATCACCCGATCGCAGAATAGCCTTATCGATATGTATCCTTTCTTTCTCGTCTCATTACCTGGTCATGTGAATTGCGAACTCTGATCGCTATTTTATAATACGTAAATGTGTTGCACGTGGTTGCCAAAGCGAAGTAATCCTTATTGAGCCATTTTTTGGGCCGTGTCAGGACGCTCCATTTAGGCCACCGCCTCGCACGAATTGCATCGCAGGGAGCGCCAAGCGCCCTGCTAGTCTTCTCTAAAGCGAACGCGTTCAAAGGGCTCCACTACAGTTTTTTTACATAACCCAACCCATGGTGTCCTAACGTGCCCCCTTTGTAATGTTTTTGGCCTGAGGATCCGCGGGCGCGGCCTTTTGGAAGCTGCGGTGAAGCTACTGACAGTTGTGTAAAGTGATGCGTTGTAGTAGAAAATTGTAAAACATGAACACCCAACTCGAATTTAGGATAAATGAGAATTACTTCGTGAAATTAAAGTTTGCGCCCGAAACAACTCTCACCTATCATTAAAGGTGTGTAACAATGGTGACTGAACTTCGTTTTATCCAGTTCCCATTTCGTCGTGTCTAGATGCTTCTTGTTGAATTCTGAATACAAGATATCGGGCTTGCATCGTATTTTAAAGGCACAGCGAGGAGTATTTGATCATATATTGAATATAAAAGAATCGAAACTCAGTAGTGCGATAGTGAAAAATAACGCAGTGAAATACTCATAACGCCGAAATTAGCTGTTACCATTCCAATGCCGACACCATCGCTAGACGATGTGTACTCCTATGTCAGAATTTCGCACCGCGGCATGTCTCGCTAAGCGATGCGATGTGGACGAGCTGAAGGGGTCGTGTTGTTGAGTCCGAAAGCGATTACAAGTCAACTGTGTATGCGCCTCTAGCATCATCCCGTGGTCGCTGTAATTTCCAAGTCTAGTGGCGCGCATGGCTCGCACACACGGTATTGCACGCCGCTCGTCGTGGTGCGAAAACCTGGCATAAGGGTACACAACCTCGCCGACATATCGACCGGAGCCATGTAGTTCAGTGAGGTGTGGCGGCCATAAGTAGCACGTGACGCGTTTTGGAGGCGGAGCCAGACCCAGTGCACTCTAAGGGACTCCGATGGTCCATGTTTATTCGCTTCCAGCGTGGGTGTCCACTCTGAAATGTGAACACATACCGTCTCCCCTCCAGGCTTCCCGATTAACATATTTATTCTATCGTACACCACTAATTAGCATCCCATTGCCTTTATTATGAGCTAACGTAGTAATGGCCAAGTGTTCGTGGAAAAACTGCTGCTGTAGTTGTAATAAATCGAAAAAAGGAATCGAAATTGTCACTGCATCAAGTAACTTGTAAGGGCTATGACCTCAAAAACTCTGCTCATGCATGATTTCTCCAACCCACATTCATTTTTCTACCCTTTTCTCTTTATTTATTTCTATTGCCATCACTCGTATTTATTTTATTTGCAGTCATTATAGTGAGCATTGCCTTGTCCCGGAGCCTCATGTTGATGTTTATGTGAGACATGCGAAATATTTATTCCAAAAAAACTCAAAAGGTCTGCAAAATCGGGGTTGAGAAAGGCGCTAGGCGCCGAAATCTTGCCTGTAGGGTTCAAAAAAATTTTTGCAACGATTTTTGCAACCATTTGTAAAAGCCTTTTGAAATAAAAATTTTGTAAGTCTCACATTGTTCAATACACATTTAGTTACTATATTCTTTCCTCCTTCACTCATATATCAGTACCTTTGGTTTATTCATATGCTCCATTAATTATTTTTTCTTTGCATGTTTTTTTTCTATGACATATTGTTGTAGCCTGCCACGTTTTCGTCATTTTCAGATTGGCACGTCTAAAAGAAGCAATGACCCGAAAGGACTTCATGAAGCGATCAAGGCGGCTCTCTGAAGTGGTTCCAGCGTTTGAGGAACCACTAAGTCATCTCTATTCTTGCAAATAAAATTATTTGAAAAAAAATTGAAAAATTCAAAATTCTGCGCATATGTAAGCATAGTGAGGCATAGTACACTCACACCAATCGATCAATCTCTCACTGCCTTCCCCGTAGCGACCAATGTCCACATTGCTTCAGTCTTGGCAACGTTACCCGTCTAACTTTTCCTTGAATTTTCAGTTTTGCCTAATTTAGCGATTGCATTAGATTTTCACAAATTCAATGCCATTTTCTAGCTAATCTTCAAATCTCCCACTGTTTACACAGCACTGAATAATGTGTGCAAGGAAACTATTCAAAAAAAGGAATGATTGACTACGAGAATGCCTGGAATCTGAATTGCTTTTCTAAAAATCGAAACACTCATAGCTATCAGTAGTTGCTTACGTCTGAGACCGCTGCAGACACTCACTCGACTTCTCGATGTTTCCAAAACTCGTTTTTTTTCAGTTGCTCCTCCCCCATGACTCACTGACAACAGGTTGGTTGTTCAGCTCGCTCAGCTGTTCTCATGAAATTCGCCTGCGATCAATCGATCTCTGACTCGTAACTGATTATTCGCCGCGACGAAAAAGGAAGGAAATCATGTATGTAAATTTATTGTTCTTTCCATTTTTAAGTCTCGTTCTCGTAAGCTTCTGTTAGGAACCAATTTTTTGCAACACTCTATTATTTATTCTTCACGTTTAACTTTTGTAGTGGAAATAAGACTTTTATTTTGAAAACTTGTACTTTTTGAAAATTCCACTGATCTTCTATTTGAATATAGTATTGCGTTGATTCATAAGTTCTTTCTCACGTATGACACTTTTTAAATTTGTTATTTCTTTATTTAATACTAATTAATGTTCGGCATCGAAATCTCCAGAAGCAAGCTTGAAAAAATTTGGAGAAAAATGTTGATACTGGAAAAGAATTCATGAACCAACGTAAATATTTACATAGATGCCCTTGATATTTAAAATTCCGGAAATTTTCAAATAGTGACTTTTTACGTCAAGAGAAACTCCAGAAACAAATTTGAAGCGAGCCTAGCGTGAAACTGACGACCACAGTACCCTCGTTGGGATGGAACCACGACCGTTCTCGTGGAAAATAGTATTGTCAAGCTTATAAGCCATGAAACTACCGGATAGGTCAAAAGTGAAGTGCGCCAAATTTTTCACGTCCTTATTTCCAAAATTTCAATGGTGGCACTCATTATTTGTATAACGATCGGACACATGAATTTTGAGGCTAATACAAATTGAAACTTTCCTAGGAAACGGCAAATAATGAGAAAGATCCTCTACCATCATTCGGGATTTACCGCAAAATGGAACATATTAGACTACAAATTTTACATTTCATTCTTGCCGTTTGCAACATACTTTGCTTTTCTCGATTCTACAAGCAAATATGATATATGATACTTTTCTATTTTCAGTCACGCTATTTACTGGATGCTTAGGAAAAATCAGTACCCTTTTTGTTTTTTATTCTCCATTATGTTATCGATATCTTATACTGATCCGAGGTGTTTGCTAATTTATTTGTACTCCTCGTGTATGTTACCACAAGTTTTACGTAATAGATCAGAAAGAAAGACATAATAGCTATTAATCGGGCTTCACGGTCCTACGTGGCTACGTAAGCACGGTCCATGTATGTATGTATGTATGTACCAGTTGGCGGGCGCACACTACTGTGCGCGAAACACCATGTGCGTCAGTAGGTCGGCCTGTATTGCTCTTTTTCTTGAGGACAGAGTATTTCGTGCACACCCAGCCCACCGTGAGCGAAGCTTAAATTAGTCCATGTGTGGTCTTCACTTCTTGTCCCATGCTCTACCCATCCAAACTTATCCCCATCTCCACAGTTCGTTTTTCATGCAACTCCGCCCACCACTTTAAATGCTCCGCCCACTGTGCCCTGCATGCCTTCCTGACCTTCAGAAACTCATCCCTGACCTTGATCCATCTTCTCCCTATGTTTGGGGCACATTCGAACACAATCAACAATTTTTGAACATTCCACGACGGCCCCGCCCATTATGGGCGGAGCTTAACTTGGTCCATGTGTGGTCTTTACTTAGTGTCCCATGCCCTACCCATACCGCATTTGTCCCCATCTCCACAGGTCTTTTTCATGTAACGTCCAAGCTCCGCCCACCACTTTATATGCTCCGCCCACTGTGCCTGCATTCTTTCCTGACCTTCAGAAACTCATCCCTGACCTTGATCCATCTTCTCCCTATGTTTGGGGCACATTCGAACCCAATCAACAATTTTTGAACATTCCACGACGGCCCCGCCCATTATGGGCGGAGCTTAACTTGGTCCATGTGTGGTCTTTACTCAGTGTCCCATACCCTACCCATACCGCATTTGTCCCCATCTCCACAGGTCGTTTTTCATGTAACGTCCAAGCTCCGCCCACCATTTTAAATGCTCCGCCCACTGTGCCCTGCATTCTTTCCTGACCTTCAGAAACTCATCCCTGACCTTTATCCATCTTCTCCCTATGTTTGGGCACATTCGAACCCAATCAACAATTTTTGAACATTCCACGACGGCCCCGCCCATTATGGGCGGAGCTTAACTTGGTCCATGTGTGGTCTTTACTCAGTGTCCCATACCCTACCCATACCGCATTTGTCCCCATCTCCACAGGTCGTTTTTCATGTAACGTCCAAGCTCCGCCCACCACTTTATGCCCCCCCCCCACTGTGCCCTGCATTCTTTCCTGACCTTCAGAAACTCATCCCTGACCTAAATCCATCTTCTCCCTACGTTAGTTGCACGTTCGAACGTAATCAACAGTTTCGGGCTGAAAGCCAAACATTCCAGTGCACGCCCCGCCCCCGTGGGCGGAGCTTAATTTGGTCCATGTGTGGTCTTTACTTCCTGTCCCATGCCCTACCCATACCACACTTGGCCCCATCTGCACAGGTCGTTTTTCATATGATACCTAATTTCGTGACAGACGGAGGGACAAACGGCTTAGCGCTTTATACACTGCGTTTCATATCTATAGGTCCACCCTACTATTTTCGATTACCGACGTTGCTCTGAATTCTACAAGACTGTGGTGTTTACTAGTAAACTTTTCGTACCGGAATTCCCTGGATAAAGTGTTCTCAGAAAATTTCGAGCACAAAAACCTTTTTTATAATAAATAGTCCTATTTTCACCGTTTCAAAACTATAGGTCCACACCTTGACTTCCGGAAATTTATAACGAAAACAAGCAACAACTGAGCGATTAAAGACTTGCAGGTCCTCCTTTATTCGCAATGACTTCAATCAAGCGCTCCTGCATGCTCCGTGCTAGATTGTTCAGGACGGTTGGGTCGAGATCAGTCCACACTTCGACAATGGACTTCTTCAACTCTTCAACGGAATCGTACTGCTTGGCATCGCTGTAGATCTTTTGCACCATGATAGCCCACACATTTTCCATTGGATTTAGGTCAGGAGAAGAGGCCGGCCATTCGAGAATGTCGATATTCCTGGCTGCAATCCACGCCGTAGTTGACCGACTTGCGTGGATTGCAGCATTATCGTACATGAAGATGAACGACCTAGTGTTGCGGCGACTTAGAAACGAAAGAAGACGGCCTTCCAGGACCTTCTGGTAGTCTTCCGAGTCCATGCAGCACGATACGAAGGCCAGGTCGTGCAGTCTATTCTCGCAAAGGGCACCCCAGACTATGAACAAACCCCCGCCAAGATTTCGTCTCGAGAAAGACGGTGGTTTTTCCGCATATCCCGCCAGTACTGCCTCCCACCGTCCAGTCCGTCGACAATGAACCTCTCCAGATCATCTTAAACAAAATACACCTGAGCAAGGCTTCAAAAAGATGAAAAGTCGCAAGCACTGTGTCTCGACCAATCTCTTCCGATGTTCTTAGTCGCGAAATCAAAGCGAGCCATCTTGTGACGTTCTGTGAGCCTCGGGGCTTGCTTCATAATCTTTCTAGTGAGATTTTCAAAGGACTGGGAGACCCTCCACACGGTTGTTTGGCTGACAGAAAGAGGCATTTTGGCTCGCACTCAGTTGAGGCACATCGTGGAGTTTGACAGAAGGCGTCCGATCATTCTCTCATCTTGGCTGGAGAGCTTCCATGGACGGCCACCAGGGTTCTCCTCTCCGTAATGCTCTGCTTCTTGCAGGAAGACGTTCACGCAGTTGTGTGACCGACCAATTCTAGCAGCGATCTTCCTCCGTGGCCATCCAGCTTCGACGAAGGCTTGCACTCGAGCTTGATCTTCTGGAGTAAGACGCGTACCATCAGGCACTGAGAGGACATGTTGACCACGACCGTATGCATGCTCAAGTTCACATTTTGTTTCATACTTGTGGTGAAATGGGAATTGTTTTGTTAGTGGACCTATAGTTTTGAAACGGACAAGATTTAGCTTTTGGAATAACAAAAAACATTTCAGAGTTTCAACATTCTCGAAGACATTTTTTAGAGGACTTTCGATGATGAGGAACTCAGTAATCCACGTTACAACTTTTCAAAATGTATGGGGAGTCCATGAGCTGAAGATGCAAGGGTGGACCTATAGATATGAAACGCAGTGTATATAGTAGGGATATATGGACTGCATGGGTCCACTGTGTTAATGGTACCGTGCACGCGAAAATGAGTTTCTCTGTTGTCCATATATTAGGTTGTCGAAAAAGTTTTATTCCTTTTTTGAAGCAATTCATTTTTACACTTTATTACAAAACACAGAGCATACTATGAAACAGGGTAATTACTTTCTTGTTCTACCCGTCTCCGCCACCTTTCAGGCAAATTTGCTATGCCATCCGCATAGCACTGTTCTGGCTTTGATTCGAAGAAGTTGCACAACACGTTCCGTGTCATCTCCATCATCGAAGGTTTTTCTTTGAATGGCGTTAGATTGGGAAAGGAAAAGGTGATAATCCGATAGAGCAAGATCACGGCTATAAGGTGGATGGGGTAGCAATTCCTATCCAAGCTTGAGAGTTTTTTGGCGAGTCGCTTTCGCTATATGTAGGCGAACATTATCGTGTAGGAAAAGAATCGTGTCATGGTTCGGACGTTTCTCTGTGATTTTCCAGACCAGAATATACGGCTGCTGACAGTATAGGTCTGCTGTTAGTATAGTCTTGCAAGCCAGCACCCGCAATCGTTTGTTGTCGACCTCCGATGGAGGTCTGGACCGGTCAGAATCTTTGACGTTGTAGTTGCCTTCTCAAAAGCGTATGAACCAAAGTTGTGCCACAAGTTCAGACATTGAAGCCTCTTCGACTGCAACGTTCATACGACGATTGGATTCGGTTGCTGGAGGCCATATTTGAAATCATATAGTAGAATGCCCCGAAAGTACTCCTTTGATATATATTTTGCCGAAATAGGTTATCCGGGAGATGGAAGACAATAAAACCTATAGATGCGTGTGTACTTGTGCTACATGTGTATGTACAGAAGAACTTGCTGGAAAGCAGTTTGGAGGGAAAAAGCGCGTAGGGCCGCATACAAAATTTCCCGCGAAAGAGTGAGGATCCGGCTAAGATGCGACTTCCCACAGTGGTGGTCAAAGGGGTGGGACCTCGGAGTAAATGCTCTCCTCGTCGTCCGCCGCGGTCGGAGACGCATAGTACGAACAGAAAATTACGTTAACGGTTCCACACTTTGTCTTCGATCACGGCAGGCGATGAGTACAGGCATCCACTGATACGCCCCGCCCCGTCGTACTTCAATTTGAGAAGCTGTACCTTAGCCGGATTCTCACTTTTTCGCATGAAACTTTGCATGCAGCCCTTGCTAAGCAAATGCAACATAAATATACGGTAAACAGAGGAACTCATTTTCCCGAGTACGATACCCTTTAAGTAACATCACTTTATAGGCAAGGCCGACCCTATAGGTCGCCATACAGGTGCCGTCATAGGATATGAAAATGACGACATCGGCGTTACAATCCGCTTAGGGACAACGCATTCCGTTTTCATTTTGAATCGTAGTAGCATCGCAGCGTTGGTTTTGGGCTATGCGATAACTCGAGGTCAGCCCGATAAACGAATTCGCGTTTTAATCTCTAAAGGAGGCATGGCACCCTGGAGCGATGGAAGTTGAATCTGAGGTTCGGGACCCTTCATGTGATAGCGGAGCCACACCTCATTATCCTCGACTGCTCACTCCAAATTTCAACATCTAATTGGAAATGTTGTTTTTAATCAATTCATTTTACAGATTGTTTCACACAAAATGGGCAACACGCTCAGTACCAAACTCCCCCCATCCTGGAATGATGAGAACGTGATCAAATGGGCAAAAAATGCCTATGCAGTGCAGCAGAGCATCTATCTACAGTTTGAAGGCTCCCAGTTCCACGATATGGAAGATCTTTCACGCGATCTACGAATCAGCAAGATTTGCTACGCCATTTACGGTTCGATCAATAACGTTTTTCTTGCATAAAAATAGGGCAACCACTTCAGACATCATGAGCAGCTTAATAGAAAAATAGAAATGCAACGAGCAAGGAGGAGTACGAATTAATTTTGTTTATCTCTTCTTTCAAGGAACACCATCTGAGTATGTCGACAGACTCGAGGACGCGTACAGTAAAGAACAACGAGCTTCTGCCTCGAAAATCTATGAGAAAATCTACGAGACGTTTAAGAAGGCACCTGAGAAGCGCTTTGAACTCGGCTTCGTATTCGTTTTGTGCAAAGAGGGAGAAAAAGAGTACCAGGTGAGTACAAGATTAGTAGAGTAAAGATGCGCTGCAATTTCTTGCGAAATCACGGTAACCCACTCTTTTGCCCTGAACAACGAGCTACTACAGATTGCGAAATCTGGGATGAGCGGAAGTTAGGTGTGTAGCCTTAAGTCGAATTTTCGCGCGGTCGCGCGCAACGAGCAGTACGGATACTTTCTTCGCGTGTGTTTGCATACACTGCGTACACTACCTTCAAAGTTTCACGCCCGAATTAATTGTTTCTTGAATGTTACTATTTTGTCTTGCTAAGGTACAAAAGTTATTTTAGGTAATAATGAGATAAACATCCATTATATGAAGGACCTCCATGAAACCAGCCCCCGAGTGGAAATCCAACCGACCGTGTCAAGTCGTGCTGGTGACGGCGCGAGTGCGACGCCGCAAAGCGAAAGTTCGACATAGGGCTACACACTTGCGGGATAGCGCGTCACTAAAGCTTCATTTGTAGAAAAGATTCGCGCAAAAGGGACGTGTTTGATCGCATTCATACCCTGCGGTACCGGCGGTAGGGCGTGGCTGCGAGCCTATGCTCCTCTCCCTGTGCCACCCTGCTTCGTTGTCTGCGTGTCTCTGCACCTACCCCGTGCTACTCTGCCTCTGTGTACTATCCGTATAGATCCATCTAGCACACCCTACCCACTACATAACAAAACTTTGAATGGGCTGTGTCCACCAGGAAAATAATCAATGATATTTGGGCCCAAGAAAATACAGCATTTGAAAGCCTTAGTCACGGGCCTTGCTTTGCAGCTTAAAGGAATCGTCCACGGAAAATGAGTTTTTGTGTTACCCATATATTTATGTTGTATTTGCCTAATGTTGGCCTCATGCAAAATTTCACGCGAAAAAATGTGAATCTGGCTGAGATACAGCACCACAAAGTGCGGTCCCAGTGGGCGGGGCCTCCGTGTAAAAGCCTCGTACCGCGTTCGCCGTAATCTGAGACGCATTGTAGGAACAGAAGGTTACGTAAACAGTCCCACTCTCCGTTCCCAACGGCGGCGGAAGACGGGACGAGGCTTTTACACGGAGGCCCCGCCCACTGGGACCGCACTTTGTGGTGCTGTATCTCGGCCAGATTCACATTTTTTCGCGTGAAATTTTGCATGAGGCCAACATTAGGCAAATACAACGTAAACATATGGGTAACACAAAAACTCATTTTCCGTGGACGATTCCTTTAAGTGGGAGTGCGTCCCTACCGCCAAGTATGAATACGGGGTCAAGGTGCAAAAGAGTTTGCTATGCGTGCAAGGCCGCCTTCATACTTCGGAGTGCCGATGGCAGGGCGAGGCTTCGTGTCTCTGCGTCTCCTCCCATGCCACCCTGCCTTCTTGCCCCCCTCAAGTCACATTGCGCCCAAGATAGCTGCATATTTTTTTAACCTTTTCCCTATTCAGGTACCTCTCTTCCGACTTCTGTGGGATCGTTGCACTGACACTTCTCGGTACATTGACACAGCATGTCGGGTGTACAAGTCCGTGGAGGATTGGAAAAACAACAACAGTTTACCCAGAGTAAAGTACTGTTTCCCGCAACGGCTTTGCTATACCTGTGACGCTTCTGGAGCCTACAAATTCGATCCAGAAGACAAGACTGTAGTGGAATTCGGCAATTCACCGGCATGTAAAGTTAGTCATACGATTGCGAGAACGACAGATGTTGTGTCAGCTGTGGTTGCAACGACTGTAGGAGTGGCAACGATACTCACTCCAGCTGGATTTATCTCTCTTCCTATTTTGCTGGGTACCGCAGGGACTGCTGGACTCTGGGGCGTCGGTCGAGTGATACAGCGTCTCGCTGATAAGATAGGTCACTCAGAAAACTTTGATAACTTTGAAAGTGTCCTGCTCATTCTGACACTTGTCGCTGCACCCTTGCATGTACTCAGTGGACTTGCAACAGCGCAGCTAGCCGCAGGCGCCACAGCCGGCGAAATTTTCTCCGAAACAGAGCGAATTCTAGCAACCGTCCTCACGTTAACGACTTTCGGCGTCGACGGCTTCACATTTGTGTTGAGTGTTACAAATCTCATCGACAAATTACGGAATGGCAGATTGACATCACTTGATGTGTTGCAGTTTTCCATCAGTCTCTTCTTCTTCACCAATACTTTGATGCAGCCAAAAACCGCCTGGGGAGTAATTGAACGAGCACAAGAGCAGAGGATCGCAGACATTGCTCATAGTATGACGGATGCAGAGACCAAGAAGGCTTTTCAGTTGTATCTGGAGCAGAACAAAGGAGACGGTTCGATCAAGGATACCTCCCGACTTGTAAGGGAACTCAACAAGATGGAAAATCCGGATTCGTTCTTCAGATCTCTCAAAAATGTGGAACCTGCGAATGTTCCGCGAGTGACCGAAGGCGAGACGCCCAACTTAACTGCGAAAGATGGTGGTGCTATTCGAGCACCGAATGACCGGTTAGTGTCTTTCATTTTTTGATGGACTCTAAAAGACCGTAGTACGGAGACATAGCGAATTTTAGTCAGAAGTTACAAGTTCTGACTGTTTTAAATCAATTAATTAGATTCTCGCAGGATCGCATATTCCTTGAGACTACAAAGAGATCTGCCAACAGTAGCGAAGGCGCTACTGGGAGATGCTATGCAGGGCGACAGCAGATCCCACAAGTACCTGGAGAAATCGACACGAGGTCAAACCGGCCTCATGGAGGCAAGTTATCTTATGAATTGATAAGTAATTTCAAGTTAACGCAAGAGGAAGTGGCTCGAAATAGTCGCAAATGAAATCCATGAGACCGAGTGCGTCATGGGAGGGTTCAATTGCGGCAGGGTGTCGCTGCGTATCCCTACGTCTTCGCCTATGCCACCCTACATTCTTTGCTGCGTCGTCTCTGCACCTTTCCGTGGCATTTTAATTCACTGCCTGTGAACACGGCCACGCCATGCCCGCGTTGAGTATGAACGCGGTCTAACGGCACCATTTTCACCAGTGCACAACACAGATACACTGGAACAACAGAGCCTTCTACCACACCTCCAACTGTACCAGCCGAAACAGAAGGGATTGTTCATAGTTCGCGATTCGCGCGATCGCGCGATCGCCTGAATCGCGAACTATGAACAGTGCCTAACCTCTTCAATCAGTCCACCTACACAGAGCGAGACCACTCGGCAATCTGGCGTGCTGGTGAACTGCCGTTACATATGCATGTAGCTAAAACACACTGCGTATTCAGCGGTACCCTATTGCCCTTTTACGGGCAACTCCTCATCTTATAAAGAGACGATGATTAGGTATCCGATGGTGCAGTCGACAACAATAAGATTATCGTTGAATATGCAGAACGGTTAGCCGACAAACTGGAAAAGAAGATAGATCCCGACAAACTGAAGTATTTTGTCAAAGCCGTGGCCGCAAAGGTCAAGGGTACGTTTTCTGCGTTTTTGTCAAAAAAATTTTTGAAAAGCCTTAGAAAACATTGGGATGTCTTCTTGGTTTTGTGAAAATTCATTCCACACGTCATCATTGAGATAATGGTTCTCCTCATCAACGACCCTGGGTAGAGCACCGGTAATGTTCTTTTCCACTGAAAGGAGATGAGACGCTCCATGGGCTCTACACTCACTGACGATCGTTCAATCTTTTGCATTTATGAATGATCACATGTGTCAGGTTCCAGGGATACGAAGTGTGAAACAGCTATGAAACTGCTTTCTATATTTTGTAGCCCATTTCTCGTTATGGCATGGACTGGCTGAAGTCGTGCAATGCGGTAAAAAACTTAAGTCAATGTTTTGGAAAAATGGAGACCCGGGATTCATCCTTCGCTTATTCGCAGCATGTTGCTGTTGCAGCGTTATGAAGATCCTTTTTTTCTCAGCATCATGTCGGAACGGTATGCGGCTTTATATTAGAAAACAGCCGGGTTTTCAAATTCAAAAAGTCTAAATTTCCATTTTTAGTCCTGACAAACAACCAAGTTTGCCTAACTAATCGTTCGCTCACAACTAAGACGATTTCGATGCCATCATTGAGTCAGTGCGAATGACAAAAGTTTTTGCGCCGAGGAACTATTTCACCTTGTGCAGCACTGCGCCATAATGCTGCTACGCTTTCTCCACATTGACCCCTATCAATCCCCACTTGATCTTTGGTTGCTGTACCTCACTTGATGCTCATTTACGGTAGGTACTACTTCAGCATCTTCAAAGTGTGACTTTGAATAAGCCTCGCCATTCTCGCCTATTGAGTTTCCTTGCTATTCATTGTGAAAATGCTTTATTGACTGACGTTTCCGCGGTTTCGCCTGCTTCAGAGCCTAAAAGGATCAAGGCAACTTACAATTACCCTACCAAAGACCTCATAAACGTATTGGAATTCGAGGCTACCTGGACCACAACGCAATCGCAAGATAAGCACATACCGCAATTCATTAGATTCCAGAGACCAATCGGTCAGCAGCGACTGCCAGGTGCCATCGCCTGTTACCATAGTGCACTTCGATTCATTTTTGGATGAATGAACTAAATCCAGAATGCCTCGAGGGATTTCCGCGCTAGCAGTTGAGATTGAACTTTCTTTTGACGGCTCGGCACTATCTGGCCAGGACTGCACAAACACCTTCCTTCTTGAGGATGTGTGATTAGTGAAACGAAGAGTAGCCGTCCCACCTTATCCCCATATATACAGTTGCGGTCAAAATTATATGCGGTTTTGGACCTTAACCATAATTTTGGTCGACGTTTACAAACTCATTTTCGTAGTGATTTGTGGGCAGCTGCTACTTCATGAAAAGGTATCCCAGCCGAGTAGGATGCAGTGTGAAGGTCGAAAAATCATTTACTGAAAGCTCTGAAAATGACTTAAACTCTCAAAAAATTCAATCAGCCATAAAAAGCTTATAACTCGACGAAAGGAACCGCTGTGCAAAAAGTAGAACGAAATGAGGCTGAAACATTGCTACCCGTCATTTGTAACATAATAGCACATTACAGCACTGAAGCACGGTGTTGATCATTTTTAGTGTTATCAGTTAAATGATTTTTCCACCTTCACACTGCATGCTACTTGGCTGTGGAACTTTATTTCACAGAGTGACGGTTGCCTTCGAAACACAAAAAAAATTGAACGTGATATGTAAACGATGGCCAAAGTTGTGTTCGAAATAAGAAACCGCATGTATTTTTGACCGCTACTGTATGTATGTTAGGTGAGACCGCTTTGTGGAAGTAAGAGGACTTTGAAAGAGCACGCTTTCGTATGGGTACCTCGAAGACGAATTTTCCCCTGAAGAACAGTCATACGATTTCTGGCTGATGGTGAGGGAAAGAGCGCTGCTACACGTCCATGACGGTGATCTGTTTCTGACTCGTGTGGCATCCGAAACGGCAAAAATGAGGTGTGAAAGGTCCAAAGTCTAGCCGGTAACATATTGGTTGTGCTTATCCATCCTCAGTCTCAAACTTTGAAGACATCCTAATAGTTGACTCTGTTACAGTATCTGTGTATCCAAACCAACCAATCATCTTCAGCTATTGCAAACGTCAATTTCAATGACAACACTACCTTCGAAGAATTTCATGCTGACATCTCGAAGGATCTCGACGTGATCCGAGAGCTAGCTGCAGAAAAGAATCTTAAATTTGCAAATGAGTGCCTAGCACTTTATCACTACGAAAATCACGGCAAAGAATTCATGAAACTTTGTTCGCCCGAATTCTATTTGGACGCTTCACCACAAGACATTCTGAAGAATGCAAAGCTGTACAGCGCTCGGGAGATTATCAGCGTTGCTCAGGTCATTTATTCATTACATATGCGTTTTTTACATTACCTCAGGAATCCCATCAGCTCTCATTTTCAGAATGGTTCCCGAGAGTTGTTCATCAGGAAAACTTACTTCAGTCCGGATGACAGAATTCTAGTGATGATCGAGAAGGAAGGTCTCAAGTCCATTAGTACAATGTTCGAGAAGATAGAAGAATGGGCAAAGTTTATGGATGGACACCTGGTAACCAGTACACCGCCTATGAGATTCGCTTTTGAGAATCTGGCACGCATCACTGGTCTCGATGGCGTCCAGCTAAAATTCAGAGGAGATTCTGATATGACCGAGTTTTCTAAGTCCGAACTGTATAAGAGGATGGTAGCGATACTTGTTACCTATCTCTGCGATTACCTCAAGTACTATTCAGTAACAGATGATGAGGATTAGGAATGTCATACTCTCGTTTATCACAGAGATCTCTAATAATTTGTAGTTAAAACTTGACATATACTCCATTTCGGAGCGCCTGATAGGGCGTGGCTTGAGTGACGAGAGTGAGAGTGTGTGGCAAGAGTGAGATGTGTGGCGGAATGAGAGAGTTTGATTCAGCCTCACTCAAGTCGGAGGCCACGCCTTATCAGGCGCTCCGAAATGCACTGTAGTTCCCCGGTGTAAATCCAGTGCCTTATCATTTTTTATCATCAAGTGCCTTACCATTAGCGTTTTTACACTCCGACTACGCACTTCCTGTATTCATTTCATTTCTTAAGCCCATAAACGCCACATGTGGTGGCAAAGTGGAGTACTCAAGAACCCGGTTCATGCTTAGGTTCTTCTCGATTCTTTACTCCCCTAGAAAAAACAACCAAGGTGCTACGAAAAAGGACTTCGTTCCTACCCAACTCAGAAGAGTTACATCTTTGGTATGAATTGACCCTAGCGCGCTATTACTCCTGGAGAGAACTTATTCGTCTGAATTCTTGAAACTAGTCACTTAGATAAGTGTTTCAACGACTCACTCCAACGAAATATTAGGTTGTAAGGAAAGTTTTGGCCGGTTTTTGAAATTTCAACTTCGGGGGACCATAACTCGGCTCAGAGTGCATATTTTCTCACAATTCAAGCACCATTCGATTTGCTACACTATTGCCAATATTATGCATACCTATATGTCTCAATTTGATAAAGGGCTGATGATTTATATTGCGCGAAATGAAAAAAAGTCGACTCCAAATCGCCACTATTTCTCAACACACTGCTACTGAAGGAGCTGCTCAGATGTTTGGGAAAGTGGGGCTTAATAAGAGCTAGATCTGGTGAATATGATGGACAAGTGAGAGCTTTAGCCTGCAACTGCTTCAATTACTGGAGGAGGATTTGTGAAAAACGCTAGCGCATAGCTGCCGTGAGGGGTTCCGTGGCACCCATTTTTTTCGGATTTTTCCAAATCAAGGCCACTTGAGGTGGTCAAGTAAGGTTGCTTGTTGAGGGCCAATACTTGTGGATATCCCCTGCAAATATGGACGCTCATCGCCTTCTGCCGTTTTGGTTAAAGCGATTTGATCAGTTGAAAATCCAAGCAGCTCGTTCTCATTTCTGCACTTCTAAAACCAGAGACAAAGTGTTCCATTCAATGCCTCACCCCCTCCTCTTGCAGTATTCACATTTGTGGTCCTCTTCGCTGAGACTCGGCTAAACAAGAACTCGTGAAGTGAAGTCATCTTAAAAGTGCCATTTTTGCAGTACTTCAAAATTTCCCCCATAATTCGAAAACCATGTGGCATTCCAAATAAAACATATATTTGGAAAGAGCAACTTTTTGTCTATCTAAGGAGCACAATATGTCAGCTGATTCATGTTGACGCGCTCTGATATTTGAATTTATCTTGTGAACGCGAAAAAGCGGCCAGAACTTTCCTTACAACCTAATATTATATCTTGGGACCACGTGCACCTTTCATGGCGCTCATGCACGACACGTGACGCGCTTACTTATGGGTGGGACGAGGGTGCTGA
This sequence comes from Trichostrongylus colubriformis, assembly GCA_963978905.1. Lineage (NCBI taxonomy): Eukaryota > Metazoa > Nematoda > Chromadorea > Rhabditida > Trichostrongylidae > Trichostrongylus > Trichostrongylus colubriformis. The sequence continues at coordinate 4,274,566 of OZ022259.1, forward strand.
GGGGTCCGCAGTCCACCGTGAAGCCTCGTTGAAAGCTGAAGCTAACTTTCTTATGCGATTTGCTCCAGACATAAGCTTTTTAGGCCACTAGGGTTACTTTATAGTGATGAGTAGTGAAGCAGCCTGGGATATCCGCCTCTACGAGTAAGATGATACACTCATGTGCGGGTTTTGCTCTTCTAACCTTCAAAATGTCGTCTTCCACAACTAAGGGAGAGTTTATGAACATCCTGTTGGGCCGAAACCAATTTACGAGCCAAAATTTCCTCACCAAGGTGGTAGTGATTATTTGGAGCTACCCAAAAACTCACCCCTCTTTCTGTCCCAAATTTATCCAAATGGCATGTAACCACTTAGCAATAGGAAGCGAGAGGTCCTATTGCTATATTCGACTAGTCGCCGTTACATTAGATTTCCTTTGTTGTGAAGAATTGCTTTGTTACTTGTTTTACTGCATAATTGTTGACTCACTTATGCCTTATACAGACGTCATAAAGTTAAACCATAATTGTTATCATTTTCTCCCGCTCAAGCACCAAGATTACCTATTATGGCACCTACAGTTCATAAATAACGGACTGAGATTGTTTTTGCTGTCTTCGAATCCTGCAACACCATGTGTTGCACTTGACCAGCCAGAACCGTCCTTTTTTTCGGGTCATATGAAAAAGTTGATTTCTGAGACCTAGAGTTGTCAAGGTACATTTCCGAATATGGGAAACAACATATCTATCAGTCATTGTACCACTGTAAAAATTGTATCTCGTTTTCACACTACTACTGAATAAATTAAATTTTGTACAACAAGAAGTTAGCGCCATAGCCATGGAAGAGCCTAGTCGAATTTCAATCTGTATAGGTGAGCAGAGGTCGTGCTAATCTTCAATTACTTCACAGAAAAAGTGGTTTTTTTTTTGAATGTGAGAAGGAACTGTTCAAGGATCGCGGTGTCCAATATTCCCGAGCAGAAGCTCTGGCGGTGAATATCAATTGCTAGTTTTGTGACGGATAGTACTTCCTTTACTGTTCCCAAAATAACTATCAAAAAATGCGCAGGTAGAGTTTAAGAAGATTATGGTTCTTCAGATCTTCAAGGAAGGATGAATTTCTTTCTCACCCATGTAGTTATGTTGTATTCGTCTAATGTGAGCCGCATGCAATGTTTCCTATGAAAAAGTGTGAATCCGGCTAGCAATAAGATGCAGTTCACCAAAATGATGAACAACGGTGCAGGGTCTCGAGGGTACCCTCCCCCCCCCCCCTGTCGGAGACGAACGGTGGGATGCTTACGTAACTCTCTGTCCCCTTTCTACGTCTTCGTTCACAGCGGACGGGCATTGACCCTGTGACCACGCCCCATCGGTCACCACTTTGGGGAGCTGAATCTTAGCCGGATTCTCACTTTTTCGCGTGAAACTTTGCATGCGGCCCTTATTAGGAAAATACAGCATGAATATATGGGTAACAGAAAAGCCTTTTTTCCATGCACTGTCAATGCAAAAACTAGATCTCTTGGAAACCCGGAATTCAGCACCAAATATTTCCTGTGTGAAGACTCTAATTGTTCAGTCTGTTAAAAAAGAAGTCATTATAAGCAGTATATGCGCATGTATACTGTCACAAAAAATGAATTTGCTTTGCCATTAGTTGGAGCTTCGTGCAGCTGTTCGGAAGCGTGTTGCCAAAATCCTACCTACTCTTTGGAGGAGAAGGGTTTATCCTTCGCATACAAAAACATATGGTGGTAGCATTCGACCACGATTACCTTTTTCAAAAAATCGAACAATATGTGGTTTGAAATTCGTGCAACATCGCTTTGCACGCGGTACAGTGAGAAGTTTTGAAACGAATGGTGTTTTTGGGAGATACGCAGTATGAACAATCAGAAAAAGCGCTTATAAGGAGGTCTTACAGCGCGTAGTGTCAGTCGCTGTTGCTCTGCCGGACTACGAGATACTCTTAGGTCAAGCATTATATGAACATGGAACAAATATTTCGATAAAATTAACTTTCTTTGGGATACCAAGTAAAACCCACTTTCAGGAAGCTTCAAATTCATCACTGTGTGCGCCATATCATTGTGAACAACACCTCGTTCAAATATGTACCTTTGAATTGAAACTTTCACCAAAGATAGTCAAAAATCGTATTAGGCACTATGTGGATATTGGGGAATCAGGCGAATGCATTTGAACCTAAACTACAGCACAATTTGAAGAATTTGTGTACGGAAAGCTTCTCTGTTACCATGTGTTTATGTCGTATTGCTCAGGAAGGGTCGTATGCAAAGTTTCACTCGGAAAGGTGAAAATCCAGCTGAGATACAGCTCCTCAAAGTGGTGGCCAGGGGAAGGGGCCTCAGAGTAAATGCTCGTCCCGTCGTCCGCCACGGTCGGAGATGTACAATGGGAACAGACGGGCGTGACCAACGACGGGGCGGTTCAATTACTTCGAGGTCCCGCGCCCTCGCTCACCGCTTTGAGGAGTCGTTTCTTAGCCGGATCCTCACTTTTTCGCGCGCGCATTCGGCTCTTATCAAATTGCAGTCGGCTCTTATCAAACAAATACAACCTAAATATATGGGAAACAGAGAAACTCATTTGTCCGTGCACGATTACTTCAGAGGCACACTACGCGATATTCAGATCAGTGGCTCACTTTCTTGGGACGAGTAGGTCTTTGGATAACTGCTCAGGCTGCACCTTTGTTGTGGCTGCACGCTGCACCTCAAGGTGTTGCGCCTCCTTGAACACAACCAACACACGTCCGCACACACCAATCGCACATGGATAATGAACAAGCTTCAACAGCTAATGAGTTTCAGTAGCAAGCTGCTTTTATCATTTAAGTAGCTGTTCCACTGAATTATGTCCCCTTATCGCAAGTTTCCTTCTCACGTGTGTGCCACGTTGTGCGCCCAATTTGTTCGTCTAAGGCCAAATGTGACTGGATGAGGCTACTTACGCCGAAAAATCGCTTTGCGCCGTCGCACTCGCGTCGCTACCAGTACGACTTGCCAATCTATTGCCCTTGGGAGCCCGGCAGAGCGTGACTGCGTCACCTCTGCGCTTCCACCCATGCCCATGCCACCCTGCTGGCTGCCATGCCCTACCACTGGCACTCGCACCCGACGCGCCGCTCGCCGCAGGCGGTCACGCGATTTTCCTGCGTAAGTGGCCTCACCCGATGTGACTTGGTTGGGTGGGCGTAGGTAGCTTGGTTGTTTCAAGCAGGCACAATACCATGTGGTGCACCGTGCAGCTCTAACAAGGTGCGGCCTGAACACTTATCCAAGGGCAAGTTGCTCGGGGAAAGTAAGCCATTGATTAGATTATCGCGTGGAGTGCCTTCAAGCAGGCTACAAAGAAAGAATTGTACAAAGAAGCGATTTTAGGCCATGGGTGACTTCACCTGAGCCTGGAAAGCGAAAAGCTCTCAGGTAAACCAACTATTAATTCTATCCACATAGCGCTCATAAATATTCAGGAACCTGTTTTTAACTTTAAATATCATATCTTCAACTGTCATACATGCCGTGCCACCTTCCAAACAGAATCGATCTTCACTGTATTGCAATGATATGAAATTATTGTTCTATTAGGTCATCCCGAAAGTTCCGGAACACCTCAACCTTTTTCATTCAAATTTATCTCTTTACAATTACACATAAACACATTTCAGTCAACACGATATTCCCTACGTACTATGAATTTGATAGTATGTGGGCTGAAGTTGCTAATGTTGTAAAGAAAAAAAAACCTGAAAAAAAGTGCTTAAGGTGTTCCGGAACTTTCGAGACAGCCTGATATATTATTAACATTCAAAGAGTTACTTACATAACCCGACTAGCTCCATATTTTGCAATTATTCCTTTGGCAAATGCACTTTCTCGCAGAATCGTGAGTTCGTCCCTTGGAACAGCTACACGTTTAGCATTTTCTTTCCGAACACTCATATAAATAAACGCAAGGATCTGAAAATAACAGTGTGATTGAGAAAATCATTCGAATCTCATAAAATTATTCCTAATCCTATATTAGCATGGTTTAAGGCAGTGTACACCATAATTTGCTCGATTACTGAGTATAAAAGCAGCTGAGTAGTACGGCAATGAAACAAAAACGATTGGAAGTGGCGAAAACTAAAAATATGAGCCCTCTTTTTGTTGACAATTTTGCTGAGTGGGCTTCCCATCACTGCCGCCATAGGCCGCTTCATGCTTTGCGGTGTCGCTGGCAGGTCGTGTTTGTGTCTCTCTGCGTCTCCGCCTATGTTACTCTGTCTCGTTGCCTGCCTCGTCTCTTCACCTCCCCCGTGCCAATCTGTCTCGCTGCCTATGAACGCAGCCAAGTCCTGACGGTGCAAAGTATGAACGCGGCTATACACAGCACGTGATGCGGTTGCCTATGGGCGCAGAGAAGCGCAGCTGGACTAGCATAGATCTGAACCGAGAATTTGAAATATTTGGAAGAAATCATTTAAGAACCTGTATCCACAGCGTACGGCACTCGCTTATTGACACTCCCTCTTGAGTGACCACACCGGTCAAAGCCATCTGCTCCTATCTTTGAGCGAAAAATCTTTACTTATCAAAAACAATCAAGGACATTGACTGTTTCCCTGCTTAGAAATCGGTTATTCCCTGAGCTTGAGAAACTGATAAGATCCAGACTAGTTCAGTAATCACGTTTGATGTGGAATAAATGAGTATATGAAGGCGTATTTTGTTTGACTGAGCTGCATTCCCAGGCGACTTCGAGTCTTTGTTCACTTGCACAGGTAATATAGGAAAAACTCTTATAGGTATCATCTGGCAAAGCCTACAGTAACGGTCAAAAATATACGGTTTTGGATATTTATTTATTTATTTATTCATTTATTTATTTATTTGACATGTCAAGCGACATGCCGTAACCAAGGGGGAGTTTCAACAAGAAGAATCTTCCAAGAAAACACGAAAAAAGAGTTCATATTTAAGGATATTAACCACAACTTTGGTCGACGTTTACATATCTCGTTCATATTTTTTTAACTGGAAACTCTGAAGGTGACCAACTCCATACTTCGATGTTGTTGAGCTGCTGTAAGTTCCAAGAGACGTTTAACAATGTCCTAGTTTTATTCCTTGAGTTACTTCCTGCACAACTGCTCATTTCGTTCAAGTATAAGCTTTCTTGTGGTTAATTGTATTTTTTGGGAAGTTTCGTCATTTTCAAAGTTTTCATTTGGATTTCTTGAATCTTCACCTTGATATATCGATGTACTTATCATTCGGAAGAAACACTGTTTTATTACCTGCGTGGCACAAACGAACCTTGCCACAACACCATCAAAGGAAATGTGCACAAAAAAAATAAGTCTTTCATTTACCCATATATTTATTTTGTATCAGCCAAGTAAGGACCGCATGCAAAGTGAATCACATGAGAAAGCGTGAATCTGGCTAAGATACAGTTCCCCATAATGACGGACGGCGGAGTGGGGCCTTCGAGTGGGTGTCCGCCTAGTTTGTCGGAGACGAATTGTGAGACTTTTACTTAACTTTCTGTTCCCACTTTACGTTCGACCACAGCAGACGACAGATCTGGCACTCACTCCGAGGCCCCGCCCCATCGTCCGCCACTTTTAGGAGCTGTTAGTGGGATTCGTACTTTTTTACATGCTTTGAAACTTTGCATACTGCCTTGTTTAGCAGATACAGCATAGCAATATATATGTAACAGAGAGACTCATTTTTCCATACACGATCCCTTCGAAATCACCACTGAACGTGATCATTCAACAAGATTACCGTGAATTGCGCCTTCCCGACCAAGTATAGTAGGATAAAGTGAAAGCTAAATAAATATTGGAAAATTGCTTTGACTCACCGCAACTAGGAGCGCTGTCAGAAGGAATAGCCACGAGGAGAACAAACGGCCAACCGGTCGAGCCATTACGATTGAACCGATCAGTTGAGTAATTCCAACTACAATGCTTCTTTTTCTCAGCCGTATGAACTTTCTTGTATCGTTTTGCTATTACACATCACATCCTGTGTCGACATGAAGCTGAAAGACAAAAAATAAATGGAAGAAATAAATTGGTCGCCTGAGGAATATGAAAATAGACGTAAAATCTGCACAATGGAACCGCTGCTCTTCTCATAGAATTTGTAAGTGTATACCGGATAAGGCTGTGAGGCGCTCCTAAGTTATGAGAATCGTACTGGAAAACTATATCTTAGTAGAAAATTTAAGCTCACTCCGAGAGGCTAAAAAGAAGCTTCGAGGAGCGTTCTTTACCCAACAAAGGATACCAAGAAAATAAAAAATTGATTCACCTTTTTTCGGAACTCTTTCCGCTCAAGACTTAGGTAGAAATCACATTCTCCGATTAGCATTAATATCTTAGCTCCTTCCAGCACATAAAAATATAAAACGCAATATCATCAGGAAAGTTTCGCCATTTTTTTATGCCATTTCCGCGGAAATAGACGGTTCGACGAATAGCCTGAGTGGTTTGGACGACATGCTGAGCGCGATCGAATTCCTACGGACACGGAAATCAGTACAGTGTGTCCCAAAAGTATAGGTCCACCCTATTTTTCATCCATATCTCCAGAATGGATAAGCGATTCCTTTCCAAATTTTTATATGTGGTACCTGATCACTGTAGCAATCAAGCGCCTCAGTAAAATTGAAGACATAAAATTGCAAAATTTTATTTGATTTTTTTTTTCAAAAATAAGGGTGTCCCAAAAGTATAGGTCCACTCAGCTTTTCCGCCTTGCTTCCATCGAAAGGTAAGTTGTGAAGAAGATGTGTTGACGCATCCTTCTGAGATTTACTCTACAGTGAAATGCCAAGCGGTGCGCACTTTTCCGAGTACGAAAATGGGCAAATTCTGGCCCACAAGGACGTGGGACTCAGCAATCGCAAAATTTCTGAAAAGATGGGCCTATCCAAAGCTTGATCAACAGCTTCTGTCGTACCATGGACCTGTACGGAACGAAAAAGGGAAGTGGAAGGCCGTAGGAGCTTTCTGAGAAGCAGAAGCGACGGATCCTCAACGCTGCGTCCGATTCCAGAAAGGGTGTTGGTCGGCTGTGCACCTAATGTTTTTATGTACCGCTGTTTATATGGTAGTAAATTACTTTCTAGAACGTCCTGCAAAGCCCTGGAATCTATATGATGCGTGATGAATAGTATCCTGCTCTAACCAAAGCGAGAGAAGGCGGTCCCTACCATACCACTACCACCAGCAAATCCGCGCCTCAAGAAGTAGCATGGCTCCTTCCTCAAATCCCTCCAGTAACTAGCTAAGCCGTCCGAGCCGTCCAAATTGAACTTCTTCTCATCAGAAAAGATCACCTGCAACACCATTACTAATGCTGTGTGAACTACTACGTCAATAATGTAACCCTGCAGACTACCTCATCCTATTGATGGGTCCAGCTGACATTCTACTTGGCAAAATGGATTCGAGCCTCTTCGTGCGCCCTCGTGAGGTATGGCAAGGACGAAAACCATCTTCGCTCGATGTGAGGAGACGACTTGAGCAGACGGTGCACAGTGTTTTTCGATACAGCAGGTGCCAGTTCCCTGCACCGTCGACAAGCACCCTTTCTGGAACTGGACGCAGCTTTGAGGATCCGACGCTCCTGCTTCTCAGAAAGCTCCTACGGCCTTCTACTTCCCTTTTTCGTTCCGTACAGGTCCATGGTACGACAGAAGCTGTTGATCGAGCTTTGGAATAGGCCCATCTTTTCAGAAATTTTGCGATTGCTGAGTCTCACGTCCTTGTGGGCCAGAATTTGCCCATTTTCGTACTCGGAAAAGTGCGTACCGCTTGGCATGGCACTGTAGAGTAAATCTCAGAAGGATGCGTCAACACACCTACCTCACAACTTACCTTTCGATGGAAGCAAGGCGGAAAAGCTGAGTGGACCTATACTTTTGGGACACCCTTATTTTTGAAAAAAAATCAAATAAAATTTTGCATTTTTATGTCTTCAATTTTACTGAGGCGCTTGATTGCTACAGTGATCAGGTACTACATATAAAAATTTGGAAAGGAATCGCTTATCCATTCTGGAGATATGGATGAAAAATAAGGTGGACCTATACTTTTGGGACACACTGTATGCATACATGATGGCCCATCCACTGAAGGTAGGTCAAGATAGTACCAGTGGAGGTAGAGAGACAAACATTATGTGTGACATCACAGTACCCACTAAACGTACCGGGATGAGCCATGTCTTCAAAATCTAAATGAACTGGTTAGAGACAGTAGTATACAGGTGCAGGTTTTAAAAAAGCAATGCAGAAAGATCCGAGAAAGGTCACTGGCGCTACGTGATCATTGGTGATTGGTTAGAATAAGGGTAGGGTTGCATTTGAAATCAATACACATGAATGCAATCGGAACAGGGTGGGGAGGGGGGGGGGGGGGTACACTTTAGAAATGATTGCGAGCAGTAATGTGGATTTTACCTGAGTTTAGCAAAAGAAGGGGCTAAAGACCGAATGTGTCACCCCATCTTCTCGCTCTCCCCCTCTCATATTCAATTGAGGCCGAATCCTGTATAGGTAAAGCTTATGCAGCTTGAAGTGGTCAGTTCTCACACAATGATTCCACAATCAAGGCCGGATCATGAATGAGGGTAAGCCATGAGCTCTGTCAGCTCAGTAGAACTTGATCAGGACACCCAGTTGGCACAGCAAGTAATGTTAAATCGGTTGTACTGACATGGGTGCCGCAGTGGTTCAAAGGAGCTAGACTTGGAAGATATACACCTTGTTGGTTCGGCGCAAAACATTATTAGGCAATTCACGAAGTGCAAATATGGCACTATTAGCGAATAGTAAGTGTCCAAGAGGAGGTGTTTCGAGCAATCTGCGATGAAAAACGAGTTCTAGCTCCTCAACAAGACCCCATGTTCACCTCAGGACTCCTCACTAGCCTCGCTCCCCTTACAAGTGACCGCGTCTCGTGTAATGTGTGAACGGTACACATCAGAGGTACACGTGGCTCCAGTCAATACGATAATCACAAGACATGACCGGGTTTCATAGCAATGGAATTGGTGCAGAAGGATTAGACATGTATTAACCCTTAGACCTGTGGAAATGTGGAATGTGTATTTTGTGGAAATGTGTTATCTCATTTCCTCTAATTCTCTCAATGAGAGGAAGCCTGGAATTCGATACGTATCTGATTCTTACCGACGATCCTACATTTCCACAAAATTGCGCGAATTCCATGACTCTCCCAGTATGTACGCATCCCTATCATATTCTACCGATCCCACAATTCAAATAATTCACCGCTATGAGCTACCGCTGCCTAGTGCTGATGGGTGAAAGAAGTAGAAGTAGTACACGCTGAAAGAAGTAATTGAAACCGTCTTCTTGTTAACTGGATCAAACGAGAGATTTTTCCGATGCAAATATTGGGTAGTTTAAAAAGTCTTTTCGTATTTTCAAATACCGCTTTTTCCCTCCAAACTGCTTTCCAGCAATGTCTTCTGTAGATACACATGTAGTACAAGTCCACACGCATCAATAGTTGTTATTGTCTTCCATCTACCGGATAACCTTTTTCGGCAAAATAAACATATCAAAGGTCAACCTCATTTTCAATACAAAAATTTTTCTTTGAATGGCGTTAGACAGGGAAGGAAATAGGTGATAATCCGATAGCAAAATCAGGGCTATAAGGTGGATGGGGCAGCAATTTTTATCCAAGCTCGAGAGTTTTTTGGCGATGCAATTTTTTGGCAAGTCTTCTCACTATTGAAAAAGTGACTCGCCAAAAAATTCTCGAGCTTGGATAAAAATTGCTGCCCCATCCACCTTATAGCCCTGATCTTGCTCCATCGGATTATCACCTTTTCCTTTCCCTGTCTAACGCCATTCAAAGAAAAATTTTTGTATTGAAAATGAGGTTGACCTTTGATATGTTTATTTTGCCAAAAAAGGTTATCGGGAGATGGAAGACAATAATACCTAGTATAGATGCGTGTGGACTTGTACTACATGTGTATGTACAGAAGAGATTGCTGGAAAGCATTTTCTAGGGAAAAAGCGACATTCAAAAATACGAAAAGACTTTTTAGACTACCCAATATCTTCTGAATAACACAAATAATAGAAAATTCAAGAATGCAATTTTGAAGCTTTATTGCACGCATGAAGGAGATCAGTTACATGTTTCCATATAAGTAATTCAACGTATAATTTAATCGATCCCTCTTTTCAGGCAATAGTCTTCACAAACTCATCGTATCGCTTTTTTGAATCTTCAGGCCGATCATGCTGAGTGCAAGATAAGACCAAAAAAACTGTTCTTGTGTGCAGTACTGTAAAGACACAACACGCGATAATCAGATTAGTGGTTTACTTTGTTGAGGCAAGTAAGTCCTTGGATAAGTGCTCAGGCTGTTTCGTTGCGGTTGCACGATGCACCCTTACGGTGTTGCGACTGCTTGAACACAACCAATCAACGCTCACCCAACCCAATCACTCCTGGTTTTATTGCTAGGCTCTCATGAAGGCAACTATTGAGAATGGAAAATGAAAATTGCAGTGTTCTGTTTCAACAGGTTTCGGGTGGATTTTGAAGTGTCCAAACCCCCAGCCCGTTATCACGTTATCATTATCACGGTTTTCATACTCGTTAAAGTTACTCAGTTGAAGGGTGTCTGCTGCAGTAACAGGTAGGCTACTATGCTCTGCTCTATACTATCACTATACTATCTATACTAACAAGTAGCATGGATGCGTGAGCGGATATCCAGAATTCCCTTCGCTCTCACCGAAGCTTTCGAAACATATAGGCTCTGAAGAGGAAATTAATACAGGTGATGAAAAGTGATCAAACTCACAAAGGATGATTAGAGGGGATCAGAAAACAGTCCTCATATTTACATGTGTGAACAACAACGTGATGTTCTAAAATTTTATTATCAAAAGACCCAAAAGGTTCCACAAGGTGGTGCAAAAGGTATCGCAAAAGAAATTTGGGTCTGATGACGAGCTTTCGGCGCCCACCGCCTTTCTCAAGCCTGAAATTAAGCAATTTATTTTATTTTATATATGAAATGAGTCAGCAGATCTAGTTCTGGCTGACTCGCTGCTGCCACCTACCCTATCCTACCCGGTTGCTGGAAGTGGAGCAGAAATGGTTGACCCACCCTTACCTAACCCTTAGTTAGCGTGGACGTGCTATGATTATGGTGATATGTGATATCACAATCATTACACATTCCAGTGCAAGCCACTGCAGTCATGTGTTTAAAGGCACATTCCAGGTTTATCAGGATATCACATCTCCTACCGTGGATGGATAGTTCGTCCCAAGCCACGTAGGCTGTACCTTTACCGAGGCTTGGGTGTCAGTCATAGAGCGTGCAGAGCTAAAGAAAGCGAAACAGCTCGGCCCCGCCCACCCCAGTCGGGGGTTTGCCTTTACTCTTCGACTCTTATCTTTGACATAGGAGGACCAGCTACTAGCCAAGATCTTGAAATTGGCAGTAAACCAATCGCCTCGTGAAGTAAACCCACTACTGAGTTACTTGAACCCACACTAGGTACCGGAACACTTGCTGCACACCCCGGTTGGGGTGGGCGGGGCCGAGCTGTTGCGCTACATTCTTCGGCTCTGTCCGCTCCAGGAACTGACATCCACGCCTCGGTATAGGTACACTCTAAGTGGCTTGGGTCGAACTATCCATCCACGGCAGGAGATGTTATATCTCAATGATCCTGGAATGTGCCTTTAACTGAGAAGAGTCACGTAGCTCGTCTTTGCTATTTATTTCTGGGGACAGCCTTTTTATTTCTCGTGCCTCCAGTATTTTTCTTTCCACTGTGTTTTCGATGGAGCGGTGCAGGACTTTTACAGTGAGGTTGAGAGGTCCTTCGTGGGTATGTTTTAATGTTCTATGCTTGGAGAAACTATTGTTTATGTATGAAGTGGGATTTTGTAAGGCCCTGCGGTGTTCGTCAAGTCGTTTCAACAAAGGCCTTTTAGTTTCCCCAACATATTTTTGCCTACATTCTTGGCATGTTACCAGGTAAGTGCGCACAAACTTGTAAACCTATCGGAAAAATTTCCGTTCGAAAAAAAACGACGTTACTTATGGAATGACCCAATACTAATCAGAATGCTTTTTGTGGCTTTATTAATCATCGTTTTATGGTTAATGAAATAGCCTCGCGCCGCTCTAGGGGTGTAACCTACGCACTTCTGATAACTCTGTGTGCCCATGGAGAAGGCTGGTCCAAATTATCGTGCAGTTTTGCCTTCGAGTACCAGCTTTCAGAGGAGCCCGTCAAGGAAAACAAAAGAAGGCAAATGTCAAAAATGACAGTGAAGCTGATCCAGTTATTCTTGCTTTATCTCTGCCTACAGGATGCTCTTGCTACGGATTGCACTTATAATGGGAAAAAACATTCGGTTGGAGAGACCTGGGTAGGTGTTCCTTATGAGTCTTACCTTGTCCGGTGTTTGTTTGATGAAATGAAATAAAATGAGTGTGGGTGTTTGGGAACATGATGAAGAATACTTGAAGGCACACCACAAGATGGTCAAATTAGTGGCCTACCTTCTCGGGTCAAGTAGGTCCTTGAATTGTTGAGGCTGAACCAAGTCACGCCTACCCAATCAAATCACACCTGACCTCGAACGAACGAATTTTCAACGTGAAAGCTGCTTTCACCATCGAAATGACTGTTTCAGCGAGTTACTTTCTCTTGTCGCAAAATTCTTCCTCCACGCAAACGCCACGATGGAAAGGCGGGTCTGATTTGCTTGGGTGGGCGTGGGTTGGTTGTGTTCAGGCAGGCACAACACCTTGAGGGTGCATGGTGCAGCCGCAACAAAGGTGCAGTCTGAGCAGTTAGTCAAGGACCCACTTGTCCCAAGAAAGTAAGCCATGAATCTTATTATCGCGAGGTGTGCCGCTAGGTGAGCCTTCGCAGCTTGAAGGCATTCCGTGATGATCGAATGGGTCGACTTACCTTCTTGGAACAGTAGATCCTTGAGTAACTAGTCTGGCTGCACCTTTTTCGCGTCGCCTCGGTGCGCTTTCACGGCCCTACACCTGTTCGAGCCCACTGCAACGCCGCCCATTTTGCTCAATTGACCAATGAGAGAGCTCAAGTGGGTGGTGTCACAGTGAGTTCGAACAGGTGTAGGGTCGTGATAGCGCACCGCAGCGACGCGAAAAAGGTGCAGCCTGACTACAGCCCATTTCCCAACGGCTGGCAGGGCGAGGCCTACGGACTTGTATCGATCTCTCTCACCCTGCCACACACTCTCACCCAACTCTGTAGGCCACGCCCTGCCAGCCTTCGGGAACTGGACTGTAGCTACCCAAGGATCTAATGTTTCAATTAGGTAAATCGACCCATCGATTATCGCGAAGTGTGCTTTTGAGCTACTCATAAAAAGTAATTTTGTGAATGTTCAGTTCAAAATGCCGACACAGTTGTAACGCTCTCTGTGCTGGTACCTGTACACACGAAGCTGATCATAAATTTGAGATAAAAAAAAACCTATAGGGAGGCAATAAACCGAACTGATCATAAATTTGAGATAAAAAAAACCTATAGGGAGGCAATAAACCGAAGACTGCCTTCGCGCAAGGAATTTCTACGCCACATGTTAATCAGTGTGCCATGAAAGTGTGCCATTTCAGACAAGCCCGTGCTCCTTGGTGTGGCCCTAAAATCGCCTCCGTGTATACAGCTTTGAAAAAACTGCCTCGTAACTCATTTTCAAGCGAAGATTTCCCATTGAAATGTACACCGTTCGATTCCCCAGGGAAAATGCTATCGAATGATATATAAAAACCTTGGTGTTCATAAAATTCTTATTTTCCTCATTTCAAGCCTTTTCCTTTTGCTAATCGACTTCTCAAGCTCTAGTCCGCCGCATCGATCGATGTGCACGGCCATCGGGAAGCTGTGGCGTCCTCGTGACGGCCCCGCGCTATCCACGTGCACAGCCGTGGGAAACTGCTCGGCTGGGAGGGGGAGCAGTCACGATCAATGACTCCGTCGGAGCGCCGAGCAGTTTCCCACGGCTGTGCACGTGGATAGCGCGGGGCCGTCACGAGGACGCCACAGCTTCCCGATGGCCGTGCACATCGATCGATGCGGCGGACTAGAGCTTGAGAAGTCGATTAGCAAAAGGAAAAAGCTTGAAATGAGGAAAATAAGAATTTTATGAACACCAAGGTTTTTATATATCATTCGATAGCATTTTCCCTGGGGAATCGAACGGTGTACATTTCAATGGGGAATCTTCGCTTGAAAATGAGTTGAGAGGTAGTTTTTGCAGCGCTGTATACACGGAGGCGATTTCAGGGCCACACCAAGGAGCACGGGCTTGTCTGAAATGACGGAAACTTCAAAATTCCTACACAGGTTGAGCTTAGATCAGGGCTGTGGAAAGACTCCGCCACCAGTTCATCGGATTTCGAAGAAATTTTCCCTCAAACTTTTCAGAATGTGAAAAAATGGCCGAGTACCGAATTTGAGAAAATCAAAAACTTGTAGTACCATCTTGTAGAGCTCAACGAGCTGATTCTAAAACATATATATGTTCAGTAAAAATAATCAATATCAATCGATATATGGCAAAAAAACGATAAAAAACGCGAAAACGCGTTTTCGCGCGATTTTTAACACTCTTACGGCACTAACTGTATATTACCATGAGATTTTCAAAGTGATCCACAGATCATTTATAGTTCGCGTTCGGTTGCATTACAGGTTTTTCTCCGATAGCTTGACGATTTGATGGCATTTAAAATGGAAAAGTCACTAGCAGTTCTCTGGCTCTTGAAGGCACTTTCCGCGATAATCGCACCAGCTACTGACCTTGCCGCAGCCGATTTACCCTCGGGTAACTGCCAAGGCTGTACCCTTTGAGCGGCGCCACGAGACCTGGCAACGCCAATTCCGCGCGAAGCAACTGCGACCCCGCCCATCAACTGCGACCCCACCCGGCATTGAACGGAGGCTATTTCCAACGTGGAGTTCACGTGGGTTGGGATTCTGCGATAAGATAAGAGAAAGAAGAAATTTAGTAGTCAATGAAACGTTCACTTGGGAAAACAGGTAATATCTCAAGGTTCCTCATGATATCTTCCAACGGGAACTGATTCAAAGGCTCGTTTCCCGTTGTTACCTCGCATAAGGTCAGATGTCACGAAGCCTCATTTTTGCCATTTTTCGGGGATTCTCTTGGAGTTTCTTTCTTGGTCTATTTTTTAGCACCTACAGCTTCATAATTCAGCTTTTAAACCCATTCAAGGTAATCGCGGAAAGTACTTCAAAGGCAAATTCCAGGATTATCAGGATATCACATCTACTGCCGTGGATGGATAGTTCGACCCAAGCCACGTAGGCTGTACCTTTACCGAGGCGTGGGTGTCAGTTCCTGGGACGTGCAGAGCCAAAGAATCTAGCGCAACAGCTCGGCCCCGCCCACCTTAACCGGGGGTCTGCCTTTACTCTTCCACTCTTATCTTTGACATAGGTAGGCCAGCTACTAGCCAAGATCTTGAAATTGGCAGTAAACCAATCGCCTCGTGAAGTAAACCTACGAGTACCTAGATAGATTATTTGGCTCTGCACGCTCCAAGAACTGACATCCACGCCTCGGTGAAGGTACAGCCTACGTGGCTTGGGTCGAAGTATCCATCCACGGCAGGAGATGAGATATCCCAATAATTCTGGAATGTGCCTTTAAGGTCGGTGTAACTAAACGGAAGCTTTGATGCGCTACAACACGTCATTGTGATAGGGGGGATAGACTACGTCTATATGCTGCAAGCGTGTTCGGTTTATACATGAAAAAGCTTACGATGATTTGCTGTACAGTTCCAAGTTTTCATTCTCTGAATTTGATGCCAAAGAGAGAGTCTATCTGTGAAGGAAGGCTGATCCAGCTGCGTTTGATCAAGGATCCGTACATGTGGCAGCTCCTTTTTACTTGCCCACAGTATGCCTGTTGCCTACAAAGCACCTGCTAGTAAACATACTGGGCACAACTTCGCTCCCAACATGATTCATGTAAAAACTGTTTTCAGGTAGATTCAAACGAAAGCGCCAAAAAAAAGTGCACGAAAACGGAAGCTGGATGGAGTGTAATAAATGTAGCATGCGTGACACCGAAAGGCACAGAAGTATGCAATCTCTAGTGTACTTCGTATTGTCATCATAAATACCTGTCCGAAGATACCTCTTTGCAGATCTGGGTATTCAGCGACAGAAGAGCGCTGTAGCTATTTCCGCTCCACTGCTCAAAGCCGCCTTCATACTTTGCGCTGACAGCGAGGCAGAATGGTCCGGGGGTGTAGAGACGACGCAGGCAACGAGACATGGTGGCACAGGCGGAGTCCCAGAGACACGCAGCCACGCCTTGCCGCTGGCACCGCAAAGTATGAACGCGCCCTAAATGGGATGACCTCCTCGTAAACTTGTTGACTTCGTGGAAAGTGCAATCACCCTTTACATACCGAGCAGTCTTCTTTTACATTATACACCTCCGCCTTGCACACTAGCTCCCATCTTTACGGAGTCACTATCGCATTTGCTCCATTTGCTTTCCTGAGATGCGTTTTATGCTATAACTGAATGATTTTTTTTTCAAAGGTTGCTATCGGTAAAAGCGTAACTGAAGATGATAAGGAATACACGTGCGAAGAAATTGGCGGCGGTAACCTATACATGAAATGGAGTACAGTTTGAAGAACTTCAGATGTGTTCATAAAAAATAAAGTTTTTTTTTTTCATTTGCTGCCCACTATTCGTGCGACACACGGCTGCCAGGAAAGTTTGAATACATCAAAACGAATCGTAACTCACACTCCTTCGAAGGTGTATAGATCCAGGAACAAGATGTTGCGCATGCGCATTATCCTGCAAGGCAGATTGCAATGGAAGGGAATGCTCGACAGCAATCCTACTATTTATATATTGGGCCTACAATAAGTGGGTGTGTGAGTGGGGTTTGGGTTTGGGTGTTTGGGGTTTGTGTGGTATGTGCCGTGTGTGCTGGGTGTTTGTTGGATCGGAAATCTTAATTTGCAGCAAAGTTGGGAAACTGAATTCCAAATATGTAGCGGATCGTAAAGGTCTTCCGAAGGTGGGTATCTATAGTGAAAGCAGTTGCTGGTGACTGATAAAGGAAGTTGGAAGGCAAGTGTCATTAAATTCGTTACTTCTGTCGAAGTGACGTAGGGCACTGATAATTATAGTGGTAAGGGGACATCAATGGTGGGTGACTTAAAATGATAAAGGCTGACAAGGGCTGATAAAAAGCAACGGAAGCAGGGGACATTCGAGGACTATCCCACAGGAAAAGATCCTTTTCGATCGGACAAGGGGAGGTGTAGAACGTGCAGAGGGCAGCGATAAGCACTAGTAAATTTTCAATAATCAGATGAGAAGCGCAGGGTATTTCACGGCGAACCCGTGTGAGGAAACGTAAAATAAACATCTTTTCGTTTCAGGTATGGTGAAAATATTGCTACTATGTAATTCGGCGATAGATACTGATACTGTAGAGGTAAAAAAAGGGTGGGAAGTCGTATGTGGTCCTCGTAGAGGATGGCTGCACTGAAAAGGGAGTTTCCCGACACCGGGTGTGTGCAGATATGACAGCGAATCGCTTCGCGGCGTTTCACTTGTGGCGCCACCGGAGGACTCGCCGTACCGATTGCCCTTGGGAGCCAGCCGAGCGTGACTGCGTCACGTCTGCGCTTCCACTCATGCCACACTGCCTCGCTTCCAGACTGTCATGCCTTGCCACTGGCACTTGCACCCGCCGCGCCGCTCGCCGCGGGCAGCCACGCGATTTGCTGTGATATCTGCACACACCCCTCGACACCTGATGGTGCCGTGATTGGAAGGTAGGTGCTGCTGAACGTGTTGCGCTTCTCGGATTGACAATGAGCCGTTGACACTTACAAGTGTTACGTGATATGGAAGGGGACACTGGTGGTGAATGACCGGAATCAGAAGGTGATAAGAGGTGATATCATCAAATATGGCGAAATTGTTTAATCCCCACTTCAGAAGCACCATAGTTCAGTATTAGATTATCAAAAAGTTGACAAACTTTGTTCCTGATCTGATATTAGTGGTCATAGAGGGTGTCGACTACTAAATCATCTATACTTACAAAAAGTGATGGCCACGTAGAGACATGGATGATGTGGTGAGCGACTTAATAACACCAGGAGGAGTAAATTCGGCAATTGGGGGATTATGAAAGTAGAGGTGCCCAGCAATACAAGATTGGAGAAAGAAAGACATAAAACTGCGAATAGGAACCCGAAAATCCCCCTTCTCTCTCGCGTCCCACTGCGTCACTAGCTTGGGTGGACTGCAGACAGGCTAGAGGCTGATTCAGCGGGCAGCGATCGTTTTTCCGCCTCTCCCCGGTGACCCGCCCGGCCGCAGGATCGCGGGACGACATGCCGTGCTGCGGGATTGTCATAAGACCCCAAGCCGCGTTGCCTCGTTGACTGCATCGTCTCTGGTCCTCCCTGGTGCTACTCTGCCGTGCTGCTTGTGAAAGCAACCGCGCCCTACCGGCGCTGAATAGGAAAGCGGCCTGGTGTGGGAATGGCCGTTATAGAATCTGTTCATTCGCTGAGCATTTGATGAATGTCTCTTGTTGGTGGTTGATAATTGAATGCACCAGTAGAGGTAAGGGAAAACTGGAATTTGGGAGTACATGTCTTCTAAAAACGGACCCGCTACTTCAGCAGATGTCATATGCGGCAGAAATCGCATTGAAAAAAGCAAGAAACAACATTTAACTTTCTTTTTATCACCCTCCGATACCACGAAAAAAAGCTGTCGTCATTGTGCAATATTTTATGATTGTATCGCATCCAACTCTAAGGTTACGTACATACTCAACTGAATGGGATTTTTGGCGTATCGGCGTTAAGTTACATATACGTATCGATCGAGAATATGAGCGCATTATCGCATCCGCGATTTGAGAGAATGGGCGCATCGGCGTCATGCATAAGATACGCATCGATCAAGAAAAGGAGAGTACTGGCGCATCCGCGATTCGAGAGAACCGGCGGATCGGCAAATCCGCGATTTTGGCTATTTGCCGAAGTGCAAATGAACTGATTTGGTGGTACGGGCATCACCAAACATCCCAAATCGCGGATGCGTCGATATGCCGATGCGCCAAAAATCTCATTCAGTTGGGTGTGAACGCACCTTAAGGCATCATTTTTCGGGTTTGTAGAAGTGTGACGATGCCAGCAATTTTCGTTGGCTCAATACTTAGTAATGTAGAATTTCACGATGGCTGAGGCTGGATTAGTTACGATGCACCCTATGATAGTTTAACAGACAGCATCTCCAGTATGTAGCGTGGTCATGGCACTTCATTGCGCGATAGTTGACATAAATTGTACGAAACGAGAATCGTCCAAAGTGTGCAATTGCACATGAAAAGAAACGATAATTGTGGCATGTGTGCAGTTGCACATGCCACGCCGTTTAAATGTGATAGACGCCGCTAAAATCAAATAAAGTGTATTGGGAACCGATTGCGTGTTTGCTTGGTGTTGCTTCTTGCTACTTCAATGTACGGTTCGCTTTCAGGTATGACGTACATTGTGTATTTATGTGTAATAATGTATGCGACATATTTTTATCTTCACTGGGTTGGCGAATTCGCGCGTCCGCGATTTGCAACATTTGGCGGATTGGCGTATGCGTGTCTAGGGTTATTTGGCGTGAAGATTAAATATGTGTCGATTAGTATTGGAGGGGAGCATTGAATTTCACCATTTTCTTTAGTCAAATAAATCCTTGAAATTCTTTTGTTTCCCTAGATTTCCTTCTTCGCAAGCCGTTTTATGCGTAGATTCAGAGTTGAGCAACAATTATTTCTCTTCCACGGGTTGAAAAGGGGTATTTGGTTGACGCAATCAGTGTCAAAGTTTCGTTTTGCAGAAAATGGACAATGACCTTATTATCTTGAAAACCTGTCATTTACGCTAATGCTTGGGATAAGACTTTGTTTTATGGAAAAGTCTTACCTCCTCGAATTCATTTCTCTTTTGGTTATCACTTTAGTCCAGGAATAAAACTCATCATCGTTACTTACTTTCAATCATTCAACTGCTCCAAAACAAAAAAAATAAATTTAATATTACATTTTTCGACAACTGACGACAGCAATGGGACCACTGGTACGATCTCGTTTTCGCACATAATTAATGTTGCGTCACACATGAGGTGCGAGTCGGCTACAATTACACTCCATTTCAGGGCGTCTGATAAGGCGTGGCCTAAGGACTTGGGTGGGAGTATATCAAACTCTCTCACTCCGCCACACACTCTCACTCTTGCTGCGCACGCTCACTCTCGCCACTCAGCCATGTCCGTGGACCATGCCCTATCAGGCGCTCCGAAATGGAGTATAGCTGCGGTATCTCACGGGTATACATAGTGTTACCCATATTAATCCTCTTCTTCTTCTTCTCCTTAGCGTTAGTCCCGCGCCGTCGCAGGGTCCGCTAATCATGTCAGAATTCTCCACTTCCTCCTATCCAAGGCATCCTCCGCCGTGACCTTCACTTAGGTGGTCGCTCTTGATGACGTCCCTCCTCCTTTCTTTGGGGCTCCACGTGGTCGCTTCCCTTGCGCTTCGAACTCCTGTGCTTTCCTTATGGGATGGTAATCTGATCTTCTCAACACCTGTCCATACCATCGCAGCCGTTGCTCTCTCAGCTTTAGCTGGACAGGAGCCGTCTGCGTGGTCGACGTCCTCGTTCCTGACTTTGTCCAGTCGCGTCCAGCAGCAT
Source organism: Trichostrongylus colubriformis (assembly GCA_963978905.1). NCBI lineage: Eukaryota > Metazoa > Nematoda > Chromadorea > Rhabditida > Trichostrongylidae > Trichostrongylus > Trichostrongylus colubriformis. Next base: position 4,295,411 of record OZ022259.1, read on the forward strand.
GCCCATCTCAACATCCTCATTTTAGCTGCGTGCAGATGCCTTCCAGATGTATCTTCCTTATGGGCCAACACCCGCTTCCCTACAGTATTGCGGGCCTTATCACCGCTCGATACGCCTTGCCTTTGAGCGTCCTGGAGCACCGCCGATCGCACAGTATTCCAGTGGACTCCCTCCACTCAATCCATGCTGCGTTAATCCGAGCCTCCACTGGTCTACCGTACCATTAGCCGCTAGATCACTACCATGATGTCGGAAGTTTTCTACCTTTCGATGGTCTCCCCATGTCAGTCCGTTATCGGCTAAGCATTCTTCGGAGCTTACGAACGTGGTCTTATGGACGTTCAATCGGAGCCCATTCATTGCCAGCCTGTCCTGCCTTGGCTGTTCTTTCGCTTGCACTTCTTCCCTGCTTCCCGCTACCACTGCCATATCATCCGCGTACAGGATGGTCTTCAGTTACTTTTACAATGCTGATCCATAGATTTACAATGAGTTAGTAGCTTCCGTAACAGTAAAACTATAAAGAGTCAGAAATTGCAATGGCAATTTTTTTTCTTTTGAGAACGAGTTGAGAACTATGTGTACGTATTTAGAGTCGACTGTGCTTTCGAGCGCTGATCCACGACCAACTCCAGTTTCTACGTTTTTCGAAGCATCCGAGGATTTCATAGAATTTCTTTCAGGTGCTCTTTTTTCAAATTTTATAGATTTCTTTTTCACGTCTTACAAGGAGGTATCCACAATTTCGCAATTTCTACAATTTCTTGATATGAAGAAAATGCTTAATGCTGTGAAGTGTTGTGTAACGGTAAACATTACGATACATCTATGTCTGACTAGTGCTTAAAATCTGCGGTTACTTTCAAGATCTCCGCATATCTGCACAGTTTTGTGGTAGTGCCAGATGGTGCAGCAATAATGAATGCACTGGAATTGCTAACTTGCAGCCAGTTGCACACAAGCTCTTTTATCACTCATCAGTCATCCATGTGGTTTGTGGTTAGAGAGCATGACTGTGGGAAATAAGCAAGCGCAAGCGAGAGTACGCACGGTGACACGGTAGAAAAGTAATCATTATTCTCATGTTCAGTGTTAAGACGAAGGTATCTGTTATTAAAGCGTATTCAGGACGTACCGGAATGCATGAAGTACTGTTACATGAAGACACTGCAAATGTGGAAATCAAAACAGAGCAAGGTGGATTTGGAATAACGCATCTGCCAGGAGAGCCAGTGATGCCTATAGAGATGTCATTAAGAAAATGCTACTATGACGTTGAATTCAGCAAGTATGTTTCTCTGATGTACTATATCACTGAATCATTTTTTGGTGCACGTTTGTAGGTTATCTGTATGCAGCACCGTATTCTAACATATTCTTTATAATCACCCCAAGCCGTTAATTTGAAGGCTATTTGAAGAGATGAGAGAGCGGATGAACTTCATTTTGAAACTTATTTGTTTTGGAGTTGGGTTTTGAAAGGCAAGTACAATGAAGAAAAGGACGCGAAGACAATTTATTCGGACAACGTGTTCCATTTCCATTGGGCCCAATTCTTTTGAAGGTGTCTCCGGCTCTCTTCTCTGATTTCGCGCTGCACTGCATCACAAGAACTCTACCTTAGTGCAGTGCAGTATGCTCTTCTTCACGAAACTAAACTGGCAATCTTGCGGAGCGCTGGACTCTGTGACATTTTCGTGAGTCTCTTCACGAGAAAGTAGTAAATTTTTGTTCTTATACATGTTTCAATACGCTTTTTTCCTTTGGTGTGATAAGCTAGTGTTTTTCGAGTTTATCTGTGAACTGTTGCATTTGCTCATTTCATTGGGGAGTGAAATTGGATGGTGAACGTTTTGGAACGTTTAGAAGGCACACAACATAATAATTTGACTGTTTCGGTTGTCGGTTGTATCCGCGTTGAGAGACGTTCCCGTCATTGCAATCCATGCGATTTGGCCTATGCAATGACTTGTTGGGGCTAGCCGATGTGCATATCAATGCTTTTATCCTCCCAGACGAGCCGCGTACCAATTCATCTACCCCACAGTAATGGAAGGCTTGGTTGGCCTGGGCGGGTGTTGATGTGGATTTTTATCCCTGCATCATGAGAGTGGAGTGCGCGCCACCTGTCACCACACCACCTCCGCCCATCATAGCGGAATACTCATTTGTATATAGCTGAGATACGTGTGTATAACATATACAGCCGTAAAATATGCAGATATGTTCAATGAAATATGATGGGCTAAAAGACAACTGAGTTGCATCAGTGACCACTGCGAAACCTGTCGCTTTCAAAATTTTTTTTACGAAAGTCATCTTTAAGATCAGCTCATCGCACATCAAAGAATTAAACCTCGGCTTCATTTGAATAAGGAACAGGGGAAGTCATATATCCATAGTAATCAAAAACACCAGTTTGATCTACGGTTTTGAACACTGATTATCTTTACTTTTAGATGTTTGTTTTAAAATATAAGCTTCTGCTCATTTGCAGATGGATTATGGAGGTCGCGTTTGTTTATACGGTTGTGTTGAAAGTGTGGTAGAAGGCCACATGGCAATCGAGAGGATGTTCGTTGAGCAGGGTTTGGGCGAACCACGAACAAGACCTCCCTCAGCACCTCCTGATTCAAGTAATGCGTTGTAATTTGTATACATATTTCGATTCTAGCTCGCTTCCAAGTTGACTTCAGATAACAACCATGCTCGGAGTACCATGTACAACCCTGCAACCTCAAATAAGAAACCAGGAAACGAGGATTGGGTAATCCTCCGTCGTATTAATTGAGCTTTCAATTGTTATTAGCATCTAGGGGAGAGGTATTTCCATTCATTCGATTCATGGAATAGCGAAATGGCAGGAATTGATCTTCCTTTCTAGATTTCTTGGAATTATTTGTTTCAGACGCCTGATACTTTTCATACAACTTCACACCTTCTGACGGAAACAGAGCTAGCGACGGCTGAGCACACCAATTCTCAGTCATCATCGGTTGGTAACACCATTAGTAACACCTGTTTTTTTTTCAAACGCTTTTCCGATTAGTTGGAGGCGCAAGTATTAAGTGATACAAACGAAAATCCAGGGCTAATCCTACTTCAGAGTGGCCGAGGGAATTCCATCGACCAGTCTTGTTCGCACTACTCTTTGAAGAACGTGTCATGCCATCTGTCACCTGGACCAGGATTGTCAACACCGTCAACAGCAGTAGCTGCTGAAGATCATAGCAAGACTAACACTGATGAGCAACCGCGTAAAAGTATCAAGTTCTTCGTGAGCTTAGCAGATGCCCCTCGTCTCATAGGAACGCGTGGTACCAACAAACGTCGTATCGAACAGGTTACGGGTTGTACGATTGTGGTACGTTCTTTAATACAATGTTCTTTTGGTTTATTAAGTGGTTCCTTTATCATGAAGATATTGGAAGGCATATGGTCAATAATACCGGTTGCAGAAAAGGTACCGTATGCCATCATAAATATTCCGGACTAAAGACCTTCACCCCATATCATGCATAAAAACGTCTACAAATCCGAGGAAGAAGTGAGATGAATGACGCACCTTGATAAGAGCTGCCAGCACTGACCACAGTCTCTACTAGTTCTGTTGTTTTAAATTTAGCGAGATGACACCAACTTTTGCTCCCTCCTTTTCGACTGGATTTCTACTCATCAGAAATGCTGTATACTCGAGAGAAGCAAAATGATTTTCAGTTGAATCGAAGTTTCAAATAATTCATCTTTCTCATGAGTTATCCATGACTTTTACGGAGTAATCGTAGTGTTTTTCCAGTTGCATACTGAAAAGAAGGATAATGGTGAATTCCCTATCGAAGTGTTCGCGACGTCTTCAAAACGATGTGAAATTGCTCGCCAGCATATTCTGGGCTATCTCGCTAGTGGTCGCTCCACATCTGAAGATATGGGTTCGTCCACGAGTAAAAGAGAGGTATTTTTCAAGTCCTTTCTGGATCTACATCCCCCTGTTCGATGTAATTGACTTCCTTTTTTTGCACCATAGTTAACTCCACATTTTCAGATGCGCGCTCGCCCTAAAGTGCACCTCGATATAAGTCCACAAAAACTGACGAAAAAACATAATGATTAATGGGTTCACGGTGCTGTAATGGATTGTGTCATTAAACGAACGTCATCGCTGTACAAATAGTGTTGTGCCTCTTTATATGCGTAAGGTATAGCCATGTGGACTGGATTTCAATTGGTTTATTTGAATAACTACTGTATTGCAGGGTATGTGTTTTGTTTCCTCATATTCTTTTCGAGCTTTTTTTCCTCTCAGTGCCATTTTTCGCTCTCCACCCTTGCACCTCCGTATTTGTACGGACAATTCACCTATGTAGTAGGAAAATTTTACATTTTCGAAAGTCTCATGTATATCCATTTCTGTGAGTACAACTTGTTTCTGTCAGCTTGTGAATGCTTCTTGTTAAATACTTCATGTGTTGGTTTCTCCTTGTCTATGGTAAGACTGGCTTTTGATACACTTTAACAAATAAAATGAACTGTTCTTTTGCGTGTACCGTGTTCGTACACTTAGAGAAATAAATGTTTCGTTAGTCATTGTACAAAAACACGCCGAAGAAGTACCGGTGCGTTACGGATGATCAATAAGTAGGGCAACACCTTCGAAAAATTCTTGACTAAATTGTTAACAGTGATGCCTTTTCCAGTTGCCACGTAGTTATGAACACCATTTTCTTGAAAGCACATCTCGCAATAGTGAGAGTCAACTTCCCTTTTTGGGGCAATCAATTCTTGGGTAGCTACTAAGGCTGCACCCTTTTTGCGTCACCATGGTGCGCCATCACGGCGCTGTACTACTGTACCTGCTAGCCACTCCCGTTTGAGCTCCTTGTAGGTCTGCCAAATTCAACCAAGGGGCGGTAAGCGCGATCCAAGTGGCTGTGGCGCCATGATGGCGCGCCATGGCCACCAAAATGGGTGCAACGGGGATAGTTTCTCGATCTATTGCCACGAGAAGGTAGACTTTTTTGAGCCTATGGAGATTTGGGAGAAAATATGAGTATATAATGATTGTAACCTTCGGGCACCCACCCGGAAGCTGACATGGTTTTTTTTTTGTTTTTCGGCAGTGGTTTGAAAGAGCTACACTTGGAAGATTCGAAGCTTTCTAGTCCAGCGCGAAACACGGTTGGGCAATTCACAAAGTGCAAATATTGCACTATCAGCGAATAGTAAGGGTCGAAGAGGACGCGTGTCGACCAATCTGCGATGAAAAACGAGCTCCAGCTCCTCAACAAGAGCCCGTGTTCACCTCAGAACTCCACGCTGCCTTCATTCCTCTCATAAGTGAGCGCGTCTCGTGCAGTGTGTGCACGCTACACATCACAGGTATACGTGGCTCCAATCGATACGACAGTGATAGAACACGACCGGGGTTCATAGTAGTGAAACTGGTGGAGAAGGATCAGATATGCATCGACTCGGAGAACAGTGGAAATGAGGAATTTGTATTTTGTAGAAATGTGTAATCTCGTTTTCTCTAATTCTCTTCATTAGGCGGAGCCTGGAAATCGATACGTATCTAATTCTTGGCCTACGTTTCTACATTTCCACAAAATTGCACAAATCACAGGATACACTCAATATGGACGCATCCCTATCACATTCTACCAATCTTCATAGCCACCGCTATGAAGGCTAGAAGAAGTAAAAGTAGTACACCCTGAAAAAATTAATTGAGACCGTTTTCTTGTTGATATACTAGGAGAGTGATTCCTTCGATGCATATCTTCTGAATGACACAAATGATAGAAATTTCAAGAAATTTTGAAGTTTTATTGTATGCATGTAAGAAATCAGTTACATATTTTCATATAAATAATTCAACAAATCAATTAATCGATCCCTTTTTCAATTGACTTCACAAACTCCTCGTATCGCATTTTCAAATTTTCAGGGCGATCATGTTGTGTGCAGGATAAGACCTAAAAAACTATTTCTTTGTGCATTACATTAAGGGCACACCACGCGATAATCAGATTAGTTTTTTTAACCTTTTGAGCAAGTGACTTCTCGGATAACTGCTCAGGCTGCACCTTTGTTGCGGCTACACGATGCATCCTCATGGTGTTGTGCCTGCTTTGACACAAGCTAGCCACGCCCACCAAACCAAATCACACCTGGTCTTAGACGCACAAATATCCAACGTGGCGCTTGAAGAAGGAAATGTGCAATAAGAGAACCTGATTTGATGAAGCAGTCTTCCCATGATGGAGCAGCTCCTACATCGGAAATTGTTCGTCTGAGGCCAGGGGTTATTTGCTTGGGTGGGCGTGGCTTGGTTGCGTTCAAGCTGGCACAACGCCGTGAGGGTGCATCGTGCAGCCGCAACAAATGTGCCGTGTGAGTAGTTATCCAAGACCTGCTCGCCCTAGGAAAGTGAGCCACTGATCGTGTGGTAAGCTATTGATATTCAGGAGCTACTTAGGTGGCTTACTGTGTTATCTGAAGGACTTGATCGAATGACGCAGTTGCGGAACACTTTCTCGTACACACCTTTTATCTGAAACTTTCTGGTTGAAGGCTTGAAGGTTGCTCAGAGCTAACTCAGTCATTCTGACCTGAGTTTGAAACTTTGAGGTCCACTTTATGACAGAAGCACCCGAGCGAGTTACTCTTACCACATTCCATAAGATTCTAAGCTCAAGACGTATCATTACGGTATATCGTAGTTACCGTATACGTTCCATAAGCCAATTTAGGCGTGAAACAAAATATGATACGCTGTTACTGTACATAACGCACAAAAAGACGCAAAACGTTTTGATGTATAGTAGTCCTTCAGCTCTTCCAATTCCATTCGGTTCAGTGCTTGTTGACCCACAAGAAACTCGATTACGGTGTACCCTCTCAACACCCTGAATTAATAATCGTGTACCCTGCACTGTCATGCGGTCATATAGAATAACTTGAGCAGTAGCGGATTAATACAATTCTCTGCAAGCACCAGAAGTGTGTCGTTAGACCGAAAAAGTCGCGCGGCCAGGAATCCTTGTGGCATGCGTACAGGCCTACTATGTGTGCGAACCAAGGGCGCCGTCTGTAGTTAGGTCCTGAAGCGACTCCTATGTCCTAAGCCTAAAGTGAAGTGTAGGACACAGCAATGACTCCAAAGCCCAGTTACGTCCCTAGCACGCATGCATCGCGTAGCACTGCGCACGTCGCGACGCGAATTTTCTATCCTAATGGCGCACACCCAAGCAGCAGAAGTCCGTGGCCACTAGATGTTTTCAGTGGCCAATCACAGTCATGTTCCACTCTCTGCCCATCTCTTATCAACGTCTTTACCAATTTAGAAGTCATGTTTGCTTTCGAATGAGACAACTAAAAATATCAAATGATTCTACTGATGGCTGAAAAACTGTACCATGTCCGCCATTTGCTTTTCATCCATCTTCAAGCTGAGCACGTCTACAATGACAGCACCTGGAAAGGGATTAACTTGTCTTATACTTCATTTATCGGATATTTCGGTTGGTGAATGATTTTGTATCCCGATGTTATTAATTTCTACGTACAAGATTTTATGACTGTCAGGAAAATAATGGAAGGGCTATCGTAAAAATTGTAATGACGGAAACGGCTACGAATTTAAAGGAACCGGGAGGGGTCAGGAGAAAGAGAAAGTTGGCGAGAAATGACCATTTTGGAACGATCATTCGAGGTTAAAAGCGATAATTGGAAGAGAAAGCGTATTCAAAAGCGTAACATTGTGGTCTGTATTCGCACCTCCCGCGCATCTCTTCGAACTGCAACATCACCTATCCGAGTTGTTCGCTGCTAAGGATGTCATTTGTTGTATCGTGAGGTGTAATTCATTCATTCATTCATGATGATGTAAAATAAGTGAAACAACAAACAGCAACAATCAAGTGAAACAGTGAATGGGAGAAAAAGCGAAATGGTAAGAGAAACAATGTTCATGGTCAAAAAAATCTGTTGAATTCACATTTGGCCTCTTAGCAAGGTGTCGTGTGTAATGCCTACAACTTAAAGGCATATTCCAGGATTACCTGAGTGGGTGAAAGCGCTAAAGTATGGAATCCGAGATGCTGAGGAATACGCGTACAAGTAAAAATTCGAAAAAAGTCCCCGAAAAGGGCAAAAATAAGACCTTCTCTCATCTGACCTTGAACGAGATTTCCGCGTGAAAACGAGCCTTTGAGTCAGTTCCCGCTGGCTGGTATCAGAAGGAACTCTAGGATATCCCCTGTTCCCTCATGTCAATGTCTCCTTTATCATTGGCATCTCTTCCTTATCTTATATTATCACACAAATCGTAGGCCTCAGTTGCCACGTTGTTGCCATCATTGCCACCGTCATTGCCAGCAATCACGTCTGAAATGGGAGCGCCCGAGCTCTAGGGTGCGGCCGAGCTGGCTTCGAGAGCTCCGCACGCTGCGATGACTCATCATGGCGCTTCGATATGTGCACAGCCTCCCTGTCCGTTTGGAGAACTATTAGGTCATGTGAAAGGGCTGCAATGTTTCCCTAATCCTGGGATGTGCCTTTAAGGAAGTGCAATCATTACGGTATGTCTCACCTTCAGCGCCCGACCGACAGTGACATCCAGCTGTGCCTCCTCTTTTCAGCGAACGCGGACGGCGCCTTTAATTTCTCCCTCATGACTTGACTATACAGATAGATAGGGGGAGGGGGAGGAGGAAAGCCTATTTATCCGTGCATGATTCTTCAAGGGGAGACTGGCACTTTAGCAAAACAGAGAATCGGTCTGATAATTAGATATTCATAGATACGTACCTTTCTTTGTAATTAATTTCGATAAACTTGTAATATGTTCGTTCTGGAGAAACTGATCAATAGGACAATTGATTTCTCTATTTATATCCGTAAAACAGGCATCAACAAATACCACGTCGTACTTCCAACCTGAAAATGGGGTTATTGCTAAACTTTTTCCACGAACAACGATATAAAACAACTATTACCCTCTTTTATAGCCAGCTGAATAAATTTAATACCATCCATCGTATAAACTCGTTGTCGACTATCCAATACGAGACCGTACCATTTTATTGCAATTTCTACCATTTTTTCTTCGAGTTCCACTCCTGTCAGATTCATCTGAAACTGCGGAATTGCAGTAGTGGTATACGATCCCTATTTTTCTCAGAGTCTATTTTGGGCATCTGTCATGATATTTTATGCTCCGACTCCTTGCAGACTGCATTCATACTCAGCGATGCGATTGCTACCATGCTCGCGCGTTGCACTGGGTAAATGTTTTCAGTTTTGTGCCTTCCCAAGCACCCACTTCGTACAGCAGGACTTATGTTTGAACACTTACGCATTTTACAGTGCCATGAGTGCTGTCGTTAGTCCTGAACTTCGCATGGCCCCGTATGGCAGGCGACACGACGCGTGCGAGCAATTTGGCCTGCGCAATATTTCAAGCGAGAGAGACGGTAATCGCCTTCATGATCCTACTACATACGGGTTCCTCGCTCGAATTCATCGTGACGAAATACTGTTCTGAAGAAACACAGCGTTTCATCTCTACATAGTGGATAGCGGGTGTGTGTACTTATGTCGAATGTCCGCGCGGCCGCGCGCGGTGAGCGGCGCCGCGGATTTCTTCACGTGTGATAGCTTACACTGCAGCACTCCCCTCAGAGTTTTACGCGAATTAATTATTCCTCAATCAGGATGGTTATCATGTAATGCTATCGTTTTTTTTACTTTTTATTTTACTCTTTTGTCTTTTTAGGGCATGAAAGTTATGTTTTTCGATAATGATGAGATAACTAGCCATTTTTTGAAGGACCGCCATGGTCCCAGACCCTTGCGTCCTGAGCGGATTTCCAACCGAGCGTGGCAAATTGGCTAATGGCGCCGCGAGTGCGGCGAGTGCGACGTCGCAAAGCGAAAATTCGATATAAGTCAACACACCCAGAGAATAACCAAACCTTGTCACCTTTCGGAAATTTATGCCGGTGCCTGATTCTATTCAGCGGTTGCGCTGCGCAACAAAGACCCTGCGAACAAGACCTTGGCACTTACAGTAGCGTTGGCGTGCACCAAGTAAGTGTGCTGTGCCTCTCGCAATCGCGTCGTCGAGTGTAAACGCAGCCGTTCAGGGTTGGTAGCCAGCGGAGCGATTTTGAATACTTTCTTATACTTGTTTTTTACTTTTATGATATATTTATTTCGGATCTTTAATGAACAGTAGTTGACTATTATTCTACCAGAAAAAGGGGTTCGAGAAATAACGGTATCAAATAATGCATAAATCAGAACTATAACGGCATATGTAAAGACTTTACCATTGGGTATGTAGCGTGCAGGTGAGAGTTCATGAAACCTCCTCCTAGACCGATAATTAACACATCTGCTTTTGCATTCCGATTCATTTCAACTGCACCACTCATGAACATTTCCTCTGAAGAAATGGAAGTATTTTGATGAGTTGGAATTGTTCACGTGCGCGGAAGGTTTCGTAGCTCGGCGCACGACGTGCGAACGGATGCTAGCGCCTTTGTCAGTAGTTGTGTCCTGAAGGGATTCCATGTCCGGCGCGTCATTCAAAGGAACCATCCACGAAAAATGAGATTCTCTTCATTGCTCATATAATTATGTTGTATTTGCCTGATAAGGGCTGCATGCAAAGTCTCACGCAGAAAAGTGAAAATTCGGCTAAGGTACAGCTCCTCGAATTTTCGGTCGGGTGGGCGGGGCTCTTGCTGAAAGCCCCTTCCGTCATCCCCCGCGGTTGGGAACGAACAGTTGGACTCTTTGCGTAACTTTCTGTTCCTACAATGCGTCTCCGATCGCGGCGGACAACAGGGTGGTCCTTTGCTTGGTGGCTCCGCCCACCCGTCCGAGACTTTGTGGTGCTATGTCTTAGCCGAATTTTCACTTTATAAATATGTGAGAAACAAAGAAACCCATTTTCCCGTGGACGATTTCTTTGAGGCGAAGGACGCACAATTGTCTCGAGACCTAGCCACACACGGCACCTCTGGCTCGCAAGCATTCCGTCGCACACCACACATAACGGGCCAGAATTCTGCCCTTATGGTATGCACCAATTTCACTTGAGCCTTTCAATTCGCATAATTAGTAGAGGCAAAATAAAAATTAAGTTTAGTGAAGGGGTGGCCAAAAGTAAATCACATGAAGCACTATGAATGAATGCTAGAATGCTTCCTCTGAGGACCAGCATTAGTTCCTCAAGCCAAGCGGATGGAATACTGAGCCAAATGGGTACGCAGGGCATCACGGCGCAATCCGCGATAGTGCGCAGGGTAGCTTGAGCGGGACCGACACTGGTACATGAGCGTTCGGGAGCGTGTCGCCATCTATACACAGGCAGAACTTCCTCGGCGCTCCTCTGCCAATGAAGATCCATTACAACTCCTACTGCGGATCTGTGGATGCAGAGTGGCTCCTTTAAAGGGAGCGAGTGTCCGCCATAATTGTCCTTCCATTACAGAAGATTGTAATTTGATGAACCCTTCTTCACCCCTACATCATTCGCTCTATATGAAACGTAAATGGATATATTAGAGAAAATCGCACCTATCATCACAGCATTATAAATTTGAATTGCATAGTTCGACGACATTTTATCCAAATCCCACTTCCTCGTATCAAGAGAATCGTGGTCGAATTCTGAAGGATTTCTAAGTATGGTTTTATTTAGGTTCCATTTTGAAAAGACAGTGCAAATGAAGAGGGAGGTGTCCTAAGTTTTGATAAGACAATGACAAAAATTCGGACGATGAACGGTTCACTTCAAATCTACGCGAGGACTACGTTACAGACCTGATCCATCGTCGTATCGTTCTATTAGACGACGTAGTATAGGCGCCCCTACTTATAATCACGGGGTCAGACGGACCTATATGATCGCGGGTTCTCATTTGTTTTTGTCCAACGTCAGCAACAAGAAGTTGATTTGCTTTACTTATTATTACATCCGATAAATATCTCATATCGCGCCTCTGCTAACTTCATCTGTCTGACGCGAGTATCGGCGTCAATCATCTGCCCGCCGCTGTCAACGGCGGCACTCGGTAACGCGCTGCGTTTGCAAAATTCTTGACTCAATAACACTGCAGTATGGTGGTCGTGGCCGCTTCGTATTTCGGCACGGTGCGTCAACGGCGGCATGTCCATGATTGGCGCCCGTGCCCGCGTCAATGCGCAAAGTATGACCCGGCCTATCTGATCCACTGAACTCCACAATATATTTGAAACATATGTCCCAGGCGAAACCGTTACGCAGTGCTCGCATAGACTCGAAGGAAGAAGATATCGAATACTAATTGATTGGAAGTTAGTTCACTAGAAAAAAAGATTGACAAAATTAAGGGCACCCAGGCATGCACACTTTCCCGACGATAGACCAGCGAACTTGATATATGATAGCTGAAAAGCTACAATTCTATTGGTTTAATTCTTCAATCATTCCTTTCAATGTGACGTGGCCAATACGCGCATAACAGATTCCACAGTATCCACTAATATGTTTTTCAAAAAAAGTTTTCAAATGTTCGACCTTTCCGAATAAGTTGCGGTCGCTGTGAATTTTTCGCACGAAGGTGCTGTATGAGTACACTAAGGGGACCCAGTTCAACGAAATTGCTACACAGCGGAGAAAAGTGGTAATCTCCTCCCAACCGCACTTCTGCAGAGATACTGACATAAAAACGGGGTGTGCACCCTTATGCCAGGATTTTGCAAGAGGACGAGCGGCGTGCAACGCAGCGTGTGCGAGTCATGCACGTCGCGGTAGTTGGGCCCTAGTACGATCACACGGTAATGCTAGGGGCGCGATAGACTTGTAATCGCTTTGGAATCCAACAACATGGCGCCTTTAGCTCGTCCGCATTGCTTCGCTTGCGACATGCCGCGGCGCAAATCTTAACATAAGAGTACACACCCACATAAACGGCATGCTGACCTTGGCACGTAAGACAGGGATAGTGTGTCCCTTTCGCAAACACAGCCCGCCTCCTTTCGTAGGCAATGGTGGGTGGGAAGGGGTTCCTATATTTCAGGCCTTTTTCCAAACTTGCATTCGGTTTTCTCTATTTCAATTTTAGTGAGCACCTAGACTTTCGCATCTAACGATCTTTCGCACCTATCCTTGCCACTGCCTCTAATTTCTCGACGACTTTGCTTCTCTGGCCTTTCATTTCGCTTTTTTAGACAAAAAATGCATGTTGCGCCAGAATTTACTGATTCAGTTCTGAGAGTGGCCTTTCGTACTAGAATGGGACGATTTATGATGCTTGTATCTATGTGAATCCGAAGTTGACGATTTCATACTGCACGTACCGTATGAGATAGAGTCGACGATCCCGCTCGAACATCGCATGATAACAACCTACTAAGGCCGCGTTCATACTTTGCGGTGCTGGCGATGAGGTGTGGCTGCGTTTCTCTGCGTTTCCGCCTGTGCCGCTCTGTCTCATTCCCTGCGTCATCTCTGCTCCTTCCTGTGCCGCTCTGTCTATGAACGCAGCCACGCCCTACCCGCTCAAAGTGTGACGCGGCTCGGAAGCTCCCGATGTGCTTGTCACAGGAGTCTCTCACACTATTACGGAGTTTCATGATTGTGCCAAGTGCGTCATAAAAAAGGAGTCCAAATGTGATTCAATGAGCTGCGACCATTCAGTGCTGCAGATGGAGGAAAAACGGCTCATTGTTACTTACATACACCACAACTACATTTCACGTCAGCTATTTTGGTAATTTTATTTAAGCAGCGTAAAACTCACTTTTTGGAGGCTTCAGCAGCATTTTTGTGTGTGACATGTCCTTATAAACCACGCCGCGAACAAATATATACCTTCAATTCTAGTATGCTATTATAAAAAAAAGGAGAATAAAATCGTTCCAGACTTGTCTTTGTCACCCCAAATCATGTCTGTTACGGCGACACACATAGTGCCATTCTCCAAACAAATCGGATCATCACTGTAATGGAGTAGATACGTTTGTTAAGTTATAGATATTATCATTTAATTATACTCACATCACTCGATTTCTTCCATACTTGGCAATTATCGCTTCAGCAAATTTGTTTATTGTGTGATTCCTTTGCTTCGAGCTTTCTTCATGGTAGTTTTCTTTCCGATCCATCTTATAGAAGAACATGAAAAACTGAAAATAGCAATGCGTTCAGCACTTAATATTGTCTGACATGGATAGGAGCAGCGTTGGTTGTTTTGATACCTTACTTATGAAGCGAAAGTTTCTGCAAAGTGAGCAAAAATAAGGCTGCGTTTATACTATACGGTACCCGCATCGGCACCGGCCTCAGCGGCGGCATTCTGGCGATGCGCTCTGTTTCTAACTCTCTACCGAACCATATTACAGTAAAATGATCATAATGAGAGCCCGCGTAAATCTGTGGCGATAGCGCGCGCGTACGTTGCAACAGTTTGGCACTATGCCAAGATTTTCGCCGAGACCAAAACTTCGATCGAGTGTTATGAACAGAGCGCGTTGAAAGTAAGAATGCGGCTCGGAATAATTTCAAAAATCGGTATTCGTGCTGTTTTTTGAAATCTTACAGTGCGAGAAATTATGGAAAAATGAGGACAGAATTCTGGAAAAATGTACCAACTTACTGCGACTAAGATGGCTGTCAAGAGGAGAGATCGGGAGGGGATGGAACGTCTGCCATTTCGAATCATAGCCATCAGACCGACTAGTCTACCTACTCCAACCATAATGTCTTCACCACAGTGTGGGAGTGTTCTTCCTTGAGCCACTGTGTCCTTTCAGATTACATCACGTGCTGACAGGGAAGGTAACGGCACTGTGGTGAACAAGCATGGGAAAAGCCTGCAATGCCACGCGAAAAAATACACATATGCTGAATATCATTGAAGGGGACAACCTGAAGGATGCTAAATAGAGGTGTGTAGCCTTATGTCGAATTTTCGCCTTGCGGCTTCGCACTCGCGGCTTTATCAACACGAATTGCCGCACTCGGTTGGAATTCCGCTCAGGATGCAAGGGGCTGGTACCATGAAGGTCCTTCGAGGGAATAGCTGTTCATGTCATCATTATCTGAAAACAATGACTTCTGTACCCTTCAAAAGATGCCCCACGATGGGCGGAGCGTGTACTGAAGCGTGCGGTTCTCGGATCTGAAGTTGTTCGTTCGGTTCGAAAATGGTTCTAACGTGGGAAAAGATTAGCTCAGTCATGTCCTTCTGACAGTCATCGAAGAGGCCTGGCCGCAGTGGTCGGAACGCTCCCCGATAGGGCGGTCAGTACAAAAAAGCTCATAACTCGGCTACAGCGCAGCATTGAGACCAGGAAGAAATAGGTAGAAATAACCAACGTCGAAGCCATTTCGATCAAATTTAAAACAAGAACGGACCGGCCCAAAACGGGGGGGGGGGCGTCATGTGGTGAGGGATACTGGATATATTCATAGAAAAAGCCAACTACAATCGACCCAGTGACGCCCGTGATGTTACGCGTGCAGTAGTGTGCTCTAGCCGAACTGGTAAATAAATAAAGACCTATGTGTGAAGTCCCACTATAAATCCATTCCAGTTTTCGATAGCAATCCCACTATTAGACCAACAAAAGTGCTTCCGAAATTGAATAGCAGATGCCATCGCAATGAGTGAGGGCCATGGACATTATTTTTACTTAAGCTTGGAGGGGGGAAGAAATGAGCCTCCCTTCCTTCCACTGAGGCTTACGCAAAAATATACGTTCGAATGTGCAGATTGACCCCACAAGGATTTTTCAGAGATACTAAGGTGTACAACTTTTTATGAGAACCTCCAACTCGCCTTTGACTGCGATAGCATCGAATGACTTTCATAGCCCTGTAACTGCTTTCACCACCACCGCAGACATCTTTCGCTATCCTTTATGTGCATTGCTCGAATCTCATTTTCATCCGACTTTCGACCTTCCCTCAGGCCGCCGTTACGTCGGGCTCTATGTTCATCATCGGATTCTATGTTCATCAATGTCTCTGCGTCTCGGAGCGCGAGTGTGTGGCCTTATGTCAAATTTTCGCGCGGCGAGTGGGTGGCGAACTTCCTTGCGTGTGATTGCGTCCATTGCGTGCGCTCTTTTCAATGTTTCATGCACGAATTAATTATTTCTTAGTCAAGATTGTTATTATTTTATGTTATTGTTTCCTGGTACTTTTTATGTCACTATTTTGTCTTTTCAGGGAACAAACGTTGTTGCTTCAAGATAATGATGAGATAAACAGCTGTCTCTCTGAGGGACCTATATGGTACCAGCCCCTTGCATCTTGAGTGAAATTCCAATCGATCGCGGAAATTCGTGCTGATGGCGCCGCGAGTCGACGCCGCAAAGCGAAAATTCAACACAAGGCTACACACCCTCGGAGCGCGCAATTCATGTTGCAGTATTTCCTCATATTTTCGTCAACTATATTTATACTTCATATATGCAACATGAGCCTACCAATGGGAAGCCAAGAACGAACGTCATCACTTCACCTACAAGCCCCGCCTCTCCTTCAATCGCAAACTTCCTCCCCAAGTTCGAGTACACTTGGAAATGTAGTCGATCTTCTTTGTACATGGGGCTCTAGTGCCAGTGAAGTTTGAAGAATAAAAATCTAAGAAAAAGCTTTATTCAGTTTTTGCGGGGGAAGCCTTCCATCACTGATTTTTCTGCGTATTTCCTCCATTCGCTCCGTTAGACGTCTTTGCGAGCTTCGTTTCCTTTCCGTCTCCGAGTCCTATCCATCGTCGTGGCACTTCTTTTTCTGCTTTTCGTCTTCACCTTGCTCCTTTCGTGATTCTCTGTGTGTTTTTCCTTCGTCATGGTCTAGAGGAGAAGTGGTGTCCTCGTTGCCAACTTTTGAAAGGTCTTCCAATATATAATAACACCATCGGAACGCTTGCTTTTAGTGTCCCCATTGACATTTTCTTGATCGACTTCGTCATCGCTCCTCGTCATTGATTTGAAACTCTCGGGCTCTTACTGGATGGCTAAGATTCCCTCCCATGCAAGTCCAGTGGTTTATCGTAGAATGCTCGCCTGCCACGCCGGCGGCACGGGTTCGATGCACCAGTTTGCTTTGCACTTCAACCACCCAAATCTCACACCATATTTCTGCCATGCGGTTAACAGATCAGAATTTTAATTGCATACGCACGAATACGTCAAACTAGGGTAATTAAATAACTTACTACAAATTTAATAACATTTCCAACGAAATTCTACTTAAATCACTGCAGTAATCATGCGCCTCCTCCGATTGTGCACCTTTTTGCTGGCTTGCCTG
The DNA here is from genome assembly GCA_963978905.1 of Trichostrongylus colubriformis. Taxonomy (NCBI): domain Eukaryota; kingdom Metazoa; phylum Nematoda; class Chromadorea; order Rhabditida; family Trichostrongylidae; genus Trichostrongylus; species Trichostrongylus colubriformis. Next base: position 4,312,725 of record OZ022259.1, read on the forward strand.
CCAAGCTCGGCTGCCTTTCTGCCTATCACGCCCCCTATTTATGTTATTATTGATCTTGACATCAATAATGCAAAATTTATTTCAAGCTAACAACACAAGAGATTATTTGGTTGCTACACATATTGATTGATGGTTTTCCTATGAAAATGGAGTTCAATAACAACAAATCCAAATAACACCAGTAAGTAACAACCCTAGTACAACAGCACAACCACAATAACCGTTCAACCATTTCAATCGCTTTCGTGATAAGCGTCAGCACCTTGAAAAAACTGGTAATATGCTTTCACCCGAGGAAGTCACAACGTCCACTCTTTTCTGCCAAACCCTCTGTCTGTTCAAGCTCCAACAAGCGGCGCAAATTATGACTGTTCTTGGCGCTCCTGCAGACGTGCTTTGACTGCAGCCGCAGCCACTGCACGTCCTCTCCTTGCCAACCGCCTTACCGTCATCCTCTGACATCATCGTTCTGCATTTATTTCTGGCCATCGGTGATTCCGTTCCTCCCGTTTCAAAGAGCGTCCTTCCTCAGTATTTTGCGATGGGCATATCCTGGTCGACCCCATATGTTATGGTCACTGAAATTTCCAGCTGCTATTGACGCGGTCTATTCGCCTGCTCAAAGAGCGATAGAGGATGTCCCGGATGTGTTGATGCTCGATCAAGCTCGATGGCAGCCACATTCACATCATCGCGTCGCAGTAAGCCGGACAGAGATTCTTTCGTAGATAACTCGCAGTTGATGGTTTAGTTGGGTTTTTTTGTTTGCTTGTGATCACTTTCTGGTGGCAAGAATGTCGCGCATGATCGCTTTCTTGCGAAATTCCATCAGTTTTTTATTCACTCAAAGCGAGCTTGCTTCGTCATCGTATAATGGAGGATAAGTGACATTTATTGTTGTGACACTCTTATCGCTTCAACGGGTAGCACAGTCGTGTCCCCATCTCCACAGACGTTTATCATATAATGTCCAAGCTCCGCCCACCCCCACAAACACTCCGCCACTGTGCCCAGAATTTTTTCTTGACCTTCAGAGACTCATCACTAATCATCCATCTTCCCCCCACGTTTGGGGCACATTGGAACCCAATTAACAATTTTCGGTCTGAAAATGGAACATTTCAGTGCACGCTCCGCCCACCGTGGGCGGAGCTTATCTACAGTAGGATACCGCCACCCATACCACTTTGAAAAATTAGTCCCGCTCTGCTGCAACGCGAAATATCAGTTTCCCGCCATTAGCCTTTCGAGGCTCCTTATCAGCCCTTATCAGTTGCTATCACTTCAGTTCCCCCACCATTGATGTTCCCTTATCGCCCCCTAAATCCCTTTGAAAATTCACGGTCCCAGTGCGACGCGAGATATGGATTTCGTAACACACACACACACATACACATACACATACACATACACATACACATACACATACACATACACATACACATACACATACACACATGCACATACACATACACATACACATACACATACACACATGCACATACACATACACATACACATACACATACACACACATGCACATACACATACACATACACATACACATACACATACACACATACACATACACATACACATACACACACATACACATACACATACACATACACATACACATACACATACACATACACATACACATACACACACACAGTTAGCCGACATACTTAGCCGATTATGTATAGTAGGGATGGGTAACAGAGAAACTCATTTTTCCGTGGACGATTCCTCTAAAAAAAGCAGCGATGCACGTTGACAGACAAGCAGACATATAGAAGAGGTCACGCCTAGCCTGCCAGTTTCCACTCGATGCATTCTCGAACTAGACTGTTTTCAGAAATCAAAGTGGGCTGTTAGTGAGCGAGTTTTGAAGAATGGAAATTTTGAGAAAAAAAAACTTTATTTGATTCGGTCTCTGTAACAAAACGATGTCCTTCTTTAAGTTAAAACATATAATTTCTGTCTTCTTGTGTACTGTTGTTTCAATTAACGACACTCAAGAATTTATCGTATTTGGCCTTCAGCCCTCCAACACGATCAAAATCAGAGCATGTCATCACCTTGAAATAAATTACAAGTTTGTATAGCGGTGATTTAGTGACAATATTATTCTTGATTTTTAGAACAGAAGAATCACTAACCATATTTGGAGGCGAATCTACGACTTTAATTATAAAGCAGTTTCTGAAAACTTTCCCATAGATGTCCAGTACCTGAAGTGCATTGTACGGAATTTTCGGACAACTATCGAATCTTAAGCAACATTCACCTTTTCGTAAACCTTTGCCTGAGGTAGCTGTAGGCTTAGCAAATTCATGATGAGCACGCCTACAAATAGCACTTATTGAGTATTTATTAGACCTCTTTTTTAGACTTTTCTAGAGGATATCTCCAGCACTTAACTCTTAAATACAGTCCATTTCACGGCGCTAGATAGGGCGTGGCCTACGGACTTGGGTGATAGTGTATCAAACTCTCTCGCTGTGCCACACACTTTTACCCAAGTCCGTAGGCCACGCTCTATTAGCGCTGTGGAATGGACTGTGATCGCCTTTACTGCCGCATGTGTAAATAGATTATCTGGAAATACATGATCTCAAAGTATATATCTGGAGTCAAAAAATACATGTTACTTGCAATTCGATCTATGCTTACAAATGGTAACTTGCTCGATGAAAAGAACGTTAAGGCGTGAGCACACAGAGTATGCGAGCCGAGTGAAGACGGACGGCCCGAGCCCCACTGTCATTCCACTCACATGTTTAAGGCACACTACGCGATAATCCGATTAGTTTATGTTTGAGTTTACGTTTACGTTTATGTTTATGTTTATGTTTATTACGCTGCTAAAGGCAGAACGTAGAACAAGCAATCAAAACCAGAATCTAGCATATTAAGAGAGCATGAAATATTCTTTGAAACTAAAAAAACACAATCAAGGTAAGCAATACACATTAGAATGCACGCACTACACAACAAGGACCATTATACAACAAGATCATAACCTTCACATCAAGCTCATAAGGAACAGTGAATCTCAATCAGGAGATCACATAATCAGATGGCATTTTGGCTGTGTGACGTTTGAATTGTTTCAACGTTCCAAGAGAGTCTACCCTCTTAGTTACTTTGTTGTATAAGCTAGCCGCTCTACAGGTAAAACTTCTGGCTCTTACATTGGTAATAGGCCTAGTCAGGAAAATCTTAAACTTTCACCCCTGGTACGAGGACGTTAGTGACTTACCTCCTAGGGCAAGAAGGTTCTGAGAACTGCTTGGGTTGTCCTTCGTTGCGGTTGCACGGTCTAAGCCACGCCCACTCAACCATACCACACCTGGCCTTGGACGAACGAATTTCCAACGTGGAAGCTTCCTTCACCATCGAAATGGCTGTTCATCGCACTATCTTCTTTTATCACATTTTCCCTTTCCACGTGAGTTCAACGTTGGAAATTGGTTCGTCTGAAGCCAGGTATGATTTGGTTGGGTGGGCGTAGCTTGGTTGTGTTCAAGAGGGCACAACCTAGTCACACCCACCGAGCTGAACACACCCGGCCTCAGACGATGAAATTTCGAACGTGACGCTCACGCGGAGTAGGAAATTTGCGATAATAGGAGATAGGATGAAACAGCCATTTCGATGATGAAAGCAGCTTCTATGTGTAGAAGTTTCCAGGTTCTTCTGACTTCGTCCTGCGTTCAGCCATACTTTACCCTGCAATCTTCGGAATATGATAGAAAGCAGCTTCCACATTGGAAATTGTTCATCTAAGACCAAGTGTGATTCGATTGAGTGGGCGTAGCTGGGTTCTGTTCAAGCAGGCATAACACCGTGAGGCTGCACCGTGCAGGCGCAACAAAGGTGCAGTCTGACTAGTTATCCAAGGACCTAATTGCCTCGGTAAAATAAACCACTAATCGCATGGTGTGCCTTTGAGCATTCACAGCGCTTTCGAAGGCACCAGCAGGTAGCAATTTCGGCCTACTCATTGGGTAAGACCTACCATAACACTTGCAGTTCGCCAATGGTACATTATCGCAATTAATCGCACACGACACCTTGCTAAGACGTCGAATGTGAATTGAATGGATTTTTACACTTCCGCTTATTATTCCATTCATCCTTTCACTTGATTGCTGTTGCCTCTTGTTTCTCTTATTTGACATCATCATAAATAGAAGAAATACACCATACGAGACAACAAATGACATCTTCCACAGCGTGCAACTCGGAAAGGCGATGTTGCAGCTCGAAGATTTGCGCGGGAGATGCGAATACAGATCGCAACGTAACGTTCGTAAATCCGGGTTTTTCTACCAATTATCGCTTCTAACTTTGGAAATTCGTATCAAAACGATAAGTTCTCCCTTAATTATTCATATTTTTTACAAGTTTGATTCCTTGAGACACAACCTGACAACGGGGGACTGAATACCCACGATGTTCTTGCTTGCCTTGATATATTGGAAAATAAGGATATGAGCACGAGGGCATACCTTTGTTGCTCAGCACCTTATGAAGGCTTTTAACGACTTCTTTTTCCAAAAACACAGCTACAGGACAATTCACATCGGCATCGCTGTCCGAGTCACATGCATCTACGTGTACAACGTCGAATTTTTGCCCTGAAATAAAGGTATATTGCTCCAAAAGAGATCCTTTTTATTTCAGAAACAGTTGGCACAGCAAGCGTGTGCTTAGAACGACCACCGGTGTGGCAGCACGAATGCAAAGGGGCTACCAATGACGAGAGCATGCCCACCACACCCTCACTCCGCCCTTACGTCCAGCTTCCAAGTGTATACAGAGCTCTCCAACCAGGACACCAAACCATCTAATATGAATAGTCGCTAGCATAAAGCCCCTAGCTGAACCGTTGTGAATTAGCTATGCTTTAGGGAGCGAACCCAATGGCAAGAGTAGATTCTTCTATGTCAGGATGTTCGGAAAATTCCGCGACGCTATAAAATTTTTTTGTTATACTTTTCATTTACCAACCGATGGTCAATAGTGCGATCATCTCAAGTCCTTATAAGTTTTCCTTTCCATTCCTTGGCAGTGCCCATACGGCTCCCTTTCAATGATAGTCCTCAACTGATGCGAAATTTCGGGAGTACCTTACTCACCTATTCTTGAGGAACTGAGCCATGTGGGAGTAGGAATGGGCTAAGTTATAGTGGACGGATGATATCATGGGGCTACTCCATGAGCCAGTCTAGCAACTTTTCGTTCTCGCACTCTGACAGCAATGTATGTATATCATCCCAATCCTATCCTACCGGCTATCTATAAGCACTAGAGCTCGGAATTGTAACATCGCGCAATGCTACAACTTGTTGCTGCCTCCTTGGTGATGCTAAGAGATGATACCCAGTAGTAACAGGCTGTCTACCTTCACTGAAATATTTATAATCGATGTAACAAACTCGCTGCTCGTCATGATTTGCAGGAGGAGGATTCTAGAGTACCCCATACCGCATCAGACTCGTAGTGCATGCATGCAGCAGTTCACACCCACCTCCGTCTTCGAGCCTATCTCCAAAACCAGCGAGCCAGAAAGCCTGAACTATCGACTGTTTATGGATTACAACATGCCCTCACCCACTGCAGTGCTGATGCCAGTTGGTGATTTGGTTTGGAGAAAAAAACAATTCAACATCTTTACCTTTCTCTGCGGCCTCTCTTAGAAACTCGACACCATCCATTGTATAGACCCGGTGCAAATCGTCCTCTTCTAGATCAAACCATTTATGAGCAATTTCCACCATCTTTGGTTCTATCTCAACCACTGTTATATTCATCTGGAACAGATAGCCGTTCACTAATGCACACAGATGTAAAAAAAACTGGAAGATATGAGGCTCGCTTCAATAGCAGAGTGGCCGGTGCAATCGAACATCAAGCCCACTTCTATCAAGTTGATTGTCCAATTCTCAGGGGAAAACATAACTTCTCATCGAGCTTTCCAACCACAAATGAGAAAAAGGGAGGATTAGAGCGTAGATCCTGAAGGCACACCTCACGACAACCGAATTGACCAACTTATTTCCTCTAGGGAGTAGATCCATAGGCTATTATCCGGATTGCGTCCTTAAAGACAGCGATAGGGGTAATGTGGGTGATAATGAATCCCAAAAGGAGTCACACAGTAAAATATTACGGATCTGAAAGGCCTATGCATGGCAAAATACCTCGCGGAAGGCTCCTCCATGAACTGTGGTAGAGCGGCCTCATCGGGGCAAGCTGCCTTGATCCATGGTAGTCCGCCTCCCAGCGGCGAGCATCGCTGATTGACTGGGGTGGGAGGAGCCAAGGCGAGCGATCTGGGCGCGCTTTCGTGAATAGAACGTCGCATACCCTTTTCTAATCAGCTGATTATCTTTTACGTGGTTTTGATTTTTGCTGCTCAGCCGTGCTGCTCACCCCTTTCTTTTCTATTCTATTTATATTTTTATTTTCATCAATTCTCACTTGATATCTTTACTCGTCTATAATTAATGATGGGATGCCTTTTGAATTTTTTGTATTGTTCCCTCGCTGTTTTTACGCATTGATTACTTGGTTACACGCCTATGGCAGAGTCGTCCGGGTTACCCGCCTCTTGAAGGAATAATCATCTACGTCGGGAATCAGTGGTGTTAAAGGGGTTCTTTTTATGAGTTTCTGGTCATTCAATTTCGTTTTTTCTTCACCGTCGTATTACTGATCATCTCGCCCGTCATATTCACCACGTTTTTCACATTTCGTCCTAATTCTTCCTATCATCGCCTTTAATAGGCTGCAGTGGTGCCCGGTCAACGCGCCACATTCGTTTGGACAAAACTGATCCTTCCAATCAAAAATAAATGATGCCCTCACCTTTGGATAAGTACCATGAAGATATGAGTTCAAGTAGCCTGCTCCCAATCCAATTGAAAGGACATTAGCTGCTGTTTCGTGACTCATTTCCACTGCACCGCTCACGAACATTTCCTCTGCAGTCTTTTCAACATTAAATCACTCATAGCACAATGATTATAGATATAATATTTCGCTGACATAACCCCCCCCCCCTCATTCAGTGTGAACACACAACACACGAGAAATAAAGTATACAACAGCCAACAAACAAGTCATATTCCGTGGAAGACACCACAAGGAGCCATTTTTTTACGATATGGGGTACTGTGACTTGCAGTTTGCTAGTTTGTGGTAATTACAGACACGACGCCTTGCCAAAACGTCGAGTGTGAAACTACTGGATCTTTTATTATAAACACCTTTATTCGTCCTCTTTCGCTTATTTCACCTTTCATCTTTTCACCTGTTTCTTGTTGAGTGCTGTTTCACTTGTTTGACATCAGCATGAGTGAAACCTAACTCGCCCCACTTGACATCAAATGGGGGTGGCGCTTACTGTCAAAAAAGCGTGCAGTTCGAGTCGAAGCGCGCTAGAATCGCAAGAGCACCCCAAAGACGCGTTTATCGAGACGTTTTTGCTGCACATTGTCTCCTCTGAGCTCAAATGTTCGTTTACAAAAGACAAACCGAATTCCTTCTTAGTCGCTCTCCCGGTACCTCCAAATGCAGTGGCCACGCCTAGTATACCAGTGGAACGATCATGAATATAGGAGCCAGTGCGAGAAGGGATCTATCGAACAGGTAACTTCCAGCATGCTGTTTAGAGAGTAGACTCAATGACACCGTGTTCCGCGTCTTACCAACCCCCTGTCCCTTCTAAACGTCCCTTTTAAGGTAATCCTTCTTCTAGATAACGTCTATAGCTTTGACAGGGAAAAGGAGCGTAAATTACCAAACACGACCCAGTCCCAATTGATCAGAACACAACCCCCTTACAGAGGATTTTTCGGTATAACAGTGACGCTCCATTAACACACCCACACAGTCACCGCACCAGGCTTCATGGTAAGGTTGCATCCTCCGAGATACTTTCAGCCCCACGGATGTTGCACTCTCTCTGAGCAACGGTTTCCCGCATAGGAGTGATCAGGAATATCAAGAAGTAGAGGCTATCCCACCTATCATCACTGGTGTGTAGCAATGATGATTCAAAGAGGTCTTGTCCAATTGCCATTTACTTGTGTCGACGTGATGTATGTCAACGTCTGCAATAATGTAAATAAGCTCTCATAATTATTATACATGTATGTGGTAATGCTTTTTAGCCATTTATAATATATTACATCATACGCACGTGCCGTTATCTGAGACAACACTGGTGGTGCACTACGAAAGAACATGACCGTTTGAAAAGGGAAAAACTTAACAGCACTCAAAATGATTGCCAGGTAATTATACCATCAACCTTGAAGGATCTATGACGACCAAGAGTGAAGTAAAAAAGGGAGAAGAATGGTATTACCGATATGACCGCCTTCGATTTGGGAAGAAAACAGGGAGCAACGTTTATAGGCCATCTTAATGTGTAAAAAAAGTATTATGAAGCTCCAAAAGTTTATTCATAGTACTTCAAAGACTGCAAAAGTCCCTTTTGAGTTTTTTTGATTAAACTTTTGAAGTCTCATAATTGTTCTGGCACTATTTACCCAAAGCAAACTCACCACCTCCTCAGTCGACGCGTCAAGGTGGTGATTTTGGATAACCCTTTGAATTGGCTGCAAACTTCTACCCACGGGTAATTCAACCCGTAGAACACGAATATCACATTCGTTTGACACAAAACCGCGTCATAGACGCCGGCGCCAAAATGGCATGGATCACCAAACTCGATCGAAACTTGTCCCATAGGGTAGTTTGACTGTCTGAGTGATGATATCACACTCACTCTGCATGGGGAACACCATCAGAATCCTTCGTGGCAGTTTAATCCATATTTCGTTGAACATTCCCACTCTTTATCAGGCTTTATCAGCATTATCACGGGCGCCAAGCGGTTTCGCGCCAAACAAATGTCATATTTGTGTTCTACGGGTCTAATAATCTCTGGAAAAAGAGTTTGCTGCCAAATCGAAAGGCTCTCCAGAAATCACCTACTCGACCGCATCGGTTGCAGAGGTGATGGGGTTGCCTTGGGTAAAAGGTACCAATGTTTTTTACACATTCACATATCCATAAAGCTTAATGATAGCACAATACTGAGATTTGTAGAACCTCTGATGAGTAGCCAGACATCTTGTGATCGATGTAGCCAGGAATAACTTCCATTAAAGGGATTCAAACTTCTAACGAGACCGTTAGGGGTAATTTTGCAGACTGAAGAATAATTGTGGATTATGAAAATTGAGGGGCTCAGTAGTGCAAGAGTAAAGAGAAGACGGTATGTAAACAAACCTGTTTGTGCAGAGTTATGATTTTCCAAAATTGACTACCCAACACCTAATTTTTAGGCGAGCAGCCTAACAAATTATGCAGTTGGACTTTGGAAAACGTAACGCTCTTCATTTTTCGCATATAATTGGGCCACAGACGATTGACTGCGTGGGCATATTCATATTAGTGAAGGAGAAATTGAAAAGGAGGGTCATAATCCACCATTTGAAAACTCACCGTCAGGAATCTTCAAATTCATTGATGTAACTTCCTTAGCGTCATAGTAGACACTTCGGTAGAAGTAATATCTAAAAACTTATGAGGCTAATTTTTCTATTTGACATGCTGATTTGGATTCTTTCCAAACTGTGTTGATACGACAGGGCAGTTACTTTGGAAAGGGGGAGAGCCCGGAAGGTTCTGCGAGAATTGTATGTGTGAATATATTTCTAACGTGAAATTACGTATTTCAGTTCTGCTCCACCACCAGGAATCCCTTCAAGGATACGTTCCAGTGGCAGCAGCAAGTCGGTACAGTACAAATAAAGCAGAGCGGCTCTACGATAGAGTCTCTCGAAGGGATTCAATTTGCATCATTGGCTTGAGAAGGGCGCCAGGCGCCGAAAGCTTGCCTATAAGGGCGTCAGGCGCCGAAAGCTTGCCTATAAAGCTCAAAATTCTCTTGCAACGATTTTTTGCAACCGATTTTGTCAGTGTCTCTTGGAATAAACTTTGCAAGTCTCACACTAATCAATACATATTCAAATCAAAGGCTTTAATCAGAATAAGGCTTCGGGACAAGACGTTGCATATAAATTTCAGCCGAAAGCCGGAATGCACTCCTTTGTATGTAGAATATGTGACAAGAGCAGTAAATCCGGCGGCATAGTTGCAAACGGCGTGTGCGCGCGCTGGCCGCAAATGGCGCCTCGTGACACGCACACGTTGCTCCAGCCAAGCGATCGCCACTGCACGTATGAGGCGCGTTGCGTTTAATTTGCAATTAAGCACCTCAAAGGAATTAAGTAGGCTCCACTGTATCGAAGCACGCTACGGGTGCAACTAGCATGTATTTCGCAAATGCCAAAAATAATTTAAGAAAAGGCAACAGTACCTGCCATTTTTGGTTTTCCTCACGTTGTCCAATACTTTGACACATGTCTTACCATCCTCCAGGCACACCGAATCCTCCCTAAAAGATAACTTCTGAGTAGATGAGTAAAGAAGATGAAGGCGCGAATATCATCTGCTTCTTTCGTAAAGGGATTTTCAATTCTCACGGCGAAAATCGGCAGCTGTTGATAATTGAAACATCAAAAACTCTTAGATGAGTTTTTCAGTAATTTTTAACGTAGACATCGTCTTTGTGTATGCATGTTAACAATTCAGTAATTTAGTACTAAATTGCGTTTGCTTTTACTGCTGGTGTTCCTTATGTGGTTGTTATTAATAGTTCAACCGACCAACATTCTAGCAGTTAATGAAATGATTATTGTAAATATAGAAGTGATCAAACCATAATAGATATGATAACAATTATCTATCAAGTACACATTATCTGAATGATTTCTCCCAAAGAGGGTGGTCGACCAAGGAAAAGAAGAGTCCAGTCTACACAGGTAAAACAAGTAAACAAAAAATCTTGGTAAGTCCACACAAAACCTGATATCTATAAAATCCAAATCAGTAAGGTTTAAATAAACTAAAAATAAATTTAAAACAATTTGGTTTCAATGAACAATCAATAATGGGATTGGGTTTTGGTGTGTTTATGCCGCGTTGGTGGTTACATGTTTCCATGGGCGTGTGGCTACTTAATGTGGTGTGGATATGCCAAGGTTTATTCTCATTAACAAACAAATTAAAACATAAATATGTTTACATCTTCAATATTGTTTTCTCCCTACCCTTACTGATGAGCACAAAATGAGAATATTCTTTTCTGTTTGGTTTCCGTCCAAGGGACCGTGGGAAACGGAAAAAACTAACTCCTTGTTAAAAACAAGTAAATAATTGTTAAAAAACGTAATTGAAAGTGAATGTTTAAATGTAAACCCTCATTGTTTTGGAAAAACCTTCGCAACTACTTCATTTTATGCACGTTGTGCGAGAGTGTGATATCTTTCTAAATCTAAATTCCTTCTTTTTTCCATCTTACTTGGCAGTTCTTGTGAATCCCTTCGAGGCTGTAGTTCCTCATCAAATATCTGGATATTTTTGCAAATTTTGCAGTTTCTTATTTTGGATCAAAATTCTCTTCAACGAGCTAGTTATACAAGGTGCCTATTACCGAACATTTTTGGCAAGTTGTGCAGTATCCTGAAACATAAGCTGCCGCAGCATACCAGTATGATACTATCTAAATGTATAGTGTATACTCTTGCTCGGCCTCGTGCTTCATGCGATGAAGTAATCCAAAATAGCACCTGTCTACGCTGAAGGCCTCTGGACACCGTCTCCTTTGAGCTCCACAACTATGTGATGCGCACAATATTGTGCACCAGCAAAGCTTGTATAACAATGTGTGACATACAGGGTGTCCCAAAGTTATGGGTGCCAATGTATTGCAATATTTTAATGGCGTCAATTGAGTGAATGAAAAAATAACCCATTTACAACCTTACTCATATTTTGTGTAGTAAGGCACAGCAGTCATATCATAGTCATAACGGATGCAGGCTCCGGTTAATGACAATCATTTCACAAGAGAATATCTCACGATGTGGGTCAAGAAGCTTTTGAACTTCTCTCTGTTTTTGAGAGAATTAGCCACTCGACTGATATGTTCAAGTTTCTTACCCTTCTCTCGCACTGCGTGTCTAACTTTCGACGAAATTCTGTTTTTTTTTTTTGCAAGTTAATGCACAGTTCATGTCAACCGGAACATTGGATTATGATGAAGCCATCACCGAATTTTTTTTGCAAGTTAATGCACAGTTCATGTCAACCGGAACATTGGATTATGATGAAGCCATCACCGAATGAACCTTCTGACAAGGCCCACAAGCGGCTCTGACTCTATTTGTTCAAGAATGCGCGGAGATTGATGACAAGGATTCATGCCAAGAGGGGTTACGAACGCGTTAGATATTTTGAGCAGGCTATCACTGAAGCATGGCACCAAGTGAACCCAAAGTTTTGAACAACTTATACGGGCATAGGTAATCGTAATTTTTGGTTATTCAAAGCAAAGTGAGACCCCTAGTCGCCGTTTCTTCGCTGACTTGTTGAATACTTCAATCTGTTCACTGTCTATCATTCTGCAGAATAGGAAAAGAGATGTTTCCATAACAAATGAAGAATAAATTTCGTGCCCTTTCCGCCTGACATTTGATGTTGATGTGTGAGACTACACTTTTTACTTCAAGAGTTTTGCCGAATCACTCTGCAGAAAGAGTTTTTGGACAATTCACACTATAATCATGCTGAGACTGTATTCAATGTATATTACTCAAGCAAGTCACTTACAGCACACGGAAACGCCCATACGTCTTGATAAATGCACGTGCTATTTCTTTGTCCGTCAATTTCAGTGGAGACGAGCTGCTAGTTACATTCGTGGAGTCATTCTCATACACAAAGTACATATAAACATACATGGTTATCTGAATAGAACACGGTGACGACGCAGAATAGTCAATCAAAAGATCAGCCAAGATTTCCACAGGTGGTATTGGATGCTGCCCTAATGAGAGGGAGGAGCACCTTTCTGTGAGTATTAACGTGAGTGGTAACATGGTGACAAAGTGATCGAATGCTCAATGTTAACATGCTTCACAGTGAAGGAAGTGTCAACAACACGTACTTCACATAGTACATAGTACATAATAATGACTGGTGGGTGTGTGTGCCATTAGGACAGAAAATCCTTGTGGCTGTGTTTGATGCGCGACTAGGTGGTGCGTTATGACGACGTCGTACTAGTTGAGCCCTGGAGCGATTACGCCCATGATTAAAAGTAAGCACGATCATCGATTCAGGATTCAGTACGGCGCGCATAGCTGGTACCATCCCACGCTCTACGCCGCAACGCGAATTTTCTGTTCTAATAACACTCACCCATAACTCGTTTACCCCAGAACTTTTGCTCTTGTGGGTTCAAGAAGATATTCACAATAACCCAAACTCCAAAACCCCTCCTTGGGCATAGAAAAAAAAAAACTGGCGCCTGGAAACAAAACACTCGAGAATTGAACCATAGCATACCATTTTTTGATTGCTCTTAAAGACACCAGAAGGGGTAAATTCGGCGAAGTGTGGTATATAATAGTAGATGTGCTCAGCAATGTAGTAGTAGAGAAAGAACGACATAAAACTGCGAAAAAAACCGAAAAGTAGGAACCCGAAAATCCCCCTTCTCTCTCTCGTCCTCGGCGTCACTAGCCGGAGTGACTGAAGACAGGCCAGAGTGTGAACCAGCTGGCCGCGATTGTTGTCCAGCCCCTCCACGGCGACTCCCCCAGCCGTATAACCGCATAACGGCATGCCAAGCTGCGGGATCGCCATATGACCCCAAGCCGCGTTTTTCAATGCGATTTTCGCCACATATGACCTCGCCCGAAGTAGAAGGTTCGTTTTCAGAGGTACTCCCAGATCTCAGTTTTCCCTTACCCCTATTGGTGCCTTTAAACCCTGTCAATTTTTGTGCTTTCTTGGTATGTGATATTTCTGAAATCGCGCAATAGCCTGGAATGCGAACTATGAGCAATACCTAAACTTTCGAATTAGACCCCATAGTATAGTATAGTACATGAACGCCGCCTTCTAAGCGTCATTCTCCGCCATCATCCCCGCAGCTTCCGCTTTCATACTTTTCGACACCGGTTTTGGCGGCGGCAATCCACGCCAGAAACCGTCGCCGACCACGGCGGTACTATGGCGACCCACCATAATTGAACGCCCGACCCAACCATACTACAGTACGATGATCGTTGCGAGAGCTCGCGCGAATCTGTGGCAAGATTTGAATCCTGGCGAGAACATTGGCATAGTACCAAACTGGGGCGAATTTCGCGCGTGCTTTCGCTACAAAAACGCGCGCTCTCGCCACGACCATCACACTGTAGTACGGTTCGGTCGAGCATTATAAGCAGAACGCGTTGCCAGAGTATCGCCGTGATCGGCGGGCGTCTGGCGCATAATCTTGTCGCCGTCGACGCCAGTGCGGCACAGTGTGAATGTGGCCTTACATCAATATAATGTACACGAAATCCATGGCACCTTACAAAGACATCATGTAAAGACATGCTACTATTTAGGTACAACAGGTTCAACATGTTTGATACGTGATTTCAGTCATGAAAGGATATCAAACTTTCTGCCGTTTCCACCGTTCCCGCTGGTTGTTGCATTTCCGCCGCTTTTTGCCATTCCCGCCAGTAGATGCCGATTCCGCCGATAGTTGCCGCTCCCGACGGACGGTTGTTATCGATTCCGCCGGTTGTTGCCATTCTTGCCGATGCTATCACCTCCGTTGATTGCTCTTATTGTTACTGCTAGTGCTACGACCACAGAACTTGTCGTATTTATCTGAAGTCTTGGGATTTTCCGTGGATCTTATTCGCCGACGATCCCGTTCTCGATCAATCTCCGACTGCAGTGTGGACTACGTTGATATCATTGATCGCACTCTGCTCCTCTCCTGTCTCAGCTATTATTCATGCCTGTGCCCTAATGTGTTATTGTGAATCTATTCGGTTCTGAGACTACTCACTGTGGCGCTTAAGAGAAGCGCTCCTCTAGAGCCTGTATGGCGTTCCTGCCGGAGTGGTAGGATGAATTTTTCAAACGCTTCGATAAAATCTTCAAACGTTTTGATAGAAGTTGTGATCAACTGATAAAAGTGCAAGACTCCCATGCTGTCATTCATGATACATTGAATGACAATGAACGAAAACTTGCGGAAGCAATCATGCTATCTTCTCATCCTGGTTCAGCGCTATATAATGCTCTTGTGAAGTCTAAATCAGATGCGAAGATAGTTGACGAAAAGGCTTGTAGAATAACTTGGATGGACTTTAGTGAGAAGCAAAGTGAGGAGGTCACACGGTTTTCGTCGGAGAGGGGATCAAGGAAGTTGTGGAAACATCAGGAGACGGCGACCTACTCGAGGATTAACAGTGGCAGGATTCAGCTCCATAGGTACCCTCTGACCAGAAATTATTGGAGTTCACGCTCACGCATTCCCATGAACAGTCTAAGAAGTAGTGAGCTCTCACTCACAAAGAGCTAATGCACTCGTATGCCCGTTCCGATTACACCAGAGAGGAAATTGAGTACGACTGTGCCCTTCGAAAAAAAGGCCAGACTCATGAACAGTTAAGAGGGAAGGCTTCTGTTTGCAGTCTGAGGCTTGGCTATCAATAAGTTAGGGACTCCGCGTGGCCCCCCAGTCAGTCATCCGATAAGAGCTTCGCTCACTCCGATCCTTCCCCAGAGCCAAGTTTCGAGTTCTGCTCCGAGCATGCACTTGCATGCACGCACTAAGATACAGAAATAGCGAGCATTATAATATGTTCTCCCCATGTGGAGGTGACTCGCTTAACATACAAAGGGGCTCACCGGGTACATGGGATCTTTAATCTTGTCATTTTCCTCTATTCAATGCTCGCACTATAGAAAATAAGGTTGTAGAACTTAAACTCCTCTGAGTAGGAATCCTGACGGAGTATAAGAAAAAACTGAGAAACTAGACTCTGAAAAATGTTCTATCGATTAAACGGTGCATCCGATATACTTGAGAAGTAAACAAATTATAACCAAACCAGTTGGCGGGCGCACACTACTGCGCGCGATTCATGGCGATGTTGTGCAAAACTGCCCTTAGCTGAGCTATTGAATAGAAAAAAGCAGAGATGATGGCTTGATGAAAAAGCATTTCGATATCAATATACTCCACTCGCTTTGCATCGAACCCATTCTGCACGTCATCAACATGAACCGCGCACAGAGTGTGTGCAGCCAACTGGTTTAGGTCATCATTGGGAGTTTGGATAGTTTAGAGTTCGATAGTTTTGTATTCGATTCCATCTATGGGTAACAATTTGTTCACTTGCTGAGCATCTAATTCCTACACATTGATGGTAGATCCATATCTCGCTTACCGATGTTTATCGTTTTCGTTACTATGCTTCACTATTTGGAATTTTACATAGTCTAGCGGTCGATGCCCACTGTTGCTGCCACTACCGCATTAGAAAATGATTCCGAGTGAACCGCTTGCTATGCTATCACAAATATAGGTTGAATCATGATTATCAGTGTAGATCGCAGTATCAAAAGAAATGCACCATTTTTTGGAACGCTAGGCCATTAGAGGTCGATGCATCGGCCAGTGATATCAGAACATAAACAGAATATGTTCACCCAATGCCACTGAGCATTGGACGCTTTTGCTAAAGCGGTCATATATTAGTAGCAAGCGATGTGAAGGATTTCGTCCCATTCCTAACGGTTCTTATCAGCCACTGTAAGCCGTTATCGGTTTCACTGAGGCCCCTGTACCTAACAATACCATTGAGGTCCCCGTACCCTACAATAACTGCGAATGTGAACGTTTCACTGTTAGCCGCAAAAGCGAACCGGCATTGGTGATATTCCCCTTCTCACGCTCCTTATCGAATCTTATCAAGCATTATCAATTTGGATAACCCACCATTGATGTGCCCGTCCCTCCCTACTGAGCAGCTATGAGTGTCAGCGCTCTTGCATCAACGCGGAAGACGAAACAAATTTGACGACATATGCCTTCTCATGCTCCTTATCAAATCTTATCAACCGTTATCAAGCTGGATCACCCACCCTCAACGTCCCCGTCGCACTCCGCAAAACACCTGTGAGTATGAACGCTCCGGGACCAATGCGAAAAGCGAAACGGATTCAACGACTCTGGCCTTTTCACGCTCCTTATCGAATCTTATCAACCGTTATCATGCTGGACCACCCACCATTAATGTCCCCGTCCCAACCCTCAAAACACCTATGAATATGGGCGCTCTGGGATCATCCCGAAAGGTGAAACGGATTTGGCAACATTTTCTTTCGGGGCTCCTTATCGGCCCTTATCAGTTGTTATCAGAACCGGTCCCTCACCATTAGTGTCCCCTTGCCATCCCCCACATCACTTGCAAAAATCAAGGTCCCAGCTTTGCTGCGGCGCGAGATATGAATTTCGTGACAGACAGACAGACACACACACACACACGGACAGACAGACATACTTAGCGGATTATATATAGTAGGATTCGCTTTGATCTACTTCGATGTCCCCCACGTTCCACTACTTTATTATTGCCAATCCTATGTGTACAGTTGTGTTGTTTGTGGATAAATAAATAAATAAAACTTTCCACGTTCCACTACTTCATTATTGCCAATCCTACATGTGCAATTGTGTTGTTTGTGGAAAAATAAAATAAACAACATATGCTCAAAAAATGCCTTCTCCTCATTAGGACAGCACTTTATCTCTCACAGGTATTGTTTTTCTCACCAGAACTGGAGGTGCTGCAATCACATAAAGGCGAGATGGACGGAACCGCATGACGAACAGGCTGATTAGAATACCATCAAATGATAGAATACATAATTCTTCCGCTAACTGACAGCTGAAAAGAGCCACGTTGGCAACGAACAATTTTCATGGCCTTCCTTGTTTTCACTAGGATTCTACAGGTATCGAGCTTCGAAGATGTTAAAGGAAGATGCATGGATGTATGCCATCAGGACAGAATACTCGCGTGGCGGCGTCCGCGACATGCGACGCGATGGTGCGAGCTATGCGCCCCGTATTCAAAGACTCTGGGATGAGGGCAATTTCGGTCTACTTTATGTGATTGCGGTGGCTTGTGGTTGCTGCAATGCACACGCGAGACACCGCAGAGGCCTCGGAAGTGAATTCGTTTTGACTGTAATCACACTTTTTTCTTACGCTTTCACTTATTCTTCATTTACCCTAAAGTCTGACAGATAAGTCCGCCCGCACGCGGTGTCGCGCGCGA
Source organism: Trichostrongylus colubriformis (assembly GCA_963978905.1). Classification (NCBI taxonomy): domain Eukaryota; kingdom Metazoa; phylum Nematoda; class Chromadorea; order Rhabditida; family Trichostrongylidae; genus Trichostrongylus; species Trichostrongylus colubriformis. Next base: position 4,331,015 of record OZ022259.1, read on the forward strand.
CAGCGGCGAACGCAGGCGCAGTCTTCAAAGAGCACAGGGTCGCGATGCACCCTTCAGTGTTAGAAACGACAGAATTGTAGAAACTGTTTATTAAACTTCATTTATACTATTTAAAAATACCACGTATCGAAAACCTCTTTTAACCCGCGTAATAATGTTCATTCATCTCAAATTTTCTACGCAATCTCCTTTCATCGTCACAAACATTCATAGCATTTAAATTCTCACTCATCTCATCTCACATGACTCTTGGTTCAAGGCCCTTGAGAAGCTATTGACAATCGTCGTCTCAGAAATTGAGTAGAAACTGTCGCAAACTAAAGCAGCTACCTCTCCGTAGCTCCGCTCTACGTGGTCCGATAAGATCTTACAACAACTTTATTATTCCCCCGTATGCTGCTAATCATAAGTTGTTCAGGCGTTTCAAAGAGCTCGATGGCTAGAGGGAGGACTTACATCAGGTGCACAAACTTGACGCGGCGAGCAGAAGCGCGGTCACCAAAGGAAAAATAAGGTGAAAGACGCATATCTGCGAGGCTCTGCGCACCATTATCATAAAAAAATAAGGGAAAGTTTTTATTCAACCGCTACTTCATCGCGAAAACCATCGTTGCATTGAAAGCGCCGTTGAACAACGATTCTCCTCTCATTCGTTTACTTTCCTCTGTTAACTGTGAAGTTCCCGTGTTCACCTTTCGTTCGACCCCAACTTTACTTGCTACTCGCTTTTATATTAGCAACTACAATGTACGACACAATATAAACTCGTTATTAATACAATCCACAAATCCTCAATTTCCTTCATCACTGGTTCCTTGAAGACTGCGATCGCCTGTGCCGCTTGCGACACCGCGTGCGGGAGGACTTATCTATCAGACTTCAGGGTAATTGTTTTACTTGTTTGTTGTTGTTGTGTGTTGTTTCACTTCTTTCACATCGTCACGAATGAATTAAATACACTATACGAGACAACAAATGACACCTCTACAGCGGACAACCCATAAGTCAGTGCGTGCAGTTCGAAGTGATGCGGATATGACGCACGCTTTTGAATCCCCGTTTTTCCACCGATTATTGCTTCTAACTTTGAATGAACGTTACAAAATGATCACTTCTTTGCATTTTCTTTTTCTTCGGACCCCTTACGGTTCCTTCAAGCAATCGTGCACGGCAAAAAAAGTTTCTCTGTTACTTAGATAGTTATGTTGCATTTCTTAATAAGGGCCGCATGCGAAGTTCTACGCGAAAAATGAGAAGCCGGCTAATATACAGCCCCTCAAAGTGGTGGGCGAAGGAGGGGGGAACTTTGAACCAAGTGCCCGCCCCAGTCCGCAGCGGTCGCAGACGCGTAGTTGGAACAGAAAGCTACGTAAACAGTTTCACTATAGAACATAAATATATAGGTAACACAAAAATTCATTTTCCTGTGCACGATTTCTGAGGCTTATTTTAGGTGTAATCGCTTCAGGACTCAGAACTTGTACGACGCCCTTATCTCGCACCATTTCGTCGCGCGTCAGACACGGCTACGCGAATTTTCTGTCCTAACGGCATACCCATGAACTCACTTATCACTCATGGCACTTATCCATGTCATCCTTTTTTAATGGGCTACACATCCAAGTCATAGATTGCAGCGAAGGCAGTCGAATGTGTCTTGTCACATATAATGACTTGAGGACCGCCGACCTACACCCGTGTTTTATGCACCCAAACATGTATCCGATAGAGTTTCTTCGCTCCACAAGACGGTATTATGATTCCTTCGAATTATTCAAATGTTTGTAATTTTTGGGGCCTGTCCATGGGATACCCAAAAGGCAAACAACGGCACTTTCGACAAACGCTATTCTTCGCTTATTCTTATAATTCTAAAAATGTATTCGATTGATATTCTTGAGAAACTACTAGTCGCTCAGAACATTCGCCATGTCTGCGTCTCCAACTCGAACTAGGCACATTATTCTTGTATATGGTAGATTGATGGTTTTTGAATATGAAGGGTATGTGCGGTTATCGCAATGAAGGGGGGGGGGGGGGGGAAGGGGCAGTCCACTATGGAAATTATTTTTACCTAATAATAAGCCTAGGAGGCGCACCATATGTTCTATACTGAAGAAAAATTCAAACAAAAATCGTAGTCACTGTCAATCTAAATTGCTGTATTACTGAGTCCTTTTGATTGCTTCCCAGCTTGCCGTCAAGATCTCCTGTCCGCGAATGCCCGCCTAGACTTTTTACATGACAGAAGAAGTCTTATCGGGGAGAGCAACCATCAAACACGTGATAAAGTGCAGAAGAACCGTTCATCACGATGTGTGTCCTCAAATCTACTCATCCTTGAGGAGTATATTGCATACAATCTTGATAATTTTTGAGGCTACATTACTGTTTCAAAGATTCAAAGGTTTTTGGTGGTTCTTTCGTCTGTTAGCCTCTCATTGTATCATAAGTTTATTTTGCTACAATTTACGAACATTCAATAAAGCATATTACAACTATGTACATGCGAGAACTCACTGTTCTCCTACGACGACATTGTGTGAGCTCATTTCTATTGTTTTTATTTTCTAGTTTACATAATTACTTCGCTCCTAGTGTGGGTCCGCGAGGAGCAGGAAGGCTTGCTTCGCCCCTCTTTCCGCTACCGCCTGTTACTGTAGTCTAGTACCGGCGACCCACTGAGATCGCCGTCATGCCGGATTACCATGGAGAGCTGTCGCCCTCGGCTGAGCTCTTTCCTCAGTCTAAGAGCCCCGCCTTCATTTTTTCTCCTCGGCGTTGGCAGGCTTATTTAAGAGTCATCGTGAACCGTGTTTCACGACAATAGTCGCGATCATCCCATTCGGCAAGGTGATCTATTGGATGTTCTCATGGTCTATTGGATGTTATCATCTCCGAGTGTGATCACTTTGGCTCCTGAGAGTCGTGAAGATGATAGCTCGTTCGGTCCAGTTACACTAGAAAGAATGCGCCCCGTCATATACAGCTGTGGTGTCAAGTGGGCTATGGGTTATACCATGTAGGGCAAAAACATCCACATTCTGCTTTGAATACGGTTTTGTTGACATTTTCACATATCCTATGACACAGTATTGTACAACTCTGAATTTTCGTTTATACTCCACACATGACCACGGATCTAAGCAGACCTATCCACTTTTCATTCAAGGCACGGTTCCACATACCATTGCCTTCTCGTACCTGGAATATGGGTTACATAGCACTAACGAGATTTATGATGCGACGTATTGAAAGTAGGCTTTAATCTCAGTCTTTCTCACATAGACACAATGAGAAGTGCTTCTACGTCTTTCTAATAGTGAAAATCAATTTTTATAACACCATATTTCATTTAGACAACGGATCCAAGCAGGACCTATACACTCCATTTCATTTGAGGTCATTCTAACAATAAGCATGTAAAGAATCTAGAATTACACGAAAACGTTGGCTTGTTCACACAAACACTCAACTTTTACAGTAATCCCATTACATTAAAGCTTTATGATCGGCACATACACATACACATTGTGCACAATAGTGCATACAAAAAAGGTGTTTTGCTTCAATAAATATAAACAACCGAGCAAACACACAATGAATTGCACGGAATCGTGGAACATAAGCAACCATGCGTACTAAAACAATGAAAGAACGAATAAATACGCGCTGGTTTACACGAACATTTTTCTTTTCCAACCTATTCAAACGCTCGTCATGTTCGTTGCTCTTTTAAAACTCACAAAGATTGCTTGTATGATCAGCCAACCAACTGCGTAGTGAAAATAAACGCTGACAAAATATGGCACAGCCACAATGAGAAAATGCCTCAAAGGTACACCTTGCAATAATCAGAATAGTCGACTTATCTGCATGGGGCAATGAATCCTAAGATCATTATCCAGGCCTCACCCTTTTCACACAGGCTCGAACCCACGCTAACCACGCACACCCGAGCTCCTCGCCAAAGGGGGGTGGTTAGTGCGGGCTTGAGAGGGTGCAGCGGCATGACGATGCAAAATGGCTGCAACCTGGATAGTTACCCATGGATCTACTCTTCCGAAAAGGAAAATCGATCAATCTGATATCACGAAGTGTACTTTTAATTCACAACCATGTCATAAAAATGTTCCAAAAATAACTTACAAATTACTAAAGCTACTATCCGTGGTACTGAGGGAAGATTCGAGTGAATACGTTAGGTGTAGGTGGAAGATACACTACTGGTTGCACGACTTGTCGAGGAATCACTGGACGAAAGAAGAATTGGGGCGTTAGTGGTGGAAGAACGGGAAGTGGAGGAATCACTGTGGGCAGCACCTTAGACAAACCATCTGATTTCAGCTGAAAGCACTCTGTTCAATGATAATAGTTATTTTGATAGAAAAATTCTAGATTTTGGAATTAAAGATAAGTAAATACAGCAAATAGAATCAATAAAAAATTGTTCTTATGTACGTGAATTTGCTTAAAGGCTGAAACCGAACCTTCCACTTCAGAAGAGGTCATATGTGGAAAAAATCGCATTGAAAAAACGCGGCCTGGGGTCTTATAAGGACCCCAGGCAGCACGACATGTCGTCCTGCGGTCCTGCGGCCGGGGAGGGGTTGGGGGCGTCACCGGGGAGGGGTGAAAAAACGATTGCGGCCGACTGATTCAGCCTGTGGCCTGTCTGCAGTCTGCCCCGGCTAGTGACGCAGAGGGACGCGAGAGAGGAGGGAGATTTTTGTGTTCCTGTTCCCCGGTTTTTTCGTTATTTTATGTCGTTCTTATTCTACTCTTATATTGTTGAGCACCTTTACTTTCGTAATCCTCCAGTTTGCCAAATTTACCCCTCCCGGTGTCTTTGAGGTTTCTGTTAATCATGGAGGGCTCCGTGTCGTTGGAAAAAGGCTTTCAAATGCAGCGTACAGTGAATAAGAACGACTCAGTTGGGTATTTAAACGACACCGTATCCTGCGGCAGATGCTAGGACCCAACTACAAATGCCACTGTCAGTTCCCACGCATCGCATAATGCACCGCACGGAGGGCATGCGAATTTTTGATTCAAATGGTACATGTCCTCAATACATGTGTTGCTTATCAACTAGGTACTAGATATTCTTACATGAACTCTTGTTTACGGCTTCAATAAATAAACAAATAAATAAAAGAGCGGCGGAAATATAGTCGATGCCATTTTCGCTTCCTTAGGACTACCATCTTCCTTCTCTTCCTTAGGATAACCATCTTCTACCAGCTGGAAGCAATATGTCAAATATGGTTTCTTCCAATGGAAAATTTTAAGCCATAAATAAATAAATAATGGGTGAACAAAGGAGACGAATGAAACCGATAAACAAAAAAGAACAGAATCGTACAATTGCTGAAGAGTTGTATTGCCCTTGTTGATACGGCTCATAACGTCCACCAAGGCACATGTGCAGGAATTTCTCGATGAAACCGCTTTGCGCTAGTAGATTTTTGGACTGAATTTTGAGTATTAATAAAATCAATAAAACAGGAATAAGTTCAAAAAGTAAAATGAAAATAGTTGGAAACTAGAGTAGAAGTTAAGCATAATGAAATCGAAATGAGATAAATAAAATACGCGGAAACATTTTAAAAAAAATCGGGTAGATCGAATTGAAGGCTAACTAACATCGTTCGACGACAACCCGAGTAGGGCACTGTTCACCCAAAGCTACCCCACTACCTCTTCAACCGATGCGGTCGAAGAGGTGATTTTTGGAAAACCTTTCGATTTAGCTGCAAACTTCCACCCAGCGGTATTTCGACCCGTAGAACACGAATACGACATTCGTTTGATGAAAAACCGTTTAGCGCCTGCGCCATAGGCGCCGGCGAAAATGGGATGGATCACCAAACTCGCTCAATACTTGTTCCAAGGAGTATTTCGACCCTTAGAACATGAATATGGAGAAACTGCTTGGGACAAATTTTGAGAGAGTTTGGTGATCCACCCCATTTTGGCGCAGGCACCAAGCAGTTCCGCGCCAAACGAATGTCATATTCGTGTTCCACGGGTCGAATTACTCCCAGGTAGAAGTTTGTAGCCAAATCGAAAAGCTTTAAAAAACCACCTCTTCGACCACATCGGTTGGAGAGGTAGTGGGGTAGCTCTGAGTTAATAGTGCCGTTATTTATTCCACAATTCAATTTTGAATTGTTTATTCATTTTTGAAAAATATATGGGACTGTGCAGGTTTTCCAGCACCAGCACGAGTGACCACCAAACTAGGGCTAGTCCGTTTGTAAAATATTCAATTCCTAGTATCAAACGGTTGCCTTTGATAACTGATCTCTCTTGAGAACCCATACTTTCTATCGAATCTGCCGTCTAGTCTTCCCTTGAAACGTGTACCCTCTTTCTCGTTGTTTGCATCTGATCTCTCTTCGGGACGCCTGCTCTCTCGCTTTTCGCATCCTTTCTCCTCCATATCCATGGAGCCGTAATCGACTCGCCATTTTCATCATAGCACACCCCTATTTTTAGTCTTTATAGCGGATTCCTTGCTTTTCCTAGCAGTGAACGTCTGCCAAGTTATTTTACCTTTTGAACGTTTTGAACTTGATTTAGAGCGCATCAGTGTGATCAGAACTGGACCGAAGCGCAGCGCCGCTTTTCTGCGTGGTGCCACTGGCAACCACCAAAATTTTCCCATTCGACTAATGTGAACTGCGCTCAGCACTCCGAGGCTGCATCGGTGCTTTCTGCACCACCCTGGAAACTATCTATCAGACCGCCAGTGAGTTCATTGGATAATTTGATTCGCTATCATGAATTAACACGAATTATCATGAATTATCGTGGATTATCATGAATTATTGTAGGTTATCATAAACTGGAGCAACATTTGGTTCACATATGGCGTACCTTACTAATTCCATGCCCTTCATCTGGATACAGTACATAGGTCACAGGAATGTTGTTCTTCTTTAAGGCAGCCACAAATTGATCTAAAGAAATACACGTTTTGATTAATCGTATTTAGGAAGCTTTCCAAAATTGCAGTAAGATTCGAATATTTGTGAGAAGAGGGACCCACCAGACTCCTGTTGCTTTACACGAGGATCATTGGCTCCTTGAAGAATCATCAGCGGCTTCTTGACGCGGTCAGCGAAAAACAGCGGTGAACGGGCCTTAAGTGATTGACGGCCGGCTTCACTGAACACGTGCAGGTTTACATTGATTGTCGAATAAGTATAATTTTACAGGTGGCTGGCGCACACTATTGTGCGCGAAACACCTTGGTCGTCACTAAGTTGATCGGAATTGCTCTTTTTTCCTGAGCACATAGTATTTCACTGGACACCCCGCCCACCGTGGGCGGAGCTTAATTTGGTCTATGTGTACTTCTTACTTCTTGTCCCATGCACTGTCCTTCCCACACTTGCCACCATCTACACAGGTCGTTTTGCGTGTTACGTCGAAGCCCCGCCTATCACAACAAATGCTCCGCCCACTGTGCTCGCGCCTCTTTTATGACTTTCAGAAACATCCCCGACCTTAATACATCTTTCCCCTACGTTTGGGTCATATTAGAGATCAATCAACAATTTTTTGTCAGTGCACGCTCAGCCCACCGTGGGCGGATTAGTTTGATCCATGTGTGCTTCCTACTTCTTCTCCCATACCCTACACATTCCAAACTTGTCCTTATATCCACAGGTCGTTTTTCATATGGTACTCAGATTCGTGGCAGACGGATGGACGGAGGGACAGACAAAGCGTTTTATATGTAGTAGGGATAGTAATTATGCTCTAGAAAAGGCTCACGTGTCGATGTCGGCTCCCACCATTCTGATGAGATCTTTGTATAAACCGCGCCAGTACGGTGGAATCGACTTGATCAGAGTGATCAGATTCGAAGGACCAACGATATCCACACCACATGCGAACTCGTCCGGGGTGAACGTAAGAGCAACCAGCGTTTCATAGCCACCGTAGCTTCCTCCTGTAAAACGTAACTATTGGGTAGTCTAAAAAGTCTTTTCGTATTTTTGCATACCGCTCTTTCCCTCCAAACTGCTTTCCAGCAATCTCTTCTGTACATACACATGTAGTACAAGTCCACACGCCTCTATAGGTATTGTTGTCCTCCATCTCACGGATAACCCTTTCCGGCAAAATAAACATATCAACGGTCAACCTCATTTTCAGTTCCAATTTTTTTTTGAATGGCGTTAGACAGGGAAAGGAAAAGGTGATAATCCGATGGAGCAAGATCAGGGCTATAAGGCAGCAATTTTTATCCAAGCTCGAGAATTTTTTGGAGAAGCAATTTTTTGGCAAGTCTTCCCACTATTGAAAAAGTGACTCGCCAAAAAATTCTCGTACTTGGTTGAAAATTGCTGCCTCACCCACCTTATAGTCCTGATCTTGCTCCATTGGATTATCACCTTTTTCTTTCCCTTTCCAACGCCATTCAAAGAAAATTTTTTATAATTTTTGTATTGGAAATGAGGTTGACCTTTGATATGTTTATTTTGCCGAAAAGGTTATCCGGGAGATGGAAGGCAATAATACCTATAGATGCGTGTGGACTTGTACTTCATGTGGATGTACAGAAGAGATTGCTGGAAAGCTGTTTGGAGGGAAAAAGCGGTAATTGAAAATACGAAAAGACTTTTTAGACTACCCAATATGTGTTCAGTGTGCACCACCCAGTCACAAAGGTAGAGAAGCGAGAGTAGATGATAGCAACGAAAGTGGGCGACAGTAAGCGACAACGCGCGACAGACAGATACAGTCGCAATGAAGCGAGGCAACGATAACGAGCAACACAGAGCGACTTTTCGAGATTACTTATGAGAGTAAGCGACACGATGGCGTGCTACGGGGTTCCATAGCAGCATGCGTTGAGTGCTGTGCTAATTGGAGGGGGTAACTTGTCGAACGTAAAACGGTGACATGTCACTACATGAAATTTGTACAGTAATGCTCACAGGCATTGTGGCATCTACCGTACATTACTGTCATGTAACGACATGCCCAGTTCAAGACCAGTCAACATGTCCCCCCTCCCTCCTTCTTTATTCAGCACCGCACGCGGCTTCACAGTATACGATAATAAGTGGCAGTAGCTGATAACAAGCGATACAGGGGGTGCCAAAAAAAAGTAATTTTGCCCACGGCTCATATCTCCCAATTATACAAAACATAGGGAAACGAAAGAAATGAAAGTATTGGGGCAAAATGTTCCCGAAATGTTCCTCTAAAAGCAGGAACAAGCTGAGACTCACTACTTTCATTTTCGTAAAAATATAGAACCTCTAAGCGGCGCAGTCGGGCTTCGGAGCACCCACGGTATCAAGGTCCCCTTAAAGCAGTGGAGCCGGGTTCCATGGTAGGTCTTTTGTGGGAAGCTTCCTAAGGATTGGCCCTTCGGTTCATGGAAGTCACAGAGCCCCTGCTGCTTGGACAAGGCTGATATGATCCGAAGTATCATTTTCATGCCCAAATCCGCCTCCGGAGGGGTTTCAGTGGTAAGTGCACGTTTTGGCTCTTAGAAACGAAGGGCCTGGGAACCCGGAATAAACGGGATCCTAAAGAACCCACCCAGTATGAATCCCCTTAGTTACTCAGAGTGAACGGACCTCAGCAAGGTGGTGAACGGGGGCGACGAAATTTCGGATTTTGCCCAGTTGAGGAGACACATCTTGTTCACTATTTCCTCGCTCCCGTTCCTGCTCGTGCAGGAGGCTGCCACGGAGTATAGTGATAGAGTGAGGTCTGCTCTTGAATCTGGGGTTGTGAATACCTCAACAGAACTTGCTGTAGTTCGACTAAAGTGGGGTGAAAGTGGACGAGACAAAATTACTTTTTTTGGCACCCCCTGTATAAGAGGCCAATTCTCGGAAAGAGAGGGTAGAAGGCTGGAGCACAATGATCAGCGAAAATAAGTGGCAACTACAACCATCAACGACTTCTCAAAGAGTCAGCTACGATACCATAATGTATGGCGATGACAGTGTGGTACTGGACGACAAGATCGACACGAATTTTTAAAATTCTCGCCTTTTGCACATAAAGAAAAGGAGTTCTCTTCTACAGTAGGAAAACAGCACAGTAAGATTTGTAAAAAAAAACAAGAAAAAGGTCAGGGAAGAAATGCAGAAGGAACGTCAATGAGGAAATGCTACAGTGTAAGGAAAGCCGTAGTGAACTTACCCATGATAGCAACCTGGGACTTGGTGGTGATGCCTTTAGCCACCGCAAATTCAACCGCATCCAATATGTCGTAGTGCATCTTTCTGCCCCATTCTCCATTTCCTGCATTTGTCAGATGTTTGCCAAACCCTGTGCTTCCACGGAAGTTTACCTAAAGTAATCAGATATGATTTATTACACAATCACTCTTTGATAGGCCTCTCTCTGTCCCACTCTGGTCACCCACTCAAAATACCCATTAATTTCAATGAGTAATACCTCACCCGAAGTACCGCATAGCCTCTGTTCGTTAGGAGAACATTATACTCCGAAAAACCGTAATGATCCCTGGCTTTTGGGCCACCATGAACGACGACGATTAATTTTTGAGGCTTGACTGGGAGTATTCCCATGTCGGCATAGGCACGATCCGCTTCAGGAACGTCACTGGCTTTTCGAAGAGCGGCCTGGAATCGAAGAATTCGGAAATGAAATCAGTTGTATACTATATATTCGTCATGGATTTTGTTGTTATTTACTTGCCATTTCTGTTTACAACTCACCTCAGGTGGTAGACTGAGATATGCCTGCAGGACCATGTTGTCCCTTGTCTTAAACTCAAAGCCAACTTGACGGTTTAGCTTGTATTTATCCAGTTCTGGGTGGGTGTTGAATAGGAATTCCGCCTAAGAAATCGAATTTTCATTAACTGAAAGATCCCGAAAAAGCTCTGACATCATACATGGAAACCGTTTCATCTTCCTTCACTTAGTGCAGCTTTTGTCGCGAAATGTCGCTTATCCCCGCGCGATATGGCTTGCCTTCTATGGACGGGTGTAGGAGACAATAGAGAGGGGGGAGGGTTTAGGAGACAACAGCGGTGCACGAAAACCTATGTAGGAATCAGATCCACGATTTCGTCAATCAATGCTCTGATTCCTCTAATACTGCTTGCGTACCGAGTTTGCGTGGTAAGACAGAAACGTTGGCGAGTGTGCATCAGGACTCTCCAACTGGGTCACCGCGTCGCGCCAGTCGCGTCGCTTCACACGCAACGTGCCTTGCTGGTCCCATTTTGAATTGATTGCGCGCTAATGGGTGCAGTCGTCGCGTACTCATGTGACCTAAGTTAGCTGAACAGCTCTGATGCATGCCCAAACGCTAATCAGTGCATAGACATACCCCGGGGACCTTACCAAAACGCTTTCTTATTTTGATCCTATATTATTCCCATACCAGCCAATCTAGCTAACAGATATTACACTTTCGCTCGATGTCGCCTAATGTCGCTTTTGATCACACGCTTCTGCAATGGTTGACATATTACGATATCATGCTCCATATGTGAATTCGACTAAGATTCACCAAAAAGGAAACCATTTTGCTGCTTCCTCGATTGACTCACTCACCAGACACACCGTCACTTCCAAAGATTGCGTGCACCATCACGGCGCTGCTACCCTTAAACCCACGCTAACCACGGCCCCTTCAGCTCAGCTGACCAACTAGGGGATCGTGTGGGCGTGGTTAGCGTGTGTGCCCACGAGCTTTGAGTAGGAACTGAGAAAATCGAAAGACCGTACCTTTTTCGTCTCGGTCCGATACAAAAACACTTCATGAGGCTTGTCTGCGGATACGTAGGTGACAAGCCATGTTTTCATGTCTGAATGATTGCTTTTCGAAGATCAGTGATAATGATACTGTGTGCTAAGAAGAGATAGACGTGATAATTAATCGTAGAATGAACCTAAGCTATTAGAAAAAACTTGAAGTGATCCGTGTGGACGTAGATTGACCAGATATTGAAAATCGTCCATATACGTATCATTAGCAACGAAGAGCTCCGGTTTGTGATAAATCTAAATAGGCCAAAATAGACTTAATTTACTCGGAAGAGATGATCACTCAGGCATACATACCTCGCTGATGGCAAGCACTGTCTTATCAGTTGGATGGTTAATAATTTGCCCGATTTGGGCTTTCGTGGCTGTGTACAGGACTTCTTTCTGATCAATGTTATCAAGGGGAAATCTCACCAATTTTCCTGAATTACAAATACAGTCAGTAATTGTACTACAAAGTGACCGAGTAGTAACCCCATATATGTAAAGAGTTGGCTGGCGCATTCCACTGCGCGCAATTCATGGCGACGTTGTGCAAAATGGGTTAGATCGACTCGATCACAGTTGTGTATTTAATTGAGTGGAAATTTCCCTTCCTCTGCTTTCAGTTGAGCTTTTGCATTGGAAAAACGCAAAGATGATGGCGTTATAAAAAAAGCATTTCCGTGTTTATGCACTTTGGTCGCTTTGCATTGAACCCTCTTGCACGTCATCGACATGGATCGCGCAGTAGTGTGCGCCAGCCAACTGGTTTATGTCATCATTGGGGGTTTGGATAGCTTAGGGATAGATAATTTCGATTGCATCGATTGATAACAAATTGCTCACTTGCTGAGCATCGAACTCTTACACATCATTGGTAGATCCATATCCCGCTTATCGATGTTTATCGTTTTTGTAAACATGCTTCACTACTTGGATTTTTACATAGTCTAGCGGTGGATACCCAGTGTTGCCGCCAATAGCAAATGATTGCGAGCAAATCGCTTGCTTTGCTATCACAAATATAGGTTGTATCATGATTATCGATCTAGATCGCACCATTTTTTGAAATGCTAGACAATTCAGCGGTCGATACATCGGCCAATGATATCAGAACAAAATATGTTCACCCAATGCCACTGAGCATCAGACGTCTTTGCTTAAGCGGTCGTATAGTAGTAGCAAGCGATGTATAGGATTTTATCCCATCCAATTCCTAACGGTTCTTATCAGCCTCTGTAAGCCGTTATCAGTTTCACTGAGGCTCCTGTACCCTACCATTGAGGTCCCCGTACCCTACAATACCTGCGAATTTGAACATTCACTGTTAGCCGAAAAAGTGAACCGGCCCTGGTGACTTTCCCTTCTCACGCTCCTTTATCGAATCTTATCAACCATTATCAATTTGGATCGCCCACCATTGATAAGCCCGTCCCATCCTGCTGATTAGCTATGAGTGTCAGAGTTATGGGATTAATGCGGAGGCGGAACGGATAGACAAAATTTGCCTTCTCATGCTCCTTATCAAATCTTATCAACCGTTATCAATTTGGATCACCCACCATTAATGTCCATGGCCAACCCTGTTAAACACCTATGAGTGTCAGCGATCTAGGACCAATGCGAAAAGGATTCGACGACTCTAGCCATTTCACGCTCCTTATCGTATCTTATCAACCGTTATCAAGTTGGATCGCCCTCTATAAATGTTCCCGCCCCATCCCGCAAAACACCTGGAGTGTGAAGGTCCCGGGACCAATGCGAAAAGCGAAACGGATTTGACGACTCTAGCCTTTTTACCCTCCTTATCGAATCTTATCAACCGTTATCAATGCGGGTCATCCACCATTAATGTCCCCGTCCCATCCCGCAAAACACCTATGGGTGTCAGCGCTCTAGGATCAACCCGAAAGGCAGGACGGATTTGGTGACATTGCCTTCCGAGGCTTCTTATCAGCCGTTATCAGCTGCTATCACTTTCGGTCGACCACCGCTGGGGTTCCCTGCACCCCCTATATAACTTGTAAAATTCAGCGTCCCAGCTTTGCTGCGACGTGAGATATGAATTTCGTGACAGACGGACAAACACACACAGACACACACACAGACACACACACAAACATACTAAGCGAATTCTATATAGTAGGATCATTACGTATTTGTCGCATTTCGCTGTTGTACTGTGCAATGAATACCCGATCTTGTACTACCGTTTTTTCGAAGTTAGAACACCCTCCTCGAGTTCGTTCAGCTCTTCAGGCTGACGATGGTGCACTGATACAAGGTGTTGTGTGGAATGTAATATGGACATTAAAGGATGTGATCAGCAGTAATAAAAGCTATTAAAGGCCGATAACAGGATTCCTCCTTCCTCACTTCCTTGCTTGAAGCCACATGACCAAATTGCAAAAAAACGCAATCAGTACTCTCAATGTTCCTCGAGGATTGGTACTCAGAATTACAAAGCCAAACCTGTGCGCGACTTCGTTTATACTCAACGATTGACGATGGACGTTGGCCACCACCTCCCACCCTGTCCCGTCAGGCCATGTTCAGGAGATCGAAGGATGGTAGGCTCAACCACGAGCAACTTTGGTTTATGGAACATAGCCTTTTTAATCGAACACATCCCTCCTCACAAGTCGAGTCGACCTAAGTCATACGGCGTGTGCCGAGTATAATCGTAACCTGAAGGCGGCACGAAAGATAGTCTGGTTGGCAGTTGAAAATGAAAGCAGGTGCCAAGAAGCGTGACAGTAAAGAAAAACGGAGTGGAACGACCAAAAACTCCACAAGGGGCATTTACAACGCTCAGTCTCCTGCAGAAGTTTTCACCGCATGCACGTCGCATCACTGACTTATTGATCAAGTCACCCAGATATGTTATGTGTGGCGGCTATGTGCGGCGCCTGACGCGCTGGCTTAAAGGAAAGACTCGCGTTCCAAAAGGTTAATTGTCCTGCATAGGACCTTTCCAAAAAGTCGCACTTGTACCTCACAACATTTTCTTAAACACCTTGTACTCCCTCACTGCTCCTTTGAATCTCTAACCCGTTTCATGAACGTACCAAGATCACTTTCTGCGCCCCAAACCCAGTACATCATCTGATTGGACTTGTCAAATAAGAGCGGCCTGAAAAAGAGTTCTTTTTTGGCTCCATCGATGAATTCGGGCACCCAAGCCAAACTTACGTGGTGGTCTGAATGTCATCTTGTTGGACCACCAGAAGTTGGTCCCATTCTTGTTCACTAGAGTTCAACGCTAACGGATTAGCTTTAGGCGAGATCCTGAAATAACGACTGTTGCATTCTCCGGTACATCGACACATGATCTCTCCCAATCCTTTCAAAATCAGCTCATTTCTTATGTAAATTAGAGGACTTAATAAAAAAAACGCACAATTCGCGGAAATGCCGTTAAGTACAGTATCATTTTTGACCCAGAATCTGGCTACCGCACCAAGCGACCAAGCGAAATGCGTCACTGCGCGCAGCAAACGCTTTCACGCCGCAGTTATGAAGCGGCCGCAAACGAGGAGGTGTGGTCACTACGATCTGCGGCAACCTGACTCGATCCGAGTGTCCTGACCTACACCTTTAATTGCCGCCAA
Source organism: Trichostrongylus colubriformis (assembly GCA_963978905.1). Lineage (NCBI taxonomy): Eukaryota > Metazoa > Nematoda > Chromadorea > Rhabditida > Trichostrongylidae > Trichostrongylus > Trichostrongylus colubriformis. The sequence goes on from OZ022259.1 coordinate 4,346,388, forward strand.
TTTCAGTACAGTAGACATGTAGAACCACCATCGAACGAAATAGAACATAAAATGTTAGCGTGAATGTAATGTTTTTCCACTTCACCTGATGTTTCAGTTTACTCCTTCAGAGACCAATTAAGTGGATTTCGGGAAATTCTTCTCGAAATGGGATTCTTTCCAATTCAACTAGATTCTCACGTATGGTTCAGAGCAATTCCATTCAACTTATGTAAGCAGAGGTAAAAGTAGGGCACTATGTACTGCCGTGGAGACATTGTTTGGATATAGCTTAAGTTGAAGGCAGCATTAGGGGGAATTCGGACGAAAAGTAAAAGAATTAGTGGATCTGAAAGTCGAGATGTCTAGTAACAGAACAGTGGAAAAAAAGCGGATGGAAATGGCCAAAAACCCCAGAAATAGTAGGACCCCCCCCCCCCTCTCGTTGATTCTCAACTCGGACGGCCTTTCCGTCAAGAGACGGATACTCCGACGAAATTTCTATTGGTCGATCATCCAACGTCAGCTCTTACCCGTTGTACTGTTTCTACAGCTCGGAGGTGCACTTTTTCACCGGGATCCCGCCACAGATGCCTTTTTAGGCTCATATAACTTCTTTCAGGGATTTTTCAATAATAACCACATTTCCCCTAATGCGGTCTTTAACTGCCGGCTGTGCCCCACATAACACCCCATCCCTCGTTATCTCCCCTGTTCAAACCGAGATCCGGAGATCTTTCTATGACACGAGTTGTATGCCCTCACCTAAATCACACAGCTGAGTCTCGAATCAGTTGATGAAATCACCCACTTGAAATACTTCAGCGATCCCTCCGGTTGTTGTTCAGCGGTGAGACGTATGTTCATATCGTTATCAAGGACAATTACTGGAAATCGGCTGTTCCTCATTACCAAAGTCATCTTGTCGGTCAACAAGTCGTACGAGTACACATTGTGGAAGCTAAAAATAACAATGTTTGAAGAAAGTGAAGAAGTACGGATTCCAGACATGTGATCACGACCCAGATTCGCGGAAGAGTCGCCCACTTTGCTGCTTTCCCAAGTGGCTCATTCACCAGGGACCACGCCATTCCCAAAGCTTGTGTGGTCATCACGGCACTACGTCCCTTTGAGCCCATGCTGACCACTCCCATTAGGCTCAGCTAGCCCATAAGTAGTCCAGGGGGGCGTGCCTAGCGTGGATGGGTCTAGGACCATGATGGCACGCCGTGGCCATGCATAGAGGGTGCAATTTGCACAATTACCCGAAATTCCACGGTTCCAAAAGGTAAGTCGACCAATCTCGTCGTGCGACGGCCTTCATATTGTGAGACTACTATTCCTTTATGATTCCGACCATTGTATGACTAAACTCATCACTTCATGCCGCCGCCCCCTCTACCGAAGTGTACATACAAAGAGGGGACACAAGCAGTACAGCGAAAAAATACTCAATCAATGATTAATTTCCTTTTGTACATTCAAACAAATCCCATAGGGCAGCAATTCCACGTGGCGCAATCTTATAGGATCGATAGCACAAGAAAATTGCCCTTTACCCTACTTTAAGCATGAAGTCAAAAGAAATCCCGTAGCGGTACAATGAATCCCACTCAAACAAAAACAGCTCCGAGCCTCAAGCTTTCTAGTATGCGCCATGCACTCGTGCCCTTTCCAGCAATCTGGTTTTCTCGAAAATTCCCCAAAGTGTGGTCAAATCAGTTCTTCTGAGATGAGCACCAATAAGTACAACATACACTGGATTCTCATTGTTGAGTCCGATCATAATTCGTGAACTTATTTGATTGTTACCGATGATGATGGCTTTCACTCCTTTAGTATCAGAGATCACGGTCCTTTTCTCTGGATTTTTGCTGATTTCTGCCTGAAATGTAAAAAATAAAGCGTCAAGAAAAGTGAAGAAAACGCTGCTCAGGAGGCGGGCATGACCTGTCTGCGTCAGTGGTTTCAGAGTGTAGGTGGCGTTCGGTCCACACCTTCTGGCGTGCTAAGGGATGTGACCCGGACGCTTCCAGCGTCATTTTGACGGTGGCTATCAAGTTGATGTCGGCTTCTAACGAGGATTCTGCCTCTAAGGCATTGTTCAGAGTTCACGATTCAGGCGATCGCGCGATTCAGGCGGAAGGAAAAAGATACATATTGATCGAGTGATTCCGTCGCTCGCGCGATCGCCTGAATCGTGAACTCTGAACAATGCCTAAGAAGTCAGATAATGTCCCCGAAAAAGGCATTCATAGCTAACCTATGGCGCGGTGCACATGTGGGTTGGGTTTAGATGGGATCATGGTGCCAATTTTTGTTGGTGTATGACCTTTTGACGAGGAAGAGTCACCAATGAGGGATGTCAGATAAGAGGGCTTTTCCTCCTGGTCGCCTGAATGGCTGAGGTATTATTCAGAGTCCGCGATTCGCATGATCCAGGCGAAGGAAAAGGATCATATCAATCAAGCGACTCAGGCGATCGCGAGATTTAGGCTATTTAAAGACACCAAAAGGGGGTAATTTTGGCTTACGGTAGAACAGACGTAGTGTGGACGAGTTTAAGTGGCCGCCATTGCACAAACTCGCCAATTTGACTCCTTGGCATGGTGCCAAAAGAAGATATTTCTATTATAATTTTGTTTTTTCTTTTACTTTTTACTTTGTTCTTTCTTATATTGTTTCTAGATGTACTTACATGAATGCTAATGTAGTTGGGAATGGCCACTCCACTGCGCTGGGAGTCAGGTGCTACAACTAACGTTGGCTCACGGCCCGTCTCCCACAGCGGACAACTCGGAATGGATGCGCTGATGCGAATGGGATGCGGATACACACCGCAGCGTCGCGCTTTTGAGTCCGGGTTTTTTCGCCTATTATCGCTTCTAATCTTGAGTGTTCGTTACAAAATGCTCATTTCTTTGCATCTTCTTCTTGTTTCGGACCCGTTCCGGTTCCTTTAAGCGGAAACGATAAGGTACGTATCGAATAGGTGAATGATACGCTCGAATCGTGCGAATCGCGCGATCACCTGAAACGCCAACTCTGAACAGTGCCTAATCGCTCTATCGCCTGAACGCCTTATCGCCCAATCAATATTCATCTTTTCCTTTTCGCCTAATCGCTTGGTTGCCTGAATCGCTGACTCTAAACAATGCATTAAAACCTCAGAAAAGCAGTCATGATAGATGGAAACCCCATCACCGCTATTGTTCGAAGTTATTTTCGTCCACAAATATGTATTAAGTAACATAGTAAACTCACCTCTGATATGTTCTTTTTGAACAACATCGTGTTCTCATCTCCGTGTCTGTCTTGACCGTAGATGATCACATCTTCGACCCCGGTCCACGTGTAAGCTTAACAGCGTTGATAATTTTCCCGTCACACTAAGTCTTAAATAAGAACCCATCGACTGCCAGACACTGAGCATGGTTCGAGTCCTGAGAGAACAATGTTTACTGATGGATTACTTCCCTTGCGAAACAGTGAAATAAAGCAGCTTTGGCTTACGGTGAGCCCTTGCACTTCGCCTGGTTTCCCGCAATTGCACAAACGACGCCTTGGCATCGTATCAAGACGTAGAGTGTGTAATTCACACCTAGTGTTTTATTCAAACTGGATACTTTCTCTCATAAACTCCTTTTTATTCTCACTTGTATTGTTCCATCGCTTGTTGCATCACTTAATTTACATCATCATTAATGAAAGAAATCCGCCCTACAAGACATCAAATAACGATGACCTCGTCCTTTACCGCTCATCGACATGGAACTCGGTCACTGAAGCGCTGCAGTTTGAGGTGAAGCGCGCTAGACTGGCAATAGTTCCTCAAAGGAGCATTTTTCAACATGACTTTCGTTACAATTATTAGGCTTGTTCTTATCTACAGGGTGTCCCAAAATTATGGGCGCCTAAACTCGTCATTTTTCGGATTCCTCTATACAATTGTATCAATCCTTTTTCCTTCATTTGCTGCTCAGTGGGTGCACAGGATCTCCTTCTATCAAGGTGCATGTTTGTCGGGGTGAAGCCCATGGTATTTTCGAGATTTCAGAAGTTTTTCAAATACACTTGGTGGTCATTCGCTTCAACGGTGACACGCACCTCGCCGCACTTTTGTTCGAGCGAAAAAATTTCCACGTCCTGAACCGATAAGGGCAACCCTTTGTGGCCAACAACGTCTGGTAGGGTATACCATGCCGATAGGGTGTTTGGATTCCACCAATCGGGTCCCAGTAATGATTGAGGGTCCAATCATGACACGCTGTTGGTTTCCGTCAATTTCGGCGTAAAGTTTGCGGGAATGTGAACATGAGGAACTGGCTGTTGGACATAATAAAGCACTGTCCTCACTAGTCTTTTGCAAAAATACTTGGTGAGTTTAGCGACAAAGCGCTTTAGTTTATAGAACCAAATTGATACAAAAGCGCTGCCGACCCGATTTTTTCGAATTCATCACTTTTCGAAACGTCCGTCAAATTTCCCAAAACATGATTACATTGATCTACTGCCAGGGTCCTCAACTAGAGGCAAGGTCTGACGAGTCAGCCATCCTAGTACGGAGTCACATAAGGTAGCCCTGAGAAAGATATGGGAAGGAATGTATGGAAAAAGCAGCGTGCCAAGGGCGGTTGAGTGATAGAGAGACTTTGAGCTTGTATCCTTGTCGGGGCAGAGAAACTTATGATATGACTGCTGTGTCTTGTTGCATAAGGTGTGGGGAAAGTTGTGAATGGATTGATTTTCCATCCACTCTATTGACCCCAACAAAGTACTGCAATACATTGGCGCCCATAATTTTGGGACACCCTGTAGAATTCTGTCAAGTGTGTCATTTTTCTTTTTTACCGGAATACTTGACGACTGTACTTGTCAGGCCTTGCACGGCTACCCAGCTAAGGGGGTAGCCGTGCAAGGCCTGACATCAACATAGAAGACCACGTGTGAGATAGCGGCTCCTCTTACCACCGTCTCACCTTTTTTACAATTATAAATTTGAAAAAAAATGTAGGAGCTTACTTAAAACGTCCATTTCCCGTTCGAAGGTCACTTGACGGGTGTGCTTGCAGGTAGTGCACTTTACAAACACATTCCTCACCTTGTTTTCATCTGGTGCTATATAAGCGAAAGATCTGAAATTTTAGTTGATATCACTTATCACCAACTATCACTTGATATCTCGAGTTATTACCCAGTATCACTAGTCAAGGTCAATATCGCTTAAAATAAGATTTAAAAAAAAAGAAATCAAATCCTCACTTTCCATCAGGACTCAATGAGACCGCTGAGTATTTAGGATCAGAGAAAAGCAGTTCTCTTGGTATGAGGGTGGTGGCCACAAATGGTAATAGCACCAACGTGGACAGAAGCATCCCTGAAAACTGTGAATTCGAATGACATATTACAGTAACTGAAATACAACAGAACGACGACAAGCGAACAAAGCAGCATTTATGGACTCCTGTGGGACTTTCACTATTCGAACAGGGACTCGGTGCATGAGGGGGAGGGGGAGGAGGGGGGAAGGGGTAGCTAGCCGCGCACATGTGAATGTAAGTATGCAATACTTTATACGTACATCACCACCTACATCGGCTTTTAAATTTGCCGTCGTTCCCACGCGTAACGAAGACGAACAGTATAAGTTGGTGAGTAATGGTGAAGAAAATTATGCTAACTATGGGAATAATGACACATCCAATTATTTCCACTACAATGGCAAGATAGGTAGAAGACAGAAGAAGAGGCCACTTTGTCCCATTCGACACCATGCACTCGGCAGTTCCCTGGAACGAAGAAAACTAATGAAAGGCTCGGTGCACAAAAGCTTGACAGCTTTGGCGCGGAGTACTAATAATGAAAGGGTAAAATAGTCTTATTTAGAGATGAGGTGGTTAACTCAAGTGGACTAGTGGCCGGTTATAAATGAGTAAATTGTAATCCTATGGCGGCATTGGTACCAGGTTACCTTGTCCGTCAACAATGCTCTACACAGCCATGGGAGGAGGGACAACAACTATTGAAAGAGGAGGTTTATCGCTGCTGTCGACACGTCTACCGGACACACAGGTCGTTGCTCTTTGCTCCCTCAGCTACAGCCAAACTTTGAACTTCCTCGTAGTAAATCAGGCCCCTTAAACCCAGTGAGGGTGGCACAGCATTGAAGGTCTTGAACAGCTTTGCAACTGAACTTTTATCAGTTCTTAAGTGAGCACTTGAGATTCCTGTCGAAATCAACTATGTCAATAGAAATAAAAAGGCTGGAGCATGAAATATCCAGTAAAATTTTCCGATACCGTATTCAAAGTGCTAGGAGACCAAGGATTATTCACTGAAACTGAATGATAAAAAGAAATAACTTTTTGGCGGTAATCAATTCCTCCGTGGGTACGCCACCCATTCCACTTCCATTCAGTGACTGTGGTGGCAGGAGAATGCGATTTAGCCTATACAATGACTTCTACGAGGACAAGCTTATGTACACGTCAGTGTTTTTATCCTGCCACACTAGTCTGGTATCAATTCACCTACCCCAGAGGGATGGAAGGCTTGGTTGGCCTGGGGGGGGGTTTGATGTGAGATTTGATCCCTGCATCATGATAGTGGCTTGCGTGCTATCTGCCACTACACCACCCTTGCCCGTTTACTGGAACTACAGAAGTAATTGATATGTCTGTGGGATTGTTTTACAGACTTGTTCGATAACAAAACCATTAGAAGCTCTCGATGTCTACAATGACTGATATCCCTGATAAGGTGGTATGAGATAATGGATAAATAAAAAATTACTGCTATGGACTGGGATCACCGGTTCGAAATTGAGGATTAGTTTTTCAGGCATCTTATCCTTGTTGGAGTCTTCGCAAACTCCCGTTTCGAAAACCCCTTGGTGGGTGTATGTAGTTCCCTCTTGGAAATTGCCGGAGTTCATAATAAGGATACTGTTCTCCCATAATAATCCTCTAGTGAAAAACATTAAGTCATAGGAATCCAGATGAACCCGTTCAAAAACTTGACTTCCCGTAAAACGATGAAAATGTCGGAATACGTATTGAGATGCGTATTGTTTGGGTGATTGAAACGCCTAAGCCGCGCGAAAGCCTGAATCGCGAACTCTGAACAGTGCCTTAGCTGTCATTTGTCAATTTGATCGTTTGCTGTTCTCCCTTTCAATGAAAAAGACGATGAAAGGAGTCGATCGCTGAGAGATGAAAGGAAGAATTTATTAATTATGCAATAACAATTTCAGCCATTGCTTTGATTATGATGATATTCTTTTACTACTATAAAGGATCTCCCACCACTGAATACACTTGCAACAAAGTGCTCACCTTCATCAAATTAGTGACCTAGGGAGATGCGTGACAAAGATCTAAGAATAGTACATATCACTGAACAATTCATGATGTTTTCAATTTTAGTGAGCGATGTGAAGGATGCTAAATTATGGGCAAAAGCTTTGGTATCGAACGGGACTCAAACCCGCCAGATATTCTGGGCATATGTGCCAGTCTTTTCTTAGATGAACCCCATATGCATGGCTTAATCTTTAAACTTAGCATATAAAGCTGACAAAGTTACGGGTACTGGGCGCGTGGGAATCTCTCGATAACGATTGTTTTCGCGGTAGGCGTTCGCCAGATTCACCAATCGTTGTGGGTGGTCTGTTCTCCGCGTTTACATTTTCGCAAACTCCAACAGTAAAATACTGGTGGATACAGATCTACCATAACGATACCCATTGTGAAATTGTGAAATGTTCGGATTTTAGAAAAATTTTTGCCGAAAACGAAAAAGTCTGACAGGTGATACAGGGGATGTGCTAATCCATAACACCATCGAGCCTCCCATTCATCAGCATGTGAGGAAAGCATGGAGTGTGAGTTCACGTCCTGTCCGAGATCAAAATTTTTGCTTATAACTCAGTATCCTTGCATGGTACCGTTCAGAGTTGGCGATTCGTGCGACTCGCGCGCCTCAGTTGGAAGAAAAAAGATACATATCGATCAAGCGATTAAGGTGATCACGCAATTCACGCCATCAAGCGATTCAGGCGGTAAAGATAAGATACGTGTGGATTAGGTGAACGACACGCCCAAATCGCGCCGATCGCGCAATCGCCTGAATCGCGTACTCTAAACGATACCCAAGTATGCAATTTCAGGCAAAAACAAAAAGGGTTACCAGAACCTGGAGTATAGCGGTCAATAAGAAACCTATTGGGTTAAATGTCTGAATAAAAGCTAAGGAAGATGAAAAGGGAGCGAGCAAAAATGGTAAAATTTTTTTGGACATTCTGATAGCAGTCTAAACCCGTTCTATTCAGGATCACTATGAATAAAAGACCTTCCCCTCACTTTTCACTGAAGGACGCCTAAACGCACGAGCAGCCAGCAGGCAGTGAAGACAATGCGAAGTCACGAAGGAAAGGTGCTGTATAAGGTCCATGTGTGCACAAACGATATGTGACCAATGCGACCATCACGGTTAGCTATCGGCGAACCGTTAAGCCTCAACGGAGATTAAATCGAAGGTGTCAAACATCACGTTTATACACGCCTTGGGGGAAGGGCTTTGGGGCTTAAATATGGCCCTAGCTGAAACTGGAGGCCATGGGAAACCTCCAGGAAGCGAACGCACACAATAAAAGAACCTGGACTGTGAGTCACAATGCGTGTGTGTGTGTGTGTGGTGGTGTCCTTTCGGGGTGGAGATCTCTGAAGACGACGATATCAAATTGCAACGCGATCGCGAATGTAAACATGACTTTAGTCAGTGGTAAGAAAGGTCGAATAGTACGTCTTGTACAGCTGGGGTTCTTAAAAGTTTCGAGTCGGTCATGCTACACGCTCAGGTAGTAATCGGATATTCGCAATTGAATAAACGGCATAGATCATTTCATCCCGGACAGCCACCACACACGCAGTAGCGTACTCATGCAGAGAACTCGAGAGCTACCCTGGTTTGCTATCGATGTTGAGCAGGATGGAACAATACCTATTGATAACCTTAGAGTAGCTCAAACTTTGGTGCCGAGTGGAAAAAACTACAGAAGGACAGAGGCGAAAATAAATGTATGCCTAAATAACTGCAATAGATCTCGAAATTTTGTAACCTCCTTCTAAAAGGTCCCTTTTCTGGAACACGCCATGCACTCTTGACTGGGATCGTTTTGAAGGACTATCCGGCCCATTCTTTGCTTCACGGAGGCAGGTACGAAAGGGGGGGGGGGGACATTTGTAAATATGAGCAACTATTCATCCTTGACATGTCAAGCTTGTTAAATGTTAAGCATTGACAAGACTTCACATGGTTAACTTGTTAGTAACATGTTTCCAATTCACAATTCACAATTGGCACGTGATTAATCATGCTCTGAAAATCGCCTCCCCCCCCCCTCCCTATAAAGTGCCCCATCTCCCTCATTAAGATGCAAACTCCTGCTTGTACCTCATTAAACGCTTTTGGTAGCCACTACGAGGCCCATATAGGTGGAACGTTCTGAGAGGAGACCAAACGTTTATCAAGTCATGCTTGAGAGGGGGTCGTATATGAGTCCTTGAATAAGGTCGTTGGTGTGCGTAACGTGGCTGTGCCTAGAAAGAAGAGAAAACGGAGAAAAGTGGCATGGACATAATTTTCCTTGAATTTCAAGTAATTCTTGGGATTACATGCACTCAATGCTATTTTTGAGGCTAAGGAGATTGTACAAGAGACCCTGACCAGGGGGGGGGGCGTATTGCCAAACCTCTCACAGCACAAGTCGTTCCGATTGGGGGCGAATTTATTCGCTACAATATTAGAGACAGGCCCAGAACTTTGAACGGAAATGGATCTGGGGATCGAACCGCGTATAATGCGTCTGCTGGTGGCGCCACTGGCCACCGCTACATGTTTTCGAGGACGCATGACAGTGCCTACTCATTTCTTCGACTACTCTGGATGGTTTTCGACACAAACTGGAAAATAAAAATCACAAAAATTAGGGAATTGTCCTGGAAACCTGGAAAATTTTTCTTGTCAGTTTTTTTGATCATGAGAAAATCGATGTTGCATATAGTTAGTGCTAGTAGATGAATAAAGTTCCCTACACCTAGACGCTTTAAGGGCCCAAAAGTCTCAAATGGGGTCGACCGTTGAGCAATGCCCCTCCCCGAATAATCCTGGACGGTAGCTCCGCAAAAATATGAAAAGAGCAAGCTTGAAGCCCACAAATGGAGTCACTGAAGCTATTCAAGAGTTGCTTCCGTCATGATGGCGTTACTTGTGGCAAGATAAGAGACAATTCTTCTAATAGCTCTCCAAGCGAGCTGTTTTACTCACTTTTTTGAGCTATGATATACTCCGGGGGGTCATCACAAGGTTGTACTTCCTTGGTGCCATTATTGTACCGACAAAGTACAGATGGAGACGAATGTAAATAGCTCCCTTGACGCTACTACTGAGACGTGCTAATCTCTACTGAGACATGATAATCTGGAGAATTTCGTGTAGTCCTTCAAGTGTTGTCGTTCAAAGAACGCGCTTTAAGCCAACTCTGTCCCCCTCCCCCCTCCTTCGCCAGGGATAGCAGTGACCGGATACGTTAGCAAAGGAAATTTCCAAAAGTGTTCACAGAAACATCAAATTCACATAAAAAGGAGTTAAAAGGTGTGCCTTGACCTCATCACCTTCAGGAGGGGGAGTGAGTTCGTCGTGAGGTCTTGCGAACCCGACCGGCAACATTTGCTTTTCGTGCTCCCTCCGTGTCAACACCCCGCTTGATCACAACGTTGGACAGAGCGAAAAGCGAACCCGCGTCCACCACCACTTTCCCGCCCTCTGGTCAGCGCGCGTCCACGCAGCACCCCCCCCCCCCCCCCAAGTTGTGCGCATTGGTCGCCAAATATTTACTATTCGGACCGTAACGCGATGCAATCACACTCACACACGTGCACTCCGTATAAGATATTTGTGGAAAATCGGAGATCATTCGACAAAAACGGACGTGCGAGCCGACCAGCTCCGGTCAAAGGTGTTGAAACGTACATAAACGAATCCCGAAATTGACACAGTCTAGGTGAAATCGAAGACAAAAACGCCGATCCTCCGTGCTTGGGAGGGAACCCAGGAGATGTTCCTTGAGAGAGCCCCATAAGCAGGGTCAAAGCTGAGCGTTGAGGAAAATTTTCGGGTAATATGATCCCGTCGATTGTTAGAACAGCAATATCTGGATAAAGAAGGCTTTATACCATTCGCATTTGGCAGAAAAAAAACCTAGGAGTTACGCTCTGCAGTCACCTGGTGTCACTTGATGCCGCCTGCTATCGCACGGAATCGCCTGCTGTCGCTCGGTGTTGCCCGCTGACTATCGCCTTCTGGAGCTTGATTTCATTTGCTTTCCATTATTGTTGACAAGGCTATTGCCACAGCTGTCTACTGGCTCCTCACGCGAGAACACTCATCTCTCCCTTATATGTCGCTCACTGCCGCCTTAGCGTCACAGAGCGAGTTTGTACGATAGCACGCGACAGAAGGCGATAAAGCGACATCGAGCAGTAGTACGAAGGGAATATTATCATAGTCGGCTTTATCGCCGGATACTACTGATCTTATCACGTGATGGATCACTGCATCTCCATGTGCGTATCGATACCTAATGATCAGTCCTTTCTGCTTACAAAGCACATAAACATTGTTCAGAGTTTGCGAATCGCGCGATCAGACAACCAAGGGGAAGGGAAGAAGCACATATCGATTATTCGAGTAATCGCCTAATCGCCCAGTCGTCGACGCATCTTTTTCTTTCGGATCGCGAACTCTGGACACAGACACAACTTGGCAATGCACTTAGATCACGTCTGCTGTAGACATCGGTGCTATATTACTGGATGGGGGAAGGGGGGGGGGGACATACTATAAATCCTATGCATCATCAACGTGTCAAACTTGTCAAACAATTAGTGTTGATAGTCCTTTACATGATCAATGTGTCATTCACATGTCTTCACATTTGTCAAATGAAGAATGATATTTGGAACAGCACATCCTACAAAATGTCCCCGCCCCCCCTTTTTTTCTTGAAATAGCACCGCCTCCTCACTTATCCTGTCCTTCTTTCTAGGGGGACCACTTGTGCGTAACATAAGTAACTCACCAAATTAGCCTACGACCGCATTGAGCAACACGATGAGAAACTTTGGTAAGGTACTTGTTTACCAACTCTAGTATGATATTTGTTTACCACTCTCTGTGGTATCTCCATACACCCCACAATTGCTGGAAATCCAGATAGTTCAGCGGTCGATTGAGTTCTTGGCCAATATGATACCTTCTCCTATTTTTGAACACTCATTACCCTCTTATATCGATCACTATCAGTAGGTATCAGTAGGTTACAGCTATATTCATGCCATTAGGTTTGTTGTCCAGCCTCACATAACACAAATGCTCTATCCTTAACATATGAAGCGTTACGCATGCAGTTACACTTACTTTCTTGAACCATGTATCAGCCCTTATCACATGTTATCACTTCCTTTTACACGCCGTTATTGTTCTCTCACCAAACACTGATTGTTCCTGACCCATCCCCATAACATTTAAGGTAAGCCAAGGAAGCTGATGCGACATGGGTTATGGATACCTAGACCAACAGACGAACACATATGTACAGCAGATCATGATAGTTGCAGTGGGTGGATGGGTTCTTTTCTGAGGACTGGTTGTTTTAGGCAGCGTTCATAGTTTGGAATTGGCGGAAAAGCATTAGATAGGTATCGATTAGGATAACTGCGGAATTGGCGGAATTGTGGAAAGAAGAATAGATACGTATCGATCGGGAAAATTGTGGAATGTGCGGAGATGAGGACACTTCCGCAGTTTTCCCACGATACCTATCTAATGCTTTTCCGCAAATTCTGCGATTCTGCAATTCCGCAAATTCCAGAACTATAAACGCTGCCTTACCCGGGCAAAAAAAAAAACGGCCACCTTGAGCCTTCGTCGTCACTGTAAGAAATGATCATGGCGGTTCTTCCACAGGCAGTAGTCATGCTCAGCGCGTGGGTGGAGCAACAGTAAACAAACATGTCCCACCCATTTTCGATGCAAGCGGAGATACTACTGCAAGATTTTTGCACACCTTGCAATAATCAGATTAGTAGAGCTACTTTCTTAAGGTAGTAATTGCCTGGGTAGATATTCAGCTGCTGCTTTTTTGTGCCACGACGATGAGCCTTCACGTTGCTTCACTGGTTGAAACCCATGCTGACCACGCCCTCTTAGCTCAGCTGACCAATAAGGAGCCTGAGTGGGCGTGGCTAGCTCGGATTCGAGCGGAAGGTCGAAAAAAGGAAGGAATCTGGATAGCTACTTAACGATACGATACGGCCCCATTAAGGTAAATCGACTATTGCGATTATCGTCATGTATGGCTTTGGAATGACAATCCAAAACTAATAAAACAGTATTACTCGGTTACGTTAGGTATGCCAAAAGCTCAATATGATTTACAAAAGGATGATATCAAGCATGGGCGATGCTCTGACGATCTCTATAATTTTTATGATACTTTCAGAGCTATAAATCAAAAAAAATGCGGAAATTACCAAGCCTTCAGAACAGTCAGACAGGATGTAATGTGCCTGCGCCTTGAGTCAAAACACGCACTGCTAAGAGTTTTCCGAGAAAATTGCTGTGTCCTTTTCCATGAGATTTTTACATGATGGTGTAATATCCTTGCAGAACAGTAGCATTGCTCTCAGTTTTTCACAGTAGGGCCATATTGCATAAATATCGTCATTAATAATGTTTTTTCGTCTGTTCACGGGGAAAACAACATTCTGCACTACCACATGATTGTCCCGGAATAACAAATCCATCTGACCCTGCGTGCACCCCACAACGTCTTTTGACTTTTTCCGGTTAGTGACACACCTCCGTGTGTACTTTTGTGTATTTGAATAAGTAGCTAAATAAATAAATCCTGCTGCCAGGAATATAATACTCTGGTAGTTTTGCCTATAGGCGAGCCTCCTCTAATTCAACAGGAACAAACATGAGAGAGGTATCTGAAAAGGGTATTTATAAGGGCCGAATGTTGAAGAACTACAACCCTGACAATGTAATTACGCGACAACAGGCGACGGCGCGCGCGCGACAGATTGCGATGGGTGTTGTGCAGAAATTTGAAGATCGAAGTTTCACTAAAACATGATGAAGGAACCATCAAAAGGCTTATATGGGGGACAAAATGGTGGTGATTTTCGAAGTAGGCAAAAGATAAAACTCTGAAAGGCGTTGGAAACACCTCTTTTGAAGGTGCCCCTTCACTGGGATGATTCACGGAGCCTCAGGAGCAGTGACTAACATAGAGGAGCCTGAAAACCTCTGAAAAAGGTAGCAGCAATTGTTCTAATCACAAGTTACAGGAGAAATCGAGCTGAGTTGCAAGAAGCAACCCGAGGCTACGAGAAGCGATAAAATAATAAGCATACAAAATATTAATTATTTATACCATAATAAATGGGTGACTGAAATGCGATGTTTTGTTAGGGCAGGATTTCACGACGCAGAGTGTGGTGAACGGCGCGATGCGTGCGGATTAGAGACGTTGTATGTGAATGGGTCCTGAAACGACTACCCTTCGCCGCTCCATATTTCGCCTTGGGACCCAACTACGTACGGCACCCCTATGTCACACGCATTGCGCTGCGACACAAATTCCTGTTTTGACGATTTATACTCAACTCAAACGACAGTTTTCAAGGATGAGGGCGAAAGCAGAAATAGTAAACAAGTAAAAAAATAATGAGTAGAAATAGTAGCATACGTAGCGAGTCGTAAATAAGTGAAATTACAATAGGACAAGTGACTCAATGGTTCAAGCATTGAGATGAGGAGTTTCCTTTTTTGACTCTCGTTTGGCCCGAAGCTTAATAGAGTCGAAAGCCACAGTACCCGTACGAAGCCGGCTGCGTCGCTTCTAGGGGGATTCACAAAAAAATCCTTTTCTTCAGTGATAAAATGCTTGCAACTAGCTTTCAACAAAAACCATTTCAGCATTTCGGGAACCAGTTTTTCTAGTAGTAATGGAATTTGGTTAAGTGAGGATAGTTAGTGATTACTCAGGAGTTATCTTGATGCTTGATAAGTTGAAAAGTCAAGCCCAATTTGGTCAAAATATATGACATCGTCAAGACGACGACAAGGACAACGGAAACGTACGTCTCTTCATCGGTACTTTATAGTCGCCACAAGTTCAGGGTTGTAACCTCCGTCACGAGCTTGAAATTAGTGTTCGCGATCTCTCTCTGTGGTGGCCTGATCGGAAAATCATTGACCTGAACGGGCTGATTTCACAGCGATTCATCGAAAACGCTGACAAGTTTGACATTTGGACCTGCGTAATGGACGCGGATGGCCTTCAAAAAACTCCCTTGTGATCTCGCCACGGGAATCACCTTGGAGTTCGTTTAGTGTACAACAGCGCATTTCCATTAAAGGACGTCTGAGGCCATGGTGTAATAACTCAGCTGATCGGCACGTGTAGCACAAGTTTCGAGACTGCATCACTGTCGTAGAAAGGTTTTGGTGGTTCATACTTCTGTCAAACTCTTATTGCTCCAAGATTATATCATTTATATCTACATATCTTTAACACAGTATACTACCACAATTCTACAAGTGCTACAGCCCCGATAATTCCCTACGAAGGCACGTAGTTTACAAATATTTCCTAAGTTTCAAATTCCTTTCCTTTCCCTCCTGTCGCTCCCATGGTAGGTCCGTTGATGCAGAACGTGATGTTCTGCACCGCCTTTCAGCTAGTGCCACGTTGCCGTAGATATTACCAGGCGATCCTATGGGTCCGCCATCCACAGGAGCAGTAGCCTCAACTCCACTCCTTGCGGAGCTTGCTCCTCTGCAAGCCCCAGCACTGCCGTCCCTCTGCGCTCTGAACCGTGGACCAGGATCTCACGGAGACTCTTTCATCTCGCACCAACGGGGAAAACAACCTTGTCGCACCACCACATGTACCAGTCACAAATTTTCTAAAGATCTTTCTGCCATTTTTTTACCTCGTGCTTTAGTTTCCCTCTTAAGCCCTCAAGATTTGAGGTTTTTCCTGGGTAATGACTCTCTCCTATGTATATTACAATATCGATTATATAAATAAATGATTTTAGAAATATGGCTGGCCTTCCTTGATGCCTACCCCCTGCCTCACATGCCTTTCCAATCATTGATTTCCATATCCAAATTCGGGGCAGATGGATAATACCAGCGAGCACCCATATGCTTCTTATCAATTCAGTATACTGAAATAGATTCAAAAACAAGTTAATCGACAGTACTGTCTCGAGTTCGTCTATGCCTTTCCTTTGTGAATGACCAGCAATAAATAATAATTACTCTCCGTCGAAGAGTATATTTCATTCAGTCATGATATTTGTAATTATCCCATTTGGGAAGGGGATTACTCTTGGGTGTTTCATCTCCGATTGTGATCATGTTGGCTCCTTAGAGCCGTGAAGAAGGATAGGTTGGTCAGTTCAGCTCCACCAGGGAAAATGCGCACTGTCATGTGCAGCTGTAGTGCCATGAGTAAGCTATGGGTTATACCATGTAAGGTAAAAACGACCGAATTCTGCTTCGAACACGGTTTCGTTGTTGCCATTTCCACATATCCCATGACACAGTACTGTACAATGCGTTTTCTTATATACTTTACACATGAAAACGGATTCAAGCAGACCTATCCACTCATTCGAGGCACGGTTGTACATATAGCTGCGTTGTCGTATCTGGATTATGGGTTACATCGCACTAACCCGATTTGCCAAGCGAACTATTGTAATTAGTCTTCAATCTTAGTCTTTCTCGCATATACGCACTGAGACAGTACTTCTGTGACTATTCAATACTTAAATTCAATTTTTTGTAACACCATAGTTTATTTGAAGGTCTTTCTAACAATAAGCGAGCAAAGAGTTCGGAATACACGAAAAGGTTGGCTTATTCTCACAAACAGTCAACTTTTCCAGTAATCCCATTACATTGAAGCTTTATGATCAGCACGTACACATACACATAATGCATAATAAAGCATACAAAAAAGGAGTTTTGTTTTAATAAACATAAACAACTGAGCAAAAGCACGAATGAATTACACGAGTGGAACATAGGCAACCTTGCGTACTAAAACAATGAAAGAACGCATAAATATGCGCTGGTTTACACGGGTTTTTTTCTTTTCCAACTTATTTACGTGCTCGTCGTGGTCGCGTTTTTGAAACCCATAAAGATTGCGTTTATACTCAGTCAATCAATTGCGTAGCGAAGACAAACGCAGATAAAAATATGGCACAGCCACACTGAGAAAATGCATCAAAGGTACACCTTGCAATAATCAGAATAGCCGATTTATCTGCATGGGGCAGTAGATCTTCAAGTGATCATTTAAGCTGCACCCTTTTCGCGCCACCATGGAGCTACACCCGCTCGAACCCACACTAATCACGCCTACCCGATCTCCTCGTTGGTCAGCTGCGCCAAAGGGGCATGATTAGTCTGGGTTTGAGCGGGTGTAGCGGCATGACGATGCAGAATGGTTGCAACTGGATAGTTACCAATAGATCTACTCTCCTCAAAAAAGTGAATCGATTAATCTGATTATCACGAAGAGTACTTTTTATTCACAACCATGTCATAAAAATGTTTCAAAAATAACCTTCAAATTGGTAAAGCTACTATTCGTGTTACTGAGGGAAGATTCGAGTGAGTACGTTAGCCGTAGGTGGAAGATACACTAGTTGCACCACTTGTCAGGGAATCACTGGACGAAGGATGAATTGGGTCATTAGCGGCGGAAAAACGGAATGTGGAGGAATTACGGTACGTAGCTACTGGCAAAACCATCTGATTTCAGCTGGAAGCACTCTGTTTGATAATAATAATTATTTCGATAGAAAAATTCTATATTTCAGAATTAGAGATAAATAAACACAGGAAATATAATAAAATCAATAAACAGTTGTACTTACAGTCCATTTCCCGACGGCTGCAGGGCGAGGCCTACGAACTTGTATCGATCTCTCTCACCCCGCCACACACTCTCACCCAACTCTGTAGGCCACGCCCTGCCAGCCTTCGGGAACTGGACTGTACGTACGTGGTGCTAAGTGAAAAAGGCTTTCAAATGTACCGTACAGCGTTGTTGAGTATTAAAACGATACCGTATCATGCGGCATATTCTGAGCGTAATCGCCTTAGGACCTAACCACATATGATACTGTCACTTCCCACGCATCGCATAATGCGCCGCACATTGGGCATGCGAATTTTTTGATCCAAATGGCTTATGCCCTTAACATATGTATTGTTTACAAACTCTTGATTACAGTGCTGGATATTATTACATGAACTCTTGTCTACGGCTCCAATAAGTAAACAAATAAATAAAGCGACGGAAATATAGTCGATGCCATTTACTCTTCCCTGGGATAACCATCTTTTACCAACTGGAAGCAATATGTCAAATATGGTTTCTTCCGATGGAAATTTTTAGCTACACATAAAGGAAAATGAAAAACAATTGAGATGAAAAATACCAATGAACAATAGAAAAACAAAATCCTACAATTGCTGAAGAGTTGTATTGTCCTTGTTGATACGGTTCATAACGTCCACCAAGGCACATGTGCAGGAATTTCTCTATGAAACCAAATTCCGCTAGTACATTTTTAGCCTGAAGTTTGAGTACTAATGAATCAATAAAACAGGGATAATTTCAAAAAGTAAAACGAAAATGTAAATCTACGTGGAAACTAAGCATAATCAAATCAAAATGAAATAAATAAAGTACGCCAAAAAAATTGGCTAGATCGAATTGGAAGCTACCTGACACCAAATGTTCGGCGACCACCGGATTAGCCATCTATTCCCTTCATTTCACTAACTGGACCACGATGTTCAAGAAATTATTGCACAGTTGTTCGTTATTTATCGCAAAATTCCATTTTGATATTTATTCATTTTTTGAAAGACTTATGGAACTGTGCACGTTTTGGAGCACCAGCACGAGTGACCATCATATCGAAGCTAATCCGTTTGCAAAACATTCAATTCCTAGTATTGATCGCTCGCTTTTGACAAACGGTCTCTCTCTCCAGGACTAATACTCCCTATCGATTCTGCCGTCTGGCCTTCCCTCGAAACGCGTACCCTCTCTCTCTCTCGCTGTTTGCACCTGATCTCTCTTCGAGATGCCTGCTCTCTCGCTTTTCGCATTCTTCCTCCTCTACAGCCATGGACCCGTAATCCGACTCGCCATTTCCATTATAGCACACCCCTAACTTCACCCCTTTCAGCGGATTTCTTACTTTTCCTATCCAGTGGACTTCTGCCAAGCACTTTTACCCTAAATTAGAGCGCATCTAGGTGTTCAGAACTGGGCCGAAGCGTCACGCCGCTTTTCTGCCTGGTGCCACTGGCAACCACCAGAATTATGTTTCCCATTTGACTGATGTATACGGATGTGAACTGCGCCCAGCCCTTCAAAGCTGCATCCGTGCTTTCTACACCACACTGGAAACCATTCATCAGACTTTACGTAAGTACACTGGACAATTCGACCCGCTATCCGGAATTATCACGAATTATCGTAGATTATCATGAATTGTTGTAGGTTACCTTAAACTGGAGCAATCATCTGGTTCACATATTACGTACCTTTCTGAAGCTATGCCCTTCATCTGGATAAAGTATATAGGTCACAGGAATGTTGTTCTCCTTCAAGGCAGCCACAAATTGATCTGAAGAAAATCACGTTCTGAGGTATTTTGGAAGCTTTTTTTAAAATTTCAGGAAGATTTTGTCCGAGAGGGCCCACCAGACTCCTGTTGCTTTACACGAGCATCATTGGCTCCTTGGAGAATCATCAGCGGCTTCTTGACGCGGTCAGCGAAAAACAGGGGTGAACGGGCCTTAAGTGATTGACGGCCGGCTTCACTGAACACGTGTAGGTTAGCTACACATAAAGGAAAATGAAAAACAATTGAGATGAAAAATACCAATGAACAATAGAAAAACAAAATCCTACAATTGCTGAAGAGTTGTATTGTCCTTGTTGATACGGTTCATAACGTCCACCAAGGCACATGTGCAGGAATTTCTCTATGAAACCAAATTCCGCTAGTACATTTTTAGCCTGAAGTTTGAGTACTAATGAATCAATAAAACAGGGATAATTTCAAAAAGTAAAACGAAAATGTAAATCTACGTGGAAACTAAGCATAATCAAATCAAAATGAAATAAATAAAGTACGCCAAAAAAATTGGCTAGATCGAATTGGAAGCTACCTGACACCAAATGTTCGGCGACCACCGGATTAGCCATCTATTCCCTTCATTTCACTAACTGGACCACGATGTTCAAGAAATTATTGCACAGTTGTTCGTTATTTATCGCAAAATTCCATTTTGATATTTATTCATTTTTTGAAAGACTTATGGAACTGTGCACGTTTTGGAGCACCAGCACGAGTGACCATCATATCGAAGCTAATCCGTTTGCAAAACATTCAATTCCTAGTATTGATCGCTCGCTTTTGACAAACGGTCTCTCTCTCCAGGACTAATACTCCCTATCGATTCTGCCGTCTGGCCTTCCCTCGAAACGCGTACCCTCTCTCTCTCTCGCTGTTTGCACCTGATCTCTCTTCGAGATGCCTGCTCTCTCGCTTTTCGCATTCTTCCTCCTCTACAGCCATGGACCCGTAATCCGACTCGCCATTTCCATTATAGCACACCCCTAACTTCACCCCTTTCAGCGGATTTCTTACTTTTCCTATCCAGTGGACTTCTGCCAAGCACTTTTACCCTAAATTAGAGCGCATCTAGGTGTTCAGAACTGGGCCGAAGCGTCACGCCGCTTTTCTGCCTGGTGCCACTGGCAACCACCAGAATTATGTTTCCCATTTGACTGATGTATACGGATGTGAACTGCGCCCAGCCCTTCAAAGCTGCATCCGTGCTTTCTACACCACACTGGAAACCATTCATCAGACTTTACGTAAGTACACTGGACAATTCGACCCGCTATCCGGAATTATCACGAATTATCGTAGATTATCATGAATTGTTGTAGGTTACCTTAAACTGGAGCAATCATCTGGTTCACATATTACGTACCTTTCTGAAGCTATGCCCTTCATCTGGATAAAGTATATAGGTCACAGGAATGTTGTTCTCCTTCAAGGCAGCCACACTAACACTAATTGTAACACTAACACTAATTTTAACACTAATTGTAGAATATTATGATTTTACCAGTTAGCTGGCGCACACTACTGTGTGCGAAACACCATGGGGTCAGTAGGTCAATCGAAGTTGCTCTTTTTCCTGAGGGCAGAGTATCTCACGCTCTGCCCACCGTAGGCGGAGCTTTACTTGGTCCATGTGTGCTCCTCACTTTCTGTTCCATGCCCTACCCATCTCAAACTTGTTCCCATCTCCACAGGTCGTTTTTCATATAATACTCAATTCCGTGGCTGGCGGACAGACGGAGAGACAGACGAAGCGTTTTATTTGTAGTAAGGACAATAATTATGCTCTGAAAAAGGCTCACGTGTCGATGTCGGCTCCCACCATTCTGATCTGCAGTTTGTATAAACCGCGCCAGTACGGTGGAACCGACTTGATCAGAGTGATCAGATTCGAAGGACCAACCATATCCACACCACATGCAAACTCGTCCGGGGTGAACGTAAGCGCAACCAGCGTTTCATAGCCACCATAGCTTCCTCCTGTAAAACAAAATTATGTGTTGAACGTGCACCACCCAGTCACAAATGTAAAAGAGAGTGAGCAGATGATAGCAACGACAGTGGGCGACAATAAGCGATAACGCGCGACAGTCAGATACAGCCTTAATGAAGGCGAGGTAACGATGGCGAGTAACACGAAGCGACTTTTCAAGATTACTGAAGGAGTATGAGCGACACGATGGCGTGCTACGGGTTTCATAGCAGCACGCGTTGAGTGCTGTACTAATTGGAGGGGGTAACATGTTGAACGTGAAACGGTGACATCTCACGACATGAAATTTGTACAGTAATGCTCACAGAATCAAACATGTAAACACGTAGCTTGTGCCATCTACCGTATATTACTGTCAGTCATGCAAAGGCATTTCGAGTTTAAGATTCATCAACATGTCCCCCCCCCCCTTCTATTTAATTAGCACCGCACGCTGTTTTACAGTATACGATAATAAGTGGCAGTAGATAACCAGCGGTACTAAGAGGCCAATTCTCGGAAAGAGGGGCTAGGAGACTGGAGCACAATGATCAGCGAAAATAAGTGGCAACTAGAACCATCAACGACTTCTCAAGGAGTCAGCTACGATGCTAGAAAGTATGGCGTTCACAGTGTGGTATTAGACGACAAAGGTGGCAAAGGTGGGCACGAATTTTTGAAATTCTCCTCTTTTACACATGACGAGAAGGAGTTCCCTCTTACAGTGGGAAAGCAGTTGTGAAAAAAAATGAAAACAGAATAGTCAGAGAAGGAATGCAAAAGCAGCGACAGTGAAGAAATGCTACAGTGTGAGGAGAGCCGATGAACTTACCCATGATAGCAGTCTGGGACTTAATGGCGATGCCTTTGGCTACAGCAAATTCAACCGCATCCAGTATGTCATAATGCATCTTTCTGCCCCATTCTCCATTTCCTGCATTTGTCAAACGTTTGCCAAACCCTACGCTTCCACGGAAGTTTACCTATAGGACTCCGATATGGTTTAACACATAATCAAACTCTGATCAAATTTGACTGATGACTTTCCAAGTCATTCCAAGGCAGTGGGCATGATAAGCAGATGGGCGGAGCGACAGCAGGCTGTCACTTCCCATTGATGGGCCTCTCTCTGTCCCACTCTGATCACCCACTCAACATGCCCATTCATTTTATTGAGTAACACTTCACCTGTAGTACCGCATAACCTCTGTTTGTTAGAAAAGCATTATACGGGGAATAACCGTAATAATCCCTGGAATTCGGGCCACCGTGAACGAAGACGATTAATTTTTGAGGCTCGACTGGGAGTAATCCCATGTCAGCGTAGGCACGATCCGCCTCAGGAACGTCACTGCCTTTTCGAAGAGCGGCCTGAAATTGGAGAATTTGCTAATGAAGTTTACTGCATACTAGGGTGGGGAAAAATTGCGGGAATCAGGCGCGTATGCGGAACTTTGATCTCTGAGGCGCTTTTCGGATTTGAAAAGCCCTTGCTTGTTTTTATTCGATTCAGTGCAACGCACTCTAATCAACAGCACAAAAATTTCTTCATTGATCTGAAATGTTGAGGCCATCTCCTCACCGGACTTTCATTATCGACCTGCACCGTCAAGGATTCCGAGCGGGTGACATCTGTTGTCTGATTGCCAAGGAGTCTTGTGTCTTGTGTTTCATTTACGCCCTTTGCAAAATTTCTTTGTTTGTCGTTTACTTTGGTGACGTCTGAAGTTTACATACCACTGACACCCACAGGTTCCTTTGGACGTGTAATAAATGTCTTGTTGTGTCGAAAACAATCGCAAGATTCACAAAATTAGGAAACATTTCCGACCGACCAGGACGTGGGAGACAGGCTTCTGCCACGACCAAGGCGTACATAAAGAAGCTGCGCGATCAGTTCGCAAGAGGCAAAAGAAATGTCGATTTCCACGTCGATGGGCAGGATTGTGAAAGATCGCTTGGGGCTGAAGGTATACAAGCAAGGAAAAGGACAGTTTCTCTCTGCCGACAGCAAAGGAAGAGAGATCAACGTTAAAGGAAAGTTTCGTATATTTCATCGCCTCTGATGAATGGTCTTCCAGTTCACCGGACCTCAACCCACTCGATTTCTCTGTATGGAGTGTCCTCGAGTCTGAGGCATGCTCAAAAACCCATTACGGCCTTTCCTCTAAGGCAGCGCTGGAGAAAGCATGGGATGAGTTGGACGAAGACTACCTCCTCACCACGGTCAACACATCTTCGAGCCTGTATCGAAGTAAATGGAAATGGCTTGGGAAAAAGTAGTGCTGTTTCTTCAGTTTTTTCCTAGAGAACAGGTCGGTGATGATTATCCTTTTGTTCAAGCTGGCATAAAGTTTCTGGGTGGCATCAATTCAGTTTTCGTAATTTTGCCCCACCCTGTATATATCGGTCATTGTCGTGACCCGTCCGCGGGTGAGTGCATCGGTGGTCGCGACGGATCACAGCAAAAACGTGGGATTCCTGGTGCCCACACACCGAGGGAAGTAATAACAGCGCCCCGTGAGAACGCTCAACCCGGTGTTCCTGCCTGCTATCACGCGGCGTGTTAAGCCTCTCTTCCCTGCTGATCTGCGTACGACTGCGGAGCGTGCGTGCTATATCTATCGATTGTCCCTGCGATACCTAGTATCGATCCGTCCTGCGCGATACGAGAAGTAGGATCGAGGATCGATGTACGATGCGTAGAACGTGATGTGAAATAACTACGAACGTACGTATATCCCCTGGTGTCAACCGACTGCCATAACAAGGAATGAACGATACATGCATTATGTTATTACCGGTAAAACAGAGAATAAGCAATAAACTGTGAAACATCATAAAATAATACGAGGAAGAAGTAAGTTACCTGACTGTTATGAGATCTACACTACGATTGTACTACTAGAAATGAAAGTTATACAGACTAAGAACTTCACAGTGATATACTACTATTGAACTACAAAGAGGAATAAAGAAACTAACTGGTTGGGGCAACTCAGCGTGAAGTGGTGATAATCAACACGAATATGAATATAGTCGTAGACGAATACATGCATGAACGCGCTGGTCCACGGCACTGCTTGATCTTCAATCGCATGGTATTACGCGTAGTGAACGAAGGCGAAGGCGATGGCGAAGGCGACTGCTCCCTAAGACGAAGGGAAGACTGATGCACTTTTGGCGCGCAACGTGGCGAGAGAGCGAGACGTAGGAAGACAGGATCTTCTCGAGCCTTCTATACTTGGCGGGCTTTCCCATGAGCGCGTGAGAAGCGGGCGTATGCGTGCGGAGTGCAGGCGTGGGCAGCGCGAGTTCCTACCAGCTTGGTTTGAGCAGCTTTACTCGAGGTCGGACGATGAGTCACGACAGTCATGGATTTGTTGTTATTTACTTGCCATTTTTATTGGCAACTCACCGCAGGTGGTAGACTGAGATACGCCTGCAGGACCATGTTGTCCCTAGTCTTGAAATTGAAGCCAATTTGACAGTTTAGTTTATATTCTTCCAGATCTGGATCGGTGTTGAATAGGAATTCCGCCTGAAAAATCAAATCACCATCACAGGTGAGAAATCCCGATGGAGCTCTGCCCTCATATATGGAACCCATTGTTACCATTTCACTTACTGCAGTTTTGTCGCAAAACGTCGCTTATACCTGCGCAATTTGGTCTTCTGTCTATGGACGGGTGTGGTACCGCTTGGTTCGCATCAAGCTTGCGTGCGAGGATAGAAACGTTGGCGAATGCGCATCAGGACTCTCCAACTAGGTCATCGCATCGCCCTAGTCCTGTAGCCTCACACGCCATGTGCCTTACTGGTCCCATTGTAAATTGCTCGCGCGCTGATGAGCGCTGCCGCCGCATTCTCGTGTGATCTGACCTATCTGAACAGTCCTGACGCATGCCCAAACGCTGATCAGTACATTTCCTACCTCGGGAAACCACTGATGGGCTACATAAGCCAGGAATGTCATATAATGAGACACCATGGGAGTGGTGGCATACCAAGAAATCTTTCAGATTCTGATCGCATATTATTCCCATCTCCACCCTATCTAGCTAACAGATATTACATTGGCGCTCCATGTCGCCCAGTGTAGCTTATGATCGTAGCCTTCTGCAATCGCTGATACATCTTACTATCATGCTCCATATTTACATGCGACTCAGCTTCGCGAAAAAAACGTTCATTTTGCTGCCCTCCCAAATGGCTCGCTCAGCAGAGACCACGCCATTTCCAAAGCTCGCGTGTGCCATAACGGCGCTACACCCCTTATTACCACGCTAACCATGGCCCTTCCACTTCAGCTGACCAATCAAGGAATCATGTGGGCGTGGTTAGGGTGTGTGCCCACGATCTTTGAGCTTTTGGAAAGTAGGAACTGAGAAAAACGGAAGACCGTACCTTTTTCGTCTCGGTCCGATACAAAAAGATTTCGTAAGGCCTGTCTGAGGATACGTAGGTGACAAGCCATGTTGTCATGTCTGAATGATTGCTTTCCGAAGATCAGTGATAATGATACTGTGCGACAAGGGAGATGGACATGATAATTAATCGTAAAATGAACCTAAGCTTTCAGAAAGAACTTGAAGTGATCCATGCGGGCGTAGATTCACCAGATATTGGAAATCGTTCATATACGTATCATTAGCAACGAAGAGCTCTGGTTTGTGATAAATCTGAGTAGGCCAAACTGGACTTAATTTCGAGAACAGATGATCACTCAGGTTTAGTTCAATGCATACATACCTCAGTGATGGCCAGCAATGTCTTATCAGTTGGATGGAAAACAATGTTCTCGATTTGGGCTTTTCTGGCTGTGTACAGGACTTCTTTCTGATCAATGTTATCAACGGAGAATCTCACCAATGTCCCTGAATTACAAATACCATCAGTAATTGTACTACAACGTGACCGCGCTGATACCAGCTGTTGTGTGAAGCGGAATATGGACATTAAAGGTTGTTATCAGCAGTGATAACAGCTATCGAAGGCCGATAACATAGCTAGCTATTGAAGCTATTGATTGCTATTGATAGCTGTTGAAGGATTCCTCCTTCCTCACTTCCTTGCTTGAAACCACATAATCAAATTTAAAAAAAACGCAATCAAAACTTTCAATGTTCTGCAAGGAGTGGTATCAAGAATTGTGAAACCAAACCTGTGCGCGACACCGTTTATACTCAACGAATGGCGGTGGACGTCGGCCACCACCACCCGCCCTGTCCCGTTAGGGCATGTTCAGGAGATCCAAGAATGATAGGCTCAACCACGAGCAACTTTGGTTTATGGAACACCGTTGGGCTGGCGCACACTACTGCGCGTCACACATGGAAGCATGCAAAATGAGCGCGTGTATCGAACCCACCCCGCCACACTCACTCTCGCCACGTACTCTCACTCTCACCACTCACCCGATTCCGTAAGCCACGCCCTGCTCTGTACCTCAAGTTTGGGTAATCAAACCACTGGGTGGACAAAAGACAGACATACCAAACTCCTGGTTTATTTATAAGGTAAGATAACCCTTTTGATCGAACGTATTCTTCCTTACAAGTCGAGGCGACATAAGTCATACAGCGTACACCAAGTATAATCGCAACCCGAAGGCGACAGTTACGTTGGCCTTTATTGTCACACTTCTTGGCACCTCCTCCTATATGGGAAAGTAAAAGGAGGTGCTAAGAAGTGTGACAGTAAAAAAAGCGGAACGAAACGACCAGAAACTCTACAAATGGGGCATTTACAACACTGAGTCTCCTGCACACCCACGCACGTTGCATCACTCATTTACTGATCAAGTCACCCAGATCTGTTACGCGTGGTGGCTATGTGCGGCTCACGACGCGCTCGCTTGAAGGTAATACTCGCCTTCCTGCATACGACCTTTACAAAGAGTCGCCTTTGTACCTCACAACATTTTCTCAAACACCTTGTTCTCCCTCGGTCTCCTTGACATCTCGAAGGTACCCTTTTCAGATACTTACCAAGATCACTGTCTACGCCCCACCGCCAGTACATAATCTGATTGGACTTGTCAAATCCGAGCGGCCTAAAAAAGTGTTCTTTTTCGACTCTATCGATGAATTCGAGTACCCATGCCAAACTTACGAGGTGGTCGCAATGTCATTTTGTTGGACGACCAGAAGCTGCTCCCATTCTTGTTCACTAGAGTTCAATGCTAACGGATTAGCTTTAGGCGAGAGCCTGGAATAACGACTGTTGCATTCTCCGGTACATCGACACATGATCTCACATAATTCTTTCGAATTCACTCATTTCGTATGAAAATTAGAGGACAGTTCAAAAAAACCAGAATTTGCGGAAATGCCACCAAGTAAGTGTAATTTTTGACCCAGGTTACCGCACCAAGCGACCAAGCGAAATGCGTCACTGCGCGCAACAAACGCTTCAACGCTGCACTTATGAAGCGGCCGCAAGCGGAGAGGTGTGGCCACTGCGAGCTGTGGTAACTTGACTCGATTCGAGTGTCCTGACCTGCACCCTAAATTTCGGCCAATTTCAGTACAGCAGACATGCAGCTGCCATTGCACGAAATAGAACATAAAATGATAGTCCGAATGTAGCGCGTTTCCACGTCACCTGTTTTCCGATATACTCCTTCACGAATCGATTCAGGCCACGCCCCCTTTCATATTTATCCCACAATAGTGGATCCCAGAAAAAACTTGTCAAAAAGGAATTCTTCCTAATTCAACCAGATTCTCACATATGATTCAGAGCATTTCCATTCAACATATGTGGGCAGAGGTGAAAGTAGGGCACTATGTACTGCCGTGAAGACAGTGTTTGAGCATCATTCAAAGGAATCGTACCCAAACAAAGTTACCCATATATTTACCCAAATGAGTTTACCCATACATTTACCCATACCCATATATTTATGTTGTATTTGCCTATGTAGGGCGCATGCAAAGTTTCATGCGAGAAAATGTGAATGCGGTTGAGATACAGCACCACAAAGTCTTGGCCGGATGGGCGAAACCCTCGAGCAGGTGCCCACCCCGTCGTCTGCCGTGGTCGGAGACGCACTGTAGGAACAGAAACTAACGTACAGTCCATTTACCGACGGCTGGCTGGGCGAGGCCTACGGACTTGTATCGACCTCTCTCATCCCGCCACACACTCTTACCCAAGTCTGTAGGCCACGCCCTGCCAGCCGTCGGGAACTGGCCTGGTATCTTGACGGATGTCACTTTTTCACTTGTGCCTTTGCATGCGGCCTTTATTATGCAAGGACAACATAAATATAAGGGTGACAAAAAGAAATCTTTCCGTGGACGATCCCTTCAAGTTGACTGCCCAAATAACACTCCATCCCTCAATATCGCCCCTGCCCGGACGGAGATACGGAGGCCTCTCTACAACGCGAGCTGCATGCCTTCAGTTAAATCACACAGATGACTCTTGGAACAGCTGATGTAACCACCCACTTGAAATACTTCAGCGACCCATCCGGTTGTTCTTCAGCGGCGAGACGTATGTTCATATCGTTATCAAGGACAATTAATGGAAATCGGCTGTTCTTCATCACCAACGTCATCTTGTCAGTCAACAAGTCGTATGAGTACAGATTGTGGAAGCTAAACATGACAATGTTTAAAGAAAGTGAAGATGTACGAGCTCTTGACATGTGATCTCAACTCAGATTCGCGGAAAAGGCGCCCATTTTGCTGTTCTCCTGAAGCTTGGCTCTCTCACCAGGGACCACGCCACTCCAAAGCTCATGTGCGCCATCGCGGCGCTGCACCCTTTGAGTCACGCTAACCACTCCCATTAGGCTCAGCTGACCATAAGTAGTCCAGGTGAGCGTGGATGGCGTGTTGGGTGTAGGACCATGATGGCGCACCATGGCCATGGGGTATGTGCCCTTATGTTAAGATCTCGCACCGCGGCATGTCGCAAGAGAAGCAATGCGGACGAGCTAAAGGCGCCATGTTGTTGGGTCCCGAAGCGATCGAAAGTCAGCGATCGCTCATCGCCCATCTAGCATTACCGTGTAACCGTTCTGAGGCCCAACTTCGGAAAATTAGGAGTGGCCAGGGGTAACGTGGTTGACTTTGAATTTTCTTCTACAAAAAATCCTGCTACCTGAACGAGATAACCTATACATATCCGTTATACTTGCTTATCGCACTAAACGTACGTAACAAGCGTCAAATGAGAGCCTTTCCTCGGCAAGGGTCAACGACTTCTCCCTTGTACATTGTGCTGCCATCCGTTCCAGTGAATTTTTCCGAAATTTGGCGAATTCTCGTGGCTAAAAACTTGTATCTGGAGGTAATTTGACTCCCTGAACACGAAAATCACACTGGTCTTGAACGAGAAGGACAGGCTCGCGCGTTATGGGCTTCCAAACGTAGTATTTATTCAGGTAAACTTCTAGACAATAAAGCACAAAATGCAAAAAAAAATATTAACCGGCGGGAAGCAAACCCTCAAAACCTGTCCAGCAGATCAGCAACACTACCGATGAGCCACGGTGGCAACTGTTAGATTATCAACGGCAGTGCTAATGACAAAGTGCCTCACCGGTGAGGCATCACAAGCAAACTTCGACCCCTTCTGACTCGCTTCATAATGCCATTTAGCAATTTCGATTTCCACAGTTATAATCAGTATTCGGAGCTCTATCGATCCTCCGGGTCTCATTTCAAAGTTCCATGGGAAGTAGAATACCTTTCCTTGTAAGACGAGCACCAATAAGTACAACGTACACTGGATTCTCATTGTTGAGTCCGATCACAATTCGTGAACTCATTTGATTGTTTCCGTAGATTTCGGCTCTCACTCCTTTACTGTCAGATATTACGGACCTTCTTCCTGGGTTTTTGCTGATTTCTGCCTGAAATGTAAAAATAAACTGTAGAAAAGTGAAGAAAAGGCTTATTCCGTCTCCAGAAGGCGGGCGTGATGTTTGCGTCACTAGTTGCAGAATATTGTGGCGTTCTAGCCCTCACCCAAGGCGTGCTAAGGGGTGTGACCCGGACGCTCTTGGCGTCATTTTAACGACGGCTTTCACGTTGATGTCGGCCTTTAACGATGATTCTGCCTCCAAGAAGTCAGGAAATGTCCCCAAAAAAGGCATTCGCAGCTGATCTATGGCGCGTTGAACATGTGGATTTGGATGGGACCATGGTGCCATACGGCATCTTCTGTTGGTGTATGGCCTGTTGACAAGGAAGAGTCATTAATGAAGGATGTTAGGTAAGAGGGTCAATCACAAGCGGAAAACCCTTTCGAGGGAGGAGCATGATAGGCATTTTTCAGAGTTCGGGTTCAGGCAATCGCGCAATTCAGGCGTTTCGTTCACCCAATCGCTACCTAATTTATTGGTTCCCCCCCCCCCTGACCTGAATCGCGCTTGATCCCCTCCGTCTGAGTCGCTCGAATCGCGAACTCTGAACAATATCTTACCAACCACGCAATCAAACCTACATCATTGGCAATCTAATGGGAACTGGGTAACCTGTTGGTCATCTCATACCAACTGCAGGTCATCAGCTCCCATTGATTCACAGTTATGATCTCTTGTGTGCACCTCCCTCTTGTGTGCACCTCCCCCATTTCCTAGAACCATGAGGGAGCTGCTGCCGTGAAAAACAGGCGACAGAGCGCGACCAAACGTAACAGCAGGCGACAAAACAAGCAACAGTGATGAGAAGTGAAGACGTCATCGTCGTGACCCGTCCGCGGGGTGAGTGCATCAGTGGTCCTAACGGATGACGATAGAAACGTGGAATTCCTGGTGCCCACACACCGAGGGAAGGAAATACAGCGCCTCCGTGAGAATGCTCTAACCCGATGTTCCTGCCTGCTATCACGCGGCGTGTTAAGCCTCTCTTCCCTGCTATGTCTGCGAGCGGTTGCGGCGCGTGCACGATGTATCGATTAGTTGTCCCTGCGATACCTAGCATCGATCCGTCCTGCGCGACTCGAGTAGAGGGACCGAGGATCGATGTGCGACGCGTAGCGCGTGACGTGAGGTATAACTACATGAGCGACACATCTAGCCAGAACGACTATGATACCGGCAACCGAGTAATGGCATGCACGTTTATATATATACATTATTGGAACTACATGTAAGATGTACTGGAATATAACTACAAAATGATATGCACAACGACAACCAGTAAGTTACCTGTGACTACGATGAAGACTACTAACTACGACTGACTACTAAAAGAACGTTACACATGTCATGGACTTCACTGTGTTTATATGCCACTAGTAGGTGAGTTGAATGCACTACCTGGTCGGGCAACTTGGCGTGTCATACTGTGTCGTGTCGTGGCATAATATTGCACGAATATAACGATGGCAAATGAAGCGGATATATTCGGGCGGTCCACGGCGCTGCTACGGTGTTCGGTCGCTTGAGGCTACGCGTGGAGTCGAGAAGCGAGGTGATGGCGTTGACTGCGATGGCGTTGACTGCCCGCTAAGACGACGTCTGACGAACTGTTGCACGCTCTTGGCGCGCAATGCAACGAGAGAGCAAGAGGTAGGAAGACAGAGTGTCCCCGAACCTTCTAACTAAGCGGGCTTTCCCATGAACGCGTGGGAAGCGGGCGTATGCGTGCGAGCGTGTGCAGCGCGGCTTCCTGCCAGCTTGGTTTGGACAGCTTTACTCGAGGTCGGACGGTGAGTCACGACAACCAGAAACCCTATACTGGCATGGGGGCGCGATCGCAATTATCTGCGCTTCACTACAAACCAAACCTCCTACCTACTTCACTTACACCTATTCGAAATAGCATAGCAAGCGCTTATCTCTCTCTACGAACCCCACCCGCACACAGACCACGCCCACTGAATGAGGAATGTGGGAATGTGGTACACCTTGCTACATATGTGGCCATGACACAGATAGAAATCCAGATGAGCAAACTTTTAGGTGTTCTCGAAAACTTTCCTGGGTATAGGTCGAATTACCTAGAAACGTTCTGCGATACTCGTCCATCCATGTCAGTCGAAGAAATTCCACAGAGTAGTTTAAGTATCCTCGAAAATCACTACTGTTGCAGTGACAGCGCAGTATCTACACGTGAGCGTGTACAGACACCTGCTGCTACTCGTGAAATCCTTCTGATGCATTAAGTAATGTTTAGGGTTGGCAAATGTACATGCGTTTTAGGCGACCAGTCAACTAGGCGACGGTGCAAGATGAGTAAGATACAAATCGATTAGGCCGCCAGGCAATCACGCGTATCACTTATCTAATCGATACCTATCTTGTCTTTTACTTCTGGTCGCCTGAATGGCTAATTTATTGTACAGAGTCCGCGATTCGCACGATTCAGGCGAAAGGAAAAAGATACATATCGATCAAGCGGCTCAGGCAATCGCGAGATTTAGGCTATTTAAGCGGAAAGGATAAGGTACGTATCGAATAGGTGAATGATATGCTCGAATTGTGCGAATCGCGCGATCGGCTGAAACACTATCTCTGAAAAGTCCCTAACTGCCCTATCGCCTGAACGCCTAATCGCCCAATCAACATCCATCTTCTCCTTTTCGCCTAATCGTTTGGTTGCCTGAATCACTGACTCTGAACAATGCTTTAAAACCTCAGAAAAGCAGTCATGACAGAAGGAGACCCCATTGCCGCAATTATTCGAATTATTTTCGCTACATAAATACGTATTAAATAATATTAGAAACTCACCTCTGATATGTTCTTTTTGAACAACATCATGTTCTCATCTCCTTCGTTGTCTTGACCGTAGATGATCACATTTTCGACACCAGTCCATGAATAAACTTAACAGGGTTGATAACTTTTCCGTCAAACCAAGTCTTAAATAGGAACCCATTGACTGTTAGACATTTAGCATGGTTGATAACAACGTTGATTGATGATTACTTTTCTCTCGGAAACAGTGGAAAAAGGCAGTTTTAGCTTTCGGTGAACCCTTGCATTTCGTATGGTTTTCTGCAATTGCACAAACAACGCCTTGGCATTTTACCAAGACGTAGAGCGTGTAATTCACACTAGGTGTTTTGTTTAATTTAGATATTCTCTCTCACAAACTCATATTTATTTTTACTGAAAAACTTTTCACTGAAAATGAAAAAAATCAACAACAATGACATCGGCCTCTTCTGCTCATCGTCAACAAGAAACTCCGCCACTGAAGCGCTGCACTTGAGATGAAGCGCGCTCGAATGGCAATAGCGCCTCAAAGGCGCGTTTTTCAACATGATTTCCGTTACACATTATCTCTTTTAGCTTCAATACTCAATTACAAAAACAGTGTTTCCGAATATTCCTTCTTCCCTTCCTTTTCCCATTTCGCTGCCTTCTATAAGCAATATCCAACTAAAAAATGCTGAATGTCTCCAAAACTCACCCTCCCTCTATGATTTCGTTCAAATGAATCAAAAAAATACTAATTCCTTCCAAAAACTCTCGAATAAATGCAGAGTAGAATCACAAAAAGGACAGAAAATTGCTTTCGTTAGAGAAAAACCGAACTCTGGGGCAAGAGTGACTAGTTCGAACTCCCGCCGAGCAATATTTGAAAAACTGTCAGCGAGAGTGCGCATTTCAAATTTTCTCGCCCAGTGTTGTTTCGCTTTCCGCTCTTCGTCTCTGACCACACGACCATCGCATTTTCGCTTTCAGAGCCCTCACAACCCCGCCTCATCGGACGCTCCACCTCGTCTGACGTTACTTTGAAGTGCTGTACTTTGTCGGTTTTTTGTTTTTTTTTTTGAGTGAAAATTTTCAGGTGGCCTGAAGTAAGCAAACACGACATTAACACATGGGTATTAGAGGATCTACATTCCATGGACGTGTCCATTCAAGGGTAATTATCAAGAAGAAATGATAATTTACAACTATATGTTTTATTCATCATTCCTAAGTAAACGATATATTCCTAAGTGGACGTTTTATATTGGGATTGAAAAGCCCCTTTTTCAAAAAGGGTTCCAAAAATGATGTCTCCAACTTAAGGCCTATTTGCTTGACAAGCTCTACTAGTAATGTGATGGAGCGCAAAGTGTGCAGTAAATCACTAATTGTCTTATTGATCGACATCTGCATAGCTGTGTCCAGCATGGTTTCCACTGACAGAGGTCTACCACTTCGGCCTTGCTTTTAACAGTACCTCTCTGGCAAAAAGAGATCGTTGAAGAACATTTCGTTCCTGATTGTTACATAGACTATGCAAAAACTTTCGACTCTACTGCCATACCTCCGCTAATGAAAAAGCTGGCTCCCTATGGCTTCTGTGGCCAGCATCTTCGGTTCCTTGAAATATTTTTAGTTGGTAGAACTCAAGTGGTAATCAAGTGGTGTGACTCCGACCAATAGCAAAAAGTCCCGCAGTATCCTACGCTAAGTGACGTTCCTCGGGGTACGTGTCTCGGACCATTGCTATTCGTCATATACATCGAGTACCTTGCTGATTCCCTTGCTGACGGCACCTTTTGCAGTATATACGCTGATGATTTCAAAATTTATACCATAAATGACTGCCAGAAGCTACAGAATGCCATTCCTGCTGTTTAAAGTGGGTCAAAGAAGTGGCAACTCGAGATTTCTATCCTTAATACTGCCATCATGGGCATTGGGAGAAACCACCCCGGCTTCACTTTTACGCTGTCTGGGAAGCCGCTCACACGTGTTCATCGAATCGCGATCTAGGTATCGTTTATAATGACATGCTCGGATTTGATGAATACATCCACGACATAACATCAAATGCACGTGCTCGGGCTAATTTTATACTCATCCTTTAGGTCACGTGACCCCATTTTGCTATTTCGGCTTTTTATCCTCTATGTCAGGTCTCTTCTAGAATAGTGTTCCCCGTTTGGTCGCCACATAAGATATTGTTTATAGAAGAAATCGAGAAAGTTCAGAAGAGCTTCAGTTATCGCTGCTTCATTCGGAGAAGTGTCAGCACGCTACCTTATGAGCAACGGCTATTTAAACTCAGTGCTAATAAACTAGCCTTCAGACGACAGTTGCTTGATCTCAGCTTACTTTACAAGACTACCACAGGCTAAATCTGTTCAGAATTGCGCGACCTTTTCGAGTTATCTTTCACCATCGGTACTTCGAGAGGGCACCCTTTTCGCACACGTCCGTATGAGCCCAACACCTCGGCATTCAAAGGCTTTCTGGTCTGGGTAGTTAAGCTATGGAACTCTTTGAATTGTGATTCCTTTAAATGGAAACAGGCCTCCGTCTCCCAAGATCACATGGCGTCCCACCCACTTGTGGAGCTTGCCTTCCTCGTTGGATTATACAACAGCTGATTCAACAAATTGAACTACAAACTCTTCTTTATCGATTGAACAGCGCATCTGATTTTAACGACGAAGTTAACAATTATGAATAAATCACTGTGATTTACTTTGATGATATGTTTTATCGCGTTCCTTTGTATGTATGTTTCCCAAGTTTCATTGTTATATTATAGAACGTTATGTTGTATCATAGGAGCTTACATAGAACGTCCATTTTTCGTTCGAAGGTCACTTGACGTGCGTGCTTGCAGGTAGTGCACTTTACGAACACATTCTTCACCGTGTTTTTATCGGGTGCTATATAAGCGAAAGATCTGAAAAATAGTTGATATCATTTAACATTTATTATCACTTAATATCCCTAGTTATCACTTGATATCACTGAGTCGAAATAAATACCACTCAATGTCACTCATCTCATTTCAATATGATTCTCGAAAAATTTAATGAGTCTTAAGAAAAGCCATTGGAAATCCTCACTTCCCATCAGGACTCAATGTGACGGCTAAGTATTTAGGATCAGAGAAAAGCAGCTTCCTTGGTATGAGGGTGGTGGCCACAAATGGTAATAACACAAACGCGGGCAGAAGCATCCCTGAAAAGCGTAAATTCGAATGGAATGTTACGGTAACTAAATATGTAAATTATTAGGTTGTTCGGAAAGAAATGCGCGTTTTTTTTGTCCATCTATTTCTCTTCTACTACAGAAGATTTTGTAAAACAGTTTTGTCTGTTAGAAAGAGAATTTTATTGCGCATCTTTTGAAATACTTTTGTCTATATCTACTTGTTTTTTTTTTCGAAGAAAAAATTCAAAAGAGAATTTCAATTTTTTTTTTCAAAATTTTGAAAAAAAAAATTCAAAAAAATGCAAGATTCAATGCAATAAGCGGTAAATATTTGTCGCCATGCGTATAATGTTTGCAGAAAGATTTGGCTGTATAAAGTGTCGGGCAAAGTTCCAGCGTTTAAAAAACGGTAATGAAAGCTTGGATGACGAAGAACATGGAAGTCGGCCTCAAGTCGTTGAAACTTTTTTTTCTTAAAACCAAGTAGACATAGACAAAGATATATGAAAAGATGCATAATAAAAATCTCTTTCTAGTAGATTGAACTGTTTTGAAGAATCTTTTATAGTAGGAGAGAAAAATGGACAAATTCAACGCGCATTTCTTTCCGAACAACCTAATATAATCCTATGACGGCATTGGTACCAGGTCACCTCGCCCGTCAACAGTGCTCTACACAGCCATGGGAGGGACAAAAACTTTGAAAGAGGAGGTTTATCGCTGCTGTCGCGTCTACCGGACACACAGGTGGTTGCTCTTTGCTCCCTCAGCTACAATGGAACTTTGAACTTCCTCGTAGTGGATCAGACCCCTGGAACTTTGCATGTGGTCCACATCAGGCAAATACAACATAAATATATGGGTAGCACAAAAACTCGGTTTTTCGTGGATGATTCCTTTGAGGAAGTACATAGATGCCTAAGTCACTATCCAGCTGCTGCTTTTTTGTGCCACTACGATGGGCATCACGGCGCTCTACTGGCTGAAACCATGCTGACCAGGCCTCCTTAGCTCAGTTGACCAATAAGGAGCTCAGATAGGGTGTGGCTAGCTTGGATTCGTGCGAATGTGGCGTCGTGAATGCCGGAAAAAGACGGAATCTGGAAAGCCACCCAACAATCGTGATGTGTGGCTGTGAAGTGACAATCCAAAACTGATGAAGGCGTATTACTTGGTTATTGTGCGATATGCCCTCAAAATAAGAGCTAAATATGTATGATTTACAAAAAATATATGTCAAGCTTGCCCCTTCGAAGATCTGTGTGATTTATGTTTGACTGTAAATAAATAAAAAATGCGGAAATCACGGAGCATCCAGAACGGTCGAACAGGAACTTAAAGGAATCGTCCACGGAAAATGAGTTTTTGTGTTACCCATATGTTTATGTTGTATTTGCCTAATGTTGGCCTCATCCAAAATTTCACGCGAAAAAATGTGAATCTGGCTGAGATACAGCACCACAAAGTGCGGTCCCAGTGGGCGGGGCCTCCGTGTAAAAGCCTCGTCCCGTCTTCCGCCGCCGTTGGGAACGGAGAGTGGGACTGTTTACGTAACCCTCTGTTCCTACAATGCGTCTCCGACCACGGCGGACGACGGGACGAGGCTTTTACACGGAGGCCCCACCCACTGGGACCGCACTTTGTGGTGCTGTATCTCAGCCAGATTCACATTTTTTCGCGTGAAATTTTGCATGAGGCCAACATTAGGCAAATACAACATAAGCATATGGGTAACACGAAAACTCATTTTCCGTGGACGATTCCTTTAATGCGCCTGCGCCTTAAGTTGAAGAGCTCACAGCTCAGAACTATCCAAGAAAATTGCCGTGCCTTTTTTCCGTGAAATTTTTACGTGTTGTTGTAATGTGCTTGCAGAAGACAGTTGAATGTGAAGTTATTAATAATTTTCCTTCGTCTATCCACGGGAAAACAACATTCTGCACTACTACATGATTGTCCCTGGATAACAAAGCCGTCTGGCCCGCATGAACCCCACGTCGTCTTTCCATTTTTTTTGTTAGTGACACACCTTCGCGTGTATTTGAATGTATTCGAATAAGTAAATAAATTAATTAATAAATTCAGATAAATAAATCCTGCTGCCAGAACAATAAATTCCGGTATTTTGCCTATAAACGAGCCTTTCCTAGTCGACAGAAACAATGAGAGTGGTATCTAAAAGGGTATTCATATGGTGCGAATATTGGAGAACTCCAAGCCTGACAATATAAGTACGCGGCAACAGGCGACACCGCGCGACGGAACGCGACAATGACTATTCTAGAGAAGTTTGGAAAACGAAATTTCGCTGAAATCATGATGAAAGAACATTCGAAAGGCTTATATAGAGGGCAAAATGGGGGTGATTTTCAACGTAGACAAAAGATAAGACTCTGAAAAGCGGCGGCAACACCTCTTTTGAAGGTGTCTCTCCACTGGGATGATTCACAGAAGCCTTAGCAGCAGTGACTAACATGAAGGAACCGAAAACCTTTGAAAGAGGTCGCAGCAATTGTTGTAATCACAAGTTACAGGAGAAAGCGAGATGAGTTGCAAGAAGCAGTCCAAAGTTACAAGAAACGATGATATAACAAGCATGCAAAATATTAATCATTTAAATCATAATAATTGGGTGAGTGAAACACGGTGTTTTGTTAAAACAGGATTTCACGACACAGTGTGGTGTATGGCATGCGAATTAAAGGCGCTGTATGTAGTTGGGTCCTGAAACGATTACCCTTTCCTGCTCCATATTTCGCCTGGGACCCAACTACGTACGGCTCCCCTATGTCACACGCAATTCCAACATCATATGGTGTAGGTGGTTACTCTCAAGTGCAGGGCACGTGATGTAATTCTCTGGGCGCAAATTTTTCTTCGAAATTCAACAACTGAATCGAACGCATTGCGCCATAGTGCCGCTATACTATATGCCGTAGCGGCCTGTGCCCTCCTCTCCATTTTGGAAATAATGTTAGTGTCACCAGAAGGTAGCTCTACCCAGTCCTGCAGTCATCTCTAATTCCAGCACTGTTTCCCTTCCCCTCAAAGCGTATATGACCACTTACTGGATTTTTTATTGTGATCTGTTCCGTATGATCGCGTTCATGCTCAGCGCCGACGAGGTGTGGCTGCATTCACAAGCAGTGAGGCAGAATGGCACGAAGGAGATGCTGAGACAACGCAGGCACGGACGAGGCAGTATGGCATAGGCGGAGATGCAGTGGCACGCAACCACGCCCTACTGCCGACACCGCAGAGTATGAATGCGGTCAATTTCAGGTTTTTTTTTTCAAAAACACTAATAATCGTCCAAAATAATGGAATCCAGATTAGGTTAGAGGACAATCATCCTCTCAATCTGGAAAACTTCCAACTCAGATCCCACATTTATCTCATCAAGATTTACAATCAACTATTCGCATCTCATACTTCACCTGACCGAATCTATGGCAACGATTTACAATTGAATGAATATACCAAACAATACCAATCAATAAAGCTTACTTACAATTCCAATACGCTGTAATAGTCAACATATAGTCAACATAGCAATATACACTACAAACAAATTAAAAGATTTTGATGGTTTATTCGGTTCAAAATAATTCATACAGTAGTCCGTAGGACCAGTGGTCACTTTATCTGCAGTATGTCCGTATTGGCGAGTCGGAAAAGCTCGAAATGCACAAGGAGTATTGAGTTTCGTTATGCATCGGTTGTAAAGCGAATCACTGAATAATAAATCGATCATTGATAAAATTATGTTACATACCAGAAAAAAGGATAACTCAATAAATGTGAACAGTAAAAGACAGCGTTCATACTAGGCGGCGCCAGCGGGGCATGGCTGCATGTCTCTGCGTCTCCACCTATGCCAACCTGCCTCGTTGCATCTCTTCCGTGCCTCTCTACCTTATTGCTTATGACGCAACCACTCCCTGTCCGCGCTGAGTATGAACGCGTCCTAATATGTCTTCACATGAATGTTATTGACACATCGGGATGTAACGATATGTTTCTTCAAACTTGAACATTCCCTTCGGTGTTACTGGAGTTGTTGGGGGGAGGGGGGGGGGGGGGGGGGCAGTGCATGTGCTCTGCGTTTCTGATGCTATGACTAGAGCGCGAAGAAGTCATAGCGCTAGCCGAATCGGGTTCGAATTCTGGGTGGAAACGATTCTGACGAAGTAAATTCTTGCTTTTTTCCATCCTCTGCCTAAGCCTTGGCGAAGGAGATTCCTTTTCCCGCGAATACGCGTGAGTGGTTGTTTAGTCTAGTTGAAGCGAATTTCTCGTAATATACCAATGGAAGAATGATGTAGTCGTTTTCTCAGTTAGTTAGCAGTATCTAGACAAGAAATATCCTTGATGCCCTCCCCCTCCTAACTCCACTAGCACCTTCTATGCCCTCTCCGCAAGCTCCGCAGTGCAGCAGTCCACAAACTATCATAGCCAAAAATTAAATAAATATTAAATTAGGTGAATGTGGGTTGGACGGAGACGCACTCGTGCACTATTGCACACCATCGCACCCCACACACTTGACAGCATGTAAAATACCTTAGATGACATCCCTTCCTCACATCTTTAAAGCTTGGAATAGAAATGAAGGGAAAAAGAACGTGTATTTCAGTTCACGCCATATTGCGCATCCCCCAAGCCCACATTTACTCTCAATTTCCCTATGCAAGAGGACAAAAAAGGGCCAGACTTCCACGAAAAAACTCGAACTCACTGTTTTCCATTTGCCAGACGAATTGTCGACGATACAACTCATTAGTGCGTTCGATTCGTTGACGAAGGTGATTGATAGTCTCGAATGGCGGACGTGGAGCACGTTCCATTTGTTCGATTTGAAGCTGCAGCTCTTTACCGTATTGCTGAGAAGCTTTCTGTTCACGGATCACATTACTATCTACTGACTCTTCAATCATGTCTTCAAGCAACGACTTCACTTCTCTCAGCTAAAATCCAAAAACAAGATTTTAGCATTCGAAAATTCGTGGGGTTTCATAAAAGGCACTTACCTCTTCATTGACGTCTTTACGGTTTTGTACAACATGGGAGATGTCGT
Source organism: Trichostrongylus colubriformis (assembly GCA_963978905.1). Classification (NCBI taxonomy): domain Eukaryota; kingdom Metazoa; phylum Nematoda; class Chromadorea; order Rhabditida; family Trichostrongylidae; genus Trichostrongylus; species Trichostrongylus colubriformis. Next base: position 4,388,084 of record OZ022259.1, read on the forward strand.
CCTCGTCAGCACACAGATCATTCCAATCGTCAGGAGTATTCGGACGTGATAGCGGTGAATCCATTCGGCATTGACTAATGGACGACACAAGTATAAGGTTCTTTTCTAGCCAATACTTATGTGATTCTGTCCCGAGGACATCTTCTTGGAGGCAGAGCTGACCTTGCGATGATAATTGTAACCACAGGAGAGCCATAATGACAGGTAGGTCGCTGGCGCAGTTGCTGTCTTTCGCATCCTGAAGTGGACAAAGAGCTCAAGAATTCAGCTGGATCATGCAAATGGCAGGCATGCCATCTCTATGGAATGCGCCACGTTAAAGGTAGTGGTGAGCATAATACGAGTAAAAAAATCCTCAAAGTCGTCAAAATAAAAGCTACGGGTCCAGAAAAACTGTAAGTAAGGAAGAAATTTCGATGATAAAAAGCGTTGCGGCTCCATAATAGCCGCCTCTCCAACAGTTAACACTTGTTTTAACAACGCCTTCCCCTTTCGCTAACAGAGCCCGCCTCCTTTTGAAGTCAACGGTGGAGAAGAGTCCTATTTCTCGGGTTTCTGGTCATCCCACTCCGTTTTTTCTTCACTTTCGTACTAGTAAGCATGTAAACCTTCGTATTTAACGATCTTCTGATACTCTTAAAAGACACCGGAAGGAGTAAATTTGGCAGACTGTGGAATATGAGTGTAGGGGGGGGGGTGGGGTCCACGAGGTCGAATTTCCGCTTCGCGGCGTTTCACTCGCGGCGCCCCCGTACGACTCGCCGTATCGACTGCCCTTGATCGGCCGGCTGAGCGTGACTGCGTCACGTCTGCGCTTTCCACCCATACCACACTGCCTCGCTTGAAGTCTGCCATCCCCTGCCACTGGCACTCGCACCCGCTGTGCCGCTCATCGCGCGCGGCCGCGCGGAAATTCGACCTCGTGGACCCCACCCGGGGGGGGGGGGGTGGGACAGCAGCTGTGCATAAGGAGGAAAAGAGCTCCCATAAGAACAAAGCTACCCCAGAAAATATCACTAAACTCCTTTTTACATGTAACGAAGCTGTTTTACCCATGCTGGAGCCCATGCTATGAGTCTTGGGCAAAAATCCGTGCTGCCAAGCCCTTGCACCCCCTCCAATTTTTTATACACCGGATTTCACTCAAAACTTTGGAAATGTTGAATTGGTCTTTTGAATAAGGCCATACTTATGTCATCCTGAAGAATGCAGCTCATTTATAGCTGTCGACGGACAGAAGCTCAGATGGCTCGAACAAACTCTGATCCATGCACCACAAAAATAGTACTGGCGCTTGCACCCACTACACTATTTTCGCGCTATTCACGATTATTCAAGCGAGAAAAATACAAGAGCCTCGATTGAGGGATCCTATAGAAAAACTGTACAGATAGACTCGCCGGAGGATAAGCATAGCCAAGCATGAATTGAGAAACTCTCAAAGGGGGGGGGTCTTGTTTAGGTGCTACTTAGGCTGTCAAACGAAGACGTGGCGTCACTGAAAAGACCGTCACTTGAGTATCCAGCAGGTAACGATACATTGATTACCGACCCATATTAATATATCAAGGATACCAAAAGAGAGAGGAAGGGAACGGGATCGCATAAAGGTCATATTTCTTAGAAATTTGGCTCTACGCGACGCATGACTCTAGGGATGTCGGACAACCCTCAGACTCAGCTCGAGACTTGCTTGTGTCATAGGATCCCCCCTCAAAAGGCAGTACGATCCCCTATTCCACAAATTACCGTAGCGGATGAGTGTATTTTGAACTATGAAAACTTCAAATAAAACAGCACCCCTCCATTGGGAGGGGTGCTGATTCATTTGAAATATAAACCCTCACCATATCCACCTCCTGTCTCCTTCACCGAGGGCCCTTTGACAGAAGCCACTCTTTCTCTTCAGATACTGCAATCAAGCTTTCAAAAGACATAATACATGTGTTTAGTGTTTTCAAATGCGTTTCGAAAGTTTTTTGAACCCACGTTTCAAGTGCAGAAATATTTGATGAGTACACGGGGAGCTGCGGAAGCACTGTTTACTTAATGGACCAGTCCATAGTGTGAATTTCCTGCTCGATCGCGGCGATCCGTCAATGAAATGGCGGCGGTGCCGGTCACTTGACGAGACGAAGAGAAAACTTGGCGCTTTGCCGCTTCTTCGCTCTTTTCAACTTCTCCACCTGTTACACTGTATCTTCCGTTCAACCCTTCAGTGAATTTCCTTCAGAGGAGTTCAAAATTTCGATTTTTCCAATTTTTTCTTGAACTTTCAATGATCATTGCTCCGGTGATAATGCCTCATAAATCCTTACACCTACTGATGAAGGACAAATTTTTCGACGTTACCCATTTCTTCTATGGGATGCGCCGTGTATTCTAAATCCATTCAGAATCGTGGTGGCAGGTGAATGCAATTAGGCCCATACAATGACTTCTACCAGCTCATGTACGAGTCATTGCTTTTATCCTCCCAGATGGGACTGATACCGATTTACTGAGCATGAGAGATGGAAAGTTGGTGGCCTGGGCGGGCGTAGATGTGGGATTTGATCTCTGCACCATTAGGATGGCGTGCGTGCTATCTTCTACTACACCACCTCCGCCCACCTACTGAAACTGCAGAAGTAACTGATAGGAATAATTGATAGAGTCGTCTGATACAAGACGAAGCGGTACAATCAGTGATAATCTGTTCCACTAGCCATCCAACTCAATTTTTGACTTTTTAAGTCCCAGCGTGCGAAACCGTTCGTATATGTAGAGTAGCCTGTTGTTGTTTTCTTTACTTTTGCTTTTACCATAAGTAAATAAGTAAATAAATAAATAAGTAAATAAATAAATAAATAAATAAATAAATAAATAGTGTTCTGTAACTCCTTACTATCGTGGATGATATTTGTAAAATCCATCACTTACTGTACAGTGCTACCGTAGCGACCCCCTCATCACGAGTTATGCTCAATTTTTCTATCCGCAGTTGCGCCTTAAAAAATATTATCCAAAAAGCTCATATGACGCCTTTTTAGTTTCGGTGGCAGAAAACATCGTTTTACCTGCTAATGAAAAGCTTGCTACATTATCGATCCCTCCACATCCACATCTTTTCCCAAGAAAGCCCATCCAATTCTGAATGATTTCGCATAACTGACTTCGACATAGTTGGTGGAGCCTTCCACGAAATAGGCGTGGCTTCACATATTTTCATAGTAATTATTCGATTACAAAAGATCCACTCGTGATAATGTCGTTATTTGTCGTAACCCTGTTAATTGTCTCATCGATGATGTAGTTTCACAATTTGATGACCATTTTTGATGCATGAATAACCCCTCTAAAGGCTTGCTAGTGGGTGAAACTTCCTCGATGGGCGTGACTTCGCAAATGTTTCCGGCATGTCGCTTAGGTACAAAACTAAGAGATAGTACTGCTTTGCTCATCGTGTAAGTACAACACGTGCGTTAATTGCTCAGCACCGAATCAGACCTGCTTATCACAGCTAAAAAAAACATTTTGCATCATTCCGAGCATTCTGTCTTCATTCAGGAACGTTGTAGCCTTTAAGTGATTTGAGCTATTTAGTGACTTGTAGAGGAAGGCTTGTGAACATATTCGTGCTTTTATCCTGCTGCACTAATCATCCGGGTGGGAAATAGCTTAGGATCTGAGCCCTGGACCATGCCAGTAGGAACAACACCACTTGCCCCTACATCATCCCAACCGAGTGAGCACTACATAATTGGTAAAAAAAGGGTTGGTGGGCTCTTCATAGGCAGCCTTTCTGTGACCCGAAAAAACTCAATGAAATAGCCGAACCCACATTTGCATAGGATTTTCGACCGCACAGCCAGTCGTTGGTAAAGTAGGGCAGCTTCTTATGAAAGTTTGAAAAATAGGTCGAACCGACCTTTGTTTCTAGCCGATGTCATCGGAACCACTTTTTGAATCACTTCATTTTACGACCAGTGGCTTTGCTGTAGATCTTTGCTGTTTCCCTCGGAATGCACCCATTTCATAATTTTATTACCCGTGTTTTCCGTCGAAAATCATCATCGCGAAGTTTTTTTTTCGTTGGTGAAAATCCGATTTTGAATGATTCACCTTCGGTATTGTTACTGCGGCGGCAGACCGGTTGAATTGGCCCGTCGACGAGTGTATTTTTGTACTTTGGTGACCATTTAGGGTGATTATGGATGTAACCCCTCTAATGGTTCGATTCTTAGCCACACATATGACACCCATTTCAGTTATTGACTGGTTCGTTGATGAGGAACCGGTTGGTCGTTGACGGGGTACGGTCTCACAATTTCCGCCTGTAGGACCAGCCTGCATCAGCTAATTCTTCGTGTGATTTTCTTGGATATTTATGGTTAGGAGAAAATTTCGCAGTATTTTATGTGATTGGGTCCTGTAACGATTCGGTGTCGTTCGCCTGAAAAAGGCGCACGTATATGCAGCGCCACCAGCTTGCACGCATCGCGTCGCGTCGCGAAATCTTTTCCTAACAGTACACCCCTTATTTTTGTGACAATGCGCCCATTTTAAAACACCATGTAGTGCTTTACAACTTTCTAGCCTATGGTACAAGCTTATTTTATTAACTTTGCATAAATTCTGCGGGCTTACCAATCGCATAACCTCTCACTTGTTGTTCTGAACTGGAACTTTTGTCGTGGGCACCCTGGCAGGTTTTTCATAGGAAACCTATACACAATTCGGAGTTCGACGCAAACGTGCAAACGGAAGGTTATTTGTGCCGATAGCAGTGCATAGCTGCATAAAACCTGTATGAGAATAGAAATGACTCCAACCACATGCATTACTGGTAGGGGGAAGCCTCCCGGTGAAAGTCAGCGGATTAGAAAAGAACCTCTGGGAGGGGCCGGGAACTTCTGATGATATAAGAAAACCTGCTCAACCGGTCTACAAGCATTGCTAAGTTGTACATCTGACTACTCGGCGTTCGCGGTATTCACCTCAACGCCATTGTAGGCGGAGCTCTACACAAAGTGGGCGTGGCTCCGCATCCTTCGACCGACAACATAATTTTTTGGGAGCTTTACGAGCAGAAAAACAACTTTCTCGTGTACCTCCCATTACCTCACTTCTACGTCTCTATACAACAAACATAGTCGGTCATTTTGCTTTTCGCGATAGCCATAATAACGTCCTTGTGGGCGAGCCGTTCACGAAGTAGGCGTGGCCACACACTCGGTCTATTAATATGCAACAAATTTGTCTGAAGTTTTAAATGCAGAAAAACAACTTCATTGCTAGAACATAACACTTAATTGTTCCATATTCATTTCATAGTTCTCAAGCCTCTTCGGTGACTTCGTTCCATCGTCCTACATTTTTCTAAATTTTCGTAAAAATCGAATACTCAATGAACTTTCAACGAGATATTGTGACAAATTGCGACATTCTTCATTCTTTTTACGTCCGACCAATTCCAATAGAATTGTTTTTGTATTGGTACCCTCTTGACCGATAACTCTGATGACAGGGGAGGGACTGGGTAGAGTTCCATTCTGAGCTCGACAGGATTTCTCGGTAGGACCCGCAGAATATTCAGTAGGATTTGATGGTATTTTGGGATAGTCGGCCGTAGCCGTTTGTTCTTCTTTCCCAAATATAATCGCGCTCGTTCGCTGTACAACAAGTAGTGATTGGCTGTGCGTAAACGATTGTTTATGGACATGAACAGGATTATCGCCATTGTGTAATCTCCTAGACGCTTTCTTTGCCCCCACCCATCAGCAGCCCAGATTCTCGACCAAACTTGGACGAGAGTTCGCTTTCTTCTACTTGAATTTTGTTGTTGTATATGCTGACGAATCTTCTCCTTATGTAAACCTGCAGATTTTGCTGCCAGCAGTGCAGTGGTTCAAAGCACCGCTTCATGGACCGCCCGTGAGCTCGGTTCCCGTTATTTATTTTGATCGATGAGATCATAGCGGCAGCCCCCCAACTCCGCTATTTGCTTTGGTCCTCTGAATTTGAACTCGTCTGTATATGATTCACTCCGTCGAGAATGGTATGTGACTCATAATGCACAGACAAAATGGTGGTAGTAGAGATGCTCATCATCACATTATTGGAGCCCGTTCCCGAACATTGTTAGCCCGGCCGGCCGAACTGGTTTCTAAGGTAAAAAAATCGAGGGTAAAAAGACTACAGTTCGCTCATTGTTCGATGTGGATCGTCAGATAGGCGGTTCGAGATAAATTAAAATATTAAAGGCACACCACGCGATAATCAAACAGTCGACCCCCTCCCACCCTTCCCTCTTGAAGCCTACAGATCTTTGGATATCCATTGAGGTCGCGATTGCGGGGATAGTGATGGCGCATTGTGGTTGCGCAACCAGAATGCGCCATCACTATCCCCGCTCATACTCTCGCTAATCACGCCCTTCTAAGCTCCTCATTGGTCAGCTGAGCTCAAAGGGCGAGGTTAGTGTAGGTCCGAGCAGATGTAGCGTAGAGGTGACTCATCTTGGCGGGGCAAAAAGAAGCAGCCTGCGGTTGCCCAGGTTTGCATTTGAGGACAATAAGGTGCTGACCATACTGGGCAGGCATCGATCAAGACTGTCGGATGAGCCACGCATTTGTCTTCCGCGTCGCTCACCGATGAATATGATCACCATGTTTCTAATAGCACTCGCCCGGATACGGAAGGGTTTTATTGACTGAAAGGAATTTGATTGCACGGGCTCTACAGTAAGAGGCAAGGAATGCGATGGGTTCGGAAAGAGGAAGTGTATCAACTATGAAGGATGACCCGCGTTCCGAAGAGATTACCAGGCACATTTTGGTGAAGCCACGCTAGGAGCGACCTATCATGGCCCTGTAAAGTCCCACAGACACCCCTCCCAGGCCTAGCTCCACCTCCAAGTGGGTGCATCATGTGCTAGCACAACAGATACGTATGACTCCGATCGATAAGACAGTGACGCGAAGAGCGAGAAAAAACGTCCATGACGAGAATCAACGAGAAGATAGTAGTCCCATCTGTCCCACCTCAGGGATTTTTAGGCATTTATTCGGTTTTTAGTCATAACGGTACTACATAGTTCAATTGTCATCTCCAGCACTGAACTCCATTATCATACCCAAAGTCAGTAATACAATCCAAACATAATTTGTATAATATATACAGTATCACAGATACAGCGCATATCCTGCTTCTAACGCTCTCACAACCCATTTCCTTGCAGTCTCATTTGAACACGATTTATCCGCCCTAATGCTTCCATGATTTATGTTCGTCCAGCCGTACATAGGTGTCCTTCCCACCTGACGCAATTCTCAGCAATTTTCAGCTGGGTTGCCATGCGACATTTTTTTTCGAAAGTCTCATCCTGATGAGCTTCCTCTTGATGAGGAGCAATCAATTCGGGAATATTTATGAATTTCTTTGTTATGTAAACACTCCGGAAAACCACTTACGATTGAAAATCTTTATAAAAACCAAAGTAACACGGCGGTTAGTGCAATGGGCGTGGTCTAAAATCGCTCAGGACTGATCGTGTTCGAGAAACTGGTCATTTTACATGCTATTCCATTCCATGGAAGCAGCATACATCAAGTTAGTTCGAAACATCGACTGGATAATTCCGTTGTTTTTGTTTACTGGTTTATGATAGCAGGCGCGTATCCTCTCCAACCATGTTTCGAGCTCCAGACCGCTTCCTTACGATCTCTCAAAAGATCCCATGGCTAAGATTGGCCGCGTAGTTGGTCACAAGCACTGCTCACCTCCCAAACAGGATCCTCACTCCATCCAGACAGTTGCCATGGGCCTACATGACTAGTTATGGTAGCTGGGTAGCTGTAGAAACCGCTTAGGTCCTTCTTAATGAGAAAACGGAAATTTGGCCGTAACGACCATTCGCCCAATGGTGAAAGTGCTTTCTATGCGTTTTTCCACTACATTCACATAATTTGAGACGCATGTAATGACGCCCAGTCGTCCTCAAGGACGCAGTAGCTTCGATTAAAATGCATGCATGAAAAACAAGACTGTAATAGGAGACCTTCCCTTCCCTCAGAACCCTTTAATTATCGTCTTCAGCGTGATTTACGAAGTAGCGCGTCCGCATGTGGCAATAATCTGGCGTGCGATCGCGTAGCGGTCGTTTGAAAGCATGTAATAGTCATGATTGGTACAGTTCTTCTCGCTTTCACCTGAGGATCCCTTACCATCGGTCTTCAACGCAATTTTTACGAACTAGCACGTCCGCATGTGGCGAAAAGTGTGCGTGCGGTCGCGTGGCGGTCATTTTGAGACCGTGTAATGGTCATAATCCGCACAACCCTTTTCGTTTTCAGTATTCTCATAACAATCAAAACCATTTGATTTTCTTGTTCAGGTGCTTGAGTAGTGGCAAGATTACAGGTCGTAAGAATCGTGAGTGCGGTCGCGTAGCGGTTAGCATAAAAACAAGAACTTGTCATTATTCGTACAATCCTTCTTACTTTTGTTATACCCTATTTCTCATAAAGATCTTGGGGCACCCAAACGTCTATAAGCGTTTGAAGTCGTAGCTCTGCTGAGTATCGAAAAAATTCAGCGTGCGGTCGCGTAGCGGTCAACTAGGGGACGTGTGATGTTTCATGACTCATGCAATCGTTCTCGTTCTCGCTGTTGTAGAATCACTCTCAACTCCGCTACATACATCTTACACAATCCTTGCCCCCTCTCTCTCTCCCCCCCCCCCCTCACTATCGTATGGGAAGCCTCGCGCGGTGTCCTTCAGATCAACCAATTCCAATCGTGCCTTACACTAATTTGAACCTTGAAAGTATGATGGAATTTGTGGCGGCGGAGAAGAAATAGGGATGATGCGATTAGACGCTCAACCAGGGTCAAGCGTCCAGTTGAGGGAAATTTTCAAAAAATACGACCCCCCCCCCCAAAAAGGAGCCCCCAATACGACCCCCCTTCCTGGCTTAGGTAAAAATAATGTCCAGAGGGATGCCCCCTCCTCCCCCCCCCCTCATTGTGACAGCACCAGATGAGCTTCCCATGCATATACTCGAAAAAGCATTCTACAAACTATTATATTATGGACACACATTGACTCATGTCCATCAATGGGCTGTGATTGAATAAAAACTGAATCAGTAATAATGAAGGCACGAGAACTGGACAAGTCTAGAAATGATCCAGAAGGGGCTCTCGATCAAAAAAACAAAAACAAAAGACTGTCACCTTTGAAGTTTCGTTTCAGGCGACGGGCGACCGCCCGTTTCGGGCGACGTGCGAAGCGGTCGCGTTGGAGCGCGTTATCTTATTATCACCCCATACTAAATTCCGACATTATTAAAACACTTCAAACTTTACCTAGAGCCCATCTTTCAAGCAGCTGTGACCTGTTTTCCCAATAACTTCCTTAGACCTATCTATTGACTACTTGCTTTCCCTTATGGTTGCTTAGTTCTCGATATGGGTTTCCAGTTGAGGGTTAGTTGAGGGGAATTTCGGAGTGTTTCACTTCAAATGACCATAACTTCCTTCAAACTTAACTACATGAGTTCGTTTGGGTGAAGCAGAGTCTGCGAGGTTTTTGCTTTCGAATGACTACCTGAGCTATGCCACATCTCTGAAACGAAGCAAGAAAAATTCAGAAAAGCTAGTTGAGGGGACCTTTTTTTCGTCGAATTTGCGAGATCTTCCCACGAATCTTCCCTAAAATCGATTCATTGTTGCTGAAATTTTTCCAGTATGCATCCTTCGCTCTCGGAGGCCTAGTGGGAAGGCGAGAAGCGTCGGTCAGCTTTTCCGTGGGATGCGCCATGCATGGGGATTTCATCCACATTCTCAATGAATACAAACGTTTCTCCGGTCCGCATAGTGGCCGCCAACACTAGATTACGTACTTGCGATCGTAGTAAGATATGGAAGAAGTCCATATCAGCTAATTTTCCGCTTTCATCCCACTGTTTTTGGAGTGTCCATCCACGGTGGTACCCGCTGATAGATATGCTTCCCACGACTTATCGGTGAATTCCGGAGGTGTCTCTGTACGTGGTTCCGGTGTCAGCGGACCAACAAAAGAGTTATTGGTACTGGCCGGTTTCGTTGTGAATTGCGCCATGCATGAGGTTTCCATGATGATTAAGTTAAACTAGTTTTGGGTAAACCCATTTAGTCAATTTGATCACTTCTCCCTTTACACTTTAGACCCTTAGCCTGAGAAATTCTGCTGATCACTGCCTACCTCGACAATTACGACCCCCCCCCCTCCTAGCGGACCAAATACGACCCCCCCCTGTTGAGGATTCCTCAACGGAGGCTTGACCCTGCGCTCAACTTCAGATGGGTCCATTTTATTGCTTGATCGAGCGTTGACCTGATGCGCCTCAGCTGTGTAACTCAAAAGACTAGCGTTAGAATTTGATGCTTAATTGAAGAGTTGACTAGCCTGTTGTCCGAAAACCTCCCCCATAAGGTCTTCCCAAAGTCCCCTCCCCTGTGTATAGCATGCTGAACATTTACCCATGGGTTCAAGATGAGTTCTTACGTGAAAAGACAAGAGTGCTCGCAAGGAGAATTCTGCACGAAAGAGCCTCTAGGTGATTCCACGAGTTTCGGCAAAACTGCTCGCAATTCATTTCCATCCCAGCTTCAAGATGACTGTACACTTCCCTCCCCCCCCCCCCTGTACCCCATCGGGGATAGCTTAGTATCACCCGACCTATTAGAGGTAAAAAATCTTCATCGGCTCGGGAAGTATTGGCCCGGTAGCCGATAGCGAAAATAAGGCGTACGGTCATGTAGCGGTCAATCACCTTGGGAACGGGTAGCGTGTCATAGCTTGTGCAAGTCTAGAGGATATTTCGAGTTTCTATAAGGCTGTTTGCGAACTATTCCCCCACTTCCTCCAAGACGTTCAATCAATGTGCGGTAGAAATGCCACGTGCTCATTGTCAGTCTCTTTCTCCTACTCATTTGATTCTCGTTCTGAACCTTCTTTCTTGTACACCTAGCAAATGGCATTAGCCGAATGACAACGTCAAGCTGGTCGCGCTTACCGCCCGAACTCGTTTCTCGACGACGACGACGACGACATTTTTTGTTCAGCTGTTTTTTTGCGTGTGTTCGCCGCTATCTTCTCTACATGTGTAATTAACGCTCGTTCCTCCTTCTTCATCTTGCTTGCGACAGACAACTGAACGACAATTTTCTCGTCGTCCTTGCCATTCCTCCGTGAAGGTCTGGTATTTTTCCATCTTTTCATATTCCCATATCCAGGCTCATGAAAGAATCCTTCACGAAAATTTTTTCCAGCACAAAATTTTGTGGCATTTGTTACTATGGACCACTTGCAAAGTTTTACGCGAAAAAAACAGAATCAGTAAAGGTCCTTCCCCTCGGAATTTCCACAATTACTGGACACACCTGTTTAAAGGATAAAGTTTTTGGCGTTAATCAATCCCTTCTGTGGGATGCGCCGCACATTCTAGTTCCATTCAGAATGTGATGGCTGGTGAATGTGATGTGGCCTATACAATGACTTGCGGGGGCCAGCCGATGTTCAAGTCAGTGCGTTTATCCTCCCAGACGAGTCTGGTACAAATTTACCGACCCCGGAGGGATGGAAGGCTTGGTGCACGCGCACACAACCCTCACCGCGTTTACCGCCCAAGGGCGCGAAGGGGACGCATTCGTCCCGCATCCGCGGGGCCGAACGGCTCCTCTGGGACACAATGGGCTGCTGCTCCCAGAGGCAAAATTTGGGCTCCTCGGGGACGCGCCGGCATCTGGCCAGCCGGCGCTGTGCGCACGAGCATGGGCGGAGGTGGTGTAGTGACAGGTGGCGCGCACCCCACTCTCATGGTGCGGGGATCAAATCCCGGAACGCCCGCCCAGGCCAACCAAGCCTTCCATCCCTCCGGGGTCGGTAAATTGGTACCAGACTCGTCTGGGAGGATAAAAGCACTGACTTGTACATCGGCTGGCCACCGCAAGTCATTGTATAGGCCACATCACATTCACCAGCCATCACGATTCTGAATGGAACTAGAATGTGCGGCGCATCCCACAGAAGGGATTGATTAACGCCAAAAACTTTATCCTTTACTTTTAACTGGACACACAGGTGGCGTAGGCGGGGCCACGAGGGCTTTGGGAATAGAGCGGAGGTATCGGTGATCGGTGATGTATTGTGGAGAAAGGATACTCAGGATCGAGTGCCGAAGTATCTCGCTATCGACAACATTCAAATGTTGTTCGGCGGGATTTCAGGAAAAACGTTTTGTTTCCAGATTCCGTGTAAGAACAGTGGAAATTTTTTCGTTCTTTTTCTGTTTTTCTTTAAATACTCCATTTAATTTGATGTTTTCGAAACATTCATTCAACATTTTTGCCGTCACTGTAAAAGGTGAAGCGCTTGTCTGTCTGATTGCTTTTGAATTTTGGGATTAGGTCTTCTCAGATAAGCCATGTGTTCGATTTCCTTTGAAATCGTAGAGCTGTTCAAATGAGATTTGGTCCATACGGGGGCCACGAGCTACGAGCATAGCAACGAACTCTTGACACAGTCCAGGGTCAAGCACTGCTTTGAGTAAAATTTTTGAACAGTTTGATTTTCCGAGCTGAGCCCGACGATACGATTTATCATTTCCACGAAAAAAATCCTCTGGGGATTATTTTCCTGGATACGGTCCCCACCCGTTTTTTTGACCCACCCACCGTAGTTTGACCAGTCATGAGAGCGGCAGCGGTGTCAGAAGCCTCCCTTTCTCTCCATTAGGTTCCGATCGGGAACGCTTGATTTCTAGACGCGTGTATTTCTCTCTGACAATGAGAAAAAGACCAATAGCGATCCCGATCATACCTTGCCTGCACTGTCGTTAACGCGGGAGATTGCCGCTGATCAAATCACAGTTTTTGTTGGAGTTATATTAATGAGGAGGGACAATGTGTTTAATGTTAAACAGTAACGCGCCTTTACATGGGTATTGAACAGTAACATAAACTTTATAAAGCCATACATGTATTGACACGTCAATCATGTAGAGGCATGTTACTATTCAAAATTCAATAATCCGTCCCCCCTGTCTAGAAAGACACCCTCCCTCTTAAGAAAAATTATCGATTGGGCAACTCTCAAGGGTGGAGCGTCACAGTTGTTATGGGCGTCTAGGTCAAACATATTGTCTCTGTTTGCGTTTTCGTTACTTAATGACGCCCAGGTTGTATTCGTATCAAAACCTCTTACTGTTCCTCCAAGTTTCTAGAAATTTCCAAGAACTTCCTGAAATCTGCTGAAAATTATTGTCCTCTAGCAGTCCACTTTGTTCTTTTGTTGATTGTTCGCATCATGGGCCGGTTCCATCCAACGATCTCAGCTGTTCGAGTGCCGTTTTTTTCACTTGCTCTCTTGTACGCGGTTTTACGTACGTTAAGGTGTGTCCTACTATTTGCATTGAATGCTGAGTAGCCGTTTTTCGTCCGAAAATTGGAACGTCATCACATCCTACTACTTCAGTGTGGTTAGGAGGGGTTTCAAGAAAGTGTAAGATAACAGTCAACCCCTGACATACATATCGTCAAGGACCGTGGGGGGAGGGGGACAGTTCTGAGAGGGATTTCCTATACGCCCACACTCGTTATGAAAACAGTGGATAAAAAACTAAAGTTGTCTACGATTGAGGCCTAGTGGACACCCGTTTGAACTCACTCTAGCCACGCCCACCTGGGCTCCTCAATGGTCAGTTGAGCTAACAGGGCGTGGTTAGCGTGAGTCCAGCGGATGGGACTCCGTGATAGCGCATCTTGATGGCACAAAAAGAGGTGCACTCCGAATGACCCAAGGATCCACCGTCTCAAAAGGGCAATCCGACTAATCTGACTGTGATGAAGTGTTTCCTTAACTTTCCGGGAGAAAGTGATCATAGGTGCTTTCTCGTTTTGGAGACAAAGGAGATGGATCTCTAAAAACTCGAATAGTCGGCCACTGATCGGCTGAATGCGATTATTCGGAAAATCGGAGAATCCAGAGAGACCTTCCCCTGGCGTACTTGCCTCAGTTTTCATATCCATAAATTCCCATTCCACCGCGAAGGGCGCCTTTCGCCATCACTGCTTATCCAACATCTTCATGGGTGTGTACCGGTTACGTCTGAAAATCGTGTTGCAGTGTCGCGCTCGCGGCGCCATCAGTACGACTTGCCGCAGTTGGTGCGGAGCTCAGGACGCTATAATTTGATACCATAAGGTACTTTCACACCTTCTAAAAAGGGTTGCCAAATATTTCAGAAGGGAGTACCTACGAATTAATTTCCTTGATGTGGAGGTTTGGTTCTCCCAGGTTTCAAGGCCATCTCAGTGACTTTTTCTCTCATGTCGAACAAGTCTAGTAACAACCAGTAGTTTCCGCAAAGATGAAAAACCTGGTTAGCTTGAGCGAGTTTGGACACCGCACTACGCTCTTAACCACAACTACAAGTCTACCTGAAACCTGGGCAAGAAATTTCTGTTTCACAGCCCTCCCACTGTTCACACTATTCTTTGCCCCCCCCCCCCACGCCCGTTCCGCCGTACCTCGATGACCTAGCCACATGGCACAGTTCCCAGCAATTTTCCATGGCGTGCATCGTGCAAAAACTTTTTCATCGTGCGGTATCACCGTCTCTATATGATGCCTTCCCCACGTAAACAATTTGTTTAGTGTTTGCTTATGCTTGTTTACTTTGTATTTTATATATGGCTACCCTCCTTGTTTTTTATTTATGGCTTTTATGGCTATTTATAGCTATTTATGGCTTATTTATAGACATTTATAGCTATATGTATATGAGACTTCGTGCTGCAGAAGTGGACCAATCAAACAAATCTCCTTCTGGAGGCAGAGGGTCCGGTAAGAAAAGGAGGCGTGGCAAAAATCGTTCAGTACAGACCATGTTTGAGATGACAAACCGATAGGCTATCATCATTTGTTGACGATCTTCGAATCGCAATATCTAATGCAGTTTCAAAATGTTAGTAGTGTAAGATTTCGAGTATTATCGGTCACACTTCACGACGGGCAAAGCGCACGTGTCAAATATAGGTATCGATTATTAATTCTTCGCAGCGCGTTCCCACAAACTAGGCTGGGGCAGCAAGCATTCTGTTCTGCATGAAAATGATTAGATATGGCTAGATACTAGGTGCTAGAAATAACCATTAAAAATCTCTTTTTATAATCTGAAAACATACACCTACAGTCGACCGCTGGACGAGTTTTCCTGCAAATGTGGACGAGTTTTCGGCAAAACCTTAGGAACACATCGAGGTATGGGCGAGTTATGTCATTCGTAAAGAGCGCCTTCATACCGCAAACGATCAGCAGCTAATCTGATAGAATTGATGGGGCGACACTTGCTATCGATGGTCATAAATTATGTATATATGCTGTGTACCGCTTGTAGAGCCAGTTTCAACGGGGGGGGGGGGGGGAAGGGGTGTTCCTTTTACCCCGCTGGCTGCTGAAGGGCGTCAACGAGTTCTCATACGTGGCTGATAGCTTTTCTTCAGTGACTTCTTTCCGTTGTCTATGACACTTGGGCAGAGGTCGTCATGTTGTCTTAAGCCGCTCTCGAGCTGTTTAGTTTTCGCATAGTTATAATTAGGGCGATAAAGGGATTTTCAGATAGACTCTTCCGGGGGTTTAATTCCTCTACTTGGCAGGGAAGATAGAGCACTACTGCTCTATTGAATTAATATAGTGCGTGCGTCGCACTTCTCGCGCGCCGTGGCTCAAGGCGATTGTCCTGACCTATATCCTTCTTCATCATTCAATCCGCCCATATTGAATGTCGAAGCTCAGTACATTTAATATTCAATATTCATTTACTGGGCTTTGGCATTTAATATGGGTTGAAGGACGAGGAAGGGCATAGGTCAAGACACTCGCCTTGAGCCACGACGCGCAATAAAAGCCATCTGCTGAATGACCACGCTATGAAAGGATGTGGGGACGTGTCTTGCTTGTTGCCCCGGCCGACACCCGCAGACGAAGAGATTGCCCAATGTACAGTCTCTCAGAGTAAACCATGCATACCACCTTCGAGTATAATCATGGCATAACAGTCAAACATTTTCGTTCCGCTCTGTTCTGAATATTAAGGTAAACCAGGGCTCGGACTTTCAAGGAGAGCCAGTGGTTCTCCACAGGGAGGACAGCCATGTAGAGTTTTTCAGTGCGCCGTCAAGGCAGTCCGAGCACATTAGTCTGTCAATGAGGATACGCTTCAGACCGCTTGTGAAGGGAATCGCTTTGTACTTGATGACTTGTGACAAGAGGGGGGGGGGGACAAATTGGCAGCGTGAACGGGAAATCCGCAAGACGAGACACAAAGGGGTACAAGCTCAAGTAATCGCGAGGTAGCAAAAACGGTACTTTCAAGCAGTTTCATACTGTTGGCCAATTTGCTGCTTATTTACTCAATGTAGACGTAAACAAAACCTCACATGAGATACTAATTACAATTTTTTCTGCTATGCCGAGCTCACATGAGAACTGCAACCAGGGGCCAATAAAGCACATAGGTATGAAGTGACCGTCTTATTACCTAACCGGGTCTTATTAGAGACCTCGTTCTGCGAGCCTTTGCGTATACACTCGACCCTGTACAGTTTTTCTTTTCAATCCTTTTTTTTAACAATTATTTCTCACCGCGACTCTCATGCCTTGTTACTTTCGTCTGGTTCTCATGGGCCTCCTTCCAGAAACTCTTCAGGAAAGTCTTTTCTATTAGCTTTCAGCCTGTTCACCCTAAACTGTCCCACACCAGGCTGGCCATTCTGACCCTCCCTAGGACGATTGTCATTGAGATGACTGATAACTGATAGCATCAGCCGCAAGGTCACCCCTTGCGTTATCATATTTCCGTACAATACCATCAATGTGGAGCGTTGATGGGGTTGTTGGTGTTTACCAACTAACTATAGCGCCTCTTATCACTTCATCTATATGACGGCTCGCCGTCTGATTATTGTTTCGTCGCCCGCGCCTTCCGAAGGGTGTTGATAGTCAGGTTCATAACAGATTGGATCATCGGATACAGTCCTGTCCGTTAAGCCACGCCCCCATGAACTTAGAGGACATCCGAGGGATTTCACGCACTACCTGACGCCTTGAACGGGCAATTTTCGCAGCACGTTTTTGTGCATCGAGTCAGTCAGTCAGTCGGAGGCCCAATCCATTTCTTGTGCTTTGCCGTGCACGGGATCTGCTCTCACACACTCTCCTTGAGCCTCGAAATTCTCCCTTACACTTCTGAGTTAATCTATTCTGACTTTTTTTGAAGATTCTACATCGTTTTGGAATGATTGTTTTCGTTCTCCCACACTTCAAGAGAAGTTGTTCACGTGTTTGTTTTGAAAACAAACCCGTCTTGATCCCACTTTTTCACTCATCAAAGGATGTAGCAAAAGCCTTCATTGCTCTTAGCAATCCCTTACTGGAATGCGCCACGCATATTTGTTTCATATACTAAAATCGGAATGGTGTTTGAATCGATGTGGCATTCAAATGAACAGTGACTAATGTGATTTTCAATCGATCGATACCTATCCTTTGTATGAGCAGCATTTTCCTTTCTTTTCTTAGTTACAGTAAGCTGGGGTGGAGGGAAGGGTACTAATGCGCAAGTGATGAGACCGAAACCAGTGCTGAACTCATGAAAGTAAAGTGGAAGGTGTAGGTTGGCCTAGGCGGGCATTGATCCGGGACTTGATCACCCAACCATTCAACTAGAGGCCCTCTCAATTGTCACTACATTAGAGTCGACCAGTGGAAGGCATGGTTAAGGAGACTAATTGAGAAATATAACCGTCATACCGTTCTTCCCCTCCCCCCCCCCCCTTTCCTACGGATACGATCCTCTTCCATGACCGGCCGTATGCTATGCAAAGTGTCTCCCAAAAGGTGTCGTAAGTCGTCAAGCGGCAATTAAAATGTAACTAGAGGGTATGGAATATGGCTATTCATTGAGCTCTTTGACCTACAAAAGTGAGTGGTAGTTGAGGAACTCCTTATGAATGCTCTGAAAGATATGCCCCCCCCCCCTTTGAATCTTTCTCAATCCTTGCTTGACCCTGGATGACGAAACTTCCGTCCAAACTTTAATTATGATGAGTGTTTTGGTAACTATGCATGTAGAGATTTTTCATGAGGCTGGTTAGCTCTTTGAAGTTTAGCCCCGCCCTGACCACGCCCCTGAGCACTATTTCAATAGCTGACCACCGTTTCGCCTCGATTGGTTTCTATCACTTCCGGCTATGTTTGTGGATTGTCCGGGTATCCTTGTATCTGTTTTCCATCAAAATGCTTAAATGCGCTCCCATGGCCTTGGGCTGCATGCTGAAAAAGCGCAGCACCTATTGAATACCTTGAGAGTGCATTAGCTGCGAGTCTTAAATCGTCGTCCAAAAGGCCATTCATGTGCTGGCCGTCGTCGACGCGTGTGCGTCGATTGCTGCTGGGTTTTTCTACGTAAGCAAGTTCATCCTGTGCGAACCGTTTTTTAGCCCTAGCGGCCGCCGATAACCTCCTGTCCGGTCGCGCTCCATCGCGGAATAATAGTAGTAGCGGCCAAGGCAAGGAGGCAGAAACTACGATGCACACTGCATGTAATTGATTCGGCGTTCTAATTCATATGGTACGAAAACTCAACCCAATTTCGGCTTCATCAAGTGGTGGCTAACGGGATGCACTGTGGATTGTACAGCCCGATTTCATGTTCAACCGATCAATATCTATGTTCTGTATGAGCATTATCTTCGTTTCGCCGTCCGCTTAAGACAGACAGGCAGATGGACAGACAGGCAAACAGGCAGACACAGAGACAGACAGAGAGATAGGCAGACAGACAGGGACAGAGGCAGACAAGCAGACACATAGACAGACAGACTGACTGACTGACAGACAGTCGTCAGTCAGTCATACACGAACAGACCGATAAACAGACAAACAAACACGTCGACACAAGAACGAACAAACAAACAAACAGATTGAGCCTATGTAGAGCATGGTAATATTTCACTTCTTCTGGGCTATCCATGGAAATTCGTATATGGATCTCCAAGGACGGAGGGGGGATAGCCCATAGTTGTGCTGATTCACTACGATGCTTCTTGAGATGCTGCTCAGAATTCACTTAGCAGCTGATGGGCCACTTACGGTCTGATGACTCAGAAATACTCCGTATTCTGGCTATACGGCATGAGATGGCGCTATATAATCGATGACTCAAATATTGTTTTTTCAAAGATTACGACACTCCCACTGGTGAGTAACCTCCTTCCAGCTGCAGAACCCCACCCACTCAATCCATCAGGAAAAGATTATCATCATCCACCACCAGCGATTCCTTCTCTCACATTTTTTGTAGATTTAGCCGAATAAGTCGTTTGTCATTAGATTTACGATTCCCTTTCTTCAAACAGAGAAGCTCCGTTTAGGCCTCAGCCACTCCGTCAGCGATTCTGCCAGACGGGAACTAGAACTTTTCGTTCAAAAATGTATCCGAAGAGATCATGCATTTTTATCTATTTCATGCCTAGCGCCGTCATATTGTGCCCATTGCAAATTATTGTGCGGGTTATGGGTTATACCATGAAAGGCTGTTTATGAGAAATTTTAGGAAAAGTTCAAATTTCGATCTGTTTTTTTGCTTGGATGAGTCTTATATGAAACTTGCAAACGTTCTTTTAGAAGAAACGTCCAACCACTGAACCCAAACCACGCCTTCCCTTTTAAAGCACCTCATCCCCGTCTACAGAAATCAAGTCGAAAAAGGGTGTTCGGGCTCTAATCAAGGACCAGGGCTAGAACAACATTGTATAGGATTTTTATCAGCATGGGGAGCTAAATCCGTAATGAGATAGCTAATCGTAAACAAGGAAATACTCTGATTCTCTTGGTGAAGAGATAAAATCGCAAAAATAAACGATGAAATGCGGATGAGACGAATGAGTAGATAAAAAAACAAAAAATTTTCCCACCGTGAATTTCCATTTTTTCATCTCAAGATATTTTTGCTGAATTAATGCCCAAATAAATTGCTCCCATGACATGCCAGTAGCAACAGACGCCAATCGACCGTCGAAGTATTTGCAATTTTTATCGACTCCATACCTGTTATTGGTGTAACCTATGACAATTTCATACCTGGATAACTAACAAAGCTATTACAATCTACGAATAAGACGAGTGCTTTTCAGTGTCAATTCACCACAGGGAAATCTCCGAAGTCATGTTGACCGCATAGAGGGGGGGGGGAGGGACACTTTGGTAGGCCGCGTTCATAGTTTGATTAAATGCTTCAAATTTTCCTTTTTATTAGGGCCCTTATTCAGCCGTTCATTTCAGGTTGTAGGCAAATATCATAGTAGCTCTCAGCATCGATTTCTAAGACGATCAAAAACGTCCATATGGGGGCGGAGTCTGAACGTAGAAACCTGTTGCTTTACCACTTCAGAAACTTTTCGCCACCAAAGGCCACATTTTGTCCGCATTAGCACCTGGTTACTCTATACAGATCATACACGCTCTATCGCAATGTGCACTTACCTCAAAATTGCCCAAAGTCAGTTCATTTGAAACTTTAGCGGCTCGAATTGAGCAGCATAGATGGATTTCGTACGTACGACGAGCTAGTGAGTGTGGGTAACTTGTGGGTTAACGGAGTGATTAAATCCTGACTGGTCCATTTTTCGAAACTTGTGGGTTAACGGAGTGATTAAATCCTGACTGGTCCATTTCTCAATTTGAGAAAATGCTATCAAATTGAATTCTCCCCCTTCGACTTCACAAGACCCCAACATTTTCCATTTCTCTGAAAGGCTTCAGCCTAACGCTGGGGACACGGCACTCGTGAGGGTCAGATCTGCGTCTCAGTGGAGGGACACGCGTTAATCTCCCAGCAAAGAGACCATCTTCTCTACCAGTTCTCGAGTGTTTACTAAGGTTCGTGACCATTAGCTTTGAGAAGGCGACGAACCCTTTTGCCTGGGAACTTCAAGCATTCACAAGAGTGGTGATCACAAGTTATTTCCTTTTACTGATCAGCATCTGAAATTCCAACGGCTTCTCCACTCGTGGGAAATTGCCTTTGAAAGGACACAAAAGGGATGAGGAAGAAACCAAGACAGAAAACCGTTTTTCGGTAATGGGCTTACGTCCAGTACCTGACCATGAAGCATCGATTTCCTGGCTTTTGTGGGATGCTCCACGCATCCCTGACAACTTCCATGCTTTTAAGGATACCTATAGACCTCACCTCATGAATTGAATAATTTTTGCCGCTGCTTCCAGTGCAGCTTCCATATCGCTGTCTATTCTGTCCAAATTGCCCGTCATCGTGACCCAGCCCGGTCTGTCTGTCAGCAATGACACCTCTTGACATCGCCGGACCTTGCGCCTCCATTAGTCATATAAATGTCTTATGTACGGCTATTATGTGACCACTTCGAGCGGCTTTCGCCGTCTATTTTCCTGGACTACACAACTTTCACTTTACGGCAGTAAACTTACGATTCTTCAACACGCCTTGCTCTTTTTCATGACTGATTTATACTCAATTTAAGTGATTAAGCAAGATACATGGCTGGTATAGAAAATCCGCCCACACCCAGGTTTCTAGACATGGCCGCTTCAGACTACCACCTTTTCGGATCCATAGAGCATAGCCTAGCCAGCACGTGGTGCCGTAACATTGAAGAAGTGTGAACATGAAGTGTGAAGTGTGAAGTGTGAAAATGAAGTGAACAGAAGTGTGAAAATGGGAATGGATCACTTCCTAACCACCATTTTCTATCGTCATGGTATATCTAGGTTACCAGAAATATGGGAAAAGATTATATATAGCTAGCAATTGGAAAAATTTCCATTTGAATTATTTGTACCATTTTTGAAATAAAAGTGTTTGTTTGCAAAAAAAATGGCCAAAACTAAGTTTGGTGCCTGATAGCATATACTATATTATTTTATTATGTTAATACTGAATATATCTAGTAGGGAGTATTATTATTATTATTATTATTATTATTATTATTATTATTATTATTATTATTATTATTATTATTATTATTATTATTATTATTATTATTATTATTATTATTATTATTATTATTATTATTATTATTATTATTATTATTATTATTATTATTATTATTATTATTATTATTATTATTATTATTATTATTATTATTATTATTATTATTATTATTATTATTATTATTATTATCATTATCATTATCATTACTACTAGGATGCTGGGTTATGGGCAAAAGCTTTGGTGTCGGACGGGACTCGAACCGTCCCAGAAGTAACTTTCGCATCGCGGACTGCGGCGATAATCAGCAGTTATCTGAAATTAAAAAATCAAAAATCACTATTACCATTATTATCGAAACTGTTGAAAAATTTTCAGTTAAATTACACCCAAGAAACTCATTTACTTCTCAATAGTGGCTTTTTACTTTTTTTATACATCAGAAATACCTGGAAGCTCGTAAAAACCAGAAATAGCACGAGAACGATGACGATTCACTACCGTAGCGTGCTGTTGTATGACGACCATATTTGGCGCGATGCCAAACATCTTTAAGCTGCTTACCAAACTGCTTTCTCGTTGATTGTTGTGTGTGTGTTCACTGTATGTCTCTCAGATTAACGCGCTATTTGGCGGCGTCTTTCACTTTGTTATGACTTCCAGGAATCACCACGACCGCCACCACCTTCTTGGGTGACGTGTCTGCACACATTTGATTCCACCACGTTGCTTAAAATTGGGAGTTTTTCTTATTCAGCAAGACTCCTTCACATGGTATTTATTTTGTTTATTTTTCGTTTCGTTCCATCCGTAATTGACATCTTCCATGATAAAATTCTCACTTCACAAAAAAAAAATTCAAGAAAATAACTTGGTAGTACTTCGGAATGCACCATGCAGTTGATTTCCATTCTATAATGAATGAATCTTTTCAAAGGGTATCCAGGTTACACGACAAAGCTATAGCAGTAATGACAACAAAACAAATTCGTTACTATAAGGATGCTGAGTTATGGGCAAAAGCTTCGGTGTCGGACGGGACTCGAACCCGCACTTCATCCTTTCCGGGGATATGGGCTAATCCATTACACTACCAACACCCATACACCTTCCATAGCTTATCAGAACTCACACGTATTACGTGTTGAGCCGATTGGCCGATATCGGCATCGAACCGTGAAGCTGAAAGCTTTAGTACTGATTTTGATACTTTTGATGTTTGATAGCTGCTGATTACCGCCGCAGCTCGCGATGCGAAAGTTACTATAAGGATGCTGAGTTATGGGCAAAAGCTTCGGTGTCGGACGGGACTCGAACCCGCACTTCATCCTTTCCGGGGATATGTGCTAATCCATTACACTACCGACATATTGTTCCATTATATTGTTATGCTGTTCTACATAATATTATTTTTATTTCCTTTTATTTAACCGTGCTATTTTAACTATTTTACTGTTCCCTTGACTGTCAGATCAGTACATTTTCATTTTTGATATTCGCATCACATCATATCACTGTGGGGAGTGCCTCTGATAAGACATTCCTTTGCCCAATTAGCTGAATAACTAATCGCTACACTCTCATGACACAGCGGAACCTCTGATAAGGCGGTCGTTCTGCTCAACTATATATGTTGTTTATATCGTTTCCCGCTGACATTGTGATATGATCTTCCTGATTATCCTATTATCAAACCTACATATCAGCATCGCTTTACTTGCTATTTATACACAATATTATTAACGTCTTACCCTACTAATTGTTGCCAGAGTGCTGAGTTATGGGCAAAAGCTCTGTTTTCGGACGGAACATAAACCCGCACTCCCTGCACTTGGCGAAATCGAAAACTTCAAAATTAGTAACTATTACAACTGATTATCACATTTGCATATAGAATCTTTATCTGTACTTCTAAATATGACTGTCATTTATTCATCATTATCTATTATTTATTTATTTATTTATCATTAACCCTCTGTCTGTCACGAAACTAGACACCATACCATTTCACTATTCAAAGGAATCGATCATGAAAATTTCATGATTTTAATTCCTCTTGGAATCACTCTACCGGCGGAAAGAACCGTGTTTTTCCGTCGTTCCAAAGAGAAATCGAAAAACTGGAAGAACAGCAACTCGTCTGATTTCCAGCCGAGAGCCATTTTGACAGCTGGTAAGGGAGGGGGAACTAAAGGGTTCGGCGGTTTGAACTATGAGCCCATTGTTGATCTGCTTCTCACTCTGCGTCCCTGACCACGTGACCGTCGTCGCTTCCCTCCAAGAGCTTTCGTCGTTGCTCTCCTCAGATGTCACGTTGAGGGCTCAATCTCAGCCGAAATCTCGGTTCACCGCATGAAACTTTGCATGCGACCCTCAAAAGGGACCTGAAGTTTAGTGAATGACTTATTTAGCCCATAATCGGCTCGTCACTTGAATGTGTTTGAAACACAGGTCGACTAAATCCCCTCTCTAACACAGACTCACTGGACCTAAGCGCTTCCGTTGAGTGCTGTTCTTCGTTTTCAAGTGGAGGTTTTGTTCGTGGTGCGGCTGCTGACGTATGTACGTTGAATGTGATGTTTGCGGATGGTCGCTGTGGCCTTTGACGAACTTCGGTAAAGCAGTCCCAGCTACTTTTCTAGCACCAATGAACATAAACACATGATTCATTGGCGAATTCAGCGGAACCTGCATTGACCACACCCAGATTGAAGAACTCAGCCAATCCAAGTGCACGATAGGGTTGCAAATGGCGTTCCGAGTCTACGAAATGCTCTGAATGGGGTCTCAACTTCCTTGAAACGTATAGAATGCTTACATAGAATACCTAGCGCGGCGTGAGAGTGACTCATAGGGAGCACATAACTTGTAAGTTAGCTAGCGCCCGCCCTTCTAGCTGGGCACAGCCTACTTCCGATTTAGGCAGCAGAAGTATCCAGAGGAACTTATGTGCTATGGCTCAACCGAAACAGTTCGGGTTCGAGTAGAGGCTTGCAGAACAAGGAATTTTAAATGAATTTCTGTTCCAAAATAATCAATACAGTTCGACGAAGAACTGCTTTGGCCACTTATGCAACTACGAAAGTTAATTATAGCCCTAGCCTAACGATTAGCCGCTTTCTAGATGTTTATGTCAAAACAATTTTTATCAGCAGCCAAAATATCAGAACCTTGAGAAATATTCGAACTTTCAAGTACCCCTTTATATGCAGAAAATTTCACAATGTTAGAAAGGGAAAATAAAACCTCAGAAACGATCTTAATTTCAAACGGAAATGCAAAGCATGGCGCATCCCGTACGGTGATGCTGATCAACCACACGGTCATTGACGCATCAATTTATTATTATCATCATTATTTTATCACCATCGTTACTGCTATCGATATTATAATATAATTGTTATAAATACTGAGATTACATATTCTTATCACCAGATATTATTGTTATTATTATTGTCGACTTTGATTATTATTATTATTATTATTATTATTATTGTCAACTTTGATTATAAATGTCATTATCGCTGTCAATTGGTGTTATATTACTTGTTCATTTATTAGTGTTATTATTTTTACGTTAATAATTCTATTACATGAAGTGGGGGAAAGCGTTGTCACGCTTTTCTACCCATTCATTCACGAAGTTTAATGAGACCTTCCCGAACGGGAAATCGGAACCAGAGAGAAGGAACTCAAGAGATTAAGCACCCTTATACACGGCGATCTTTCACCTCAAAGGAACGGCTGGACATTCGCGACCCGTGATCCTTCCTCTCGCGCTCTCCCTCTTCAGAGTATTTACAAATTGAACAGTTGAACATGCATAGCGCGAGGTGAGGGAGAGGACGAGTAGGCGTGTGGGGTCGAGAGCGCCGCGATGGGCGTCTTAAGTGGTCGCGCGGTTTCTTACAGACCTCTTCCAAAGCTCCTCTTCACCTGTACAAATTGCTACATTCAACCTCTTCCTGAAAACCCCCACTTTGCCTTCACCTAAAACGAGTTTTCAAGTGCTATTTCCACGTTCATTGTGGGAAACGTGGAAAAATATGACACAAGTAGGCCCTCACCTTCATTTCACTTGCTGCCAACCCTCCGGTTGTTCCCCCCCCCCCCCTCTTTCCTCTGCATAATAGAACCTTGAAGGATTGATCAATATTGGTCATTTAGGTATCTCAGATCCTACAGCTCATTCAAAAAAAGCGTCTCGGCATTAAGGATTCTTGATTTCCCCTTCGATTTTATTAAGAAAATCGTGCCTGCCACCAAATTTCCAGAAGTTTCGATTATTCACATTTGTCAAAACTGCACCGCATATTTGCATAGTCCGTTGTCAAAATTGTCAAACTAGTTTTAGCAGTACCGTAATCGAAATACAGTACCTTTCAATAATAACAGATAACTCCCTTCAAAAAAAAAACTAATGTCTCTGTACTTTACAGCAAAACCACCCGGATAATATATCACGGAATTAGGTCTATAGCGGTTTTTCGAAATCTAACGGGGAGGGTCAAGGGCGTTCACTATAAGACCCATGTCACTTATCTTTGAGAACAATACATCTCATTGTGGTTGGTTGACCTCATCCACGCCACGGTTTCCTGGTATTTCTTTTTTTTTTTGCTTTGACCACCGCTAAGTAGCGGTTTTGTGGGACGTGAGTGCCCCACTTTTCTTCGCTCATCCGCCCTCACCATTACCTACTTTGAAATTTGTTTATTTGTTTACCAATTTAATTACACATAAGCTTGCTTTCTTGTCCATTGGTGTACATGACCAGATTGCAAGCGAGGGGTGTGCCTATCACCTGGACGATCATTGAATCGATCCCCATACAAACCATGAAACAAAAACTCAAATTCGCTTCCTCCCATAAAATCAATGAAGATTTACCACAGTTTAAACTTTATTCTTTATTTACTCACTTGCTTTTGCTTCAGCCATTTGTCTGATTGTTTACTTTCTGCTCCTCTGCTTCTTGTTTACTCACTCACTTTTTCGCATATTTGAAGCACATTCCAGAATATTTCGAGCATTCCGGG
Source organism: Trichostrongylus colubriformis (assembly GCA_963978905.1). NCBI lineage: Eukaryota > Metazoa > Nematoda > Chromadorea > Rhabditida > Trichostrongylidae > Trichostrongylus > Trichostrongylus colubriformis. Next base: position 4,415,178 of record OZ022259.1, read on the forward strand.
CTTCTTCGTGAGCGGATAATTTGCTCCGCAACTGCAGAGAGTGTACTTTGACTGTGACATGAGCGTGAATCACAAGGCCGCACATAACATTAGGTTGACTAGCACCACCTCTTTCAGCTGGGCACCGCCTTCCCTCTACGTAGTCGGTGGAGTAGTAGCAACTACGTCTCAGAGAAGGGGTTCGCTATCGATAGCAATAAGATACATGAGAGAGAAAGTAATTAATGAGTTCGGCGTGAAATGGGAAGCAGGCGACATTTGCATGATATCATCGAGTGGGACCAAATACCCATTTCTAGAGTGCAAAAACTCGTCCAAACACCTATTTCTAGGTTGCACTGTCACACCGAACTTTGTTTTCAGCATTTTGTGAAGGTTCTCTATGAGCTTTTATCAGCAATTTTGTGTCATTCAACACCCTACCTTCCTTAAAAAACGCGATTACCCACAAAGATGTCTTGAAATGTGCTTACATGATTACAAATAATTATTGATCATGAAATTATTTCTGCCCGAGCTTTTCATTACATATACCATAACATTTATATTTTGTAAAGACTAGCACCTTTTTCTTGATTATTTTTGTACTTACATATCTCTATACTATAGGATATGTACTTATCCCTTTATAGGATATATGCTATTATATTTACGACTGATTACTGTTTTTAATTCATTTCTACTGGTGTATAAACTATTTCACTGTGCATACCATTTGATTTTATATTTATCATCATATATTGTTATACTATGTTATACTATTTAAACCCTATCACTAATAATTACTGTATAGAGACAAACTCATGCACTACGCACTTAGAGGGAGTCGTCCACAGAATAATAAGTTTTTTTCTGTTACCCATCTTGTTTTTTCTGTTACCCATCTGTTTTCTGTTATGTATTTATGTTGTGTTTGCCTAATGTGGGGCACATGCAAAATTTCACACGAAATGATGTGTATCCGGATAAGACACGGCACCGCAAAGTCTCGGCCGGGTGGGCACGGCCTCCGAGCAAGCGCCCAACACGTCCTCCACCGCGCGGTCGGAGGAGCATTGTAGAAAGAGAAAGTCACGTAAACAGTCCCACTGTCCCTCCTCAACTGTGGCGGATGACGGGACAGAGCTTTAACTCGGAAACCTCGTCCATCCGGCCGAGAAGCTGTATCTCAGCCGAACTCTCACTTTTTCGCGTGAAATTTAAATGCGTCCCTATTTAGGCCAGTGCTACATAATTATATGGGTAGCAAAAGCTCATTTTTTCTATGGACGATTCCTTTAATTGAAAAGTAGACGTCAGGACCACGTCTGCAACTCTTAACAACAAGAGGTTTACCAGAGAGGGGAATGACAGCCTTCTCCTGACTTCCGCTATTAAATTACAAGTCGATCGCTATAGCACCAATATGGTATTTCTACTTTTGGTCGATCATTGGCTACCTCTGCCGTTCTCTATTTGAGCTTTTACGATGTGGTGCTCCTTGACACATGCTCGTAAAAGGCTCCCAAGTTTCCCTGATAAGGGAAAATCAGCTGAATGGGTCGCATGTGTAATGACGCATGACGGCCATTACTACTGTCGCTTCCGTTCACCGCAAGCGGATCTTAGCAGCTGAATCAGATTTTTTCTGCTTTTCAGAACTGTCGATCGTCACGCATCGATAACTCGGCCGCTATTCGTATGGGTAAATCATGTGGTTGTGTTTTTCACGCTTGTGGATCCGTCAATGTTGACTGTATTCTGGCTAGTACGTTCTAAAAAAGGACTACATCGCATAGCCGGGCGAAAGCTTTTCCCCGATGCCCGCTCGATCTCGTTTTCGTACCAAAAAGCTGTTCGACTTCTGGGACGCCAGTTCTTGACGATGATCATCGATCCTCAATGTAATTAAGGGACAATATTCTGCTGACGGGTCAACGCATGAGAGTAGCTGAGACGATAGTAGTATGCACCAGAAAGTGGTCGTCAAGAGTGAGATATGAGTAGGGTTCAATTAAAGGTAACCCTGCAATTATCGGATTGATCGACTTGGCTCTTTGGAGCATAGAACCTCGAATAACTCTCCAGGTTCCACTTTTTGCGGCGCCGCGGTGCACCAGCACGGCGCCATAAACGCTTAACATGTCTATTTGAACCCTATTGGTGAGCTGAGACCGCTTCCCATCCTTGAAACTACACTTATTTCCTTATCGTGGGCAAAATTTCCAATCTAAACCGATACTTCAGCTCGATACGGATGTAACTTCTTAGTTACCTACAGGTTACCTTATAATTCCACACCCAGCACACGTGGAGAGACTCAATAGTGTCTCAAACACATCTTACTACATCTTCTGAAACCGAGTCACTTGACGGCTACTCAAAGTAATCGTCCACGAAATTTTAGTTCTTCAGTTACCCACATTTTTTATGTTATATTTGCTTACTAAGGGCCGCATGCAAAGTTTCATGCGCACAACAACGACCCAATAGATATAGAGCTCCCAAAGTGATGGCCGACGGGGTGGGGCGTCCGAGTGGGTGTGAACGCTGGAGAGCTGAGAAGCAAAGAGCAGTCACATTGTTAGGGACGCAGAGTGACAAGCCATTTGGGCGGTAAAATATGTACTGCGCTCAGGCTGCTGACCGCTGTTCAAATGTAGTTTGGCGTGAACTCAAGCGAATTGATTTTCTTTCAGCTTTGGTAATGGTAATCCTGGTAATCCGGCTAATATTTCTTATTCATTCTTGCACATCTCAGCCCTGCAAAATGATTGTAAGCTAGAAAAATGGGTTAATCCATGGCTTCAAACGATAGGCGTGAGAAATGGGTTAATTCATAGCCTCAAAAGACCTTTAGAGCACGGCGCCATTAACTTGCTCACATCAAGACACCGCATTCCATTGTTTCTACCAAAAAACGCCGACAAGATCTTATTGAGCGGGTATCAAATCGAAGAGATCGCCTCAATCCGTATATGACCTCATCGAAATTCCTATTTATCTCGTCCGTAAAAGGTTAGAAAACTAACACTTTCTCGGCAGAAATTTGGAAGGGTCACTGTCTAGGAATTCTCCATTTGTTAAACTGGGCAAAGGAGGGACAGATATACTTGAAGAAATCGTGTACCTTGAAATGAGTTTCCCGTTGTCCGTATATTTATGTTAAATTGGCTTAATAAGGATCGCATGCAAAGTTCCACGCGAAAAAATGAGAAACAGGCTAATATACAGCCCCTCATAGAGGTGCCCAAGGGGAGGCGCCTCAGAGTAAATGCCCGTCCCGTTGTCAGCCGCGGTCGCAGGCGCATATTGGGAACAGAAAGTGACGTAAACGGTCCCACACTTCATCTCCGACCGCGGCGGACGACGGGGCGTTCACTTACTCTGGCGCTCCACACCAAAAACTTTGCATGGCGTCCTTATTAGGCAAATGCAGCATTAATATATAGATAACAGAGGAATTCATTTTTTCGTGCGCGATTCCTCTAGGTAAACAAGTATAGTAAAGATCGCAAAATTTACAAAGGCAAGATATAGGAGCTGGTAGTACCCTCAGTTGTGCAGATGTGCATATTTCGAGATATTTCTGGAAATTACCAATATGAGAGAAATTAATCCAAGTCGTCCCCTATACAAGTAGGCATTAACGGCGTTTCGCCTATTCTCCTCACTTGATTCGAATCACTTGATCACAAAAATCAGTCCATTTCGTCCTTGTTCGATCGGTTTATCAAATGCTGTCGTCGGGTTCGACAACTAATGCCGATTCGACAGATTTCAAGAAAGGATTCGACTAGAATTGTGATTCTAGAAATTGGATGTTTATGCGTAACCTTTTTTAGACAACTACTATCCTCGCAAAACCTTGTTAGGCAGAGTAATATTTCTAGAATATTTCTACAGCCAAAATGATTTTCAAAGATGTACTTCACAGACTTCTAGAACATTCGGTCCAAAACAGAATAAACAACAAGCTTCAGAATACCACGAAGGTTTCCATATTATTCTAACTTTTATTGCCAAAAGAAAAGGAATACTGGAATGGTTAGAGGCGCCACTATCTTCGCGAAGGTGCGGGAACAGATCTCACTGCTAACAATCGTTCTTTCAAAACTTCGGTAGGCTCCCATTGAATTAGTCCTGAGAGTGAAGCTGTCTGACTTCACCGATAGTGAGCCTAAGTTATTATATAGAGATTATCTGATGCTTCACAAATCTGAATGGGATCGGAAATGCATGGCGCATACCGTCTATCATATATTTATATTTATGTATTTTTAACATATTGTCACCTATCACATTATCTTTTCATTCCGCTCATCATTTTCCATTACTCTTGCTTCAACTACCAATTCCATCTTTGGAACCACCACGTTGAACATAGCCACGTCTCAAATTTGAAGCGGAAGGAACAGCTCATGCCGGAAAAGGAAGTCTTTAAAAAACCACCAAACTAGTTCTGTAGTTCCTCTTTGTTTTCCCAGTTCCACTTTCATATTGTAAGTGCGCTGAATAGCTCTCAAGAACCCCCCTCCCCCTCCATCAATTTGGAGACTGGCCGGCCAATTACATCTTCACATATAAATTACGAGTCAAAAAAGATAAACAAATAAGCAAGCAAGTATGGAAGCTCAAGTTTGACACTGTAATTACTGGTGAAAAAAAGCGAATTTGCTTGAGTGAATACTCATACGGCACGATTCCGCATTGCGACGCAGTGCGTGCGTGCGTGCGAGGGAGGCAGCATGCAAGTTGGTCCTGGAGCGACTACGTATCGCGCTTTATTCAGGGCGTGATCGCTTTAGAACTCAACTACGGGTGTAGGTTGGGTCACACGGTTTGACCTGAGCCTGCGAAACTGTGAGCGCCTGTGGCCTTTGCCCTGTGACATAAATTATTCAGACAAGTTGTTCGTATCAATTCTATCCTCCTTGAACATTTGTTTCATTGTTATCTCTAGAGAAAACAACTACAGAGAATGAGTTAAGGCATGTGCATGGTCACCGCGTGATCTAGTGGCCCTACTGACTGTGTGTCCCAACCGTCACCCCCTAAAATTATGCACTCGTGATAGCGCCACTTATCACACCTTTAGGGCTAACTATGCCCCCCGGTGTTGGTTGTACCCGATGATTTATCTCGACAGAAAAGACCATCATGATCAGCACATGGATGCTACTGGATTACGCAAGAAAAATGCAAGAAAACTTCTGCTCAACTAAGAGGAGGATAAATATGTATGTATAATACATGGCATTTCCCAAAAAAATAAGGGCGTAACTTCTCCACTATGAGGCTGTGTATTCTTTTCTATCAATTATTAGTGACCTTCAGTTAGTCCCCACTGGATCGGGTCGGTATATCTCGAGGATGGCTTTTCACGTGCGATTTTTGAACTATTTGCTTGAATTCTCGAACGAGAGGTCAGCCAGGACTGATTTGACATCGCATGACTGACTTCTAAGTCGCACAGCGCGCCACTCTTCACCTTGACTCGATGCGGGCCAAGTCACATGTGCCTTTCTCGCGTCATCGCTAAGTGGTGTTTGAATCGTTGTGGCTAATTCCATCCCTTCTGAATGTGTCTTGTGGCTGTCAGCTAACAACCGCCACCACATCCTCCTCCAGAATAGAGCTCCCATGGGCGTTTACATCTTTGTATGTGAACATTTCATTGACGTGAACGGATTCAGCTGTTGTACTCGTGGTTACCCACCCCTCAGAGGTATTTCGTCATGGAACAGCCGAGACAGCTAGAAAAGACCTTTCCGGTCACCGACCGATCATTCACTTTTGCGAATGAAAATTGCTGCGAACCGGGTTGAGAACGGACATTCACGTTGATTGGATCCATTGTTCGATCATACAGGTCAGTAGAAGTGAGCCATGCAAGAAATAGACAAGAATAGCCCCATCAACCCTTTCACTGCATGGCTGCCCCGGCTCTACATCGGTGGATTGCTCACCCAATCATTACGTAAGGAGAGTCGTACCTTTATGTCGGGATTTCGCACCGCGGCATGTTGCACGAGGCAATGCGGACGAGCTAAAGGCGCCATGTTGTTGGGTCCCAAAGCGATTACAAGTCAACTGCGTATCGCGCCTCTAGCATGTCCGAGTAATTGTTCTAAGACCCAACTACCGCGTCGCGCATAGCTCGCACACACTGCGTCGCGCTCGTCGTCGTATGAAATCCTGACATAAGGGTACACACCCGGTGAACAACAACGATCATTCACCACATTCCTTATAGAGGATCTATCCGATTGAACAAATCAATAGATTTGTCCACGTAATTCTGAGCTTTTCCCCCACCCACACCTCCCCCCCCTTCCCCTCCTTGCCCCCACATCTAGTTGTGCTGTATTCTCACTACGGAACAACACATGGAACGTTTAAGGCAAAAGTCAAAACCTGGCAGAGATGAATCTCTAAAGTTTCGCCCCCGTGGACAACGTGGGCGTGGCCAGTAGAGCTGTAGAGTAAGCAAGGTGGCGGTCACGCGATCGGTGCAATGTAAGAAGCATATCAAAACGAGCGCCAATCCCTGACCTGTGCGCCTCTCCACCGACAACTGTTCAAAATGTTGTTCGGCGGCAATTCAAACGGGTTGCTGCTCTTTTCAAGTTTCTTGTTTTTGAATTGCAATTTTTTTCTCATCCTTCTCCTGTTTCTCTCGAAGCACCTAGTACAATATATTGATACCGAGAGCAACAGTTCAAAAAACTTTCTATTCTCCTTTATCCTTTTTTCACTTTTCACGGAATTTCCGTCCACGATTCGTCTAAATCGTCGCTATCGATATCTCATTGTCGGCGGCTACAAAGCCCGAGCCTAGCAAACCGGTTTTGTCATGGCGCCAACGTCACAAAAAAAAAACGCCTTTCCCGAATATAACAGCTGGTCATTGTCAGAGATTAATTTCTTAATGTCTTCTAGCCGGAATGGTAGCGTCAACTCATCCCATCCCCGCCATACACGTCGTGTACTATTACACTGGAAGTTTCATCCCTTCCACACGAAAGCGTTCGGCCAATTGGTCGACCGTGCACCATTCAGATCTCCGGCCTCCACTTGTCCCAATCCCCTCCTTACTGCTGAACTTCCGTAGCTCTTTATTTGCCCATGCAGGTGATTCGTCTTGTGCATATGAGCGTTCATTGGAGGTTGTAGCGCTCCATGAGATGACTCAGGCAACTCTCCGATATGTACGCTACAAATTGCACAATTCAACAGTTTCACCACTTTTAGAGCAGGGTGCTTCCGAAGCACGCGGGATTCCTATCCAATTTCTGTTCATGTCACAATCCCCTTCCTGTACCGCTTGTTATCCTTACGAACCGATTGGTTAATAAAGAGAATTCAATTGATAATCCCTGAAATCAGCTTATTTACCCCCTCTCAAATATTCTCATAGGGAATTAAAGGAATCGTGCACAGGAAATGAGCCTCTCTGTTACCCATATATTTATGCCCTAGTTGCCTAATAATGATTGCATGTAAAGTTCCACGCAAAAAAGTGAGAATCCAGCTAACAATAAGATACAGCTCCCCACACGGTGGTGGCCAAGGGGGCGGAGCCTCAGAGTAAATGCCCGCCCCGTAGTCAGTCGGAGACGCATGGTGGGAACAGAAAGTTACATAAATAGTCCCACTGTTCGTCCCTACGCATTTACTCCAAGGCCTCGCCTCCTTGGCCACCACTTTGAAGAGCTGTATCTCAGCTAGATTCTCAATTTTTTTTCGCACGAAATTTCGAATGTGGTCCTTATTGGGTAAATACTACATAAATACATGGGTAACAGAGAAACTTACTATTCCGTGCACGATTCCTTGAAGCTGATCAACAAAGTTGATGCACAGCATATGCACAATACCTATGAGGAGTAAGATTGCATACATTTTAGACGTCTTGACTGATGCAGAGTAACGCTGAACCTTAGCAGTGCCTACGTTGCGTCTACGATCGCCGAGTATGAATGCACCTTAAGTCTGGTGTTGCGAAATCTTGATGGGATTCTCTGAGGTGATTGAAAACTTAATAACGGTCCCAAAGTAAATTTGGAATCGGATCTCGCTCTTCAATGTGAATGCTTATTTCCAGCCTTGTTTATGGTGGTTTCGATTAAGTTGACTAGGTTAGCCGAGGTCGACAAATTCTGGTCTCAAAGAGCATCATTCTATGCCACACGGCCAGGAAGCTTTCTTCTTACACAGAGCCCGGTCATATGTTGATAAGGAAGTTCCAGGTTCCTGATGTCGCCCCTCATCTGGTCACTGATAAGAGCGATCGTACAAGGAGTGACGATACTATCGCATTCCTCATTAGTCACTTGTGTAAAATTTGCGGTATATAATCGCATCCCATCTTTCGGGCGTTCTTATAATCATTGGGGTCAAGTAAACTGGTACGCATCCTCAGCTGTCGTGATAGTCACTTTACTCGACTTACCTTCTTGGGAAGTAGATACGTGAGTAACTATCCAGGGTACATTTTCTTGCGCCGTCACAATGTGCAGTCACGGTGCTACGCCCGCCCAATCCAGCCTGACCACGCCCCCTTGGCTATGTTGACCATTGAGGAGCTCAGTGGGTGTGGCTAGCGCAGGTTTGTGTGGACGAGGCGCTGTGATGCGCACTGCGGTGACAACCTGGATTGTCACCGAAGGATCCACTGCCCGAAGGTGGTTAGTCAACTAATCTGGCTATCGCGAGATGTCGACTTTTTTCTCGGCCGAACCACCTCTTTATCACAAGGGATTATCGGTACGGCTGCAGCTAAGGCATATATACCATGCAATGGCATAAGGCATTGTTCCCGTTATGGTTTTTATGCTTACTGACAGGTTCCGTGGCCATCCCATGTTCAGGACAATGCTTTGTTTTAATGCAACGATGTTACAGCTTGATCGTCACGCTATTAACGCGCTCGTTATTCCTAGCAACAGATGCCTTTCTTTCATTGTAGCTATTCTCTGGTCTCCTTTACTGCCTTAGGACTTCATTCCACAGTAATCAGCCACGACATGAATTCAGCTGGCTAGCTCACCTCTTGGACAGCACGATTTTCTTTTATCTCAGATTTTTATTTTTTTTTTCTGAAGCGGTATGGCCATGACTACCACAGGGCTCGTACCTACTCGATGTCATGGCAGAGCCCACAACTATTGCACTAAATTTTGCCTACTGCCATGTCGTTATTTGCACCAACTTTATTCTCTTTACTTTCTTATGCACTTACAAAACGAGGTGCGTTTCTCGGATATGGATGGGGGTATGGTCAGAGATAGATGGGGGTACGGGAAGGAATTGATGGGAAAACGGTATTTTACATTTACATGAGACCACCAGAGGACTACTCGGCTAACCCACGTTTCTCTTTGCTGTAGTGTTAAAACAATCATACACGAGAACTCCATGACTATTACTAATCGAACATACATAGTACTTCAATAGAAACACAGAAATGAAAAAATTCCCCAAGTTCAACGTGGATTCAAAAATCTAAAAAACTACAGTCCTTTTCGAAGAGCTTAATGGGGCGTATCCTACGGACTTGGATGAAAATGTATCAAACTCTCTCACTCCGCCACACACTCTCACTCTTGCCACGCACTCTAACTCTCGCCACTTACCCATGTCCGTAGGCCACGCCCTATCAGGCGCTTCGAAATGGTGTATGCAATCTTTTTGAATTTCCGCCCAATGACTTTAAATCTTTTTTCCATGATGGATCTATTGCCCTGTCCTGACTTATCAGTCGCGACACCGATCACGCGATTGCCACCGTTTTTCTATCATTGCCCTTGCTTTCCCGCCCACATTCCCGGCCCTGCCCACGTGTGCAGGACTGCTGAGATTTTGATGGAACCGCTGGCTTACAGCAAACCTATAAAGCATTACCGTGCGGGGGGCTGAATGCTCAGTAGACCATCCCATTAAACAACATTTTCTGACCAGCATCCCACTTGGGTTATTGGTTGCCCATCAGAGTTCTCCCATAGCTAACCTTAGAAAGATCTCCTTCAGAGATTCCTTTGAAGAGCGGCGGGCATCCTTCCTCGTCCCCATGCACGAGCGCAAAAGCATTCAAGCGGTACCAAAGTTCAAGAGAGGGCAGACTTGACCAGCCTGAGCACGTTCATGAACCCCAAGAAGTGAGATGTATCTCAGTGACAGCGCTACCTCTGTTGCCATCGACAACAGCGCAATAAATTAGTCACCTCACTTTAAGTCACTTGAAAATGTCTTATGACGCCGACGCGCGTCTCGACTCGCTTGTTGACTCCACTTGAAATCGCCGACAACCGGTAAGAGAAAGTGGCTGCATAGTATTATAAAATAAAACTTGAAGTGTTAGCATATTGACGCGACGAATATGCCATCTTCTCTCCACTTCTGTCACAATTTCCGACTTTTGGATGAAATTGATGTAAAACCAGATCCATCACTTTTCCTTCCTATTGAAAGAATTCCATGTTTCTGTTTCTCTTTGGAACCACTATATTGAATACAGCACTTAAATAAAAGCACAAAAGTAATGCAAAATTTCTTTTGCTTGAATCAAGACCAAAATTTGAAAAAAGCGACCCGTTTGAATTCCCGCCCATAGATTTTGAACTGTTGCCGAATGGGGACATATGGTTTCGCGCGCAGTATTCATTTGCTTCCTACATCGCGTCAACGTGACCGCCGACGTTGTGCTTCCAAAGCCCTTGAGGTTCCGCCCACGTTACCAGCGTGTCCGAGGACTGTGGAGATTCGGTGTATCTCTAATGGATCTCAGTTTTCCGCGAGAAACCCTGCATTTGTCCCGCAGAGAACAATAACTACTAACTGAGGGAGAAAGGAGAAGAAATTAAAATTTTGCTAGCGATTTTTTCGAGAACGTAAGTCCCATCATCATACTGAGCCAAAAATACCAGAAAAGCACAACACAACGCCTACTGTCATCGTGCACCAGCGATTCTCCGGCCACTGGCATCAAAAGCTTGCACAGCGAATGGCTGTGGAAAGATATCACCCTGAGGAACCGGGCCTTTCAAATATGACCATCCCCTATTGGTTCCACAATTGAAATGTGGAAGAATGTGCCATTATGAAATGAGCGAACAGCTTGTTTCCGTGGAATATGATCGTAATTCGTAACCATGTCATACAAAACCGGTTCTTTCACTTGGTTCGCGTTTGCCATCATGTAATGGCTGCACAGCGCTCCTAGCCGTTCCTATAAGTAACTTCGCTTCACAAATGACAAGTGACCTCATACAATCGAGTTTAAGGCTTTATTAACTGCTTTTTCCTATCCCACTTCGCTAGAAATAACGGCTCTATTCGTTTGCATAATCAGTCAAGGCATTGCTTCTATGTGTAATCAAAAAGGAGAATGGAGATATTCATACGTTTTTTGGACTATGGGTTATATCATGGGGTTGCGGGAGACTGCACAGTAATTCCTAGCATCTCGCTTATATATCAGTCTCTTGACTATCATCACATATTCAGTTTGTTGACTAGTGTACCGGAAGATTCCTGTGGGCTATGGGTTACATCATATAATTATAGGATCCACTCAGTTATTCTATCACATAGTAATCCTTGCATTCTTGTTTCTGAACAGGTCTCATCACAAGTTTGCTAGTACATCCAATTAGTTAACTAGTGCACCGGAACATTTTCTCTGGGGTATGGGTTATATCATATAATGTAGGATACCACACAGTAATTCTATCACATAGTAATCCTTGCAGTCCTGTTTCTTAACAGGTCTTTTCACAACCTTGCCATATTCCATTAACATAATTAGTCGCATAGTAATTTGTAGCACATTGTTTCCGAACTAGTCTTTTGACAACCTTTGCATACTCGATTAGTGGAACTAGTAAGCCAGAATATTACTCATGGTCTATGGGTTACATCACGTAGGTATAGCAGACTAATGACTCGTGAGCTCTATCTTTGTAAGTTATTTTGTAGACATTTTTGTATGCTCCTTGTGATACAGTATGACTTCCAATGTGTGAAGGTGGCTGGAAATCTACGTGTCCTACCTCTTTGTACCTCAACGACATTCAGAAGACCACCCTGCCTTGTTATGGGGAGCTAATACCCATTCCTGATGAGGCCACTCTTTGAACCCGACCTGAAACGTGACTATCAGCTCATTGTCGGCCCTAGCAAGAAGACATATTAACGATTCTTGTGATATACGTCGATCAGCTGGACTATGGGTTACATCATATGTCCTTACGGAAGTGCATATTATGCTTGATAATCGCCTCAAATTTTCCTGGAACGACTGGATTTTACGGTATTTTTAGCCGTACACAGAAAATTTCGTACGGGACTTGCCCGAATGTCGATGGCCTACTACTCATCTATGCTACCCAGCCCTATTAATGAAGTGCCTCACTCTACAGCCCTGGTAACTCCAACGGAACTTGTTGACGATAAAAGCAGCGACGGCACATCGACAAAGCAGAGTGCCTTTGTGTCATTGTTTCAATTCCTAGCGCGCAAGTTCTTCCTTAACTTTCAGCTGCAAACAGGACTTTCTCATCCACTTAAAGACACCAGAAGGGGCACTTTTGGCCTACGGTGAGCACCTTTAGTTCGTTCAGGTCGCCGTAATTGCTCACATAACGCTTGGCATCGTGCCGAGCGTAATTTGTAAAGTGGTGTTTTTTAATTGAATCCAAGCGTTTTGTCAATTATTATCATAAAAATTTATCATAAGAAAGATTTTTGAGTGTTTCTTTGTGGATTTTTATCATAATTTCCTTTTTATTCTTTCTCTTCTTCGCCCTCATCTTTTTTGATTTGGATATGCCCTACGTGACAACAAATGACAATTACATTAGCTTGCAGCCTCGTGTCCTACAGCAAGCAACTAGAAAGGTGATGCGCGGAAGATCGCGAATAAAGACCACAACGCCGCGCTTTTCAAGCCCAGTTTCGCTACCGATTGCCCCTACTAACCTCGAGTATCTGTTCCAAGACGGAATTTCCTTCCTGTTTAATTCTTCCTCCCTATCCCTTCCAGTGGCATTGAATGGAATGATCCGCCCTTGTTACTCATTGTTTCAATTCTATTCATTTGCCAATTCCCATATTACATTGCTTCTTGTACTTTAACGCAAAATTCACAGATCACTCTATTTTCGTTAATTTTCGTTGATCGTTTGCAGAGTACTAGGCGTTTTTACGATTTCCAACTTTATGAGAAGATAGAATGGTTTTAGCGACATTTTCCTAGCAGTTTTCCTGAAGCTTCCAAAACCCTCTAAGGACCTTATGAAGAGAGCGCCCCATACAGTTTAATAGCTTTTGGATCTACGCCTGCGATGTACTGGTCATATTTCGGAGAGAACTTTGATGGCACCTTCTCTACGAGTGTCGCCTGGACTCCTCCAAACGACACGACAAGGCACTGGAAATCAGAAGTGTTTGATGACTCTAAACACACATCTTATTTTTTTATCAAATTAAAAACTGTCCTATCATTTTGTCATTGAATAAAAAATATTGTTGTGTGGCATAAAGTATAACTCGCTGTGTGTAGATAAATATAAATAAAAATTGCTTTCCAAAAATAAAGACCTAGTTTTCGACATGAGAAACCGATTTCAAGAAAAATCCTTACAACCTGATACAATTCGCGCTCAATCACAAGATGAAACTTCGGAAATATTTTCAAAAAAAAAGGACTATCTGCAAAGGTTTGATAACTATCTGAACCTTCTGCACCATTCCAGTGCCTTGCACTTTCACCAGGTTTTGAAAACGATTCAATAACAAAACCCAACCCTACTGACTACATAGATCGAACATTTCCGTGCAAAAGTCCACCATGCAGTTTACTCATAAAATACCACACATTGCACTTCCAACAGGAAAGTAATCCCTTGGGTAGAAGTGTCAATTTGCTGAGGTTTATCAGGTTAATAAGGCTATTAAGACTTTAGCACCTAAGTTATTCGGCCTTAGGCGTCATGTATATGAACTAAATATTCTTGAAATTTTCTTCCTCGCGGGCAGTATTTACTCCTCATTGGTGGAAAAGCAGGTGGGGGCGTTTTGGCCACACCTCTGAGTGCGCTGGAGGTGTGGCCGAAACGCTTTTCCATGTCCTCTTCATGTTGTTATCTCCACCATCCTTGCAAGCATGACTTATCATTACATGTCTTTCACGACGAATCTCACCTTAGACATTGGAATACTGCAAAAAATTTTTTCTGAATATTAGTGAATTCCTCAGTCATTCCTCAATTTCTAAACCGTCTCTTGAAATTTCGTGTCGTGTCATTACGTCATTATACGGCACGTTTTCAGGCGATTAATGAATTACTGCTGAATATGCTCCAATTTTCAAACGGTCATCGTCATCGTCACTCACATCGACACAGTGTGCTTGAACTTGACAAATGCGGTGGTTTCGGTTCGAATTCCTCAATCCATGCAGGTACAGCTCCAACCATTCAAAAATGGTAATTGCATTGGAAATTACAACAAAAAGACTTCGTTAGCACTAGATGGACAGTGCTGACGATGGCATCTGCACGGACTTTGTCCCAGCTTTTCACTCTAGCCGTTTTGTTTCCGAGCATGATCGAACCAGCAGGTAGCAACCAAATCCTATTGGTCTTGAGCTCGAAGCCACAGTCAGCAATCGTCCTTGTGAAAGAGCGGGGCGCGATTACACCAGCTAGGGTCCACCCACACATCCAGCGTGACCTTTGCTCTAAAAAGCACTGTTGACGTGGGCCACTCACAGTAACCAGCACACACTCTTCATCGGTGGATTCTCCTCGCAGTTTGTTGAGTGTATTTTTGGGAGACCTCCTAGCCGATCACCTAGCCGATCAGTGATAGGTGGGTATGGATGTTTTTACGAGCATAAGCAAGGGTTGGGAATGGGGGGAGGTCGATTTGTCGAATTTTTGCGCGACCGCCCGCGGCGAGTGCGACTTATTTGTAGTTTTATCCGTTGAAGCAGCAACGAACCATAACATGTAAGAACTTCTGTAGCTTCCAACCTGCAATCTTTGAAGGTCTCTCACGATATCAGTTCCCTGCATATGGAGCGCAATTCCAACCGACTGCAGCAAGTCGCGCTGACGGCGCCGCGAGTGCGACGCCGCGAAGCGGAAATTCAATCAATTGATCCCCACTCGGATATGGATACGGATTAAGGAATTTTGAAGCTCGAAAGAGTTAAAGAGATTCCTGTTGCTGTGTCCAAATTCTGTGGCAGCCCAAAAAAGGGGCAACCTTGACAGTTACCCATAGGTCCTCTGCTCCAAAAGGTAGATAAGATAAGGGTAAAAGACTAAGGTGAGACTAAGATGCCTCATAAGCAATGAGAATAAGAAGGACCTGACATCAACTGTTTGACGGTCTACTTCAGTACCTTTACTGAAAAGTCATAGTAACTCGCGTTTCGATTATGAGCGTGATTCCCCAGATACCGAGATTCGCTGGACTGCTCCTACAGAACCACTTCATCACGTTCCCTCCTCAAATGGCCGTAATCGGCCAACACTTACTTAGCCCTTCGCACTTCTGCAACTGTCAAATGAAAATTTTGTTGGAAATACTTCCACGTCCTGAACACATTTCCCACTATCCGGTTGCTGTATCCCGCGCTTGACAACTTCTTCAGCTCGCTGCCCTCAAATAACCGGCGTACCGGGTCAACCATTATTGTAAGAATGACGAAGGAATTACGAAACCGCTATTCATTGCAGCGTTTTCATATTCAAGCGAACGGACGCAGGTCAATTTATATTCCACAACAAAAGTTATCGGAACAGAGACACTTTCAATGACACGAAAAACCAAAAATCACCGTTAACTATTCAAATAGTTGTTAGTGGTATTTCCACAACCACTTTACGGACGGCGGATATTTACCCAACGGTGGCCGACCAGAACACGCTCAACACGTAGACAAATACGGCAATTTTTCTCAAGGTTTTCCGCTACGATCAAAGAGAAAGCCGTACGACCAAGCGGGATTTTTTCAGAATTCTTTTCTCTCACACGAAGTCATACCAACTCCAGCAAAAGGTCATTTTTCAGTTTCTCATCGTTCTTCTAGAACTGCGCTTGAAAAACCATGAAGGAGCATTCCAAGCGAGTATTGTTTTGAAAAAGCGATCCTAGGCTGAATTTCTGATCAAATGCATCAAGGGAAGAGCACATCTCACCAGCCGATATCCCATTAGGGGCCAAATTTGGCACGGAGATAAATATGACATCTTCTTGTCCAATATTAGTCGCGCTATCAGCAGACCGCTGAGAAAGGAACTGCTTCAACGCTCATCAGTCCTTCCGGAAAGCGCCTTGCATTTGACGTCCAATTAAAGATTCAGAGACTTGACTGAACATTTTTCTCCCACATTGACATAGAGCACTTCAAATCACTTTTCACCGGGTGTGTACACTTATGACAATTTTTTTACATTTATGACAATTTTTTGCGCTTTGCGACGTCGCACTCGCGGCGCCATCAGCACAACTTGCCGCGGTCAGTAGGAATTCCGCTCAAGACGCAAGGGTCTGGTACCATGGAGCTCTTTTGAGAAATAGCTGTTTATCTCGTCATTATCTATGAAACAATAACTTTTGTGCCCTAAAAAGACAAAATGGAGACATAAAAAGTAAAAGAAACGATAGCATCACATGATAATAATCCTAATTAAGGATTAGTTAATTCGACCGTAAAACTCCAAAGGGAGTGGTGTAACGCCTCGCACACACGCGAACAAATCCGCAGCGCCGCTCGTCGCACGGCTGCGCGAAAATTTGTCATAAGTGTATACGTCCCTTTTCACCAAGGAAACGCGATACTCACGAATTAGCCCAGGTGAGAAGAAAAGCGTATCGGTTGGCGATACACACTGAATCCACGGACTGTGTAGTACTAACGATAGTAGTGTAACAGTTGAGATGGAAACGATTAAAAAATTCGCAGAATTAGGACACCCGCTTTCACGTCTTTTGCTTCAACGATAGATGTGATGCAGTCAGCGAGAGCAGCCAAGCTACCCAGTTGAGAGCGATGCCCCGCCCTGCATAGTCATTCGGCCGTCTCAAGCCGCACATCCGTACCCAATAGAACCAATAGAAACCCTAAGCACGCTTCTCAGGCGAGTTTCGCCACTGATCATGCCGTCTCCCAGTTCTGCTTTCTCTCAACACTCGTTATGGTGTCTGTAAAGAAACAGGCCACAAAAATTTAGTTGTTTTTTTTTCGACATCCCTACCATTGTTCATCATTACCAACAATTTCCCACTTGAAAATCTCTTCTAAATCACTACCGAGATGTTTGATTCCTCAAAAAATACCAACTTTCAGATCCACTGTTCACCCATCATTCCTCCCTTAGCAGTCTGCCATCAAGCTCATCACTCAGTCCACATAATGAGATCACCTCTTACAATGCCCGATGTCTCCGAAGTCTCAAAAGGAGCGGTATTCGGTAAGTTTCAAGCGATGCACTCAGGCACAACTGATTAAATAGTACCGATACTATCGACGACTACCGCATTCCAGTTTACTCGAATTCTTGATTTCATCCGGTGGCCATGGTTTTTGCTGTCCCTTATGATCAGCCAAATAATGAGTAGGGATGACTTATCGGCTTGGAGCAAACCCTGCTGGTCGCGCCAGCCCTTCAAATGAGTTCCGTTTGAATTTATGAATGCGCATTTGGCCATCCTATGACCGCAGGGGACAGCTAATATGTACCCTCCAAACAACGTTGACACCAAATAATGAACTATGATGAATGAAAAAATTGAATTGGATAGGGCTCATGCGGATTTTAGTATGACGCAGGATCATACATGGAATGAGTAAGTCTATTAGAGGACGTAATTCAGGTTGATGAAGTAATCAATTTTTTTCGAAATTGCCCCAGGAATCCTCATCGACTAATCCATCTTGAATGATTTCTTAGTCGACTACGTGATCTCTTCAAAAATGGTTCAGTTGTAAACTTACTCGAGTTCTAATAGCGCACCATTGAGTGTAAATAAAATAAATGAATAAATAATGAATTGATAATTCTACTTTGTACTAGGCCGCAATACTGTGTCCATCAATCGACAATCTTTCACAGAGATCAATAAAGTCCAAGAAAGTTAGGTTTATCCACGTATAACGTGGAAACCAGAAGGCTCCCATGAGTCGTTCATCAGCGTTCAGAGTATATAACGTATGATATTTTTGCGTCATTTTCCCCACAATTTTCTATAAGCTTCCAGACATTTGACTGGGTGGAATTCACGGAAGTCGCCCGGTACAAAAGTTCACTTGCATTATTCCAATCTCGACAGAGATGACGATTTCGAAGAGGATTTTGATTGCTAGCATAGCCAGGGGTCCAGCGCGAACGACGAGGCCATGAAACTCAGCTACGATGACATGACATCAAGTACACATTTTATCATGTTTTTCTCTCACTTTGAAAATTTACTCGTCACAAATTTTGGTCGATCTCCAAATATTAAATACATTCCAAAATATCATTATGAATGAATTAATAACAAAAATAATTTTCAAAAATTGGTCTTTTTTGGCATAATTTGTAGTGTGGAAGATAGATATGAAAAAGAAAAAAGAAAATAATGCAAAATTTTCTCTACAGCCCATTATTTGGAGCTGCTCTATTCAAAACAGACAAATATTGAGCATGGCAACAACACGGCACACGGCATTGAGCAACAATAGCGATTATTCCAGTATAATTCGATCCGAACGATTACAATAACTATGAAGTAAAATTCAATTGTGATGGTTCCATTTCCAGAATCACTCCTGAAGATATTTACCAGCTACGACGAGAGCTACAAGCCGACTATGCTTCACAGCGGACGGTTACGGACCGAAAACGATGCCTACGTGAAGCGTGTTCAACGTTGCTCGAACTGCGCAGTGAATTACTTGATGAACAAAGACGGAGTACGTGAAGGATTCATAGTTAGATTTGCCCCAGATTCATTTCAAATTTTCGAAAGACAAAACTCTTGAAAAATGAATAATAACTTTGGGAAGGGCTCAGCAGCTAATCGACGGGCGGGTGGGGGTCGATTGGTCGAATTTTCGCTTCGCGACGTCGCACTCGCGGCGTCGTCAGTACGAGTCGTTTTAGAATTCCGCTCAAGACGCGAAGGGCTGGTACTGTGAAGGATCTTCACAGAGTGCAGTTCGTAATCTTCGAAAGTCTGCTGTTTGAACAGATAAAGCTGCAAACGACTCGCACTCGCAGTGCCGCTGGCCGCGGGCGGCCGCGCGAAAATTCGACCAATCGACCCCCACCCCCGACGGACCCGATCATTCACTAGAGATGGTTAGAACTTTCCATAGAAGTTCTGCTTGGAAACCTAGGCGTTTCAATAGAATTTGGAGTAGCCATTACAGATATGAGAATCAAAATTGCAAAATGCCGTTGAAAACCGACTTGGCCGGTACTTTGCTTGACATGTCTCATCAAGTGTCTGACCTTGCGGCCACCCACCGTCTACCACTTCTAGAGCGAGATGTCGACCGCAAAGCCCGTTGGTACCCACAGGGTTAGCCCCGCTGATGAGCCACACCAAGCAAAGTTTTGGGCCTATGAGTCATCGAAAGCAATAGACCCCTTCTGACTCGTTTCCCAACGGCGTTTTGTAGTTTTGATCTCCATATTTGCTACTTTTATTCGAAACTCTATTGGCACACTTAGATTTTCATTTAAAGTTCCTTGGGAAGTTGAAAGAGGCCCAAAACTTTCTTGGGAAGTTCCTTGGGAAGTTGAAACCCTTTTCTGGTGAAAAATGGTGCGAACGCCCTCCTGTCGTAGTGCACCTTGTGGCTTCACATAGCTAGTATGGAGGCCCCGTTAATCAACCCTCCCTCAACGATACATTTCATGCACGCTCACGAAAAGTAACTCAAGGTCGCTAGAGACGTTTTTGTCACATCCCCGGTGCTCAAGGGGGCGGGGACGACCGTTCGTCTAGCGGAAGGAAACGGGTTTCAAAGAAGCGATGTTCCTAAGGAGATTTTGCAGTAAATGCCTAATCCAGCACATCATTTGGTACGTCCACCGTCATTGAGTCAGTAAATTGGGAGTTCTAAAATCGATTTGGCAAATTCTCATATAACTGCCTTCAGGTGACCCATCGATGCCATTTTTTATATTCGAATACCAAGCGTTTCTGTGTTGGATTTATACAACTATTCGATTCGCTGGTTTCACTAGCGAAATGGAACGACATTTCCGTGAGATGAAGGTAATTTCAAAAGTTATTATTATGATACTAAACATCTGAGAATGAAATACAGCACCTCAGCCTCCATTTACTAGACCTTATAGCAGAGGGTGACAGTACCGCAACTTTTTTGAATAAATTAGACTTTTTTGAACAAATTATGTTTACCCCAAATGCTAATCAGAACCTCTAGCTGACACATGAAGACGTATTCATACTCGGCGACTGTTCAGTGCGAAGGCAAGGTCTCGCAGGACTCAACGCAACCGCTTCGCGGGCTCCGCATCCGTGTATGTCGTTGCGTTCACTAGCGTTTGCCCAGGTGCCGCTGATATGTATTGATCACAGAGTTTGGGCGCGGTTGCGTAATTCGCCATTGCAGTGAATGAGTATGAAGGCGAGCCTATTGAAATATATCAATTTTGCCATTGTACTCACAAAAGCAGGGCGGAGGTGGTGTAGTGACAGGTGGCGCACACTCCACTCTCATTATGCGTGGATCAAATCCCGCATCAACTCCCGCCCAGACCAATCAAGCCTTCCATCCTTACGGGATCGGCAAATTGGTACCAAACTCGTCTGGGAGGATAAAAGCACTGACTTGTACATCGGCTGGCCACCGCAAGTCATTGCATAGGCCACATCACATTCACCAGCCCGATTCTGAATGGGACTAGGATGTGCGGCGCACCCCAGGAAGGGACTGATTAACGCCAAAAACTTTATCCTCGATCCTTCAACTCACAAAAGCACACCATTCGCATTTTGTACTTCCACAAAAATCAGTGTGGCTGCCTTTAACTCGTTTGTCGAGTACCTACACGTGTTATAAATGCCATGGAAGTATCGGTGGATACTTGCACAGATAGGTACTGGGTGTGTGCCAATAGGTCAGAAAATTCGCGTGGCGACGTGTGACGCATGACGTATGGGAGCAGGCTAGAGGTGCCGTATTCTTGGATCTTGGAGCGATTGCGCTAAAAATGAAGTATAGGGCACTTAACTGAGACGGTGTTCGGAGGCCTCACCCATCTCATCACACTGCAGAGGCCGCGGAGCGATCTTTCTGTAATGGCACACACATAGAGCTCCTAATGCATCACCATTTCAAGCGCCCTATGGCGCGAGTACGCCCTTCAGTGGCTGCTCACCTGACACCATCACACTACAGTATCTTACGTAACTCACTGATCCTATACGGGTGTGTCTACGTACGACAAAAAATCGCGTGGCCACCCGCAGAGGGTGCGAGTGCCAGTGGCAACGCATGGCAGCCTTCATGCGAGGCAATGTGGCATGGAAGGAGGAGGCAGGGTGGCATAGATGCAGGAGGCAGGCGGCATGGGCGGAAGTGCAGAGGTGTCACAGCCACGCTCTACCGAGTTCCCAAGGGCAATCGATTTGGCAAGTAGTATTGGTGGCGCCGCGAGTGCGACGCCGCGAAGCGATTTTTTGTCGTAAGTAGACGCACCCATCCGATATCAGTCCACATACCTCGTTATAAAGCATATAGTGACCAACCCATCTAAACAAACGAACTTTCAGGAGCACCACCGTATCCTGCTATCAGCCCTACCTCCACGCGGTGAACACTTCTTACTGGCGGTTCTACGCTTCTCACAGATGTGTGTCGAGTATGCCGCGTTGTGCGACGATGAAGCATTACAATGGTGCCGCCTAGCCTATGCAAGAAGTAAGTCGGCAGTCTAGCAATTCCTATTTCATTAAAGGCACCGGAAAGAGTAAATTTGGCAGACTTATGTGAGAGAAGGGGTGCTCAGCAATGTAACAGTAGAGGAAGAACGAGACAAAACGGCGAAAAACCTGAAAATAGGAACCCGGAAACCCCCACTCTCTCCCGCATCCTTCTGCGTCACTAGCCGTGGCGGACTGCAGACGGACGAAGCGGCGAAATCAGCCGGCCGTGAACGCTGCCCCGCCTTCCACGGCAATCGCCCGCCTGCAGGAGTGCAGGTCGACACGCCGTGCTAAGACCCCAAGCCGGGCTTTTTCATTGCGAGTTTCGCCCACATCACCTCTTCTGGTCTAGGTCTGTTTTCACAGAACATGTATTCACAGTTCTCAGTTTTCCCTTACCCCTCCCGCTGCCTTTAAGTCTCATCGGTAATCAGTAACTTCCAATCGGAAACACTCAATGAGGCCTTACTATCGATTTTCGCCGCGTCAAACTTGCATTGTTGAGAACCAATGATAGTATATGTATCTTAAGAGACCCTTTGAAAATCCACTAAATTTGAACTAATTTCCAGATCTACCACGGAAAAAATCGTCGGCATCCAATACTACTCGAAGTGCATCGTCGCTAAGCTCTTCGTCTTCATCATCAGATGTCGATGAAGTCCTTGCCAGGTAATAAATTGAATTTTTAACTTTGATTGCAATGAACAGGATTTATGTTGCAAAACGAAACGTGAGCCCTTTATAAAAATTCTATGATCGCGAGGGCGTGGGCCAGGACACTTGGACCGAGTCCCGCCAACCTGACTGAATTCGAGTGTCCTGTCCTACACCCGCTCTACAAGTCCTTCAGCTGCTTTGAACCAGACGACTCACATCAGGGACATTACGGGACCCTATACACCGAGGCTTCTATGTCCATTCCCATGATTCGCAGGGACTCATTCCGGTTTAGGAATACAGTAAGCGGCAGTAAATATACAGCGATGGCAGTCTTTCCCGACGTATACACCAAAAGTGGCGTCGACACGTGTTCGCTTAGCCCATTTTACCTGCGCTTCGCTACTGTCAATTAAAAGTAAACAACTAAACTTTTCCAGACGAGATTCTGAACGTATTGCCGCAATGCTACTGGATTTACGTAGCAATATATCCGAAATCGAACTTGGAATGGCTTTGAGTATTGGCGATAGTACTGGTGAAAAACTGGTATGTTAACACGCCAACAAGCAGAATTCTACGGTGCTATTGCTAATTTCTAGAATGATTTATATCGAAAATGTACAGTATGTAGTATCACCCTTCGATTTGTTGCCCCTGTGTTCGGGTTTTTCTGTTGTCTAAATATTTATTGTCATACAAAACCATAAAGTGTGAATAACAATGCTTGTTCTCATTAATCACAACGAATCTATGTGTATATGCTTACGAGAAACGACAAAATATTCAATCAAATGTCCAAAAGCTTTGCTTCCAGTGCCAAAGGTGTGAGCGTGCAACAATCCAGTCAATTCATTTGACAATTTAGGCAATAAAGCTTAGCGGAGCGAGACACGGCAACACACAGCTAACTCACAAGAACATGGAGGGAGAGAGACCCAAATGGCTCACTAGGCCACACGAGTTGGGTCACCGCACACCGTTGCGAATTGGTTTGGTTCCGCTGTGAATTGATCCCGATGGGACCAGCAAGAACTGCTGCGCGCAGTAACCTTACAATATGACCCGATGGCCCAGCTGAACGATTCTTATGCGCATCGAAACCTGGGTGAAATCCTGAGATTTTTGCTTACAAGCAATGAATCACTTGATTATCAAGTATAAGGCCGCGTTTATACTTTGCGCACCGGCGGCGACGGCGTCAAAATCATATGCCTGCCGCCGACAACGGCGGTAATCCGGTAATGCGCTCCGTTTGTAAAACCTGTGACCCATCCACGCTACAGTATGGTGACGCCTTTAAAAATGGAAACACTGAATCTCTGGCTATTGTAAGTTGTAACTGTAAGTTGCTGTAACTTTCACAGTAGAACTTTCTCTTGGAAGTGTTGAAAGGTGTACAAGTAGATTCTTGAAAAGCAATATGCCGAAAGGCACCTATTTGGGCCCGCCATGTGGATGATGTAATTGTGGCAGGATTTGAAAGCAGCAAACAATCCCCTTGTTTGTTACCTGTTAGAGGCAAAAGGCACAACAGCAGAAAGGAAATTAACAATCATTACGTTTTTGAGGAAAGCAGCAACAAATGCAAAACAACAACACACCTGAAAGAAGTCCCCGGGAGTCAAGCGCATTCACAACCCACAATGCCTAAAGATTCAGCGTTTCCAATTTCTAAAGGCATTGCCATGCTGTCGAGTGATTGGGTCATAAATTTTACAAACGGAGCGCATTACCGAATTGCCGCTGTCGTCGGCGGCGGGCATATGATTTTGACGCCGTCGCCGCGCAAAGTATGAACGCGGCCTAACCCTGAACCTCGCCACTGCAAGAGACACATGAACCCGAAGAACCCGTGATCAAAGGGGAATTACGTCGACGAAAAGCAGTAAACGTGATCAGATTCAAACCTGAGTACACCCAGTTTATCAGACTATCCTCTATCTTATTCCCAAGGCATGGTCAAATCAAATTTATATGAATTTTGTAGAGATTTCTAGGATTAAAAGTGTGTCACAAATCACCTAGTCCTGCAGCGAACTTCACAGGTCAAGCTCCAGCAGGGTTCCTCCTGCACGACAAACTATTCCAATTAAAATCCTATCACTATCTCTCATTCTATAGACCGCTTAACCACATGTTCAGATGCACTGCCCGATGGGGAGATTCATAAATCGTAAACATAGGAGTGATGGACATTTCCTGACGAATCGTGGTCTCGCTAATTACGTTCGTCATGTTATTAGAAAAATATCCAGCATGTACTCATTTTTACACAGCCTCTCAGACGAATTTATATCAACATTATTAAAAAAGACAAAGCAAAACATGATATCAAAACATCATTTGAAGAAAAACAAGAAATGTCTCCAGATCACCGTCAAGGTGCACATCATGTAACGCTGAAGTCTGTTCGCGAGAAGTATAATCTTCAAAAGAACAAAGAGGTAATGTCAAAACTCCCATTTTTAGACCTCATAATCTACTCTTGATGTTGCCTGTTATATCAAGCATCTAAAGAATACACTTCAGGATAGGGTTTCAATGGAATTCCTCAATCTGTACAACATATTCACACTGGCCTCACAATCAGCAAAATATGGTAGCATGCAAGAACAAATGGCGTAGGACACGTACCACCAACATCACAACATTTATTGATGAAATCCAAGTCCCAAGCCTCGTCCCATGTGGGTCGTTTCACGTGCAATCTCGTACTGACGATCCAACTCACGCATCATTTTCTTCTGTTTTTCACTTTCCTCTTTGAGTCGATTGCTATCTTCCTGTAACACAAAAAACCTTAACAAAAGGTACCACATAATGACGCAAACACAGTTCGCGATCGTTAATACAATAACGCCAGGGTGTGTACCCCTGAAGGAATCATCCACGGAAAATTCATAATTCTAACTCGTCTTGAAACTATTCTAGATACATGAACAGAACACGAAATGAACCATTTCCACCATTACAAACAGAAATCGAAAACCTCGAAGAAGAGCAAGTCGTTTGGATCTTCACCTCACTTCCCGTCCCAACATCTGAAAAGCCGTCAGCGGCCAGAGCCAGTTCAAATCTTCGCACCCGGCGTTGATTTACTTCTCCCTCTGCATCCCTGTCCCGTGACTGTTCCCTCTTTGCTCCTCAGCTGTTTGGCGTTCAAACCCACTCGGACGCCTCACCCCGTGGGCAGTCACTCGAAGAGCTCTACCTCAATTAGAGTCTCGCATATGAGCGTGAAACTTTGCATTCGGCCCTTGATAAACAATTATAGCATAAATATGTGGATAACAGAAGAGCTCCAATTTCCGTGGACGATTCCTTCAAGTTAGAATTTCGAATAGCGGTGTGTAGCAAGTGAGCTATAGGTGCCAAATGTAGTCGGGTCCTCAACTGAAATGCTTAAGACGCTATATACTATAGCTGTCGGGTGATCGCTTCAAAACCCAACTACATATGGCGACTCCAGCCCACAAGCATCCCGTCTTATGACGAACGCTGTGAAGAGAAATTTTAAGTTTAGGGTGCAGACGAACGCGTCAGCTTGGAGCTGCATCATGGTGGGGTGCAGAGGAAAGGTCGAAAAAATAGAACATTCGATTGGGAAAAAGCTATAGTTGACCGCTACGGAATCAGGAAACATCGATCAGAAGAATCTCCAGCAAAGCAAAGATCATGCAGCCGAACCTAGCTTAGTCCATAGAACCATTTCTTGAAGGCACACCTTGCGTCAATCAGTTTGATTTGACCCTCCTCCTAGACAGTAGATCCTTAAGTGAATAAGTAGGTTGCTACCTTTTTGCGCCGCCACAATGGACCATGACGGAGTCACATCCGCACAAAACCAAACTAGACATGCCCATTTGAGCTCCTTATTGGTCACTTGAGCTAAAACGGCGTGGTTAGCTTAGGTGCGAGCGGATGTGGCCCGTGATGGCACACCGGTGCGGCGCGAAAAAAGTCACACTGGATATCCAGAATCGAATGTCCCAAGAAGACCTATCTAAGTCCACTAATCTGATTGTCGCGAGGAAACTTTTAACTCGAACTGCAGGGGAGTTGATTGCGAGGAACAACTGAAGCCTAACAAAACTTATATTTGATAGAAAAATTAATTTCCGAAAAGAGTGACATGCAAAATGGATCGAAAAAGTAAATAGCACCACATAGAACTCACCGTGACCGCTTCCACAGGAGGAACATTTTTAATGCCCATTAGCTTCAAGAATTTGTTTGCTTGTTCACCGGCCACACCACTTGCTGTGATTGCGCTTGACCATAAGCCAACATTTTTGTCTTGACTGGGTGCTGCTGACGCAGAAGCCTCCGCATTGCTCCCTTCACCGGCTCCGTTGCCTTCCTGAAACAGAAGTTTTTCGGAAACGCCCTGCATCGTTCCGTTTATTCGAACCTCTTTCTTCGCTCCTGACTTCGACCACAACAATTTTCGCTGCTTTGCAACCTCTTCCGCACTTGGACGAATATCCCAGGTCGACCGATCCTCTCTGAATGATCATTTGTGCGATGAAAATGTCGAACTGAGTGCGAAAAAATACCTGTCCATATTCCTATTCCTCCCTTTCCAACCACCTTCACGGCCATCATTTCGGTCACGTCCACCATACCGAAAACCGCCGTCGTTACCGCCACGGCCACCGCAGCGTCGCATGCCGCCGTCACGGTCCCGTCGATCATCTTTCTAAAATCCAGCACTCGGCGACGTGGTCCGACGTTGCTGCATCCACCAGTGATGCAGCTGAGACCAAACCACAACATTAGTTTTCTAGAAGTGTACCGCCTGCGCCGCAAGCACTACCAAATGATATCACAATGATGTTGCTATCAAGAAAAAATAATAACATAACTATTATGGTTCAGCTCAATTAGTAACTTCTCACAAGCCAAAACTGCGTTCGGGCTTTTTTAACGAAGTTGACCTACTCGCTCAAGATAAAAGCAAGTGAGGCCGAAGCTGCCGCATAACGTCAAAACAATGCGCATAGTGGCAAGTAGGCAACTTTTCGCATATATTACTCAGGCGTGAATACTGTTTCTACCCGCGCAAGTTGCTTTTTTTTTTTGAAACACGTTTATGTGGTTCACATGAGTAATATGAAGCATTAACTGCAAATTCAACATGAAATTCAGATAAAGGGCAAAAATTGCTGCAGCCTGCGAAAATAATATCTTTCACTATTCCACTGCTCTTATAACTTCAAGGTTCAGAAAACTTAATATAAATTTAATTAAAAAGAGACATAAACAAAAGTAAAGTAATAAGGAAAAACAACTTCTGAAAATGGGTACCCTTTGAAATCGATCCTTTTCATCCCAACTGCGACGACGGTAATCATCGCGACGTCTATCGTCATCACGGCTCCATCCACTTCGACTACCTCGGTGACCGTCACTATCCGACCTTCCATTTTCGTAATCATCTCTACGTGGTCTTCTGAAGAGAGAAAAACTATAATAGAAAGGGTCAGGTGGATTTAACGAGCATCATCTTGAAACTACTAATGAATCTCCTTTTTCCAACAGTGTGATGCTAACACTTAGGAGCACACGGTAAGGTCGCCATCAGACTTTGCGATTTTGCGACTCGCACTTTCGCACGCAATACTACGACCTTGAGATTGTGCAATGCCGCAACTATGCTTGCGGAGCCGCGACACCGTGAAATCACAAAGTTTGACGGCGGCCTAAAGGACACAGAACAAAGAAAGGAATAAACCTAGTAATGAAACTAAAAGATGAAAAGGAGAAGAACAGAAGATAAGTTTTAACACTGTTTCGCATATGCTTTCAGACGGAGGCTAAATATTACAGGATAACCTCCTGCTGTGCTCATCAGTAAGGAAAAGGGGCAGTATGCTTCCAAGAACATTCCTTCACGAAAAAAGGTTAATTGTTGAGTAAGGAGCGATGTTCCGAATGAGCTAAGTAACGTGTAGAAGGACCGGAAAATGGACGAATGCGCACCACTACCACGCATGCAGCATTTGGGTAAGCGACTTTTTACGAGAAAGATTCGATTTTATGAAATCGCAAAACTTGGTACATTCCTCCTAGTGTGAAAATAAATGACTTTTAAATGAAGAATAACTGATGAGTTAACTAGTGCCGCTCACTTTCAATAGACACTGGTAATAAGTGTTGAAAAACAAAACTTCAAAAGACGTAAAACTTACTTGCTTGATCCCTCACGTTCCTCACTATCAACACACTTCTTCGAGCGTCGACCATCATCGGCATCACTGTGTTTTTTTGTTCGGCGACTATCATCAGATTTGTCCTCATCCTTCTTCGACTTTTCTGAGCGCTCTTCCCGACTATCACGACGATCACGGCGATCGTCACTGTTTCGTTTGTACAGTTTTTCCTCTTTTCGGTCTTTTCGTTCTTCAGACCTTTTGTTGTCCTTCTTGTCAGCATCTCTGCGTTCTGATTTCTGCTTCTTCTTCTCCTTTCCTTCAGAAGAGTCCGATTTTTCTGAGCATTCCACAGACTCTTTCGACTTCTTTGCTACTGCCGATTCGTCACTGTCTCCGCCTGATATATCCATATCAACCTCTTTCGCTTCGTCGTCAGACGACTCGAACTTGGTCTGAAATGGAATAATATCTTCCATTTCATATGTGAGAGCATAAGTTGAAGCAGACATATTCAAGCACCGTGTCAGAGTAAAGTTGCGTTGCCTGCCACGACAGGCACATCCGGGAGATGCTATATGACAACCCAACCACCCCCCCCCTGTTCCCTTTTGTCAAAATTCGATCTTCTTTTGATAGGCAAATATATGTCCTTTCCCAACATGCAGATGAGGTTAGCCTCGTATACATGACCATCTTGAATCTTGGAAAATTTCAGATCAAAATATTACTGGTTATTCGATATCTAGGAATCTTCGACGCAATCCTGTCCTAGTATATCGTTAAGACACGATTCCGCAATGCAACGTGCAGCTATGGCGCGTGTCTTGGGAACCGTATATACTTGGTCTCAAAGCGGTTGCAGCGTACATGGCAATCGCTTTGGGACCAACTTCAAACGGCACCTTAGCTCACATGCATCCTTCGCAGCCAGTGTACAAAATTCTATCCTAACGATACTAATTGTTTGTGCAGTCAACCACTTGCACAATCATATTCCATTCTCTATGTCATCGTGCATCTGATGCGAACAAAAATAAGTTAACGGTGAACAAATGATATACCGAAGCAGTTTTTGAAATGGTGATCTGAGCCAAACGGCACCGAAGATGCCTCACAGTCAGAGAAGCTCCAAAATAACCTATTTGCATAGCCATACCTATCCCTGGGAGGATAAACAACGAACGACACAAAAGTAAAACGTTTCCTGAACTTCTCGAATTTTCCGTTTCATGTCTTATTCAGACACTGAGTTCTCTCCGACTCAAGCCATAGGACATATCTACTCGGACTCAGACAGAAAAGCAGCACCACTCACTCAGAAGTATCTCCTTTACGGTTTTATTTTAATCTGTGGATAGAAATTTCATGTTCATATGCTATCAACCTCGGCAGTGATTGATTTTCGGTATTCTGTAATGATACAAAGTCTTAGCTCACAGTCATCACTTCGTATCATTTCCCCTCCCTTTATTCTTTTGATTGAGCTGTATGAGAGTATAGACGCATTGATCTGGAATGAGCCCTCCACTTCAACAAACAGCCCTATTTCTTCATAAAGGCTATCCATTCGAAGTGATAAAATGCCAGTTATCTCAACTATTTTAATAACAAATTCGAAGATTTTACAAATGTGGCGGAGCCGTCGCCTTAGTGGTATAAGTCAATCATCACCCAATCGCGTCTTTTTGCCCAGTTAAGCTAAGCCTCATGCAAACTTGGGTTTTTCCTAAGTCAACGAAGTAATCCCCTATTTTAGCTACAACATAGGTTCAGCTATTTCCAATGAAAACGCTGCCGTCCTTAAGATTGATTCACGAATAAATATTAGACCCCATTTCACTTCAAGGCCCAGGGCATTGAGTAAAGGAAACAAACAGTGCGTTAGAACTGACACACCGATACGGTTGCAATAACCTTGAACCAACTTTTTACGCTTTGAAAACAGTGAGACTTTACTATGTTTTATATCAATTAAAATATTTGGCACTATTAAAATATCACTAGCCCAGACACCGCGATTTAGTCAAAAAATAATTTTTGCTGAAACTCCAGCCAGGGGGTTGTTCCGGGTGCGATCACGAATATGACATCCTTTTTGATGCTGGTCCCAATTTGGTGCAACTACTGTCTTTCACCAGTTTCGTTTTAAAGGCACATTCCAGGATTATTGAGATATCACATCTTCTGCCGTGGATGGATAGTTCGACCTAAGCCACGTAGGCTGTACCTTTACCGAGGCGTGGATGTCAGCTCCTGGAGCGTGCAGAGCCAAAGAATCTAGCGCAACTGCTCGGCCCCGCCCGCCCCAGCCGGAGATGTGCTGCAAGTGTTCCGGTGCCTAGTGTGGGGTCAGGTCACTCAGTAGTGGGTTTACTTCACGAGGCGATTGGTTTACTGCCAATTTCAAGATCTTGGCTAGTAGCTGGTCTACCTATGTCAAAGATAAGAGTCGAAGAGTAAAGGCAGACCCCGGCTGGGGTGGACGGGGCTGAGCTGTTGCGCTAGATTCTTAAGCTCTGCACGCTCCAGGGACTGACACCCACGCCTCGGTAAAGGTACAGGTACGTGGCTTGGCTTGGGTCGAACCATCTATCCACGGCAGGAGATGTGACATCCTGATAATCCTGGAATGTGCCTTTAATTGTCATTCAGGGGCTACTCAAAATGCTGATAACGGATATGACACTGGCTTTCAGCGAAGGGGCCGTTTGGCTCAAAAAGTCATGTTCAGTTTTGCTTCATCATTGCTGCAGTGCTGATGTAACCGGAGAGCTTTCATCCGATACTATTCTACAGTCATTATCTTGCACATTCGAGCGTATTTCGGCTAGCCCTCAATGAAGAAGGAAAGCCTTCCTTCCTTCTTGAGGCTAATCGGAGCTTAGGGAAACAGAGTGGTGCCCTATTATGTTAGCACCGTACTTGAAGCTGGCTAGCGCTTCAAACATATGTGATGCGAACAGCAAACCAGAAACCCCCCTGGCCTGAGTTTCAGCGATATTGGTGAGTATGAATTGCTTCATCAACTTTGTGTAATTGTACTAAATTGGCACAAACGACGAAGACGTATGTCATATCCGTGATCTCGAAGTTGAATTATTATTGGATAAATTACAAATCTTCCTCAGAAGTTATAAAAGACTTTTTGGTGAAAATCAGAGCTAGCAGAAACTTGAACGAAAAGAGAAACAGACTGCTGTGCCTGTTTCTGCTTTTCTAGATATTTTATCAGTTCTGACTCTAACCAGAAAAACTGACAGAATTTGAAAAGCTGTAAAGTGATATAAAAAAAGCTGTTAAAAATTTGCAGTACACTAACTGATGGTTCTCTCCATCAGGATCACTAAGTACTAACCTTTGAATTGACTGACATGGAGGATATTAGGCGTTAATAAAAAAATAAGAAAAAGAACATCTAAAGGACTATAGTGAACATAAAATACACCCATTTTCGAACCCTTTTACAAATTAGGTCTTAATAGACTGCTTTGAAGTACTGACAAAAGGCGCTGTCATTTGCCGAAGAATCAATGTAAGGTATGGCAACTAGTTACCACATGTGGTTCCAAATTCTGGTTCATTACAAAAAACGTGAAAACGATGCACCCTCCCGGCAAATACATTGGCACTGATATATCATGAATACTAAACACCATAAATAAGCGTAAATGGAAAACAAACAAAATAAGATCACTCACGTGTGGCATCTGAACAAAGATGTGTGGTGGCTGGAGTGGCAGTTTTTATGTGAACGTAATGCTGTTGCAAAAGGGCAGTACATTTCGATTGGAGCATGAAACTGCCAAGTAATTTAAAAACGGCTAACACCAGTACTTTATACAACATTCTTCAGAATTTTTTTTTGCGACTCTTTTTTCTTACACAATATCCACGAATGTAACAGCAGTGAAACTACCATCAGGTGCTGTGTGAGCAAAAAAAAAAGAGGTAGAAAAAATAAAACTTTCAGAGGACAGCAAAGAATGGAAGTGTTATGTTAGGCTAAAATTCATATATCCCCGTCCTTTCACATGAAAAAGCATCTGCCACTATCTGTTGTAGGAATGAAGTCGTTTAAGCATAGCTTTGCACGTCTTTACGCGCAGGGCCGCCGTCAGAATGCAATTTTGCGGTATTACAATTTAACCTTTTTAGTTTTCTCTCCACCTCAATTCACCGATGAGCCTCGGGGGTGGATAGGAAACACAGTGGTTCGTATGAGAATAGAGGCGAAACGAACCACCTACTAATTTATGAGATTTCCATTCCTATACTCCTTATCTTTTTTCATTCTCTTCTTTTGCGGCGCACGCGGAGTTACGGCATCGCACTATCTCAACGTCGTAATATCGCTAGCGAAAGTTGGACGCTGCAAATCGCGAAGTCTGTCGGCGGCCTAGGCGTTCTTGCGACATAAACGTGCAGTCGTGTCTCCCCTCTGACCCACATTGACCCATTGTCAGAAGTGCTGGGTGAAGAAAATTTCATAGCTGTGGTGAGGAAATAGAAAATGGCAAACATATACCTTATTAAGCAAATCATAAAATACAAACCATGACAATCTCATTTAAGTTAAAGGAATCGTGCACGGAAAAATGAATTTCTCTGTTACCCTATATTTATGTTGTATCTGCCTAATAGGGATAGCATGCAAAGTTTCCAAAGTTTCACGCGGAAAAGTGAGAATCCGGCTAACTATAAGATACAGCTCCTCAAAATGGTGACCGAGGGAGCGGAGCTTCAAAGTAAATGTCCGTCGCGGTCGCAGACGCGTAATAGGACTGTTTACGTAACTTTCTGTTCCCACTGTGCGCCTCCGATCGCGGCGGACGACGGGGCGGGCATTCAATCCAGGGCCACGCCCCTCCGATCACCATTTTGAGGAGCTGTATCTTAGCCAGATTCTCACTTTTTGCGTTAAACTTTGCATGCGACCCATATTAAGCAAATACAACATAAATATATGGGTAACAGAGGAACTCATTTTTTCCGTGCACGATTTCTTTGAGAACTAAAACCACTCAACAATCGCCTAAATAATGACAGTAATAGCAAGATATACAAATAATATGCATAAACACCGGACAGCAATTAACCAGCGACTGATACTGTTAGGACTATGTAGTAAAGGTTTCCGCCACACGGCATGCCGTGTGGCGGAAACCTATACTACATTTCGTGGAGTTGATGGTGTCGTATGGGTTGTGTCCTAAAGCGAGTACAGCGTCCTGCGCTTCAGAGCGATCACACCGCATCAGGAGCAGTAAGGCCGCGTTCATACCTTGCGATGCCGGCGGCAGAGCGTGGCTGCGTGTCTCTGCGTCTCCGCCCGTGCCGCTTCGCCTCGCTGCCGGCGTCGACTGTGCACCTCCCCAGTGCCACTCTACCTCGCCTGTGAACGCAGCTACCCCCTGCCGGCACAAAGTATGAACTCGGCCTAAACAACGTACGG
The DNA here is from genome assembly GCA_963978905.1 of Trichostrongylus colubriformis. NCBI lineage: Eukaryota > Metazoa > Nematoda > Chromadorea > Rhabditida > Trichostrongylidae > Trichostrongylus > Trichostrongylus colubriformis. The sequence continues at coordinate 4,449,387 of OZ022259.1, forward strand.
AGCACGCAGCTCGCATGCATCGCGTGGCACGCCGCGTTGCGGAATCCCGTTTTAACGACATACACCCAATTTTTCGGTTGTTAGTTATAAAACAGTTACCTAAGTAGTGCCTTAGTGATACGAAAAGCTGAGAATATCTAAGCGGAGCAAAATCCTCAAACAATCGCGAGTATAATCAAAGACAGTGTACCTGCTTATCGACGACAAGCAAGAAGAAACTAAAAAAGCGGTTCCATAAAATTCAAATTTTGTGAATTCGGCTCACACCAATTTTCATTTCATATGGCAATAAAAGACAGTGCCGAGATGGCAACGACATAAACGAGACTTATTGAAAACAATAAACGGTCCTGTGATGGTCCATGAAAATAAAATTTCGTGGAGAGAACGGCATCATCTGCTCTTTCATAAGAGTATCGAAGAAAAAGTTCGGGACATCAACGATATCAATGGGCAATCATCGCAAATAAAACATACCAGTTTCATGGTTCATGGAAAAATATGAAAACCAAATTCTGTGAACACAAAGAAAAATCTCAGACCATAAATTATCGCCGAGGATTTAAAGAGCCGAGACGGCTCACTGACCATCACATCAAGCATCCATCATGGAACGCTTAGTTTTCGCCCTCATTATCATCGGAGTTACACAGGTAAGCATCGGATTGTAACCCCCTTCACGCCAGGAATTCGCACCGCGGTGTGGGTGTACCACGGGTGAGATGAGGCAACCTTACGCCGAAAAGTCGCTTTGCGCCGTCACACTCGCGGTGCCACAAGTACGACTTGCGAATCGATTGCCCTTGGAAGTCCGGTAGAGCGTGGCTGCGTCACCTCGCCCTTCTACCCATGCCACAGTGCCTCGCTTGAGGGCTGCCATGCGTTGCCACTGGCACTCGCACCTACCGCGCCTCTCGCCGCGGGCCGCCACGCGATTTTCCGGAGTAAGTAGCCTCACCCCAACGGGTGCCCTATGTGTTTGAGTTCCGAAGCAAATTTCGTTTTCCAACAATCGCTTCAGAACTCAACTACATGTGGTGTTTCCAGGTTGCACGCACCGCCTACCTCACAATACCGCGCTATGCGAAATGCTGACGTGAAAGTCATACTTATAGTTCGTATCTTGTCTTGGTTGGGGTGCTCAGTTTATTGGTGCCAAGAACCAGAAGAGCATCATTAGGTTCACGTGTAATTGATTATTTCCGGTAACTGGAAGAGGATACGAAACTGCCAAAATAACACTGATCACCAGCAGACCCTACAAGAGTCCGTCTATGGTGAAGGAGCACATGCACTTCTATCACAATGCAATAGTAAGGAACGCATTTCGATTCTTAATGCTCGAGCATTTGGAAGATCTGAGATTCATTTCAGGTCTCAATCGAGGGGAACTCTACACTTATCGGAGACTTCAAAGGCTTGTATCCAGCTAACGTTGGAGGCAAATTCGCCATGAAGTGGACTATCGACAACGCTAACTGCCATCAGGTTCAGCATGGGGAGCAAGTGTCCATTAGGACCATGCCACGAAATGCGGCGAGCGGTGCGATGCGTGCGAATCAGGGGTATCGTGTGTAGACGGGTCCTAAAGCGGTCCTAGAATAACATACAGGACAGGGCAACTGCTATGGGGCACATCCCAGATGTCGAGGAAAATAGCCGTTCAAGTGCCACCCTTTGCGGATCACGGGGATCAAGTACAACTTCCCCCACCCCCCACCCCTCCCCACTCTTCTGGCTTCCACAATACCAGTAACTGTTGCCGGATTGTATCATTGCAATGTATCTTATTGCTATGTATTCTTACCTGAAACAAAAAAAAAGATATTTACTTCAGATTTCCTCGCTGGAATTACCTGTGGAACACCCTCCGTTTTTCATCTGATTATTGAAAGTTAAGATTCTAGTGCTTATTACTGACCCGTGCAGCCTCCTACCCGGTCAAATACGACTCCCCTTGTATCGGGGATGCTCGATACCCAAGGCACCCTGTTTGGGACCCGACGGCGTCCCTGGCTGGCACGCATGGCGTCGCAAGCTGCATGCCGCAGAGAGGAATCCTGACGTTACACACCTCTGTTGTGCATGCCTATAGAACAGCAACGCGTTTCAGATAAGGGAGTGGTTGAAATTAATTGTGGCCGCCGCAAGATCCTACTACCAAGGACAATCAGTTGAATGCGCACGGACAGCACAACCAGCAACGCCAGCACCAACACCCCCACCAGCAACACCAGCACCAACAGCACCACCAGCGACGCCAGCAACAACAGCACCGCCGGCACCAGGCCAACCACCACGACCAGGATCATCAAAATTCCGCCAAAAATCCGAAGCAAAGGTAGATTATAAGAAGTACTTAGGGGAGCTCATCTACCAAGGATGAAACCATCATTTTTTTTCATGAAGTAAAATCTGAGTAGATCGTGCACTAGCAGACGCAAAACCATTTTTATCTAACAGTACCACTTGTTCTCCGATGTTCAAAGGAACCAGGTAAGGCAGTGGGGTAATCATCTTGAGGCCACGCTTCAAGCACACAAGTCGGCAATTATTTTTATGAGGAATCCTGACGTTACACACCTCTGTTATACGTGCCTATCGAAGAGCAATGCATTTCAGGTGAACGAGTGGTTGGAAGCGATTGTGGCCAACGCAAGACCCTACTACCAAGGCCAAACAGTTGAACGCGCACGGAAAGCACCACCAGCAACGCCGGCACCATGCCAACCACCACCACCAGGACCATCAGAATTCCGCCAAAAATCCGAAGCAAAGGTAGATAAGAATCAACACCACCAGCAACGCCAGCAACAACAGCACCGCCGGCACCATGCCAACCACCACCACCATAAGATAAGACGGGATAAACATAAGAAGTACTTAGGGGTGCTCATCTACCAAGGATGAAACCATCATTTTTTTCATGAAATAAAATCTGAGCAGATCGTGCACTAGCAGACGCAAAACCATTTTTATCTAACAGTACCACTTGTTCTCCGATGTTCAAAGGAACCAGGTAGGCAGTGGGGTGATCACCTTGAGGCCACGCTTCAAGCACACAAGTCGGCAATTATTTTTATGAGGAATCCTGACGTTACACACCTTTGTTATACGTGCCTATCGAAGAGCAATGCATTTCAGGTGAGCGAGTGGTTGGAAGCGATTGTGGCCAACGCAAGACCTTACTACCAAGGCCAAACAGTTGAATGCGCACGGAAAGCACCACCAGCAACGCCAGCACCAACAGCACCACCAGCGACGCCAGCAACAACAGCACCGCCGGCACCAGGCCAACCACCACTACCAGGATCATCAAAATTCCGCCAAAAATCCGAAGCAAAGGTAGATCATAAGAAGTACTTAGGGGAGCTCATCTACCAAGGATGAAACCATCATTTTTTTCATGAAGTAAAATCTGAGTAGATCGTGCACTAGCAGACGCAAAACCATTTTTATCTAACAGTACCACTTGTTCTCCGATGTTCAAAGGAACCAGGTAAGGCAGTGGGGTGATCATCTTGAGGCCACGCTTCAAGCACACAAGTCGGCAATTATTTTTATGAGGAATCCTGACGTTACACACCTTTGTTATACGTGCCTATCGAAGAGCAATGCATTTCAGGTGAGCGAGTGGTTGGAAGCGATTGTGGCCAACGCAAGACCTTACTACCAAGGCCAAACAGTTGAATGCGCACGGAAAGCACCACCAGCAACGCCAGCACCAACAGCACCACCAGCGACGCCAGCACGAACAGCACCACCAGCAACGCCTACACCAGCAGCACCACCAAGCACACGACCCAAAGCAACGCGACGTCCTGGACGTGCTAAGACTCACAGGTTCTTACCGCAGCTCATCTACAACTAATGAAACCATCATTTTTTCATGAAAAAATTCTGAGGGGTCGTTCAGTAGCAGACGCAAATCGATTTTTATCTAGCAGTAACACTTGTTTATTTTTAAGTGAACCACGAGAGGCAGTGGGGTAATCATCTTGAGGCCACGCTTCAAGCACACAAGTCGGCAATTATTTTTTATCTCTTTCTCGAACTTTAGCAGCACGACATTTGCAACATTGTTCCACTCTTGATTACGACACATACAGCTCGAAAAATGTGAATAAAATCAGAACAAACAAACACAGCGAGTACTGGCTAACCGTAAGGGAACAGTGCTGAAAAAGTGCGTCATTACGTTTCAAGTGTGGGAGTGTGCATCAGGAATAGACGTCATTATGCTTCGTATTTTTCCCGTAGCGATAACGCCGTATCAGGAGCGTGAGGGGTTCATACTTTGCAGTACCGGCGACAGGGCGCGGCTGCGTGTTTCTCCGTTCTGCCACCCCTTTTTGCACACATTCAGATGCGCTTATTGAACGGAGTCCCGGTTGGAAGTTGTAAGATAACGTTGAAAGAATTAATAGTTGTGGTGCCGAATTCAAAATTCATACGCAAACAAATACCTTATTCAGCAATCTATAAAATGGAAATCATTACAGCGCTATAGCAATTAAGAACCAAAAGTAAATGATAAACTGGCTAAACTATAATGCAATAACAACGATATATAGGAGACTGGATAGTGATTAACAACAGCGACTGATACGCGTCGAAGCTTTCGTGCTGCTTATCTTTACTCTTCGAAGAAGAATGATGATTTATTGTTGTTGACTTCCGTGTTCTGAAATTTGCAGAATACATTGAATTAAAGGGGCATGCATCATTAGGACAGATTTCGCGACGCGGTGAGCGGCGTTCGAGCTGATGACGCCGTATGTGGCTGTGCCCTTGAACGATTACAGTGTCTTACACCTTTTTTCAAAGGTAGGACAGTGATTACCTTAAGATCCAACTACATACTGTGCAGCGAGTAGCACGCGTCGCGCCGCACGACGCGTTGTAAAATCCTATACACAACGATGCAAAAGCATTGTGAGCCTTGCCATACTAGGAAGAAATGAGATATCATCACGAGTTTTTCAGTATATGTGGTCAAGGGCTGGGGCACAAAGATGAAGTCGGCGAGGAGAAGCGTTTGCCGCGGTGGTGGTAGGTGATCGCAAATCCTTGCATGCTTTCGTAGAAATAGTGATAAAATTGAAGAGTGAAGATTAGCGATTGAAGAGTGAGGAATAGCGCAGTGTTTGCGCTACAGGATGGCCGGAATGGGATAGTCGAGCAGCTTAAAGGAATCGTCCACAGAAAATTGAGTTCTTCTGATACTCTTAAATCTGTGTTGTATTTGCCGAATCAGGAACGCATGCAGAGTTTTACTCGAGAAAGTTAGAATATGGGTAAGATAGAGCTTCCTGAATTCTGGACCGAGTGGGCGGGGCTTCCGAGTAAAAGCTCGTCCCGTCGTCGGACGACGGGGAAAGTACTTGCTCCGGAGGCACCGCCTACCTGACCGAGACTTTGTGGTGCTGCATCCTAGCCAGATTCACATTTTTTTGCCTTTGCATGCGGTTCACACTGGGCAAATACAACATAAATATATGAAAAACAGAAAAAACTAATTTTTCGTGGACGACTGGTGGGCAAATACAACATAAATATATGGGAAACAGAAAAACTCATTCTTCGTGGACGACTCGTGGGCAAATACAACATAAATATATGGGAAACAGAAAAACTCATTTTTCGTGGACGACTCCTTCAACATCCGAGTAGTCGGAATGGGCGTTGCTGCAAGGCGTTGCGACGTAATACCAAAATTCCATGATTCCGTTGTTCCTCTCCATCTTCGTGAGTACTTATGGGTCAGGGGCTATCTTATCACATTCTCAGGACGTATTACAAAATGTTTGTCGATATTCTCTACTTTAAGCAAAATTCATGTTGATATATTTATTCCCGTTGAATGGGGTAGTCGCCGTCAAGTGGTCAGCACTTTTGCCCCACCTTGCACAACCAGTTTGGACGACTGCTGAACGTAAAATTAGAGGTCAACAATGGTGAAAAGAGATGAAATATGTGAACGAAGCAATTTCTAAAATTATCTTGTGAAACGATCAAATATCAAGGAACATGTGCTTGTTTGTCGACCGCTTATGTAGGACATTGTCAAAAATTGCAGATTTCAATATTGGTTCATAATGTTATCTGCGGAAAATGCTGTAGTAATAATTCTACCTCTTTCACTTTCGAACAATGGTTCAAAGGTATTTTATAGATATGATAAAACAAACAGCAGAAGTAGAGTGCAGTCCTGGTCAGCGTACTAGAACAATTAAGCCCAACTTCACCATCTGACATATACTCTAGGTCGGGCCTCGTGAAGGGAAGCTGGCGATGGTGCATAAAATTCAAATTCTTCAAATACTGCTCGCGCCGTTTTTCACTTCATATTGCGAAGACGAAATGCTGGGGCAGCAACGATAAAAATGAGCAGTCAAATATAGTGGAGAGAGCGCCATCATCTTTTGCTGTATCATAAAAGGATCAAAGAAACAGTGTTGGACATCACTGATAGTGACAATCAGTCACTGATAATATGTATGAATAGCACCTACGATTCATGGAATCAAGTTCTGTGAACACAAATTATCGCCAGGGATTGAGAAAACCGTGACGGCTCACTGACCATTACATAAGGCATCCATTATGGAACGTTTAATTTTTGCTCCCGCTATCATCTGAGTTTCGGGTGTACACCCCTACGCAAGGGATTAGCACCGCGGCGTGAGGGGTGAGGTCCACGAGGTCGAATTTCCGCGCGGCCGCGCGCGATGAGCGGCACGGCGGGTGCGAGTGCCACTGGCAGGGCATCGCAGCCTTCAGGCGAGGCAGTGTGGCATGAGTGGAAAGCGCAGACGTGACGCAGTCACGCTCGGCCGAGCGACCGAGGGCAATCGATACGGCGAGTCGTACGGGGGCGCCGCCAGTGCATCGCCGCGAAGCGGAAATTCGACCTCGTGGACCCCACCCCGGCGTGAGGGCAAGTTATCCAGAAGACCCACCTCACTATTGGAACTCTCGGGTGGCGCACGATCGGTATTCGGCAAGTCGGGAAGAGCTGGTGTATACTGGTTGGGTGAACCTGGTAGGTAGATGTCCTGAACAGTGAAATGGTCCCCAGAAGCTGTTTTATTCTCCTAAAGTCACACTTCGCCATCATCAGATTAAGCGTTTCTAGGCAGCTGATCCTCGGGTAACTATCCAGGATGCACCGATTTGCGTCACATCGATGCGCCATCACGGCGCTACACTTGCTCTCAAAACCTATGGTAGCCATCAGCTCTTCGCTCAGCTTATCAACCGGAAGCCCGAGTGGGCGTAGCTAGTGTAAATCGAGCAGGTTCACCACCGTGATGGTGTACCGTGACGGCGCAAAAGACGTACCTCGATAGTTACACAAAGATATAGTGTAATTTGATTATCGCAAAGTGTGTCATTAAAAACGTTGACTAACCTTCAATTCTTCCACTGACATCTCTTGGAAAGAGTAGTTTGAAAACACAGCGGATGCATGGATTTGATACTCAGAACGCATCTGCTGAGGCTGCTCGAACTCCTCCGCAGACGTACCGAACTTCGTCACCGTCGGGCAGTCCCCACCAGCTGCCGTTCTGATCACAGCTGGCTGTTCATGCTGTGGCTGAGCATACACGGGCTGCTGCATCACCGGTTCGTACATCGTCGCTGTGTCAAAACCGAAATCAACTTCCTCTGATTTGAAGACGCGATCAGTCGCATAAGTTGGTGGTTACCAGAGAAAATCTTGAAGTGGAGCTTGAGCTGTATAAAGTGAAGGTTCATGAGCTGAAAAAGATTCCTGAATTAAAGCTTGTATTGTGTAAAAAGAGGCTGCAAGCGCTAACGGAAATTCCTGAGGTGTGCTTGAAGTGAGTAAAATGCAGGTGCGGATGATGACGGAAGAGGATGAAGCTCCGGTCCTGACGAATGTTCTTGAGGTGGGATTTCTAGAAGGTTTGAAGGATCTGGGGCTTAGCAGGAAATATTAGGTAGAGTTGTTCTATGAAATGGTGGCGGGCCATACATTCCGTAAAAAGCTGGCCGGCGTCAGGTGCATGCATGTGGAAAGGAGCAGTTTGAGTGAATGGATCAAGTAGGAAACAGTAGCAAACATGATAGCACATAATGTTAATAAAACAAATGAAGAACATAAATTACTCACCAAACTGATTAAATACCGGCTCCTGACCTCTCACTGAGGCGTTAAATTTGGCCTAAAGTTCCTCTTCTTACTAGGTACACTATCGAAGATCGAACATTCCCAATTACTAGGCATAATATCAAACAAAAACATGAGAAGAAGTTTCCTTCGTTGCAAAACAGAAATCGAAAACTGGAAGAGCGTACGGGCATTATACGAACGGTCTGCCACTAGGCAGAGCGCAGTTCAAATTTTCGTGCTCTTTGCTCATTTGCATTTCACTCTGCGTCTCTGATCATGTGACTGTCGCCTCACTGCTCCTCAACTTTCTAGCGTCCGCACAAACTTGGACACCCTCACCCGTCGGCCTATACCTCGAGAGGCTCTATTTCGGTTGGATTTTTGTATTTGCGTATTGCGTTAAACGCAATCGTATCACCAAGTATAAAGCGTAGACAGCGTACTCACAAGTATGAACGCGGCCTCACTGCTCCTGATGCGGTGTGATCGATCTGGAGAAAAAAATATACGGAGCATAATGTCTTTTATTCTTGAGGCACACTTGTCCTACACCTGAAATGAGACATAGGACGCTGTACTCGCTGTAGAACACAACCCATACGACACCATCAACTCGCACACGGTATGCCGTGTGGCGGAAACCTGGACTAATCCTAACAGTATGAGTCGCTGGTTAATTGCTGTCCAGTTCCTATGCATATTTGTATATCTTGCTATTATTGTCATTATTTAGGCAATTGTTGAGTGCTTTTGGTTCTCAAAGAAATCGTGCACGAAATAATGAGTTTCTCTGTTACCCATATATTTATGTTGTATTTACATAATATGGGTCGCGTGCACAGTTTTACGCAAAAAAATAAGAATCTGGCTCAGATACATCTCTTGTTGTAGATTCACAACCATAATATTTCATTCTTATCAAATAGCAGCTAGAACTGAACGATAACATGTTAGTTCAAGTTGTTTACTGTAGGACATAACTTAGATAAGCACCTACTGAAAAAGTACTGCAGGCATGACCTCGCGGTATCATAAGTGTGCAATCAAATATGTATTGCCCTTGGCGCGGTGCACACTTTCATCCCCTAGCGGTGCACTCTTTGATCCCCTTACAGGAGTGTCTCCACTGGACCTTTTCGGTCCAAGATTGAGCCCATATCTATGCACCGCCCACATTTGTCTGTATATAAACCCCTATTACGATGTATTATGGTCGGTTATTGTACAAAAGGTACGTCGTAATAAACATATACTACACGTGCCTGTACAACCTTTGGTAATCCACCAAATTGGTGCATCGACCGTTGGAAAAACCACCCCTTCTACGCTAGCTCTTCTCAGTGAGAGATAGAAGGTGAACAACTTCAACCACAGAACAAATTTCTTCTACGATTTCTCCCTGAGAAACACAGAAATTTGTAAGTCTTCTACGCTAGCTCTCCCCAGTGAGAGATAGAAGATAACTTTTACTTTCCACCAGCTGGAAACAAATCAAACCGTCTAAGCCAGTTCTCCTCAGTGAGAAATAGACGTTTGATCTCAGTCTTTCTAACAAATTAGAAAGACCATCAACAGCTTATCCGCGACTCCTCACAGATCCGGAAAACTACTTCAAAGCCCTGTTAAGTCATTCTTTCTCAGAGAAACGACAGGCAAAATCAAATAACTCATTTCTTTCGAACAAATTCGAAAGAAATTCGAGAAATTTTCTGGGATTCCTCCATAAGGAGCCAGAATCAACCTTCTGCGCAAGTTCTCCTCAGTGAGAAAACAGAAGAAGCCTGAAATTTCGTGTTACTCCTCCCTGAGGAATCCAGAAAAAGAAGGAAAAAGACCCGCGTGGCAGGAAACATCCTACACGGAACCAAAGAAGTTAAAAACCAAATAAAACGCAACTGAAGCAACACATACAGCTTCATACGCTCAAATTGGTTCCGAAATCCGTGCAAAAATCAACAAAGCACGAAGAAAACGTCAACTTCTCGAAAGAAAAGCGGCCATAAAACATCAAAATGGCAGAGATCCAAGTATACAAAACCAAAATTACACTTGCTTGCACTCTGATCAGATCGAGTGAGGCAAATATGAAGCACTTGAATTTACCATTCGCATTCCCTTCTCAAAAGGAAGAATGTGAGGCCTTCATCAGAGAGAAGACCGCAATGCTGAACCATTTGATGACAAGTATCACAAAGGCAAAGCAGTTACACGATGCCCACCTTGAGAAAACGATCGAAACCATTATTTCACGATCGGAACAAAAGGAAAGGGAGAAGTTAATGCTCGAGCTACACAAACATCTAGAGCTCGAATCTAATAACTTAGAAATCACGGTGATACAGTGGCTGAGCACAATTGACTTCAGGAAGGAAGAATTGGCACAGCAATCGTCACTCATCACGGAAGCCGCCAGCTTCCAGGCTAGCGGCAACCGGGAGAACTCTCACAGCGGGACTGGCAGCGACAACTCCTACGAACGCAATGTACAAGTTCGACGCCCTCTCCTCGAAATCCCAACATTTTCTGGGAACTTCAGAGAGTTCAATACCTTCTGGTCAGTCTTCGAGTCCCTGATTCACAATGATGCGGACCTAAGCAACCAGGAAAAGTTCCTTTTCCTCAAACAAGCATTGAAGGGGAAAGCGGCTGCTTCGATCAGCAGCATCCCCGTTATTGGGGACAAATACTACGACGCTGTTACCATCCTAAAGAAACAGTATGACAGGTCGTCTAGTATAGCGGACATCCTGATAAATGAGATCGAGCATCTACCAAGGGCTCAAGGAAACTCATTAAGTTGCCGCAACACACTAAGCGCTATATCGTCTCGTATCGTGCATCTGGAACAAACTGGAGTGCTAATGAATGCAGACCGAGTATGGCGTCGTCTAATTCTCTCAAAATTTACAGAGAATATCTGCAGCCAGGTTATAAAAAGAGAAAACGAAGCTGGCGTAGGATTCGAAGTGAAGGCAATAATCGACGCCGTTGATGACATCATCACGCTTCAAGAGACTACCGAATTGACGACGAATACCCTGTTCGGTACTAGTCAAGGCATGAACAGCTCCAGAAGGATGAACACAGGACATCATGAGGAACAATCGTTCTTCAGTCAACGGACTAAGCAAAAATGCCTGTGCGGAGATACACATTCCCCACAGCACTGCACAAGGTACCCAACGCCAGAAGCGCGGCGAATGGAAGCCAAGCGCCAAAGAGCGTGCTGGAAATGCTTTGATAGGAATCACGGGTCAAAGTACTGCACAAAAATGGGACCGTGCCCAAAGTGCAACGACGATCATCACTCCTCCCTATGCACAGCATCGAGGAGCGTTCGGAAAACAACCGATCCATTAATTAACAGGCGAGACCTACCGCCAAGTTCGGTTCAGCGAGGAGAAACAAGGTCAGGCTTCTCCACGCAAACCAACCGCTCCAGACATTCGCCACAAGGAAACAACAACCAACTATCAGGGATGAACAGAGTGCAAGCTCTCCACGTAGCTCCTCTTGAAGACATCTCTACAGTGTCGAAACGACCGGCTTTCAGCCAGTGTGTGCTACAAATGGCATCTGTATCGATATACAATGAAGGGACGAAGAACTATCAGCCTATTACCATTCTTCTTGATTCAGGAGCTCAAAGAAGCTTCATAAAGACCAGGACAAAGAATGTGTTGGGGCTTCCCACGACAAGTTCCATACCTCTCACTACCACAGGAATGGGGGAACTTCAGGAAACCTTCATTTCAAATGAAGTTCAGATCACACTGAAAGCTGAGCACTGTTCCAGAACGCAGAACCTGTCAGTTTTCACCAAGAACAAGCTGACATCTGGTACTAAAACGGCTCATTTATCAAGAGCAGACAGAAGATTCATCAGAAAGAATAGGATCATTATTGCTAAGCGCAGACTTCGCTGCTCATATGTAACTCCTGATGTACTTATTGGACAGGACTTCATAAACCAAGTGATTGACGTCAGCAGTCCAGTTGTACGGCTACCGTCAGGACTGGTGCTCACTCCGACAATTTTTGGTTATACCATATCCGGTACCAGCAGTACAGCTACTTGGATGAGAAGGGAAGAGAACTCACTCTGCAGTTCGCTTGTTGTATCTGCACCCGTAATGGTCGACGACTGCAAAAAGTTAACAAAGAGTATCATCGGATTGGAATTGATTGGAACCAATGCCCGGATCATTGCAGACGACATGGACATCAACAGCTTCGATCAATCAGAGACAGCTGTAGACCAGAAAGAGCAATTCACTACACGGCATCCCAAGACCAGAACCGCTTCCACAAAATCTGAATCTCAAGCGATACTCTCGTTTATGCCGTCTGCCACGAAGGCCAAATTCCACTGCAGAAAACACGACGTCAGCAGTGAAAGGATCTTTCAAAATCGACTTTTGATGCCGTCTCCAGTGCTGTTACATCGGAACTCTCATGGACAAACCTTCAGAGCAGTACATAGTGGCGAGTTGAGTAACACTATGACCGTCCTCGCTGCATACCGTGGAGACTCGATAATCGACAATGGTGGCGATAGCACTATAACGCCACGACTACGACGCCTCTGCAATTGTCCACGAAAATCTTACGTCAATTTTCCACGAAATTTGGATCACCGAATCGTCACCGGAATAGGAGATCAAAGAGAACCGTCTCCTGCAGTGGTTAATTCGGCTACCATGCAAGAAACGAGGGCAATTATTCACTCAATAGCGCCAAGACAGAAAATATCCATCAAGCGAGATGTGCGGAGAATGAACGCAGCATCTTTAAAGCAGGACTACTGGCGCTCCACTCGCCCTGGTAAACATCACTCACTGAACAAATCACCAAGCATATCAACGACGCCAACATGTTGTACTTCTACGACTCCAAACACCCACTAGATGTCGCGATCGAGCAGTGGAAATGGACAATCGTCGCCCGCATCGCAATCGCCATCTTCATTGCCGCAGTGGTTCTAGCAGTTTCTTCAGTCTTCAGGAAGATGATTTGCTGATTGAATGCCAGTTCACTAGTTTTTTGGTTTTACTAGTCACATCGAACCTATTCACATGTATTGCTTTCTCTTGATATGCTACGATTTTGTATATGTCAAATTCTTTGTGATTACTTTCTTTGTTCACCATTTTAGCTACCGCTATTTTTCGCCCCGCCCCAGTGTTGTAGATTCACAACCATAATATTTCATTCTTATCAACTAGCAGCTAGAATTGAACGATAACATGTTAGTTTAAGTTGTTTACTCTAGGACATAACTTAGATAAGCACCTATTGAAAAGGTACCGCAGGCATGACCTCGCGGTATCATAAGTGTGCAATCAAATATGTATTGCCCTTGGCGCGGTGCACACTTTCATCCCCTAGCGGTGCACTCTTCGATCCCCTTACAGGAGTGTCTCCACTGGACCTTTTCGGTCCAAGATTGAGCCCATATCTATGCACCGCCCACATTTGTCTGTATATAAACCCCTATTACGATGTATTATGGTCGGTTATTGTACAAAAGGTACGTCGTAATAAACATATACTACACGTGCCTGTACAACCTTTGGTAATCCACCAAATCTCTCTAGGTGGTGAACAAAGGGGCGTGGCCTCAAAGTGAATGCCCGCCCCGTCGTCCGCCGCGTCGGAGACGCATAGTGGGAACAGAAGGTTACGTAAACACTCCTAGTATGAGTCTCCGACCGCTGCAGATATTTACTCCGAAGCTCCGCTCCTTCGGCCACCACCTTGATAAGCTGTATCTTGTTGTTGGCCAAATTCTCACTTTTTCGCGTGAAACTTTGGAAACCTTGCGTGCGGTCCGTATTAGGCAAATACAACATAAATATATGGGTAACAGAGAAACTCATTTTTCCGTGCACGATTCCTCCAACTGCCATGAGATTGCAGTGGTTTGCATTTAATGGTTTGCATGAATATGTTTGTAATATTTGCGTATGTTTGCGTATCAGTTTAGATTTGCCCAGAGGGAAGGTTAGCGTATTAAGGCTAAGGTGGTCAAACAGCAATTGCATCACAAACCACACCCCTATCGGACGTGGTTGGTGCGAAGCGATGGCAATCAATTGGTCGGCGACGCTCCTTCCCCACTTTTTATCTGGTTCTCTCGGCAAGCACTTGTTGAACTCACGTAATAGCCAGCATAATCTCAAAGATAGCAGGGATAACCCAAATTTGAGTGTTCAGCCGGTTTTCTAGTTTTTTCTTTCCCAGTGGTCATTCAGCACCTCCTCTTTCACTATTGGCGCTCTAACCCTTTCAAGATTATTGTGAAATGTTTCTTAAACTCGTCTGAGAAAAAGCTCTGCTTCCCATTCCCTTCTTCTTGTGATATTTTTGTACTTACTTGTTTTGATAGCGCTAACTTCATTTCTATTACGTGATTTTGTGGATTTGTGAATACGGCAGCTTTAGTTGCAAAATAAAATCCACCAGTTGGCTGGCGCAGAATACTGCGCGCGATTCATGGCGACGTTGTGCAAAATGGGTGTGTTCGGCCCGACCACAGCGGAGCGGAGATTTCCTTCCCTCTGCTTTCAGCTTATTGCAATTTTTGCAGAGGGAAGGAAATCTCCGCTGTGGTCGGGCCGAACACACCCATTTTGCACAACGTCGCCATGAATCGCGCGCAGTAATCTGCGCCAGCCAACTGGTGTATTAGCAGAGGGAAGGAAATCTCCGCTATTGAATTGCAAAAAAGCAGAGAAGATGGCGTGATAAAAAAGCATTTTGGTATCGATATACTTCAATCGCTTTGCATGGAACCCATTTTGCACGTAATCCACATGAATCGCGCGCAGTAGTGTGCGCCAGCCAACTGGTCATCATTGGGAGTATGGCTAGTTTGGAAATCGATAGTTTTGTATTCGATTGCATCGATTGGTAACAAATAGATCACTTGCTGAGCATTTTAATTCCTACACATTGATGGTAGATCCATATCCCGGTTCGATAATTACCGTTTTCGTAAACATGCTCCATTACTTGGAATTTTACATAGTGTAGCGATCGATACCCAGTGTTGCTGCGAGTACCGTATTAGAAAATGATCCCGAGCGAACCGCTCGCTTTGCTATCACAAAAATAGGTTGTATCATTGTTATCAATGGAGATCGCATTATCAAGAGAAACGCACCATTTTTTGGAACGCCAGGCATTCGGCGGTCGATACATCGGTCAGTGATATGAGAACATAAACAAAATATGTTCACCCGATGCCACTGCGCATCAGGCGCTTTTGCTAAAGCGGTCGTACAATATTAGCAAGGATTTCATCCCATCCAATTCCTAACGGTTCTTATCAGTCACTGTAAGCCGTTATCAGTTTCACTGAGGCTCTTGTACCCATTAGTACCATTGAGGTACCCGTACCCTACAATACCTGCGAATATGAACATTCTACTTTTAGCCGTAGAAGCAAGCCGGCCTCGGTGACACTTCCCTTTTTCACGCTCCTAATCGAGGCTTATCAACCATTATCAGTTTGGATCACCCACTATTAATATCCCCGTGCCACCCTGCTAAACACCTATGAGTGTCAGCGCTCCTGGATCAACGCGAAAGGCGAAACGAATTTGACGACTCTAGCCTTTTTACGCCCCTTATCGAATCTTATCAACCATTATCAGTGCGGGTCACCCACCATTAATGTTCCTGCCCATCCCGCAAAACACTTATAAATGTCAGCGCTCTTGGATCAACGCGAAAGGCAAACGTATTCGACGACATTTGCCTTCTCGTGCTCATTATCAAATCTCATCAACCATCATCAACTTGGATCACCCACCATTAATGTCCCTGACCCACCCTGCTGAACATCCATGAGTGTCAGCGCTCTTGAATCAACGCGAAAAGCGAAACGGATTTGACGACTCTAGCCTTTTCACGCTCCTTATCGAATCTTATCCACCGTTATCGATGCTGGTCATCCACCATTAAGGTCCCCGTCCCATCCCGCAAATTACCTATGGGTGTCAGCGCTCTAGGATCAACCCGAAAGGCGAAATGGATTTGGTGACATTTGCCTTCCGAGGCTCCTCATCAGCCCTTATCAGCTGCTATCACTTTCGGTCCACCACCGCTGAGGTTCCTTTGGCACCTCCCATATCACTTGTAAAATTCAGCGTCCCAGCTTTGCTGCGACGCGAGATATGAGTTTCGTGACAGACGGACAAACACACACACAGACACACACAGACATACTAAGCGAATTATATATAGTAGGATGTTATTTGTGCTACAACTGCATTCGGAATGGGTATCGATAAACCAGACCTGTGATTTGTTATTCACTACAGGTATATATCTGGTGTAGTCCACAGTTCCATTGAGAAACGCTGCTCAAAATTTTTTACGCTTTCGAAATATCGCAGGTGCTCGGGATCAGCACAGTCATGTGCAAAGTCCTATGTGGATCAATACGGTATTCTAGAGAGATCCTTTTGTAATTGTCTATGTTGAGGCTTTACTGCAGCACGACCGTTAGTTATTGGGCGGCAAAGCTTCTCAAATACTTACTTTTCAGATGATCATACCCACGCTTGTACATGGTTTATAGCAACAGAGACAACTACGAGCTTTGCGTTCCAGTTAAGCCACGTTCATACTTTGTGCCGTCAGGGCGTGGCTGCGTTTGCAGGCAGGGGGCAGATTGGTACGGGGAGATGAAGAGACGACGCAGGCAATGAGATAGGGTGAACAGGCAAAGGAGCAGAGACACGCAGCCATGCCCTGCCGCCGTCCCGCAAAGTATGAACGCGGTCTTTCCTCTGGCTTCGCCTCTTTTTCGCGTCTTTTGTCTGGGCCTGGCGCTTTCATGAAGTCGTGCTATAGCGGGTATCAACGATAGCAAGGAAATCCCAGATTATTTCAGGGGTTTTTCCCACTTCTTTCACTGAAGAACTATTTGAGCATCCGCTATAATTGCACTCCATTTTCAGCCCAGGATTATCACGAAATGTGCTTTTTCAGTGTTCCTAAATTTACTGAAGCCTATTATCAAGAGACTAACTTGCCAAAAACATAAAAGCAGCAATGGCAAAAACACAAATAAGACCGTAAAGTCACGAAGCAAAGGCTGGAGGAGCAGTCAGGCTACTCCATCAATGCAAGCAAGAAGTCAGTACTGTAACTTACTGTTCTATGTCAGAATCACCAATCTGAAGTCTGTTTAGCGATATAAGATACAAATAATAAAAAAGGACTCCCTTCAGAAATGACTTTGGTCTTTTCCTCTGACCAAACAAGGTTTTAATGAACTCTTCTGTGACAGAGGGATCCAGGTTTCCCACATAACTGCAATTGCAACAATAAAAAAAGTGAAAGAACTCGTTGGTTTACAACTTTTGAGATATGTACTGTTCCCAAATGAAAAAGATAAATAAGAAAACAGGTAAGTACGTGACCCGAAAACAGTCTATAGAGGAAATAATTCAAAAATAAGGTTCAATCAGGCCGAAGACAAGCATTAGGATGAATCCAGCGTGGCTCGGCCACCGAAGCTTGCAGTTCGGACAGAAGCGCGCCCTGAGGGCCAATAGCGCCTCACGCCGCGTTTTTCAGCGCTGGTTTCGTTACACAATATGTCTGCTGAACCCATATGTTTGCTTACAGACATCATTGTTTTCCTAAACGTATTTCCGCCCTTGCCCCACTCCCGGTGCAGTAAATGGATCATAGGGACGGGGGATGGTGATTATTGGTACGATACCGCCTTTTTCGCAGCTAGGTACTGTTGCTTCGCACATGAGGCGCGAGGTGACCGCAGTTAGCTGCGAGAACTCACGGATCATCGTGTTACCCACATGTTCCATGGGAAAAGTAGCACGACTTAATGAAAGCGCCCGGCCCAGAAAAAAGACGCGAAAAGGGGGCGAAACGGAGCGAAGACCGCGTTCATACCTGCAAGCGCAGCCACGCCCTGACGGCGCAAAGTATGTACGTGTATTAACTGGAACGCAAAGCTCGTAGCTGTCTCTGTTGCTATAAACCATGTACAAGCGTGCGTATGATCATCTGAGAAAGTAAGTATTTGAGAAGCTTTGCCGTCCAATAACTAACGGTCGTGCTGCAATAAAGCCTCAACATAGACGATTACAAAATGATCTCTCTAAAAAATCGTATCAAACCACATAGAATATCTCACATGACTGTGCTGATCCAGAGCACCTGGTATGTTTGGTAAAAAATTTTGAGCAGCGTTTCTCAATGGAACAGTGGACGACACCAGATATATACCTGTAGTGTATAACAAATCGCACGTCTGCTTTATCGACACCCATTCCGAATGCAGATTTAGCACAAATAACATTAATTCTATTTTGCAATCAAAGCTGCTGCATCTACAAAATTCACAAAATCACGCAGTAGAAATGAAGTTAGCGCTATCAAAACAAGTGAGCACAAAAATGTCACATCCTATTAGCAGAAGGGGATTGGAAGCAGAGGCTTTTCTCAGACGAATTAAAGGAACATTTCACAATAACCTTGAAAGGGTCACAGCGCCAATAGTGAAAGAGGAGCTGCTGAATGACCCTTGGGGAAGAAAAAACTAGAAAACCCGCCGAACACTCTAATTTGGGTTATCCCTGCTATCTTTGAGATTATGCTGGCTATTACATGAGTTCAACAAGTACTTGCCAGAGAACCAGACAAAAAGTGGGGAAGGAGCGTCGCCGACCAAGTGATTGCCATCGCTTCGCACCAACCACGTCCGATAGGGGTGTGGTTTGTGATGCAATTGCTGTTCTTGAAGTCCACACAGCTTCGCTTACCTGCCCTCTGAGCAAATCTAAACTGATACGCAAACATACCAAATATTACAAACATATACATACAAACCATTAAATGCAAACCACTGCAATCTCATGACAGTTGGAGGAATCGTGCACGGAAAAATGAGTTTCTCTGTTACCCATATATTTATGTTGTATTTGCCTAATACGGACCGCACGCAAGGTTTCCAAAGTTTCACGCGAAAAAGTGAGAGTATGGCTAACAACGATACAGCTCATCAAAGTGGTGACCGAGGAAGCGAAGCTTCGGAGTAAATATCTGCAGCGGTCGGAGATTCATACTAGGAGTTTTTACGTAACTTTCTGTTCCCACTATGCGTCTCCGACGCGGCGGACGACGGGGCGGGCATTCACTTTGAGGCCACGCCCCGTCACCACTTTGAGAGATGTATCTGAGCCAGGTTCTCACTTTTCGCGTAAAATTGTGCACGCGACCCATATATGTAAATACAACATAAATATATGGGTAACAGAGAAACTCATTTTTCCGTGCACGATTCCTTTGAGAACCAAAAGCATTCAACAGTTGCCTAAATAGTGACAACAATAGCAAGATATACATATATACATAGACACTGGACAGCAATTAACCAGCGACTGATACTGTTAGGACTAGTACAGGTTTCCGCCACACGGCATGCCGTGTGCGAGTGGATGGTGTCGTATGGATTGTGTCCTAAAGCGAGTACAGCGTCCTGCGCTTCAGAGCGATCACACCGCATCAAGAGCAGTAAGGCCGCGTTCATACTTTTCGATGCCGCCGGCAGAGCGTGGCTGCGTGTCTCTGTGGCTCCGCCCGTGCCGCCTTGCCTCGCTGCGGGCGTCGACTGTGCACCTCCCCCGTGCCACTCTGCCTCGCTTCCTGTAAACGCAGCTACTCTCTGCCTGCACAAGGTATGGACATGGCCTACAACGTACGGTGCACGCAGCTCGCATGCATCGCGTGGCACTCTGCTGCGAAATCCCGCTTCAACGACATACACCCAATTTGTTCGATTGCTAATTTAAAAAATAGGGACCCAAGTAGTGCCTTAGTGATACGAAAAGCTGAGATTGCCTTAGCGAAGCAAAATCCTAAAACCATCGTGTATAAGATCATAGACAATAAACTGGCTGTCGACGACTCAAGCAAGAGGTTATCAGAAAGGCAGATTTCAGTTCTATGGCCCATAAAATTCAAATTTTGCGAATTCGACTCACACCGAATTTTCATTTCATATGGCAATAGAAGACAGTGCCGAGATGACAACGATATAAACGAGACTTATTTAAAAACAATAAACGGTCGTGTGATGATCCATGAAAACAAAATTCCGTGGAGAGAACAGCATCATCTGCTCTTTCATAAGAGAATCAAAGAAAAAGTTCGGGACATCAACGATATCAATGGACAATCATCGAAAATAAAACATACCAGTCTCACGGTTCATGGAAAAATATGAAAATCAAATTTTGTGATCACAACGAAAAATCTCAGACCATAAATTATGCCGAGGATTTAAAGAGCCGAGACGGCTCACTGACCATCACATCAAGCATCCATCATGGAACGTCTAATTTTCGCACTCGTTATCATCGAAGCTACACAGGTAAGCATCGGGTGGCATCCCCTTCACGCCAGGAATTCGCACCGTGGCGTGAGTGCCGTACGTGTTTGTGTGGCGGTTCAGTGGTTTTTATGTAACGAATGCGAGGCGTAAGAAAGAGGGAGTGAGCAGTATGTTTATCGTATGAGAGTAAGAAAGAGTCAACGTCTTGTTGCGACGTCGAAATCGAAGAGTGCGGACCACTTCTTCTGTGGGTCCGCTTGACCCCGTATCATTGAGTAGGGGACGCCGTTGGAGAACGTCGTCTCAGACAGTGAGACGACGAGGGATCGTCGTTGACGACGATAGTTTGAGTCCAGAGGCGAATGTCGTGTTCCAACAATAGCTTCAGAACTCAATTACGTGGGCTGTTTCCAGGTTGCACGCATCGCCTCCCTCACAGTACCGCGCTATGCGAACTGCTGACGTGAAAGTCATACTTATAGTTCGTATCTTGTCTTGGTCGGGGTGCTCAGTTTATTAGTGCTAAGAACCCGTAGAGCATCATTAGGTTTACGTGTAACTGATTATTTCCGGTAACTGGAAGAGGATACGAAACTGCCAAAATCACATTGGTTACCAGCAGACCCTACAATCCGTGTAATGTGAAAGAGTACATGGACTTCTATCACAATGCAACAGTAAGGGAAAAGCATCTCGATTCTTCAATGCTAGAGCGTTTGGAAGATCTGAGATTCATTTTAGGTCTCAATGGAGGAGAACTCTATTTGTATCGGAGACTTCAAAGGCTTGTATCCAGCTAACAGTGGAGGAAAATTCGCTATGAAGTGGACTATCGACAACGCCAACTGCGATCAGGTTCAGCACGGGGAGCAAGTGTCCATTAGGACCATGCCACGAAGTGCGGCGAGCGGTGCGATGCGTGCGAATCAGAGGTGTCGTGTGTAGACGGGTCCTAAGGCCGCTTCCATACTTTGCGCACCGACGCCGTCACGCGCGTGCCGGCGTCACGCGCGTGACGGCGTCGGTGCGCAAAGTATGGAAGCGGCCTAAGGCGATTACGCCTAGAATAACACACATGACAGGGCAACTGCTTCGGGACCACGGCACTCCTAGATGTCGAAGAATGTAGCTCAGTAAGACCTCTCTCCTATACAGGGACCAAGTACAACCCTCTCCCCTCCCCCTTCCTTTGACCTCTACAATAGCGGTAACTGCTGCCGGATTTTATAGTTGCAATGTATTTATTGCTATGTATTCAAAAATATAATTATTTCAAATTTTCTCGCAGGGGGCCCCCTCCTTCCCGGTCAAGTACGACTCCCCCCGTATCGAGGATGCTCGACTCCCAGTGTACTCTGTTTGGGACCCGACGGCATCCCTAGTTGGCACGCATGGCGTCGCAAGCTGCATGCCGAGAAGAGGTCCAGACGTTACACACCTCTGTTGTGCATGTTTATAGAACAGCATTGCGTTTAGGTAAGGAAATGGTTGGAAATGAGTTCGACCGACTGGTTCTACAAAAGCCATAAAGTTGTATGCGCGCCATCAGCACGAGCAGCACCACCAGCACTAAAAGGACCAGCAGCATCACGAGGAAAAGCGGACGAAACTGCCAAAATCATATT
The DNA here is from genome assembly GCA_963978905.1 of Trichostrongylus colubriformis. Lineage (NCBI taxonomy): Eukaryota > Metazoa > Nematoda > Chromadorea > Rhabditida > Trichostrongylidae > Trichostrongylus > Trichostrongylus colubriformis. Next base: position 4,471,525 of record OZ022259.1, read on the forward strand.
TGTCACTCGCATACCCTACAGTCCCCATATGGCGGAACTCTGGATGGAAAAGTTTCCGGATACACATGTGAGGAAAAATCGTTCCGATTCTTCAATTGCTCAAACACATGGAAAACTTGAGATTCATTTCAGATCGAGGAGCAGTCCAATCGTCTCGGAGATTTCAAAGACTTGAATTCAGCTAACATTGGAGGCAGATTCGCTTATACGTTCACTATCGACAACGCTGACTGCGATAAGGTTCAGCATGAGAACATGTGTACCATTAAGACCATGCCATGAAGTGCAGCGAGCGCTGTGATGCGTGCGAATTAGGGGTGTCGTGTGTAGTTGGGTCCTAAGGCGATTACGCTTAGAATAACATGCAGGACACAGCAACTGCTTTGGGACCAGGGCACTCCTAGATGTCGGGAAAGTAGGTCCCTGTATAGGAGAGAGGTCAGTAAGACCTCTGATCAAGTACAACCCCCTCCTCTCCCTCTTCTTTTGACTTCTACAATAGCAGTACTGCTGCCGGATTGTAAAGCTGCAATGTATTTATTGCTATGTATTCTTACCTGAGACAAAGAAAGATAATTATTTAAAATTTTCTCGCAGGGATTTGCTGTGAAATAGCCTTCGCTTTTCATTTGATTATTGATTCATTAGATTCTAATGCTCATTACTGACTCCTGCAGGTAGGACCCCCTCCTACCCGGTCAAGTACGACTCCCCCGTATCGAGATGCTCGACTCCCAATGTACCTTGTTTAGGACCCGACGGCGTCCCTAGTTGGCACGCATGGCGGCGCAAGCTGCATGCCGAGAAGAGGTCCTGACGTTACACACCTCTGTTGTGCATGCCTATAGAATAGTAAAGGGTTTTAGGTAAGGGAATGGTTGAAAATGAGTAAGTACGACTGGTTCTACAAAAGCCATACACTTGTATGCGCGCCATCAGCACGAGCAGCACCACCAGCACTAAAAGCACCAACAGCATCACGAGGAAAAGCGGACGAAACTGCCAAAATTACACTGGTCACTTCGCTCACCTACGATCCGAATAAGGTCAACGAGCACATGCACTACTATCACGCTGCAAAGGTGAGGGAAAACCTCCTCGATTCTTCAACTGCTCGAGCATTTGAGAAAACTGAGATTTATTTCAGATCCAGGAGTACTCTAAACGTCTCGGAGACTTCAAAGGCATGAATTCAGCTAACATCGGAGGCAAATTCACCATCACGTTCACTATCGACAACGCTGACTGCGATAAGGTTCAGCATGAGAACATGTGTACCATTAGGACCATGCCATGAAGTGCGGCGAGCGCTGTGATGCGTGCGAATTAGGGGTGTCGTGTGTAGTTGGGTCCTAAGGCAATTACGCTGAGAATAACATACAGCACACGGCAACTGCTTTGGGACCAGGGCACATCCCAGATGTCGAGGAAAATAGCCGTTTAAGTACCACCCCTTGCCTCTACGGGGATCAAGTACAACGCCTCCCCCTCTCCTTCTTTTGACCTCTGCAATACCAGTAACTGTTGCCGGATTGTATTCTAACCCGAGACATACAAAAAGATATTTATTTCATATTCACCACGAAATACCCTTTGCTTTTCATCTTATTGAAGGTTCAGATTCTAAATAGATTCTACTGACCCCTGCAGGTATCCTACCCGGTCAAATAGGATCTCTCCGTATCAACGATGCTCGACTCCCAATGTACCTTGTTCAGGACCCGACAGCGTCCCTGGTTGGCACGCATGGCGTCTCAAGCTGCATGCCGCGGAGAGGAATCCTGACGTTACACACCTCTGTTATACGTGCCTATCGAAGAGCAATGCATTTCAGGTGAGGAAATGGTTGGAATCGATTGTGGCCGACGGGGGATCCTACTACCAGAGCCAAACAGTTGTATGCGCGCCATCAGCACCACCAGCGACGCCAGCAACAACAGCACCGCCGGCACCAGGCCAACCACCACGACCAGGATCATCAAAATTCCGCCAAAAATCCGAAGCAAAGGTAGATCATAAGAAGTACTTAGGGGAGCTCATCTACCAAGGATGAAACCATCATTTTTTTTTCATGAAGTAAAATCTGAGTAGATCGTGCACTAGCAGACGCAAAACCATTTTTATCTAACAGTACCACTTGTTCTCCGATGTTCAAAGGAACCAGGTAAGGCAGTGGGGTGATCATCTTGAGCCACGCTTCAAGCACACAAGTCGGCAATTATTTTTATGAGGAATAATGACGTTACACACCTCTGTTATACGTGCCTATCGAAGAGCAATGCATTTCAGGTGAGCGAGTGGTTGGAAGCGATTGTGGCCAACGCAAGACCCTACTACCAAGGCCAAACAGTTGAACGCGCACGGAAAGCACCACCAGCAACGCCGGCACCATGCCAACCACCACCACCAGGACCATCAAAATTCCGCCAAAAATCCGAAGCAAAGGTAGATAGGAATCAGCACCACCAGCAACGCCAGCACCAACAGCACCACCAGCGACGCCAGCAACAACAGCACCGCCGGCACCATGCCAACCACCACCACCATAAGATAAGGCGGGATAAGAAACATAAGCAGTACTTAGGGGTGCTCATCTACCAAGGATGAAACCATCATTTTTTTTTCATGAAGTAAAATCTGAGCAGATCGTGCACTAGCAGACGCAAAACCATTTTTATCTAACAGTACCACTTGTTCTCCGATGTTCAAAGGAACCAGGTGAGGCAGTGGGGTAATCATCTTGAGGCCACGCTTCAAGCACACAAGTCGGCAATTATTTTTTATCTCTTTCTCGAACTTTAGCAACACGACATTTGCAACATTGTTCCGCTCTTGATTACGACACATACAGCTCGAAAAATGTGAATAAAATCAGAACAAACAAACACAGCGAGTACTGGCTAACCGTAAGGGAACAGTGCTGAAAAAGTGCGTCATTACGTTTCAAGTGTGGGACAAGTGTGCATCAGGAATAGACGTCATTATGCTTCGTATTTTTCCCGTAGCGATAACGCCGTATCAGGAGCGTGAGGGGTTCATACTTTGCAGTACCGGCGACAGGGCGCGGCTGCGTGTTTCTCCGTTCTGCCACCCCTTTTTGCACACATTCAAATGCGCTTATTGAACGGAGTCCCGGTTGGAAGTTGTAAGATAACGTTGAAAGAATTCATAGTTGTGGTGCCGAATTCAAAATTCATACGCAAACAAATACCTTATTCAGCAAACTATTAAATGGAAATCATTACAGCGCGATGGCAATTAAGAACCAAAAGTAAATGATAAACTGGCTAAACTATAATGCAATAACAACGATATATAGGAGGCTGGATAGTGATTAACAACAGCGACTGATACGCGTCGAAGCTTTCGTGCTGCTTATCTTTACTCTTCGAAGAAGAATGATGATTTATTGTTGTTGACTTCCGTGTTCTGAAATTTGCAGAATACATTGAATTAAAGGGGCATGCATCATTAGGACAGATTTCGCGACACGGTGAGCGGCGTTCGAGCTGATGACGCCGTATGTGGTTGTGCCCTTGAACGATTACAGTGTCTTACACCTTTTTTCAAAGGTAGGACAGTGATTACCTTAAGATCCAACTACATACGGTGCAGCGAGTAGCACGCGTCGCGCCGCACGACGCGTTGTAAAATCCTATACACAACGATGCAAAAGCATTGTGAGCCTTGCCATACTAGGAAGAAATGAGATATCATCACGAGTTTTTCAGTATATGTGGTCAAGGGCTGGGGCACAAAGATGAAGTCGGCGAGGAGAAGCGTTTGCCGCGGTGGTGGTAGGTGGTCGGCGCACAAATCCTTGCATGCTCTCGTAGGAATAGTGATAAAATTGAAGAGTGAGGAATAGCGCAGTCTTTGCGCTACAGGATGGCCGGAATGGGATAGTCGAGCAGCTTAAAGGAATCGTCCACGAAAAATCGAGTTTTTCTGATACTCATAAATCTGTGTTGTGTTTGCCGAATTAGGACCGCATGCAGAGTTTCACTCGAGAAAGTGTGAATTTGGGTAAGATACAGCTCCCTGAATTCTGTGCCGGGTGGGCGGGGCCTCCGAGTAAAGGCCCGTCCCGTCGTCGGACGACGGGGTGAGTACTTCCCCGGAGGTACCGCCCACCCGAGACCCCTCTGCCTTTGCATGCGGTTCACACTGGGCAAATACAACATAAATATATGGGTATCAGAAAATATGGGTATGAATATATGGGTATTTTTTCGTGGGCGATTCCTTTAACATCCGAGTAGTCTGAATGGGAGTTGCTGCAAAGCGCTGCGACGGAATACCAAAATTGCATGAATCCGTTGTTCCTCTCCATCTTCGTGAGTACTTATGGGTCAGGGGCTATCTTATCACATTCTCAGGACGTACTACAAAATGTTTGTCGATATTCTCTACTTTAAGCAAAATTCATGTTGATATATTTATTCCCGTTGAATGGGGTAGTCGCCGTCAAGTGGTCAGCACTTTTGCCCCACCTTGCACAACCAATTTGGACGACTGCTGAACGTAAAAGTAGAGGTCAACAATGGTGAAAAGAGATGAAATATGTGAACGAAGCAATTTCTAAAATTATCTTGTGAAACGATCAAATATCAAGGAACATGTGCTTGTTTGTCGACCGCTTATGTAGGACATTGTCAAAAATTGCAGATTTCAATATTGGTTCATAATGTAAGGCTGTAGTAATAATTCTACCTCTTTCGAACAAAGGTTTAAAGGTATTTTATTGATATGGTAAAACAAACAGCAGAAGTAGAGTGCAGTTATGGTCAGCGTACTAGAACAATTAAGCCCAACTTCACCATCTGACATATAGTATAGGTCGCGGCCTCGTGAAGGGGAGCTGGCGATGGTGCATAAAATTCAAATTCTTTAAATACTGCTCGCGCCGTTTTTCACTTCATATTGCGAAGACGAAATGCTGGGGCAGCAACGATAAAAATGAGCAGTCAAATATAGTGGAGAGAGCGCCATCATCTTTTGCTGTATCATAAAAGGATCAAAGAAACAGTGTTGGACATCACTGATAGTGACAATCAGTCACTGATAATATGAATAGCACCTACGATTCATGGAATCAAGCTCTGTGAGCGCAAATTATCGCCAAGGATTGAAAAGCCGTGATGGCTCAATGACCATTACATCAGGTATCCATTATGGAACGATTAATTTTTGGGTGTACACCCTCACGCAAGGGATTAGCACCGCGGCGTGAGGGCAAATTATCCAGAGGACCCACCTCACTATTGGAACTCTCGGGTGGCGCACGATCGGTATCCGGCAAGTCGGGAAGAGCTGGTGTATACTGGTTGGGTGAACCTGGTAGGTAGATGTCCTGAACAGTGAAATGGTCCCCAGAAGCTGTTTTATTCTCCTAAAGTCACACTTCGCCATCATCAGATTAAGCGTTTCTAGGCAGCTGATCCTCGGGTAACTATCCAGGATGCACCGATTTGCATCACAACGATGCGCCATCACGGCGCTGCACTTGCTCTCAAAACCTATGGTAGCCATGAGCTTTTCGCTCAGGTTATCAACCGGAAGCCCGAGTGGGCGTAGCTAGTGTAAATCGAGCAGGTTCACCACCGTGATGGTGTACCGTGACGGCGCAAAAGACGTACCTCGATAGTTACACAAAGATATAGTGTAATTTGATTATCGCAAAGTGTGTCATTAAAAACGTTGACTAACCTTCAATTCTTCCACTGACATCTCTTGGAAAGAGTAGTTTGAAAACACAGCGGATGCATGGATTTGATACTCAGAACGCATCTGCTGAGGCTGCTCGAACTCCTCCGCAGACGTACCGAACTTCGTCACCGTCGGGCAGTCCCCACCAGCTGCCGTTCTGATCACAGCTGGCTGTTCATGCTGTGGCTGAGCATACACGGGCTGCTGCATCACCGATTCGTACATTGTCGCTGTGTCAAAACCGGAAGCAACTTTCTCTAATTTGAAGACGCGATCAGTTCTCTTGAAATGGAGCTTGAGCGGTGTAAAGTGAAGGTTCATGAGCAGAAAAAGATTCCTGAATTAAAGCTTGTATTGTGTAAAAAGAGGCTGCAAGCGCTAACAGAAATTTCTGAAGTGTGCTTGAAGTGAGTAAAATGGTGCGGATGATGAGGAAGTATTAGGTAGAGTTGCTCCATGAAATGGTTGCGAAGCATACATTCCGTAAAAAGCCGGCGTGAGGTGCATGCATGTGGAAAGGAACAGTTTGAGTGAATGGATCAACACAAGCAGTGGGAAACATGATAGCACATAATGTTTATAAAACAAATGAAGAATATAAATTATCCACCAAATTGATTAAATACCGGCTCTTGACCTCTCACTGAGGTCTTAAGTTACCCTCAGTGAGAGGTCAAGAGCCGGTATTTAATCAATTAGTAATACTCTTAAGTTTCGCCTAAAATTCCTCTTCTTACTAGGTACAATATCGAACATCGAACATTCCTAATTACTAGGCACAATATCTGCCGAACGAACGGTCTGCCACTAGGCAGAGCGCAGTTCAAATTTTCGTGCTCTTTGCTGATTTGCATTTCACACTGCGTCTCTGATCATGTGACTGTCGCCTCACTGCTCCTCAACTTTCTAGCGTCCGCACAAACTTGGACACCCTCCCGTCGGCCTATACCTTGAGAGACTCTATTTCGGTTGGATTTTTGTATTTGCGTATTGCGTTAAACGCAATCGTATCACCAAGTATAAAGCGTAGACAGCGTACTCACAAGTATGAACGCGGCCTCACTGCTCCTGATGCGGTGTGATCGATCTGAAGAAAAAAATATACAGAGCATAATGTCTTTTATTCTTGAGGCACACTTGTCCTACACCTGAAATAAGACGTAGGACGCTGTACTCGCTGTAGAACACAACCCATACGACACCATCAACTCGCACACGGCATGCCGTGTGACGGAAACCTGTGCTAATCCTAACAGTATGAGTCGCTGGTTGATTGCTGTCCAGTGTCTGTGTATATATGTATATCTTGCTATTATTGTCATTATTTAGGCGATTGTTGAGTGCTTTTGGTTCTTAAAGGCAGTGTTTGGGGAAATTCGGCAGAAGAGTAAAAGAAGTAGTGAATGCGAAAGTCGAGATGCCCAGTAACAGGATAGTGAAGAAAAAACGGATGGAAATGGCCAAAAACCCGAGAAATAGGACCCCTCCCCACCGTTGATCCTCGATGTGGAGCATTGCCGTGAAGAGGCGGGTGGTCCGTACGAGTGTTCCATTGGCGTGTTGCCATGTTGTAAACACGAAGAGATGATCGAGAATGAGTAAGCATCCCTTTTCTGGAGTGCGCTTCAAGCCAAAACTGAGAAAGCGGACCGCGATACCTTCTATCCCCACCCCAGCTAATCAGTCGCTAGGAGGCGGACCAGCACAGTAAGGCGGCTCGAGCAAAAAAGGCCGCCTTTGCCATAGCTCGGGGGCGGCCCTTCGCGGGGGATTGTGCCGCAAATAGGCTTTCCAAACCCGTAGCTCTCGAGTGCATGACTCCTCTTATTGATTCTCATCACCCACATTACCCCTAACACTTTCTTTGAAGAAATCGTGCACGGAAAAAATAAGTTTCTCTGTTACCCATATATTTATGTTGTATTTGCTTGATATGGGTCGCGTGCACAGTTTTACGCAAAAAGTGAGAATCATGCTCAGATACATCTCTCGAAGTGGTGACTAAAGGGGCGTGGCCTCAAAGTAAATACCCGCCCCGTCGTCCGCCGCGTCGTAGACGCATTGTGGGAACAGAAAGTTATGTAAGCACTCCTAGTGTGAGTCTCTCTCCCGCCACTCTGCCTCGCTGCTTGTGAACGCAGCTACCACCTGCCGGCACAAAGTATGAACGCGGTCTAAACAACATATGGAGCACGCAGCTCGCATACATCGGGGTGACGGTTGGGACACACGAATCTAGGCCGTGACCTTGTGACAGCCTGTGGCCTTTGCCCTGTGACATGAATAATTCAGACAATTTGACTATACAACGGAACAGACTTGCAAGGAGGACACGATTTACATGAACAAATTGTCTGAATTATTTAAGGTTTGGGTCAAAGGCCGCAGGCTATTACAGGGTCACGGCCTAGATTCGTGTGTCCCAACCTACACCCCATACATCGTGCAGTATGCCGCGTTGTGAAATCCCATTTTATCGACATACATCCAATTTTATCGTTGTTAATTATAAAAACAGGAATCCCAAGTAATGCCTTAGTGATACAACAGGCTGAAATTACGTTATCGAAGCAAAATCCTGAAACCATCGTGAGTACCAAATAAAGATCAAAGACAATGCAGCTGTTCGTCGACGACTTAAGCAAGACGTTATCAGAATGGCAGATTTACAATTCTATGGTCCATAAAATTCAAATTTTGTGATTTCGGCTCACACCAATTTTCATTTCGTATGGCAATAAAAGACAGTGCCGAGGTGACAATGACATAAACGAGACTTATTGAAAACAATAAACGGTCGTGTGATGGTCCATGAAAATAAAATTCTGTGGAGAGAACGGCATCATCTGCTCTTTCATAAGAGAATCAAAGAAAAAGTTTGGGACATCAACGATATCAATGGACAATCATCAAAATAAAACATACCAATTTCACGGAAAATATGAAAATCAAATCCTGTGAACACAGCGAAAAATCTCAAGTCATGAAGTATCGCCGGGGATTTAAGGAACCGAGATGGCTGACCGACCATCACATCAGGCATCCATCATGGAACGCTTAATTTTCGCTCTCTTTATCATCGGAGTTACACAGGTAAATATCGGGTGCTAGCCCCCTTTACGTCAGGAATCTGCGGCGTGACTGTACCACAAGTGCACTCACGCCGCAGATTCCTGACGTAAAGGGGTGTGTGTTTGAGTCCCGAAGCGACTGTCGTATTCAAACCATTGCTTCAGAGCTCAACTACGTGTAGTGTTTTCAGGTTGAACGCATCGCGTCACTGACAGTACAGCGCAGTGCGAAATACTGACGTGGGAAGCCATGGGGTGTGTACCTTTATGTCAGGATTTCGCACCGCGGCATGTCGCAAGCGAAGCAATGCGGACGAGCTGAAGGCGCCATGTTGTTTTATCCTGAAGCGATTACTAGCCAATTGCGCTTCGTGCCCCTAGCATTACCGTGTAAACGTTCTAAGATCCAACTACCGCAATGCGCATAGCTCGCACACACTGCGTCGCACGCCGCCCATCATCATGCGAAATCCTGACATAATGGTACACACCCAAGCCATGAGTCTCAGTTCGTATCTTGTCTTGGTCGAGGTGCTCAGGTTACTGATGCCAAGAACCCGTAGATTATCATCAGGTCCTCGTGTAACTGATTATTTCATTTCGAGGCATGCCAACCCGTGGTAGCACCTCCGGAAACTGGAAAAGGATTCGAAACTGCCGAAGTCACGCTGGTCACCAATATGACCTACGAGGATAGTAAGGTGCAGGAGTACATGAACCAGTTTCCGAAAACACAGGTGAGGGAAAGGCGTCTCTATTTTTCAATTGCTCAAGCATTTGAAAAAACTGAGCTTTTGATTTCAGATCAAGGAGTACTCTGTAGGTCTCGGAGACTTCAAAGACTTGAAAGCAGTTAAGACTGGGAGCAAATTCTCCTTCAGATTTACTCTCGACAACTGTGACTGCGCTAAGGTACAGCATTGGGAGCATGTGTAACACAGGACCATGCCATGAAATGCAGCGCGCGGTGCGATGCGTGCGAATCAGGGGTGTCGTGTGTAGTTGGGTCCTGGCGCGATTACGCTGAGAATAACATACAGTACACGGCAACTGCTTTGGGACCAGGACACTCCTAGATGTCGAGGAAAGTAGCTCAGTAAGACCTCTCTCCTATACAGGGGCCAAGTACAACCTCCTGCCCTCCCCCTTCTTTTGACCTCTACAATAGCAGTAACTGCTGCCGGATTGTATAGTTGCAATGTATTTCATTACCATGTATACTTATCTGAGACAACAAAAAAAATATATTTATTTCACATTTTCCCGCAGGGATTCACTGTGAACACCGTTCGCTTTTCCTCTGAATACTAAAGATATGGTTGGGTGCTTATTGCTGACCCCTGCAGGTAGGAACCCCTGCTGTTCGGTCAAATACGACCCCACCCCCGTATCGAGGGAGCTCGACTCCCGATGTGCTCTGTTTGGGACCCAACGGCATCCCTAGTTGGCACGCATGGCGTCGCAAGCTGCATGTCGTGGAGAGGATTCCTGACGTTACACACCTTTCTTGCTTATGCCTATCGAACAGCAATGCATTTCAGGTAAGGAAATGGCTGAGAGCAATTGTGGCTGGCGGAGGATTCTACGAAAACCAAATAGTCATATGCCCCGTACCATTATCCACAGTAGCACCACCAACAACACCAGCACCAACAGCACCACCAACACCAGCACCAACAGCACCACCAACAACACCAGCACCAACAGCACCACCAACAACGCCAGCACCAACAGCACCACCAACAACACCAGCACCAACAGCACCACCAACAACGCCAGCACCAACAACACCACCAACAACACCAGCACCAACAGCACCACCAACAACGCCAGCACCAACAGCACCACCAACAACGCCAGCACCAACAGCACCACCAACAACGCCAGCACCAACAGCACCACCAACAACACCAGCACCAACAGCAAAACCAAAAAAACCAGCAAAGGATTCCAAAAAGCACAGGTATTTACCGCAGCTCATCTACCACTGATGAAACCAACACTTTTTTAAGGAATAAAATCTGAGAAGATCGTTCAGTAGCAGACGCAAAACGATTTTTATCTAACAGTAGCACTTGTCCTCCGATATTTAAACGATCTAGTCCAGGTAGGAGGGTAATTATCTGAACGTCAAACTTCAAGCACATGTTCGACAACTACTTTTTCTCTTCCTGGAACTTCTGTGACACGACCTTTGCACCATTATCTCCACTTTTGATTCCGACACATACCGCTCAGAAAATGTAAATCATTCGGAACAAACAACACCGCGAGAAACTCGCTAAGCCTAAGCAAACCATGCTAAAAAATAGAAAAAGTACGGCATTACATTCTAGGTGTAGGACAAGTAGCGCCTCAGATAGTGCCTAGTTATCGATTACGCCGCATCAAGGGCACAGGGTTCATACATTGCGGTACCGGTGGAAGGGCGTGGCTGCGTATCTCTGCGTTCTGCCACCTCTTTTTGCGCACACTTAAATGCGCTTATTGAACGAAGTCTCGGATGGAAGTTGTAAGAAAACGTGGAGTGAATTTCATAGATGTGGTTAAGAATTCCAAATTTATTCGTAAATAAATATCTTATTCGGCAAACTATAAAGTGAAAATCATAACAGTACCATAGCAATTAAGAATCAAAACTATATAATAAACTGACTAAACTATAACGCAACTATAACGATATATAGGGGCTGGATGATAATCAACAACAGCCACTGGTATTGCGCCTCGAAGCTTTCGTACTGCTCATCCTTACTCGTTGAAGAAGGATGATGGCTTACTGTTGTTGACTTCCGTGTTCTGAAATTTGCGGAATAATTGTATGAAGGGGCATGCATCATTAGGACAGATTTCGCAACGCAGTGAGCGGCGGGCGAGCTGATGACGCCGTATGTGGTTGTGCCCTTGATCGATTGCAGTGTCCTGCGCCTTATTTCAAATAGGACAGTGATCGTCTCAGGACCCAACTATATGTATATGGTGCAGCGAGTAGCATGCATCGCGCCGCACGCCGCGTTGCGAAATCCTCTCCTAACGGTACACACGGTGCGGCAAAAGCATTGTGAGCTTCACCATATTGGGAAGAAATAAGGTGTCATCATGAGATTTTTTAATATATATGGTCAAGGGCTGGGGCACAGGATGAAGACGGCGTGGAGGAGGTTCGCCGTGGTGGGCGCAATCTTTGCGCTACATGATGTCCGAGACGGGATAGTCGAGCAGCTTAACATCCGAGCAGTCTGAATGGGCGTTGCTGCGAAGCGGTGCGACGGATTACCAAAATACCATAAATCAAACAATATTCGAACCGAAAGCAATCAGCAAAACTAACTCCATGAAGTCTTCAGGAGGCACGCATATCCCTAAGTAATACCCCACTTCGAACTCAGTTCGATGACTACTAGTAGAACTGAGCTCCCAAGCCACATAGTATAATTGCGGCAACTGTGGTCTCAGAAAAGCCTCCGCTTTTCTACACGTCGCTGCAACGACCACCGCACAATATGAATCTCGCTCTACATTTCTTCTAGAGTATTCCGGAGGGCGGAGCCTACACTATTCCGAATTTATTCGATTGCGTGAACTTTGCTCTGGCGAAAGTTTTGGTCTATTTGCACGTCAGTAGCTTTCGTCCGACGACGTCCGCTCGCCTTCGCTATCTTCGTGAGTACGTATGGGTCAGAGGCAATCTTATCCCATTGTGAGGACATATTATGGAACGTCTGTCGATATTCTATACTTTAAGCACAATTCATGTTGATTCATTTATTTCAGTTCGGCAGCTTTTCTGTCCCACCTTGTACAACCAATTTGGTTGACTTTGGTTGACTATTGAACGTAAAAGTGGAGCTCAAACCATAATGCAAAAGGATGAAATATATTAATGGGATATGTGAACAAAGTAATTTTTAAAACTATTTTATGAACCAAGCAAATATCAAGGAACATGTGCCTGTTAGTCAACCACTTATGTAGGACTTTATCACAAATTGCACATTTCAATATTGGTCCAAAATGTTACTTGTACAAAAGGCTGTAGAATAATTCTAGAAAAATTCTAGGCTGTATAATAATTCTCTTTCACTGTCAAACGATGTTTCAGTGGTATTTCATAGACATGATAAAACTAACAAGCTGAACTTCACCATTTGAAATACAGTCTAAGTCCCAGCCTCGTGAAGGGTAGCTGGCGATGATACTCAAAACTAAAATTCTGCAAATACTGCTTGCGCTGTTTTTCACTTAAAGACAGTGTTAGGGGTGATGTGGGTGATAAGAAATCCCAAACGGAGTCATTTAGTGAAAAACTACCGGTCCGAAAGGCCTATGCATAGCGAAATCCCCCGCGGAAAGCGCCCCCTTGAGCTGTGGCGGAGGCGGCCTCGTCAGGACAAGCCGCCTTGGTTTAGGACAGCCCGCCTCCAGGCGACGTGTTTAGTGGTTGGTCACGGTGAGGTTGGTCAAGGAGATCGACAGGATTGAAAGTATCGCAGCACGCTTTCTCTCTTTTACCTTGAAGCTCACCACATGAAAATAGATGCTGTCGCATTCCGAACATCCCTTCATGTTTTCGTCTTGATAATGCCAATGGAAAACCTATGCGGACTATCCGCCTCTTGACGGAAAGGTCGTCCTCGCCTAGAACCAACGGTGGGGAGGGGTCCTATTTCTCGGATATTTGGCCATTTCCATCCGTTTTTTCACCACTGTCCTGTTACTAGACATCTCGGCTTTCATATTCACTACTTCTTTTACTTTTCGTACGATTTCCCCTTAAACTGCCTTTAATGTAGAGAGGACGAAATGCCGGGGTGGCAACGATAACAATGAGCAGTCAGATTTTGTGGTGAAAGCGTCATCATCTTTTGCAGTGCCATAAAATGATCAAAGAAGAAGTGTCGGACATCAATTCTCAGTTACCGATAATATGAATATCACTTGCGATTCATGAAATCAAGTTCTGTGAACACAAATTATCGCCAAGGATTGAATGAACCGTGACGGGTGTGTGCAGATATGACAGCGAATCGCTTCGTGGCGTTTCACTCGCGGCGCCACCACTACGATTTGCGAATCGGTTGCTCTTGGGAGCTCGGCAGAGCGTGGCTACGTCAAATCTGCACATCCATCCATGTCACACTGCCTCGCGTGAAGGCCGCCTTGCTCCGTCACTGGCACTCGCACCCGCCGCGCAGCTCGCCGCGGGCGGCCACGCGATTCGCTGTCATATCTGCACAAACCCAACCGTGGCAATTTACCGACCTTCAAATCAGGTATCCATCAACATTCAATTTTCGCTCTCACTATCATCGAAGTTACACCAAAATGACTCTAAAGAACCCACCTCACTACTGGAATTCTCGGGTGGCGCACGATCGGTATCCGGCAAGTCGGGAAGAGCTGGAGTATACTGGTTGGGTGATCCGGGTAGATAGATGTTCTGAACGGTAAAATGGCCCCCAGATACTGTTGTATTCTTTGAAGTCACCCCTCGCGATAGCCATATTAAAGGCATATTCCAGGATTAGGAAAACATTGCAACCCTTTCACATGACCTAACAGTTCTCCAAACGGGCAGGGAGGATGTGCACATAACGCGCTGCGATGATGAGTCATCGCAACGCGCGGAGCTCTTGAAGCCAGCTCAGCCGCACCCTGGAGCTCGGGCGCGCCCATCTCAGACTGTTTGTTGGCAATGACGGTGGCAATGATGGCAACAACGTGGCAAATGAGGGCTATGAAGTGTGTGATAACGTAAGATAAGGAAGAGATGCCATTGGTAAAGGAGACGTTGACATGAGGAAACAGGCGATATCCTAGAGTTCATTCTGATACCAGCCAGCGAGAACTGATTCAAAGATTCAACTGATTTCACACGGTAATCTCGCCCAGGGACAGATGTCAGGAGGCCTTATTTTTGCCCTTTTCGGGGACTTTTCTTTGTCAGCGCATTCCTCAGTATCTCTGGTTTCATAGTTGAGCGCTTTAGCCCACTCAAGGTAATCCTGGAATATGCCTTTAAGCGTTCCCGGGCAGCTGATCCTCGGGCAACTGTCCACGCACCGCCTTGCTTCACAACGATGCGCCATCACGGGGTCACATCTGCTCTCAAAACTATGGTACCCACGCGGTTTTCGCTCAGCTTATCAATAGGGAGCTCAATAGGGCGGCTAATGTCTATTCGAGCAGGTTCAGCACCGTAATGGCGCACCGTGGCGGCGCAAGGACTTAACCTGGTAGTTAATGAAAATATACTGCCCCAACAGAATATCGGCTAATTTGATTATCGCGAAGTGTGTCATTAATAGCTTTGACTAACCTTCAACTCTTCCACTGACATCTCTTGGAAAGGGTAGTTTGGGAACTCAGCGGGTGCACGGATTTGATACTCGGAACGCATCTGCTGAGGCTGCTCAAACTCCTCCGCAGACGTATCGAACTTCGTCACCGTTGGGCAGTCCCCACCGGCTGCCGTTCTGATCACAGCTGGCTGTTCATGCTGTGGCTGAGGATACACTGGCTGCTGCATCACCGGTTCGTACATCGTCGCTGTGTCGAAGCCGAAATCAACTTCCTCTGATTTGAAGACGCGATCAGTCGCATAAGTTGGTGGTGACCGCATTTGATCAGTTGCAAGGTTATTCGAATTTTCCGGTGGTTGATACGGATTCGTCACAAAGAATTCGTTGATTTCCGCCATTTGAGCGTCTTGCATAGTGTCTAAAAAATGACTTACATGCGTCGCCCTCGATCTTGATTCCAGCTGCATGAATCGCGCCAATGCTGAGCACGTACGAGTCAAACACCCAGGCTCTGCAGTCGATGAGAGGATTCCTGCCGACGCTCACTGCGCTTTGGAGTTGTTATGAGCAATAGCAGTTGCAGAGCTACAATACCGCTCTTTTTTCTTTTTTTTTTTTTGAAAAATCGACGACTTGCGACGGATTTAACGGTACAAACCGTCGTGCCGTCGTTACTTCGTTTAAAATTAATAAAATGGAGAAGAAGTACATGCGTTGGATTCGTCCCCATGGGATGACTTCAACGACCTATAGAGTTGATTTTTTCCATTTTATTCACTTTAAACGAGGTTATGAGGGATATCGATTATAGCACGCACTGCACGCCGGCCGTGATTGCGTACCTCTGTATCTGGGTCGTCCTTCGCCGTCTGGGGTCTCCCGGATTTGCCTGAGCCTTTTCAGGGGAGGAGCTTTGGCGACGCGTACTCTGACTGTCTGGTGTCTGACCTCGCGGCGGAAAGCGTGTTGTCGAAGAAAAGCCAGCTGTCTTCAAGGCGGTACGCGATTAGTGCGTGCTTCAATTTATACCGTTATGAGGTGCGACGGTTTGTGCCGTTGGACCCGTCGCCAGGCGTCGATTTTTCAAAAAATGTGAGCGGTATTGTAGAAGCGCTGGTAAAGTTGGGTACCAAGGCCATTACTATAACCTACGCTTTACTTTATGCCTAGAAAATGGAAGTCGCTTTATACCCCCCCCCCTTAACTCAAACGCATCGCTTGTGCGTCACACGCGGTCTCTGAGTTTCTTGTCTGTGGTGGCTCTCATTCAGGAGGAGCGATAACACAGGTGAAGAGTAAATCAGATGCGCAGACGTGAAAATGAGCACAAACAATTAGTTCGTGGACATAAACTAATGCTATTAAGTGATAAATAAGGTGTGGCTTCTGATGGCGATGTTCCAAGTACACGCAGGTGTGGTGCAGGCGTCACTCTCTATGACCGGTGCACTGTGAAATGGAAAACCCTCCGGTGGGAGATCGCTGAGTATGTGTTTCCAGAATATTTCTGTTCCACTGAGCAGCCACAGTGTCAACTATGATTACTGCTGTCTAGAGAAGTGTGTAAGCTGCATGAACAAAAAGCTGCTGTTGAACTGATGGACATGTAAATGGCAGAGGTACCCCGCCTGCATTCCACATTTACGTGGTGGTCACGAATTTGATCATAAACCAGTGCCGACATAGCTTTTTCCTACCTTCCAAGTTTTGTGAGTGGCAAACAGACAAGCAAACACAACACAAGAGACTACGCTGTTTATATACTGCAGGAGCCATTATGAATCGGTGGCAGCTTCGTCTGCCTTCATCACCTTCGAGATCTCGTGACAAACAAGCAGAATGACACACAAACTAAGAAAAGCTAAGCAGACGATATTACGTCGAGGACCACGTTCCAACTGTTTTCTCCACGGTGAGAAAACTTTATATTCTAATTTCGGCACTACAAACCAAAACCCCACCATCTCGAACCTTGATGATGAGGGGAGAGTTTCAGGGGAACACGATCTGGCAGCAAATTTATTAGGGGGTAATCTGATCCGTAGAAAACGAATATGATACTGGAGCGACACTTCCTGGCGTTCGCGCCACATTAGGTGAACCTCCAAATCCCCGTGGTGTAGGCACCAGATGGTTTTTGCGAGGATAAGGTGTAGCCTCCTCACTCAGAAGGTCGATCTACCCTTGTAGACTAGTATTCAGCGACCTTGGTGATCCACGCTGTTCTGGCACCGGTGCCCCCAACGCGGGCGCCAGGCGGTTTTGCGCTACGTGACTGTTACATTCTGTCCGTGAGAAATTACCTCTAGGTGCAAGTTTCCCACAATCAGAATGCTTTCCAAAAATCACCCTTTATCTTATCAAAATTCGTAGGGTGGCTTAAAGTGAATAGATCCCAACAATCATATTGGGAAATTACAACTGCGCATTCCTTGATAGTTCTTGACTCCTCTCACCACTTGACTGTAGTGATGCCATTCCGCCAAACTGCAGATGGCTTAGATTCGGAGAAGCTTTGGGACTGCTTTCAATGTGACCCGTCACTGTTGGAGATTACTGCTGTACTTGGAGACTAGCGGGCAAACAAGGGGATAATCGCTCGCACACGGTCGAAAGGTACGATGGGCTCTAGCCTAACTTTTTCTATGAAATTTTCTCATTTGGCTCACCCCTTTTTCGGTGAATTTGGACAAGAGGGAGTATTTTTGGACCATTTCTGATCTTCTGAAGCAATTCTTAGTGTTCCAGACCTTCACCAAGCACAATTCGAGGATTCCAGATGGAAGTCTTAATTCACCACTCACTGAATTCTCAAACTGTCTCCGCAGTCTTACCCACGTTTTCATATACGATTCATATACGGTTCTCGAGCATTTTGCAAGTAGCTTCTAAAAGACTGTTTCTATGAAGCACGAATCCTCCATTTCAGAGAACGACGGAGGATCTCCGTCATTCTCCGAAGTGGAGGTCACTAAGGGCGAAACTGGGTTGTGCAAGAAACTGTCAACATAATCTTGCGATGAGCTCTCATTGCTCTTGGTTCCACGAAGAAAGATTCGGTATAGAGAAGAAAAATTACATATAGTATGAATAACTACAAACCAGTGTCGGCACTGCCTCGTCGTTTCTCGAATTTTGTGACAGACAAACAGACAGACTAGGAAGCAGACAAATAATCATAATCAAACTAACTAACAGATTAAGCCGTTTATATGTAGTACGATACCTGAATGAGGTGATGGCGGCTGCTTGGCAATTGTAGGGCCATCACTGACAACCACAGCATTCGTCATCTGATTATTGGACGACACGTTGTGATAACTTAAAAAAAGCATTGAGTTCTCGCAGGTGTTGCGAGAATAAGAAAAACCTTTGTGTGCCATAGGCTTCCACATTCACGTAGCCTGACTGTATCACATTTGGCTGCGGGTTCTGGACCCAAGTTGGTTGGTTCGGGGCGCTGAAGACGTTCATTGTCGGCTCTCCTACTGTTTCCATTGCATGATTTGATGACGCCGATTGCGAGGGCGTCGAGTGATGGGATAGACGCGATGTCCGAAGCAAGAGAGATAAGGGATCAATTTCAATCTGAGCTCTCATTTTTCTTCTCTCACCTGGAATAGTGGCGGATCCAGTGGCAATGTAATAGATGTGTGCCCTTTGCCACCTCTCATACGAGTTGTTCCTGTAATAACGTGGATATTATATAAACCGAATGTGCTGACCGCACGCTATGATGCCTTGCCGCTTCCGTTGTTGATTGGGGCAAGCTCGGTGTTGAAAAGTGAATCCCCTTCAGA
This sequence comes from Trichostrongylus colubriformis, assembly GCA_963978905.1. Classification (NCBI taxonomy): domain Eukaryota; kingdom Metazoa; phylum Nematoda; class Chromadorea; order Rhabditida; family Trichostrongylidae; genus Trichostrongylus; species Trichostrongylus colubriformis. Next base: position 4,490,407 of record OZ022259.1, read on the forward strand.
TTTTGACTGACAATACGACCCCCCCCCCCCATGGGGATTCGCATCACATGTAAGACCTTAAGCACTGGCACAGACGGTGTCAAAGTCATGGGCCTGCCGCTGAGCACTGCACCACTCTGGTGAAAATCGTCAACGGAAAATGAGTTTTTCTGTCACACAAATATTTATGTTGTATTTACCTAAAGTGGGCTGCATGCTAAGTATCACGCGAAAAATGTGAATGTGGCTGAAATACGGCTCCGCAAAGTCTTGACCAAGTGGGTGGGGTCTCCGAGCAAATGCTCACCCGACGTCCGCCGCAGTCGCAGACGCATTGTATGAACAGAAAGTTACGTAAACAGTCACATTCTCCGTCCAACCGCGGCGGACAACGGTACGAGGCTTTTACTTGGAAGCCCCGCCCACCCGAACGAGAATTTGGGGTGCTGTATTTTGACCGAATTCTCTTTTTTCGCGTGAAACCTTGCGCGGCCCTTATTAGGCAAATACAACATAAACATATGGATAACAAAGAAATCATTTTTCCGTGGACGATTCCTTCCACTATTATTGGAACCTTGCCATGACATACACACAATGCTACCATGTAGAGTGCAGCATTAAATTCTAAGCAACTGCGGCGGTACACCTATCCCTCTAACAGTACAGCCATATCAAGTCAGTACCTCTGAGTGTACTTTTTGTTCAGCATGTGTGATCTATGCTTACTAGTTTTCCACCCAACGAAAATTAGTACTATCAGCATGGACATATACCGTTGGTATGCATGAAGGGAGCATCCATATTGTTATTGCAGTCGCGTAGATTATTGAAAGGTCGCAAGCTGAAAATTCTGTTTCAAATTAAAATTACAAACACGACAAATACAAACAACGATGAACGTACAACTGCCTGTTGTGGTAGTGACCGGTTCCATCAGGCCCATTCCAACTGATGAATCCATCTTCAGGGGGAAGTGAACCAAAGAACAGACTTTGTCTACAGTTAAGATAGATTATCGTTTGAACACCAATCAGTAACCTTTTGTTCCCGTAACGGTAAGTTTCAAGAGCGGCGACTACAATTTAAATTATGCCTTGGAATTGTGGGTAGAATCGTATCGGCATATGACTTCTCACAAACTCGACATAAGGGTGCAGTCATACTTTGCGGTGCCGGCGGCAGGGCGTGGCTGCGTTGCTCTGCGTCTCCGCACATGCCAGCCTGCCTCGTTGCCTGCGTCATCTCTGCACGTCCTCCGTGCTACACTCCCTCGCTCTCTGTGAACACAGCTACGCACAGCTGGCGCTAAGTATGACCACGGCCTAAGGCTGCCGTCCAACTTCGCGATTTTGCCTTTTTGCGGCGTAGCACTTTCGCGCGTGATACTACGACCTTGAGGTTGTGCTGGCGACCGATACATTGGTAATTCCTACGTCGTTGTCGTCGTTTGACTATTCCTACGTGAGGCCGGGATCAAGTCAAAGTTAAATGTATTTGAAAAGCACAACCCTCTAATTTGGAATTTGAAAATACAGCCCCCTTCCACTTCTACCATTCCCTTCTATTACTTGTGCCTCTTCAATTCTCAGTACATAGTATGATAATCGACTGACCACTCTTCGTTGAAAAACCACTTCATGGACTCAAGAATAGCAGAAAACAGGTGACCGTTGGTATGCAGGGCAGGATTCCCGCGAGCACTCTCTCCATGAACGACCCGCACCTCTTTCCGATAACAGTAATTGACGAGATAGCGTGCCATTCCACCTTTTTCCCTTTCCTTTTTTTCCGTCCGCCACCTTTTTTTGCATCGGGAGGTATCGAATACTGGTGACATTTCCTCAAACAGTATCATAAATAAGACCAAACTGCCGAACTGACAAGAGCCCCCTTCTTCCTAAACAGGGATAGAAATAGGCCTTCCACCAGTGAAGGTCGTACGTGATGTTTGTACGCTAGGGGATGAAAATGGGACAATATACATTGACGAATAAGAGCGTTAAGGCACGTTCCGCATTTGCCGGAGGGATGCACCAGTAATTCCGTCATCAGTGAATTTTTGAGACGTTTAATCCTGCGCTTTGGCCTACCAAAAATCGGGTGCGGCAGTCTTCGACATTCCCGAGCACGACCAGGACACCCAAAGTGCTGCACTGCGAGACTCGAAATGCATCACCGCGCGCGACAAGTGACTTGTTGCTTACGTGAAGAACTGGCAGCGCGTAGGGAAACGCACGCTCCGCAGGCTACCCGACGCAATTCGAATGTCCTGACCCACATCCCATTAGAAACACAGCTCATCCCTTCCAGCAAGTGCGGACGTGGACAGGACCGGGCACCCATTTTCCACACTTCGATCATACACCCAGCTCATTGTTGATAATCACACATAACAGCAATTAGACTTTAACAACTCTCACTTACAGGTAGTCTCTACGACCTTTGCAGTGTTCATACGTGACCACATCACCTCGTGGGCATGGGATCTGGAAAAGTTTCATTTTGATAGCCGCATTACTTTCTCACCTTTTTTGTTTTCAACTACTGGTTTTTGATCCTTTATGAATAAGCAGAAAATTGTCTGCAACCGTTCGTGTCTGCTAGATAGTCTTAAAATGGGTAGGTGGGTTTTCAGGAACAACTACCTCCTGAGACATGCTCGGTGAGGAAAACCTCCTCCAAAATAAGCCGGTTATGTGTCAACATTGCAGATGTCCTCCTGAAAAAGCTCATGCGCGCGGATATAGGCAAAATCTGAGCTCGGGAGCCATGACTGTGAAATTTTTCCAAATTTCTCCATAATTCAGGTAAGGCGGGAAATTTAAAAAAGATGAATATGGAGCGAGTTCGATCAATATCGATCGAAATCATGGGTTTTGAGCAGATAGCTGGAATACAAAATACATTAGCTCACAACATTCGGTGACTCCAGCTACGACTATCATACGGGTATCCTATTCTTGAACTAGCTGTACAACGAGCACACTAGTGTTGTGGCTAGTAAATATTACACGAAATAATTAGTAAATAAACAACTCACCGGCTTGTGATGCTTCTTAATACAGACCACATAAGGCGGTACACGGAATGGCTCACCATAGCTGGTATTACGCATGAAATCGGCCAGATTGAAGTCATCATCATATTTTTGAACCTTTACAAAAATTACTTGTTATGAAAGAGTATCGGGTGAAGTCATGACGGAAAAGAAGTGACAAGGTATATGAAATACCAAGTTTACCTCTTCCGGTATTTCAAAAAGTCAACATGAAAGGCGCAACGACTTTTATGATATTTGCCCTTCGAGGCTTCTTATCAGCCCTTATCAGCTTCTATCACTTTCGTCCACCACCGCTAAGGTCCCCGTCCAAGCCTTTACATATCCTACTATTATAATCGGCATTACGCATGAAATCGGTCAAATTAATGTCATCATCATATTTTTGAACCTTCACAAAAACTATGTATTAGGAAAGAGTCTCGGATGAAGTTATGACGGAAAGGAACACGCCAAGGTATATGAAACAACAAGTTTGTGTGTGTTTCTTGGTGTGTGTGTTTGACCGAGACTTCATATAAAGGGTCGCAGCAAAGCTGGGATTCTGAATTTTACAAGTGATATAGGAGCTGGAACGGGGACCTTACAATTAGCGGTGGCGCCGAATAAGATAACAGCTGGTAAGGGCTGATAAGAAGCGCCGAAAGGCGAATGACATTGAATCGTTGCGCCTTTCGAGTTGACTCTTGAAGACCGGAAGTAGTAAGTATGGCAGATTGCGGAATGTGTCAGCAGTGTAACAGTAGAGAAATAAGGAAATAAAACGGCGAAAAAAAAAACAAGAAATAGGAGCAAGGAAACCCTCTTCTCCCTTGGCTCCTCTGCGTCACTAGCCGGGGCAGACGGGCTAAAGGCTGAACCAGCCGACCGCGTGCGATGTCCCGCCCTCGCCGGCAACTCGCCCGGAGTGAATTGCAGACAGCCCACCGTGCTGATTTTTACCAACGCCGTGCTGCGAGATCGTGATAAGCTTCCATATCACGCTTTTTCAATGCGAGTTTCGCTACACATCACCTCTTCTGTGGAGGGTTGGTTTTCAGAGAAGGTGCATCCGCAGTCACATTCTCCTTACCCCTCCTGGTGCCTTCAAGCGTTGACACTCGTAGATGTTATGCGGGGTGGGACGAGGACATTGATAGTGAGTGATCCAAATTGATAACGGTTGATAAAATTTGATAATGAACGCACGAAGACAAGTGCGGCAAGATCTTTATCGCTTTTCGCTTTGACCCCAAAGCGTGGACACGCATCGGTATTTGGTTGCGAGGGACGGGGGAGGGGGGACGGGGGTGGACGGGGACATTAATGGTGAGTGATCTAAATTGGTAACGGTCCATAAGATTCGATAAGGAGTGTCAGAAGGTGAGTGTGACGGGATCTGTTTCGCTTTCATTGACAGTAGATTGTTCACACTCATGGCTGTGTAGGTAGTGTTACGGGAACTACAATGGTCGTATCGAGTCTGATAATGATAAGGGCGGTTAAGAGTTACTAGTTAACTAGAGGGCAAATCCCGTACACCGCTGACCATTATGAAGAGCAGAGGCGCCGCTGATCATTGGAGGTCAAATTTTTAAACCGATGGATATCTGTCTTCAGATTCGCTCGTATTTTCACTCTGCCCTTCATTTTCCTCCAAACAGCTTTTGATACTGTCACTGTGTGGAAATCAGATTTCCCCGTTCAGAGTTCAATTTGTGATTTTTGGTGTTCAAAGTGTTGGAATTTCTGCAACTGCAGAATTTTGAAAATTTTGAAAAAGGGTTTTGATACGTATCGATCGCAAGCATTGTGGAAATGTGGAATTGCAATTTCGTGGAAATGCAGAGTAGTGGATTTTCCGTATTCACAATCTTTTAACTGGAATAAGTCTGGAAATCGATATGTATTCTTTACTCTCTCGCGGATTGCACGATTTCACAATTTTCTATAATGACACGTTCTGATTTCATCGCTGCAAACGCTGCTTTATTGAATGGGATTGGAGGACTCGATAAAGGAAAACCGTTCAAACTACGCAGTTATGTAAAAAAAAAGCATATCGATCGCAGCGGTATGGGCGCATAATTATGGAGCAGCCACAAAAAAAAAGAAGTAACCAGATGGCAGCTTTTCAACTACATAATTGACACTATCCTTACACAGCAAAGTACCGACCTCGTGCCCCTATACGACCTCCTCCCCCACCTTGACCTTGACCAAAAGTTCAACAATTTGTCCAGGTACAACCGATATTCTGCAAAGTTTTGTCGATTAGAATATAACAGACTAAGCGGCTTTCCTCGTTTTCTGAACATCCCGGAACTTTCCACCAGAAATCTTGGTATGACTAAGAATTTGAAAAGAAAAACTTGCCGGACGTCTGAAAATGCCGACCACACAATCTGGAAGGGGAGCTTTGTACCAGTCGAAGTGATCGTATGGTTCATTCGACGGTGCACGTCGTTTATTGGGGCGGCTGACCACTGATGGAGAAGCTGACATGCTTTATAAAATAGTGAAACTGAAAAATTGTTTATTACTCGCGATAGCTTAGATTTCACTCCATGTGAGCGAAAGTAAAGCTCGATGGTCAACGCATAGAGTCCAAAGTCCAAATTTTACACTCATTAATTTGAAAAGCATAAAATCAAGTAAGGTGCTATCGCAATGAGGGGGGGGGGGGCATTCCACATTAGTTTTACCTAAGCCATAAAGGAAGGGGAACCCTTTCTTCTTGCCACTGAGGTTTAGGCAAAAGTATATGCCTGAATGTGCAGATTGACCCCTCAAGGATCTCTCCGGGATGCTTAGAAAAGCAACTTTTCATAAGATGCCCCCCCCCCCCCATTGCCATAGCACCTCGAATAAATCGCAAACTAAATCCTATAGGACATTGTAGATGAAGACACGGCAGTGTCACATATGCCCCAACTCGAAAGTGCGATGCCATTCTAGAAAAGTGTGTTTTTCGCGGGCAATCCAGTCGCGACCTCCCACGTAGACCATCCTGTTGAACCATAAACTCGTCCACAGCCCACACTGGTGGCCATGTACACGCCGTGTGTGGCTGGCTTGAGAAGCTAGCGTTTCTAGTAATGGAAAAAAGGGAAGTATGGAACCCATGATGAGCGATTAAGATATGTATCGTTTGGGACATTTCGGATTTCGTAGAAATGAGAGAATTTGAGAAATCATAGAGCATAATCACAATTCAAGAAGCCAAATAGTCATACAAAGCCACAAAATCCCCGCATTTCCAAAATCCTCTGATCGATAAGTATCTAATCCTTTTCCATAGTTTGACGGTTCCGCAATTCCACTAATTCCATTAATGAACGCTACGTGAACGAGGAGAGCCTGCACGGAATTCACGAAAGAGAGTGAGGTGCTATCGCAATGGGGGGGGTGGGGGGAGCATCTCACTATGGACATTTTTAACCAAGCCTAGAAAGGGAAAGGAACGCTTTCCTTTGTCCACTAAGGCTCAGACAAAAATATACGCCTGAATATGCAGATTGACCCCTCAAAGATCCTCCAAGATGCATAGATGTCAACTTTATATAAGATGCCCCCCTTACTGCGATAACGTTGAGAGTGATTTTCATGTGATAAACCATTCAGTGGCATTTCGTTTTTTGTTTCAAATGGAAATGGTAAATAAATGAGAAAAATGGAGCTTTGAGCGGAAAAACGGCCGGTAGCCCAGGGTACCGAATGGTTGCAAGAGTGATGTCATGAACATCATCGACCGTCTTAAATACCATGTTCAGACATGAAAATTCATGTTTGTACGTCGGAATTTTCGAGAACGTGAGGCATAGAGAATTTCATGGAGAACACAATCTTGTAAGAGGCCCATCGTCATCGGCATGTTCCTATACATGAAATCAAATCACAATCAAATGCCCCTCCCCCTTCCCACTCCCCATGAGAATGATTTCAGATTGTCTCTTGTATACGTATCTTAGGAATTTTGAGCCAAAAATATTTGATAGAAAACTTCTTGAATTACTCTATCGTACCAGTTGCGATTTTCGGCAGTGCCGCCACCATGTCATACCACCCACATTACAGCAAATATCAAAAAACTCCGACAAAAATAGCGGATGCACCAATTGGCCGAGAATTCCAGGCAGGGCACTCCCAGGTGTCGAGGGAAATAGCCAGTCCAGTACGACCACCCTCAACGGGAACCCAGATACGACCCCCCCCCCTCAATATCTACGTAATCTCCACAGTAACAGGAGTGTGTACCCTTATGTAAGTATTGCACACCGCGGCATGTTGCAAGCGATGCAATGCGGACAAGCTAAAGGAGCCATGTTGTCGGGTCCCGAAGCGATTACAAGTCAACTTCGTATCGCGCCCCTAGCGTTACTGTGTAATTGTTCTAGGACCCAACTACCGCGACGCGCATAGCCCGCACACACTGCGACGCCGCTCGTCGTCGTGCGAAATCCTGACATAAGGGTACACACCCTAGTATCAGTGACTATTGCCGATTGCATAGCATTATTAAGTATTTTTTAACTGTAATTTTTGTGATGATCACTCAGAACAATCACATTTTCTTACATAACCGGGTCAGGTGACGGCACGTTTCGCTTATCATCAAGTCTCAATCACCTGCAGAGGACCACTGCTAACCTCTGCAATTACAACCTCCCCCCATCCAGTCCGAAATATGATACAAACCCCTTTCGAGGAATCCTCGGCTCCCCATGTACCCTGCTCCCAGGTGTCGAGGGAAGCAGAGCTTCAGCTCGACCTCCCTCTACGGCGACCAAATACAACCCCCCCCTCCTTTTTTATCTCTACAGTACCAGTAACTCTCGCTGGATTACATAGTTGCAATGCTTTTTATTGCTAATCCTTTATTGAGGCAGAAAGATGTTTATTTTACATTTCGTCACACGGATTTGCGGTGAAATACCGTTTGCATCTCATCTGCTTATTGAAAGTTTTGAATTTAGTGTTTATCGCAGATCTGAAGGTACAACCCCCCACCCTCCTATCCGGTCAAATACGACTTCCCTGTCGAGGAATCCTCGACTTTCGATGTACCCTGATTCCAGGCCGCGAATGCGCTTATTTTCTTGATCGTTACGCATCTTATCTTTGGCACGGAATGTCCAAAGATCCACAATCGGAAATACGCTGGTTTTCGCCTGGAAGCGTATCTTTTCCTTGATACTGAAAATCCCAAAACCTTGGCTACGAACGCAGCGTGATCGTCATCAGGAGAGAAGACAGAATCAAAATCACCCAGGTGCACATCGCCAAGTCAGGATTCCGCACCACGATGCGCAATGTGTGGCACGATGCGCGCAAGCTGGGGACTCTGCATGTGTTTCGATCCTGAAGCGATTCCGCTGTCCTACCCTTGTTTACGGTGTAGAATACGGAATCGCTTCAGGACCGCAGCACATATGGCGTCCCTTACTTGCACGTATCACGGCGCGGTGGAAATTCCTCTGCTAACGAAACACTCGGGTGTTTGTTTGTCTCATACTTTGCACACCGGCGTCGGCGCGCAAAGTATGAACGCTGCTGCTGGGTTTAGTAAATTTATTGGTTTACAGAGCAATAGCAAATGGCAGAGGAGTGAAAAATAGCTAATTTTCGAACACGTGATAGCTAATTCGACCGATGATTTGCATCAAGTACGCCTGATAATATTTCATCCAAAATCGTTGCTTCACTCAGGTGTGTATCGTATAAACACCTTGCACCACGGTGTGGAACGGGAAATGCGATGCGTGCGAGCCACGGATACCGTATGCCGAGTGCAGTTGGGTCCTAAAGTGATTACCCTGTGCTATGCCGTATGCCAGGCATAATTTAAGGGCTCGTTCTAGAACCTATGGCATTCCATGCTCGTACGTATCGTGTAGCATGTCATACGCTGCGACACGGTCTTAATTCTACCCACTTTAGGTTCCAGAAGAGGAACTTCAACGTATGGTCCTAATACGGCATTAAACTTTGCGAAGTCTGATCATTCATTACTACTCATTCATTAATATCAACAGAAAAAGCAAGAAAACTTTTATAAAAGCATAATCATTATTCACAAGGCACAGTTCATGAGGACATAGTACACTGAAGGCAGGATGATGCATTGAGAGCTTTTAAAAAAACTGACAAAAAAACAGGTACCTATTCACAGGAATGAATACCCATATACCCTTCACTTAACCTAGAAAAATTGTACAACAGTTGTGGCAGCATAACAAATGGTAAAAACTACAAGGTTGCAGCTATACTCAGCGAGTATGCAGCCGGCTGCCCATGTAAAACACTTGTATCGATTGCAACCCGACTTTCCTCCGCCCATCGCTGGTGCCAACAGCATGGTGCCAAAACGGACAACTGTAGGTGAGGGTCACGAGGTCGAATTTCCGCGCGGTCGCGCGCGACGAGCGGCGCGGCAGGTGCGAGTGCCAGTGGCAGGGCATGGCAGTCTTCAAGCGAGGCAATGTGGCATGAGTGGAGGCGCAGACGTGACGCAGTCACGCTCGGCCCGCTTCCATGGGCAATCGATACGGCGAGTCCTACTGGTGGCGCCGCGAGTGCACCCCACGGAGCGGAAATTCGACCTCGTGACCCCCACCCGACATCTGTGATAGAATGTTCCTACTTAGCAATGTAATTGTGGATTTTGTGGGATTCACTGAAAGGATTACCTACGTACCAATACGAAATTTTGCCTTCCTACAATTTCCTCATGGTATATAGTTGAAAGTCAAATCATACTTAACCTGTGAAATCCGAAATTTCCGTTTTCATGCACCCAAAATTCGTAAATTCCATGATTCTGCGGTGATATTAGTTTCACGATCCTCCTGGTACATATCGAACGCTTTTCCACATCCCATGCGATAAGTCCACCCCTGAACGAGGAAGCGCCTCGCTCCGCATACACTACGCATGACGCACTCACATCGTTATCAGGGGTGAAAACTTCAGGCCGCGTTCATACTTTGCGCACGGACGCCGACACCTGCGGCGACGGCGGCACTTCGGTGACGCGCTCCATTCATAAAACACTCAACCCAACCACACTACAGTATGATAATCGTGGCGATAGCCCACAAATTCGGATTCGAGATTCTTATAACTTGGCACTATGCCAAAATTCGATTTCCAGTTTGTGGGTTCCGCGACGATCATATTCCCTTGTTATTTCCACGTGCAGCGCCTAGTGGGCGGGGCTAAGCTTCATGTGAGCTGCTGGCCACTTTTACGCTGAGTGTAGTCGCAATTTAAAAAAATGAGAAAACAGGGAAAACATGAACAACGCTTTTGAAATTTTTTGAGATATCAAAATGACACGTCCGAAAAACCCATTTCATAGAAGATTCAAAGTGATAAAGTCAAAAGCCTACGACGAAAAAACAACAACAACAAGCCTAATGAGTATCATTCATCCAAGCGGCAACAACTTCCATGCGCTTCACCAGTATCTCGGAAAGTTTGGAAATTCGCCAAACTTTCTGCGAAGACTCCGAGTCAAGAGCAACACAAGATTGTAGCTGGATAAAACAAAAAAGCTCCTACGAAACCTTTCAAACGGGAAACATCATCGGATTGAGTGACGGTGCAGCAGCTCGGCCTACTTTTGCTCCACGACCACGTGTCGGGGGCTTGAACGACGGTCGCGCTCGTTTACTTCGTGTACCGCCGCTTCTGTACATAGGCATAAGTCACATCCATATATTGATTGAATCCATACTATAGTAACTCACGATCCCTGACTACTACCACTGGGCTTTTTTCGTACTCGTGGGGTTGCCTTGGGCCGACCACTTCCACGTCCTTTAAAACTGCCTGCGCGACCAAACCGCGGGGCGTACTTGCCGCTTGGTGCAGATGATGAGGGAGCTGCAGTAAATTCCCTTTGAATGAGTTTGGAGAAACAATTTGCTGTACTCACCGGTGTTCACCGAAGATGAAAGTGATGGCAGTGGAGCAGCTGGTTGAGCATCTTTCAACTTCTCAAGTTGCTCACGCATTTCCGCCTCGTCGCGCTCTAAAATTAGGAACAACGGGTAGAAAAGGCCAAGATGATTAGCTTTCATAAATCTTTCCATACGATATGACTTCGACTTCTGTTTCAAATTGGAGGTGTGTCAAATTAAATTTGAGGTGTGTCAGATCTGATTCAAGAAGAACGGAAGAGCATCCTCAGCAGTAATGACTCGGTTAACTATCCAGGCCGCACCCCTTCTTGCATCGATGCGCCATCACTGCACTACTCCCGCTCAAACCTGGGTTAGAAACGCTCCTGCCCCAAGTTAAGTGGGCGTGGCTAGCTCGAGTTCAATTAAATGTAGCTGTGCAACTTGGGTAATTATCCAAGGGTCACCTATTCCCGGAAGGCGAGTTTTCAAGAGGACTGTTTTTGACCATGGAGTTACTCTCATAGAGAGCATCTTCAAGTCAATGAGGTATAACGTATAACATCAAAGGTATCACACCCACCGTCCACTTCCTTCCAAAATGGTTTCAATGTCGCCATGATTTGTGCACCATATCTTTCCACCTTGCTAGATGTCATTGAATCGACTTGCACAAGATCAGAATTTGTGCGTGGAAGCAAAGCAGCCACCTAAATACCGCAAAGTACCCTTCCTAAGAGGTAGGGGACATTTCGAATTTTCGCGCGTCTGCCTGTGGCCAGTGCGAGTCGTATGTAGCTGTTGAAACAGCAACAACAACAACAACAACAACATAAGCAAACTTTCGGAACTTCCAAACTGCAATCTTTGAAGATCCTTCTCGGTACAAGCTCACTGCGTCTTGAGCGGAATTCCAAACGACTCGTACTGACGGCGCCGAGTGCGACGCCGCGAAGCGGAAATTCGACCAATCGACTCTCACCCTTTCCTAGGTGTCTATGACCTCACACGTGAACGAGCACATGCAGCGACTAATAGACATACTCTGCACTGTATATCCGCGCTATCATGAAAGCGATCACAAGCACTGTACCTGCTCCAGTCCTTCCTGTGAAATAATCGCATAAGGGCCTGATAACCGTGAATCGGCCGCGATTTGCGTAACGACTTCGGTCAGAGTCTGTAGACAACGAGCAAACACATCTCTGTACTTCACTATGTGCCTGAATTAATAAAGTAAAATTTGACAATAATCGATATGACAGCAGTGAGATTCCCGCGATAGCTTACTTTTCCTTGAGAGCCTTCGCTTCAGAAACTGAAGTCCTAGCCAGCAGGTCTGATGCAATTGATTTTCGTTTTTTGTCAGCGGCAACATGCAGATAGATCTAAAAAAACACATTGATGTTCCAAAGTCAAAGTAATACAACCAGTCAGTGAGAAAACACATAAAAAGGTGCAAGCTTCAATCGAGTATGGACTGGGCGCATACCCCTACGTCAGGATTTCACACGGTGGCATGCGACGTGTGAGCTCAGGGTGCCGTAAGCATTTGGTTCCTCAAGCGATTACACGGTGAAGTTAGGCCGCCGTCACTTTACGATTTTACGACGTCGCACTTTCGCACGCGATACTACGACCTTGAGATTATGCAATGCCGCAACTTCGCGTGCGGAGCTGTGACACCCTAAAGTCGCAAAGTTGCAGATTCGCAAAATGGCAAAGTCACGCAGTACGCTTGCGTGCGAAATCCTGACGTGAAGATACACAATGGTATGGGCTCACTTTGGGCTTCGGTCCTCCTACGAGTGCTTGACGACTTTTGAGAGTGAGTTCCGCATAGGCTACAATACTCTCGAACTTTGTTTTATATAGACGCTCTTCGATGTATCCTTCAGCAACCTAAAAAGGTTATGGATAGTAACACTCAATACTTGCTCGCTAAAATCCAGACACATGGTAATTTCCTAACAGACCAAGATGAGCAGAACATGAAAACGGGAACAACAGGGAGTTCAGCCCAGAAGGCAACGCAGAAAGAGTCAATGCGGAATCCCGTGTCACGCTCGCGACGCCGTATCGGTTCTTCCCGCACCACATTCGAATTTTAGGAGCATACCGTCGTAAGGGTTAGAGACAGTCTCCGTAAGACGAATCTGGTCAATGGTTCGCAACAGAAGCAACAGTGGAAGGCATGGAACCGAAGCAGCCAGCTAAGCAACTGATGTGGGAGCGGCACAACATGCAGCTAATCGAACCGCCTCGCAACCGCTCGCGTCATTTCTACACATTGCGGCTGAGAATAAAATCACTCCCATTGTAATAATTCCAATACCACGATACAGTGAAAGACATTGCTATTGTACCATACTGGCAAAAATCGTTAAAAAACAAGGAAAGTAATGTATTGAAAAATTTCAATGCTTCACAACCAAATACTGCTAATTATCACAAAGTACCACCTACCATTTTTCTCAAAAATCGAAGCGAGTCTTCCACAGACATGCCAATTCCTCGGCCATAAAAAGGGAGTGAGGTGTGCCCAAGTCGTGCAGCTTGCTCTGCGTCTTTTTTGTTGAGTTGTCCCCGAAATAGTTCTGCTAAATATCTGAAAGGGACAATCCACCTTCAGCCGTAATGATGCAGTTTTTGGTGTTGAATTTAGAATAGTTGAGTAAGGGGCCATGATCTTTCGATTCTTCGTACAGATCAGCCCTTTACGTACGCTTAGTATGAACGCTCAAAACAATTGCACTGACGAACAGAAATCGCTTCACTTGCCGTAACGTGACATTGCGCATTTTGGTCATTGCTGACAGAATCATCACTGCTTCGTCAGACACGTCGAACAGAGTCACAGCTCCTGGATTGCGCTTCAGACGCTGGCATATATCGCATGGTGTCGTACTTTTTAGACACATCTGTGCATCGTACACCTGAAAGGTGAAATGAACACTTTGTGAAGACCAAATTAGTCGACTTACATTCTTGGGTCCTCACGTTACTATCCAGAGCGCACCCTTTACACGTCGCCATGCTGCACAATCACGGCAGTGCACCCACTCAGGCAGCGGTCATACTTCGCGCACCGACGGGTGTCGGCGGTAAATTGACGCACGTCTCGGCGTCAATCTTGTAACACGCTCCGTCTGCAGAATTTTTGACCCAGTCACACTACAGTATGATGATCGCAACAGGAACCCGTTTCGAATCTCGACGTACAGCCGACACCTGCGTCATTTTGCACAGAAACCGGCGTTGGTGCGCAAAGTCTGATGGCGGCCTCAAACCCACGCTAGCCATGCCCACCGAGTTTTTTGGTCAGCTGAGCCAAAAGTGAGTGGTTAGCATGTGTTCGTGCGAGAGTAACGTAAGATGGCGCACAGCGGCGAAAAGGGGTAAATTGGATTGTTATCTGGACGGACTTACCGTCCCAAAAATGTAGTCGACCACTTTATCGCCAAGCCTACCTTTGGCGAAAACTCAAGTTATGTGGTCATCCATCATCCATAGCAATACGAAAAAAAACCCATGGATAAAGTGCTAACGCTACTAAGGCTAGCACAAAAACCAATGATGACGGAGTGACCGCTCACCTCTCCGAAATGTTCGACGAGCATCTTCCTCCTGCAGACCGAAATATTTTCACAGTACGATATCACCTGATAGATATTTTGTAGATGCATTGAACGGACACTCGCTGGAGCTTGACTGTCATCGCCTGCGAAAATATTTTACTAACAAAGCAGAGGTTTCACGGATATGACACTCTCACCTTCAACCAATCGCCTCAAACGAATTGCATCGTTATAACTGTAAAGCAGAAGACAATATGATGGATTGCCATCTCGTCCAGCTCGCCCAGTCTCTTGATAATAACCTTCAATTGATTTCGGGAGACTGCAAACAGGTTTCCTTCATCATGTTGGTTTTCATAGGCTTAATCATCGAAAAAAAAACTACATGTGCCATCACTCTCACGACAACCGGTCCATGAAAAGAAGTCAAGTTACTTGAAAAGTTACATTTATCTTTGAAAGATCCTGCTAATCGAGAGACCAAATTCGATATTTTGTTCTATTTCCATCGAATCCCAGAACTTGAATTCCCACCAAATTCCACAATTCAAATTCCCGCCAGCGATTTGAGAAACTATTGGCAGTTACTTGATATGTGCGAAGGCGCGGCATGACGAGATTTTTCATAAAACGCTTCCATGGCACACCCTTACCATATTCCAATTTTTACGACTCTCCGAGTGGAATGCAATTTCCAAGGATTTTTCTCGTGAAAGTTAGAATCTTCATGCAAAACCTCTTACATAATTTACACCGATTTAAGCAAACAGATAGGTATGGGAGAAATGCCACACTTTCCCATGAAACACGATTTCAAAGAGAGCACTCTTAGCCACAAATTAGGTACCTGTAGTGGATAACAAAACGCACGTCCGGTTTGTCAATACCCATTCCGAAAGCAATCGTTGCACAAATAACATTGATACTGTTCCGTAACCAACTATGTTGCACCTGAAAACCGTCTATCAGTGAGGGTGCATATTGTTAGGACAGGATTTCGCAACGCGGTGTGCGATGCGTGCGAAATAGAAGCCTCGTATGTACTTGAGTCTAAAGCGATTGCAGAGTTCTGTGCGTTTTTTCAAGCGTAGGGCACGGTAACCGCTCCAAAACCCCACTACATAAGGTGTCTCGAGCTCGCAGCAGCATACCGCGATGTGAAATCCCGTCATAACGGTTCACCCCATACAGCCTGCACTTTACTAACTTGCACTCTGCTTTTATCAGGGAGTCCAGCATGATAAACTTCGGCCAATATTCCAGCTTTCGACAACGTTGTACACACAGTTTCACATTCTTTCCTAAAATCAACAGCTGTAGGTTGTTCACTGCAGAACAAATAACTAAATTTTTAAAACAGACCTCGACAAACAGTAAACAATGCCAGCCTTTCCAGGATACAACTGTCTCATCCGCTGAATCACATTCACAAACGTTTTCGCTGCTTTTGGCATAATCTCGTATGTGAGATTAGATCTCACGAAGCTACTAATGAATCTGAAGTGAGTGCGATAAACCAAATATTCGCCTACGAGCTTCAGCCAATGACTGCTGATCAGTAGGGTCTCGCCCTCGAAATCGGCCATGTCGGCGCGGTACCACTGAGGAAATTCGGATACAACCCTTGGAGGAGTTAGTCCCTATGCTCTCAAAAATAGCGTCGAGTATAGACGTGAGGGAGAAGAGAACCTTGAATTCACAAAATTCACCGAAATGCAAACTCAACATTGCAATTTCTCCGCCCCCTCCAGCTGCTACCATCCTCCTCCTCCCACAGTACTTCTTCTTTGGCCCGGAGCGGCAGCTACGATCCCATCCGCCGCCGAGTTAGGTACGACCCCCTATGGTGGACACCTCAACAACGCTTAAAGGCGCGTTTCGCGATAATCAGGTGGTCGACTTACCTTCCTGAAACAGTAGATCCTTGGGTAATTGGTGAGGCTGCACTTTTTTGCGTCGCCACGGTGAGCTATCTTGGCGCTACATTTCTCGAACACACTCCGACGCCACCCACTCAGCTCTCTTATTGGTCAGCTGAGCAAAATGGGCGGCGTCGGAGTGGGTTGGAGCAGGTGTAGCGCCTTGATAGCGTACCGTAGCGACGCGAAAAAGGTGCAGCCTGACCAGTTACTGAAGGATCTACGGTTCCAAGGAGGTAAATCGGCCCATCCGATTATCGCGAAGTGTGCCTTCACACTGTTTTCCACGAGCCATGGTAGGAGCTCTTCGGAGTCCCATATGATGCCGATGAGATTACAAGCTCACAATCACTAACAATTTGGAGTCCGTAATTCCTAAGTGATTTCTGGTATCGACGACGATCTTCGGCGTTGCTGTTGCTGTCAGGGCAATAATTGGCACCTAAATAGCCATCGATTTAGGACTACCGGCTAACAGCAAAATCACAGTTAAATTTAGGCCTAAAGCTATTATAGATAAGTGACCGCTGACTGCAGCATTACAACTTTTTAAGACTAAGATTACTGTAAGTGCGGTGTGTCAATGCTGTACCGCGTTCAATACTTCAGATCTCATGAATACATACATAGAATCCATGTTCACCAGCGCGCTGGCTACCTACCGCAGCACACAATTCATGTCATGACTATGGCTACTGTAGCTGGGGTATAGTGACGATGAACTACGTATAGTCTTATGTCGGCCAGTGTACTGCATAATCTGGTTAGATGTTCAAGCAATCCTAATGAGAAGCTAATGACAACAACTAATTCCGTCCAGAGTACTGTACTCTTACCACAGCAACACTGTACCGCGCACAATCTTGGGCGTATTGAGCCAATTTTCAATAATGCATCGTCTGTGGTACCCAATAATTTCACTTCATACTAACTCTCACCTTAGGCTGAGCATAGTCGCGTCGTAAAGATTGCAGCTTCGTGTAGTCAGGTCGAAAATCGTGACCCCACTGGGATACGCAATGCGCCTCATCGATAACGAAACGAGTTAGAAAATTACGGCGATGCAAGCTGCCAAAGACTGATGCAAGCCGTCCTGAGGCACTGATCTGAAGCAAATTGATATGAAGAGCAGAGCTGCTTCCTCTGTATGTGTTCCAAAAATAACTCACTTTTTCAGGCGTTACATACAACAACTTGATATCAGGCGGCGAGCACATCAGTCGATTATAAATCACCGTCTGCTCGTCATCGTTCAACACTGACGTCAACGCTTCGCAAGGGATCTGAAGACATCGAAATGCAGCATTTCGACCACATGTGTCGAAGAGCGAAGGAGGAGCAGCCAATGCGATGTAGCGGGATCTCCAACTGCGTCAAGAGTGCGACATCTTTCCAGTGAGCACGGTCAGAGCATAGCCTAAAGTCGCGCGTTACATTGGCTCCTTACGAGCCACATTTGCAGCAAACTAATGTGTACAAGCAGTTGTGGGGTCTGCTCTGTCCCGGGTGCCGTCGCGAGACGAACTGTGCTTTTAGTCACTTGAACAAGTCGATGTGCGCCTTTTAACGGCACATATTGAACCAGATCGTCGAATTACTTTCTTGGGCTGTTTTATGCGTAACTATCCAAGGCGCACCCTCTTCAAGCCGCCACAATGTGCCACGCTCAAACCAACGCCAGCCATGCCCACTTAGGCTTCCCATTGGTCAGCCGAGCTGAAATGGCATGGTCAGCGTGCGTTTGAGCGAGTGTGGGGTCATCACAACGGCGCAGAAGGTTCAACCTGCATAGTTACCCAGGAATCTACTACCCCAAGGAAGTAGACTAATGTGATTATCGCGAGATCTGTCTATAATTAACGGCAATTTGCGCCACTCTCAATTCGCTTTTGTAACCGTCTGACGATTGATCGCAAAGCAGTTTCATGAAAAGTGACCACCAGTCACGTCACCACTGCGCACATCGCCAACATTGTAATTTGATCGCGCAATCATCTATTGAACTAAATTTTTTAAAAAATATTCGTAAGAATAAAGTTAGTCTCACTCCAAGATCTCGCATTTTCGATCGCTGGTCTTCGATAAGTGACTTCAAAGGAGATATTACAATTGTTACTCCTTGCGAAAGAACAGCCGGTAATTGATAGCATAGACTTTTCCCAGCACCTACAACATGCACAAGATTCTCTGCTCACAAGTAATTCAAAAAAGTCAAAAAGGGGAAGACACAGGAATAGCGATTCTGCTGTAAGCATGATTCGAATAATATCGCTCATAATCAAACTCATTTATCTTAATCCCTCCGTCCCTCATAATCCTCGACGCCGGCTCGCGTTCTGGTGCGGTGGCTAAAGTGATTTTCGGGGGACCACTCCAATTTGGCCAGAAAACTGTTCACGGGGGAAGGGGATAGTTCAACTCTCGGATAACGAACATGGTATTCGTTTGGCACAAAACCGCCTGCTTGTGCGTTGCAGGCGGTAGCGCCGGGTGACATAAATCATGAAAATTCTCTGAAGTGGTCACCAGGCACATTCACGTCGGGGGAGTGTGATTTTCTTGCTCAGTAAACAAACTAAGTGTGCCATAATCGTGTTGTACGGGTCAGACTACCCCTAGCTGCACAGTACTAGCCATATCAGGATGGTTCCCGAAAATAACCCCAGGTGCTACCACAATAGGGAGGAGGCATCCTACTATGGACGTTATGTTTACCCAAGCCTAAAAGGGGAAAGGAACCCCTCATTTTCTCGACTGAATCATGAGCAAAAAATTCAACCTCACTGCGCAGATATCTCCCACGAAGATCCCTCCTACATGCTCAGATGTGCAATTTTTTAAGAGATTCCCGCCCCTCATTGCCATAGCACCTCACCCCGTCAACCCTATCCACGCTTGCTGGTGGGATTCCTTTGGGTAAATATTATAGTTCCCTAATTGTGTGGCACCACTCTAGTGATTTATTCAAAAATACTGTGAATAAGTCTCACCGGTAGGCATGAGGACAAATGCATCGTGTCCAAGCATGATCGCTGTGATTGCTGTCTTTTGTCGATGCCGAAATGAATTGAACCCGAACTTTTCCTTCAGCGTTTTATACATCTGATCACGGAGTTCCTCGCCCAGTGCTGCGACTATAAATAAAAATGTTAATGCTTCATACGACTGGCCCTAAATACGTAATAAAATGGGCTGGGCGACAGTACACCACAACGGTAACTGTAAACAGATCCTAAAAATAAACCAGCCTTCATCTTCGAACTCGTCACCATCGTCCTTCATGAATCCACGGAACTGACCGTGCATATCTGAACACTTGTAATACTTTCAAAAGAAAAAACAAAGCCTCCAGTGCATGATTAATACTGTACAAGAAACAATGAACAGGGGAACTCGAAAAGTACAAAAACCACCTCTTTTTGCGGTTTTGGGACGACAAGGTTCACGATTTCGTTTGACGCCTCACTTTGAAGAAGATAGCCGGATTATACCGAGAGTAACCAAAAGAATACTCGAGCTGGGAGAAGGTGGTCGTATTTCGTAAAAATTTTGCTCAACGCAATGCATGGCTCTGACACTGAGTTTCTTCTGTAAGGCCTTCATAATAGGGGAATTCTGTTTCAAATCCGTGAATTGCCTGCCGCGTGTATAGGTCCCATTTGAATCCCTCTGAGTATTGTTCTGTCCCAAAGCCTCATGCCAATCTAAATGTGTGAAAAACAGTGTGAGGCTCCATTTTAATTTCAACAAACTCAAAAGATTTCACAAAATATTGTGGAATGCTTGCCAATAGGCTCAAATTTCTTTCCCAATATTTTGTGAAATCTTTCGAGTTTTTGGAAAACAAAATTTTGGAGCCTCACCTTGTTTTTCACACATTCAGATTATACTGACAATAAGACTCAGCCGTTAGATCTACTGATAGATACTTCGACATCCAATAAAGAGGGAAGAAGGACACAAAAAAATTGAAAAATTGAATACGTCCAAAGTCATCATGTTGCTGTTCAGTGTTCTACTTATACTTGATTATTCAGATTGAGAAGCACTCACCATGTCGTTTACCATCAGAATCGACTTGCTGTGACTGTGTAAGTATCACCTGAAAATACTTTTAGAGTTTTATTCAAATGGCTATTTATCTAATGGACACAAAAATGGAAGCTGCTCGATCCATAGACTCATGAGGTATTTAAAGACCCAGTGCATACGTGCACGTAGATTGCATAAATCATTGCAAACACTAACAGCGCTGTTTTCTCGAATATATGAGAGCAGAAGCAGAGAAAAACACTGCTCGCGCTTAAGGTTTGCTTCATACTTTGCGGCGCTGAAGGCGACATCTGCCGATGCGCTGCAAATATGTGGAGGCACCCTGTAAACGCAGTTCTGCCAGTTGCACAAAGTCAGCACCTCGTAACATGAGGGTTACCCCATCAACGTCATCGCTTATCACTTATATTTCATGTAGATGTGAGGAAAGAATCGATATTCTATGGATTCAAATCGCATTCTCACCTCGTCGTTAAACGAATCATCAGAGTCATAATGGTGAACTTTCGCCCCAGGTACGGCCACAGTATCCAAATATTCGATCTCGTCGAATGAATCATTGCCCTGAAACAACGAAACCCTTAGGTCACGTTCATATTCTGCTGCTGGCCGTGGCTGCGTGTCTCCGTGTCACCATCTAAGCGACCCTGCCTCGTTGCCTACGTCATCTCTGCACCTCCCTCGTGCCCCTGTGGTTTGTGATTGCAGCCACGGCTTGCCGGCGCTGAGTAAGGACGCAGCCTTACTGCGTACCAGACTCCAAAACGCGCTACCGATCTGCTAAAGGCGGAGATGTCGCCGTGTCTAGAAACGCCAATTATCTCACTAATGGTGATAGTAAATCTCGCTTCCAAATCGACTAAATCTCCCCCCCCCCCCCTTTCTCAGAGTCCTTTGGAGCAATAACCATCATCAACTTAAACGTAGATCATGCCTAGAGCCGCTATGTATGAAGCCCTTGGGGTTGCGGGAGGAGTTTACGCATAGATCGTAGAGAGTGGATGTAGAGTGGATCGATGTTAACACTTCACACAGCCATTTTTCTTTTTATATTCGGGTAATGGTGAGCATTCAGGGCAAGTCGGAGTGTTTACAAGGATGGAGAAGCTTAGAGAACGCCACTCCGCGTATCACCTACCGTAGTCGCTTCTTCATCTTGAAAGATAAAATCATCCGAAGGTTCGTCTTGAAAAAGAATTTCCTCGTCACTTTCAAGGGCATCGTCATCTAAAACTACAGTTTCTGTTAATTTTACGATATTCAACACATGTATGCCAGCGAAATCGGCTGAACCCTCTTTTCGTGACAAGAAGCAAGCAAACAAACCAAGCCCACTATGTGTTTTAGGACATGATATTGTATATAAACAAACAGACAGACAGACAGACAGACAGACAGGCAAACAGACAGACAGACAGACAGGCAAACAGACAGACAGACAGACAGACAGGTAGACGAACAAACAAACAAACAGACAAAGCTGATTGTATATGTAGGTTAGAATACCATATACTAGCAGCATTGGTCGGCTGACGACTTATTTTGTGACAAATAATCAAGCAAACAAACAAATAAACGGATAGATAGATAGGTAGATTTAGGAGCACAAACAAATGAATAGACGAAGCCGATTTCATGTGTAGGACGGAATACTATATACTAGGATTGGATGGCTAGTGCCTAATTTCGCGGCAGACAAACAGATAGGTAGACAGACTGTCAGACAAACAAGCGAACAAATTGGCTGGCCCGATTATATACAGTAGGATATACATAGTTGACATTTACGAGCTTTAGTCAAAATACCCACTTGATACGGCATTCAGGGTATTCGGGTTGGCGAGAAGAGGCAATCTGTCGACAGAACTTGTACTCTAAATTGGTATGTTGAAGTAGCATCAATAAGCTATAACGACAAATATAAAAAATTTGAAAAAAACTTTGTATGAATATTTTATATGAACATTTTTCTGATACAATCAACAGAGATACAAAAATCTCTTACCGGTGCTCCTGAAAGCGAGTGCGACTTTGACGGGATCGGAACTAGGCGAGCAGCCGGTGTAGCGCTGGCACACTTCACCACAGAGTCGGCAGGTGGTACAACTTTCGATGTCACGGAAGCTTGACTTGTAGATGACATGCACGTAGAACCCGTTGCTGGCGACTCATTTATAGATGGTGTAGAACGCGCTATACTTTTCACCTGAAAAAGCTTCTAACAAAAAGCTTCTAACGAGTCTTTCACATATACTTTCTCTCCCTTGTCCAACCTAGCCCCTTCCTCGTCTTATCCATTGCCTATACTTGTAATAAAGCGTGGAAACTTTTTTTCTCTTATTTCTTATCAAATTTAATATCTGGTGAAGGATGGCAAACCTCTTTGACGCATTCGCTGAGATCGAAGCTATCGGTGTGATGTTCCGGTTCTACGACCCCTTCGTGTGCTCCATTGCAACATTGGAATTTTGGTACTTGGAAGTTCAGCGAAGGGATCACGAACCGAAATCCACCAAATTCGACGCGTTCTCGTGGTCGAACAGCTTCGTAGCGCTGCTTCACAGTAGACATCTGAACAACAAATGATCAGAAAAGAAAACGTATACACTGAATACACACATGCTTTGCACCGATACTTCAATGCATGCAATGAGAGGATGGAGATCCTCAGAGAAGTTAGAATTAGTGGACCCCACTCAGGGGAATGGGGGTAATGAGAACTCCTAATCTCGGTCACGCCAATGAAAGCTAGGGGTCAAAGAAGACTACATATATGGTGCGGAATTTCCGATGAGAAAGGGCGCCCGGGTTTTATAAGAGCCGCCTCGTTCAACAGCTGTCGCTTGTTTTATCCCAGCCCGCCCCTTTTTTCGGCCCGAGCCGCCCCTTTTGAGAGAAAATGGTGGGGAGGGGGTCTTATCTCTCATGTTTTGATCGTTTCATTAGGTTACTTCTTCACTGTCGTACTATTATACTAAGCACCTCTACCTTAATATTTGATGATCTTTCTGCATTTGGCCCGAATCACCCATATCACTGCCTTTGAACCTCCAAAGATCCCTCCAGGAGTCCCTCCATAGCCCGCATGTTACCAAAACCCTTCAGATGAAAGCCGTTGTGACCAGCGGGTGTATAGCGCTAAGACATGAGATCGCAACGAGGCGCGCGGGTGTGCACCCTTATGTCAGGATTTCACACCGCGGCATGTCGCAAGCGAAGCAATGCAGACGAGCTAAAAGCGCCATGTTACGGGGTCCCGAAGCGATTGCAAGTCAACTGCGAATCGCGCCCCTAGCATGACCGTGTAATCGTTCTAAGACCGACGCAACGCGCAGAGCTCGCACACAATGCGTTGCACGCCGCTCGTCGTCGTACGGAATCCTGACGTAAGGGTACACACCCGAAGCGCGCAGCGTGCGAGCGGTGCACGCCTTGTTGCGTGCGAAGAAGGGTCGCTGTATGTAGGTAGGTCATAGAGCGATTCCCTTAAATCAGGCCCTGGACATTACAATGGTTTCGGGATCCCGCCATATACGGCGCCATTAGCTCGACACATCACGGCGAAACGCAAACGCACATGCAAAATCTGTCCTGGCGATGCACACCCGTGGGGGAGGACAGCCATAACCACTGGTCCCCTTGTGGGTAACTCCAAGAGCCGTTCAATTCGTAAAATAAAAGGAAGCGCAGAAGCACACCCATGCGTTGCTATGGCTGCTCTCATACTTTGCGGCACTGGCAGCAGCATCGAGGTAATCGCTGCCGTTACTGTTGCATTACGATCTCTAACTTATAACGCTCGACTGAACCATACTACTGTACGATAATCGTGGAAAACACGCGCGATTCTTTTCACTATTTGGCACCACGCTAAGATTCGAATTTCTCCACACGAGCTCTCCCCACGATCATGATACAGCAGTGTGAATTGATCGAGCGTTATACATAAATACAGCACGTCGCTACACTGTCGACGTTGCCGGTGGCGGGTACCTCGATTGGCGCCGTCGACGGCGGTGCCGCAGAATATGGAAGCGGCCTAATCCTTTGAGGCCTTTACGGTATGGTTGGCGGAACATCTAGCGAGTAAATCCAAAAAGGTATCAGCACAGCTTTACATGACTGTCCCAAGGAGGTGGAGCAACTCTTAAAAGAGAACTGGAACAAATCGGAGTGTGAAATATTACGGCTGAAGAACAAAAGAACATGAATGAGCCTATGAAAAAAACCGTATAGATTAGGTTCAATAATGAGACCCAACATGTGTTAAATTGTGGTTCCCTTAACTCCCATTGTATGTCACCGGAAATGTTTTTAGGTGAGGTCTCGCAGCATGGCGTCCGCCGAGCTAGGGCACATTATGAAGTGGTTCCTTTCGCGATTCCTCTGTCCTGTGCCTTAATTCAGACGGACACTGAATCGCTTCAAGACCAAACCACACTCGACGCCGCCATGCTCCGCGGTGCAAATTCTAACAATTAATACCCGAGTGCAAAATCGCGAAGATTATATCGAACGAACTGAGGAGCACCAGGTATCATGTCTACCGTAATGACTGTTCTTTCCCACACCTTCACATTTCCTTTAAAAAGGTTTATCCTACATGAAACACATTTCTTGTAAAAGCCATCGACTATACAATGAATTATATAGTAATTAGTAGACATACAGATGGGTGTTATAAAGAGAAAACAGTTTCCATCCATGATTTCACAAATGAAATGGCAGATTGATAATCATTGGATATTATCACATTTACTCTCGTGGAAAAAAAAACAAGGATAGTGACAAATAGGCACAAAATCGATCAAAAACCTGTTCGATATTAGCTACAAAGCGGTACCGGAGGAGCATAAGCTTTTAGAAAACTTTTAAAAAGAGGGATAAGTAGGTATGGAAGGGAACATTCGCAAAGGATTAATAACGGCGGACTTTTGGAACTATAAACTGTTATTAAATAGTGTGGGGACAGACAGAAGTAACTCTGCGTCTTTACACTAGCAGGAGCACATAGGTAAGAAATGGGTTGCTTTACAATTATTTTCAGGTCAAAACTCTGGAAATTATACTGAGAGACACTCTGGAAAACAAATGATAAACATGGTGAAAGAGAAACAGCGATTGTACCCTGTACAGCGTGATTTCCTCTGACTAATGACCACAGCTGGATATCACTTCGGCATTCCATTCGGACGATCCCACATGAGCATATGACGAGTCGTCTGGTTAATGACCTCCAACCAACTATCCAAATGGGCACTAGTGTCAGCTGCCAACATCACCCTGCAAACTGAGATTTTACAAAGGAAATCGAAATTAAGCTCTGTTGATCTGGTTCTTGGACGGCAACATAAACGTTACTGTCAATACACCCCATATTCACCGGGAGGGTCGAAAACCCTGAATAGAAAAATGTCAGGCAATCCGACATTATGCAGTCAGAGGGCGAGGCGGAAATAACATCAGCGCTCGTATGTGCCTTCCTGTGTCAAATAACCTTATTTCAGTCCGTGATCTCCACGTGTGGACTATGGCTTGATACATGCATTCAAGGTCATATGGCTGGTACACGTTCCCTACGACATGATACTAACACTTTGGCTTAATTCAGTTGAAACCTGCAAATTCCCGATTTGAAAAGAAACCCACCGAAGTTTCTCCAATTCGGGTCTACCAGGACTGTTTTTGGGAGCTCCTTCCTTTGGCACCCATACATCAATGTGAAAAGAGTTTGGATACGGGCACACGTCTCGAACGGTGGATGCTCCGTCTCCAGCACACGTCTGCAGATCCAGCAGCACTACCCATTGCTGAAAAATAAACGAAGTCAGAACTCACTAACAGAATAAGGCAATCTTGTCATCGCATGGGCGATTCGATATGGAAGACCTCCGTCGTCGCGGGCACTCTCTTAACCGCAATGTTTTCCTTCCGCAACGCTGGTATGTTACCACTCACACGCTGTGCGTTTTGAAGAGAAAAGAGTACGCTCAGGTGAGAGTGCGCACGACGTCATATGCTATCGCACGATCGCGCGGATCGCAATTTCGTTAAGCATATCCACAAAAGCAATTTTTAAAATGTTTGCCAATAGAACAGAAAATTAATGCCGTGGCGTTAGGCATACGACCCGATGGGTGTGAATCAAGGGCTCTGTAATTGGGTCTCAAAACTATTATGGGACGGCTTACGCCTTATTTTATACGTAACCGTTTCAGGACTAAGCTAGTACGACGCCCATAGCTCGCTCCCATCGCGCTGCGTGCCACATGAAGCTACGCAAATTTTCCGTCTTAATGGCGCACATCCGCAATGAAATGGACTCAGATCTCACCTTTCCATCTCGCTCTTCATCAGGGCTCCGCCAGAATCGCATTTCTCCACTCTCCAAGACGCACCAGTATCTTAATAGTGTAAATCAAATGTCTTAAGAAACCTGTCAGCGCTCGCAGCATATCTGTCAGACCACAGCAGCTCCGTTCAAATGATCAAGGCTTTTATGACACGACAGCTATGATCTAGTACATCTCCTATGTACATGCATTAACGGCTTTTGGAAAGTAAGTGACAGTGTTATTCGGGCGGAGACATTATCGATCAAAGAGACTCACCGAGTCCACGTTCCTAAACCATCCTTTGTGCGCTGATACATTGACAGAAAACCACGATTGATTGTATTGCTCTTTTCAGAGGCATGTCTAAAAGCAAACGCTATGCATCTCTCTCCAACTCAGCGCTACGGTTGAGAGGATTGTATTTGAAAAAAGAGCCCCAGAGAACTTTACACACTTCTTCATCTTGACAATAACATGTCCTTCCAGAGGAGTCATCACATCTTGTAACGCTAGCTTACGCCCATGTGTGGTGATATCGATGGTCAATCTGCCGACCAACTGAAAGGCTGGTTCAGCTAGAGCAGATGGTCCACCTAGCGAAGTTTTCATGGTGGTTGACAAGGTTTTGGAGCGGTGCTGAAACAAAAATTCCCTTTTTTTCAGTCAAAATATCAAATCAGGAAAAATCTTGAAAATAATAAATAACTTTTATGTGGACTGACTCCCATGAGATATCATGACTTCTGGCCTATTGAAGAAAAATGATCGCAATCACGGTGAATGCAATTTGTTAAGCCTACTTACTGCCATTATTTGGGTGGTATAAGAGACAGAAACGAAGTTGAAATGCGATGCCCAATGGCTTGTTTGCGCACTGGTCATGTTCCTGATCGCATGTGAAAGCATGCTTGCTATTACCAGATTAGAGATACCTTCTCTGAAGCAGTCGGTCTTTGGGTAATTCAACCCCAGTTTTCGTGCTGCAAGGGCGCTACACACGCGCCGGACACGCTCAATATAACTCCCTATTGGTCAGTTGAGCCGGAAGGACGTGGTTATAGTCGTGCTGGTGCACGTGCTGATGACGCATCTTGCCCGCACAAAAAGGGTGCAGACCAGGTTATGCAGTGCCAAGGACCTACTGGCCCAAAAGTCAATTTATCTAATTATCGCGAGATGTGCCTAGGAAAACAACACCATTCAGGGCTACCATTACAACTGCTACCAATCCAAATACAGAGAAGGGAGCGGAATCCGACGCACTCTCACAGATGGCCTGACTACCACTGCACACAAATAAAGCGCCACCTCAACTGGCATTTCGCACGCAACACCAAGCTCCGAGACTTGATGCAATTGGAAATGGCATCATGTGAAACTTTAACTTCATGAAAAGAAGCAAAGTGAAAAACGTTGAAAAGCTTACAGAGCCTTTGAGCTTTTCGAAAATCTGCAAAATTTTAGCTCAAAACTTTTCTGTCTTCTAGGGCCTTGTTCACCCACATGGATAATCGAAGCACTTACCTTCTTGCTTAACGTTCCAGTGAGTCGATATTTAACCTCATGAGAGATATGCTCTCTCTTTGTTCTCTAAAATGAAAAAAAAGTAAATCTGATAACAACAAAGCAAATTCAAAAAACAATTAGAAACAAGAAAAAACTACTACAAAGTAAGTTCCATAAGACACTTACAAGGCCGAACACTTCAAGAGCACACACAAAGTCTGGAGGTAAATCCTTGAGCGAAAGATGATAATTGAACTCCAGCACGCCCTGAAGATCATTTCAGTGCTGAATACATCCGAGTAGGAAAACCAGTATCTCTGCTTTTAATAAAATTAGTAATGTCTGCTTTCAATAAAATTAGTAATAAGGCAATATTAGACTAGAATGGGTCCTTTAACTTAATGAATCGCACCTTTTTCCTCAGACCCTCATCACTTGTCACCAGTGCGGTATGCTGAACATCGCAACCGTACCGGAGAAGAACAATGAAGTAGTAAATATCGTCTGTAAACAATTTGCAAAATAGAGTCTGAAACATGACAATGGAAACGGCTTACCTCGACCAGAATACATCAGATGAGAGTTAACAAAGTCTGGATCAAGAAGTACGTTAATGCTGGTGATTGTAAGTGTTCCGCGGGGACCAGGAGATCTACAAACAGGAATTTGCTTCCTACTCAGAAAAAAGAAAAGAAGAGCACAAACCCTTTTGGCAATCCACGATTCAGTCGGTCAATCTCGAAGAGTAGGGCACGTCTGGTCTCAGTAGCAATTAAAAGGGCTCGTTGTGCATCAACCTGTCAGCAATAAGTAATGATTCGGAAAATGGGTATCGAGGAGCTACTGCTTATAGAACACGCCAGCTGTTACTGCCAACAATCAGCGGCCACGTGATAAAAAAAAATCGGTCGACTTATCTTCTCGGGGCAGTAGGCCCTTGGATAACTACCAGGTCGCACTTTTTCGCGTCGCCACTATACTCCACATCATTCGAGCCCAAACTAGCCACGCCCTTTCTGCTCAGATGACCAATGAGAAGCTCAAGTGGGTGTGGCTAGTGTGGGTTGGAAAGAATGTAGCACCGTGGTGTGCAAAAAGGGGTAATCAGGCGGATACCAAAGCATCTGCTGTCCCAATATCGTATTAATTAATCTGATTACTGAAGGGTGTACCTCCAAGTACGAAACCTCTACTATAGCTGTAGCAAAGTATCAGCTTCTCACCTCTTCACGGCTACCACGGAATTCCGTCTGCTCTTTACAGTATCGTAAAGCATGTGTAGCCTGTGCTATACGTTGTTGCTGTATATTCACTTCACGTTCCATTGCAGCCTGAAGCGGGTTGGATCACAAAACTCTCAACCTGAGAAACCAGCCTGATTTCTTGAAAAAAAAACTCACCCTTCTCTCTTTCCTAGCAGCATCATCCTCATCGGTATCTTCATGCACAGTGCCACCAATTATTGTTTGTATTGGAGCTGTTGCAACATCCGTCGTTAAATCGATCTTCTCAACACCCGTATCGGCACTACGCATTTCGCGTATACGTTTACGATAAAACGACACGGTATAGGGGAGCGATGAGCCTGTAGTGGGCAAATCCTTTGACTGCACTAAAAATATGGCAGGGTAATGAAAACTAACCGTCTCGCTTGGGCGAATCCCTTTCTTCCTGTGTATCGGCATGCACAGGCTCTTCATAAGGAGAATCATACACCTCTGTTGGTACCGGCAACGGAGCTGGCTGCTTCTTCATGGGAGAAAAGTACTCCTGAATCATCAACGTTCATACTGAAAAGTTTCATGATGTTTAACCAGCACTAATCTTGTAAGCTTAGGGACCTATATAAATCGTAACGGGACAAATAGACTATTGGTGGAATGTCAAAAATCAACGGCACACCCAACAATTTCAAATGTATTATCTTAGGTCAAGAATTCGCTCCATGGAGTGAGGTGTGTGGAGGGTGCGCGCGAGCAAGCGCCATATACATATAGCTGTCCCGAGGCGATTTCCCGTTATACCAAAAAAAAGACGAGAACGGGGTAGTCGCATTAGACCCAACCACATATCGCGTCCTTGGCTTGCACGCATAGCGCCGCAGTGGAGGCTCTAACGTAACAATACACATTCCGGCAAATCAGCACAGAATAACTAGTCTGAAAAGAATCACCCCATAAAAAAAGAATTTGTCTACTCCGAGGAACAACTATGAAATTTTTCTCTGAATGTCTTCTGACTCTCTGATTCGTGGAATTTAGTTTGGGCTAGATGGGCGGAGTGGCAAGATACTAGTGGAACCTTGTGTGATCATAAACAGCGCCAGTGCAAATGCTCTCGTAGAGCAGTCTGAGCCCCCATCTGGGCTCTAGCCAGTCAAAAAATGTAGAAAAACTGCGATTCAACCAAGTGCTTCAATACAACTTCAAACACATACCTCTTCTGCATGCGGTGCCACACCTTCATAGTGAGTCTTTATGGGCGTCGAGTCACCAGCGCACTTGTTCGGCGTACTTTCCATAAACTCAAACGCCTGATCGATTAAATGTGATACGCCATGACTAACGTTCATTTCATCCGTTGATTCCTAAAGTTTTGAAGCAGTACTTAACATAGACGGATAGACACCGCCTTCAAGAGACTAGCATCGAGATCAGTGCCCATGTTCCAAAGAAGGACTGCAACTAAGTTTCAAAACGGTAAATTCTTGGATGAAGTGTTACAGTCGCAGCTTACACAAGGTCATTTAAACCGAAAGAACCGCTTTCACACTTCTTAAATTGGAGAATAATCTTCGGTAAAAAAGCTCAGTCATAATTTCGTTCAACAGTCGTAGTTAAGGTGAAATTTGGAATTATGATGAGATCCCATCGTATTAAACCATGGTATTAAACATTATTATATAACATATAATTATTAAACCCTTCTCACAAACATTCTTCAAATGTAAGGCTGACAAATGTGGCATTAATTTGAATTGATGGACCTGGCGAGTACCAGATACTGCCAGTATCGGTTGGAGCAATAGCAGAATCGGCGCAATGTTTCGTTCCTCAGTTCTTACGAGGTAATTGAGTTAAGAGCTCCAGAAGCATTGGAAAATTTCCAGTGAATACCGTCAATTTCACGGTTCAGCCAGGGCGAAATTAAGCCAATCGATACCCATCTAACACTTTACAGCAATTAGGCTAATTCCATAACTAACGAGGCAAAAGAGTTGCTGTACCGCCATTTCGAGAACATTCAAGAGGGCTGACTATGATGCCATCATCTACAGCGATTTAGTTGTCGAATTGTAATTGTTTTTGCTATGAAGTATACTTTTTTCAATTGATTTCATAAATGACGGAGCAAACGAACCTCATCATCTCCAAAGAGGTGCGTCTCCTCCGGAGTATCGGGCCGCTCTAAACGCATCGGCGACTTAGGTGATCGTCCTGGTGATTTTCTTTGTGCCATCTTGATAGCAGGAGACTTGTAAGGAGAATAGGCGCTTTTCACAATAGATTTATTCTAAAAACGTAAGATATTACCAGAACAAGGGAAAGTAAGTACAAAAACAACAAGATACCTTGTGATCTCCCGTCGCCTTTCCGTCTTCGCTTTCATCAGATTCATCAACATAGCGAGGGCTCTTCGATACAGGCGAACACAAGGAAGAGCGCTATAATGTACTATTATCATCGCACACACTCGGAAAAAGTAAAGGTGAATCGAACCTTATTAGCCTCCTCGACACTTCTTTGAATCTTCTTTGCTAGGTAGGGCTGTGGATCTCTGGGTTTAGAGTCGAATTTGCGTGGAATCGCCCTGTCTCGCATGCGAATCGCAGCTCTCACGATATCGTCCTCAGTTTCATCAGGGTGTAGTGGTGTACCCGTGAGCGAAGAAAACTGAAGTACCGCAGGTACCCAACGGCTCTTAGAAAACCCCAACCAGGTTAAATACAAGATAGTTGGTGATAACATGCACTGCCAATGCCAAATAAAAGTTGAAATTTCAAACGCACCTCCCATCTAGACTTCAACGATTTCAGATTACTTGAACATTTTTCAGGTTGAATCGGAGCACCTGGTGTGCTACCAATTACAACTGGTGTATTATGACTGCCACGCCATTGTGTTTGAACTCCCGGTGTTGTAGGAGTGATGGGAGCGACCGAAGCCGTTGCTGGTGCAGAAATGATCGGTTTTGGAGTAGGGATCTACAAAAGTAGCCATGGTTGACGAAAAAACTACAATTTTCAAACTAACCACAAACCTTCGTGGGAATGGTCTTGAGACGCTCCTCGAGCTTTTGCGCAATTTTCTTCGCTGGAGCTGCTTCCATGATTGCAGAGCGAATAGGTGACACCTCTTTTGTCGATACATTTTCGTTCTGCTCAGCTACGCGCTGAAAGAATATGTGAGCAGTTTTGAAAAAGAGAGCCATGTCTGCTTCAATATCATCCCGCAACAAAATAGCTACTCAGCAGCCTCTAAACAGATCCAAGAAGCCTGTTCTCAGAAAAGATTACAATCTGTGGCATAAAGCCTGAATTTCTAGAGCCATTTTGGCAAGGGGTGGAAGAAGTACGAAGAAACACGAAAAGCAAAAAAAATTAGGGTGTGGATCATCGTAGAGTGTGCAAAACAATGCGTGCAAGCTAGGAGCGCCGTTTGAAGTTGGAGTAATTACCGCGCCCTTCTCCTAAAATAAGTCACAGGACATGGCAATCGGTTCAAGGCCACTACATACGGTCTACCTACCTCACATGCATCGCGTCTACGACGCGATGCAAAGTTCCTGTCCTATTGGTGTGCACCTTTTAGCAGCTCATTAATGGACGCGATTCCTTTTTCACAAAAATTTTGCAAACAGTAGTTATAGTTAGCAATGCCTGATCTTTCAAGAACCACAGAGGGAATAGAAAGAGTGAAAATAAAAGGAAAAAGAGTTGTGATCACTTTCAGTAAAAATATGAGCTGCTGAGACCTTGAATGGAGCTAACGACACAGACACTAGTATCAAAAAAAATAATATTGGAAACAAACAACCGTAACAGGAAGTAAATAAACAAAACAGTAGGAGAAACAGTCCATGTGAGCCACTACATCAGAAACCCATCCACCCCATCACCGACGCAAAACTGCGTCCCACAAACTATGTCCCACATATACAGATGTACTCACATGCGGCCTAGTTTTGCAGTTCAGCTTATAAAGAATAGTAGATTCTTACCTTCCATGATGGTGATTTTGGAGCAGTGCTGACACCTGGATAGCTCGTAGCCTTCTTAGCTCGGTCCTCCAGTTCGTTCACAAAATCTTTACGCTTCTCGGCTGATCGCAAATTTACTTCAGATAGAGCTGAAAACATGTGGTTCTAATGCATAGGTCCTTAATGTCACCTACCGATAACTAGAGAAACAAAAGACGCTATTTAAAAGTATTTAGGGGGTTACCAGTGGCAGAAGGGTGTTAAGCCGTAACAAAAAAAACTTACGAATTTCTGCTGTCATCTGCTTTTGCACGAAAATTGTTTGCGATTCGCTATTCGGAGATGAGGTTTTGACAGGGTTCTGCAAAATTTACATGGTGATGATCACACTGAATTGTCTTACTAGAAAGAATACCTCACCAAACGAGAAAGGACATAGACGTGTTGAGCATAGCGTTATGAGGGTACAAAAGCGTAAAAAACATAGCGTTGGACATAAAACTCACAAAGTGCACCGGTGAGAACTGAGTCTGACTGGCACTACGAACCTAAAGCCAAAGCGATGAGATAAAGCACATGGAAACAACGAAAACATATACACCTATAGTAATAACCGAATGCAAGCCATGAGGCCGTGCTCTTGTGTATATCCGAATAGCGGGTAAAGCAACTAGCATTTCATTTTACGAAGGGTTAACAACCCCTTAAAGAGCACAGAAGGGTAATGAAGAAGTAAGGAAGAGCCAAGGGACCTCTTAGTTCTTCAAACACAAACCCGTCCGCTTTACCTCATTCGTCAGCAAACTTCGTCCCAGCTTTTCTTAATTGTGCTCTTCTATACCGTACTTCCA
The DNA here is from genome assembly GCA_963978905.1 of Trichostrongylus colubriformis. Classification (NCBI taxonomy): domain Eukaryota; kingdom Metazoa; phylum Nematoda; class Chromadorea; order Rhabditida; family Trichostrongylidae; genus Trichostrongylus; species Trichostrongylus colubriformis. Next base: position 4,524,771 of record OZ022259.1, read on the forward strand.
CGGAATTTCGACTTCAACGTCGCTGACGTGCTACTCCAGAGGTAAATCCACTACTCAAGTCAGTCGTCTGAGGCCAGCGAAAATTTCAGGTAAACACAATACGTGGACAAAGAGATGATGAAGATGGCCGAACTAAGCGTAAAGGGTCAGAAGAACCAAGCCCAGAGAGGCATGCAATGAAATGGCCAGTGCTCAAATTTAAGACCCGTCTAGGTGCCCAAAACCGGGCCAGAGAAATGGGCCTGTACTGTTCGGGCAAGTTAGGGTTGGGCGGGAGCTGGCCTATGTTCATTACCCATATATCCATTACCTATTTTGTTTATTTGTCTGTGTGACTGCCTGTTCGTCGTAAAATGCATTCTTAACTGAACTGTAGCCTGTAGAGGTTGTACAAGTTAGGATTGGGTAGGGACCTATCTAAGTGTGAGGAACCCATGAGAACTAAGCCTAGCTCTCCCCACGTGGACGGGGCATGCGCGAATCTATGGTGCACAAATCCACGTCCTCGCCTGGGTCCCAAAAATCGGGAAGGTCAGGATTGGGTCTGTTGAGGTCGGGCAAGTAAAGACTGGGTAGGGAATCACCAAGTACGGGCACGTAAAAAACAAGCTGAGAATAGGCCTGGATAGGTCGGGCAACCCGTCCACTGTGGGCGGGGCTTGCACTGAAACGGATGGTGCTCAAATTTGAGTCCTAGCCTGAGTTCCTAGAACTGGGAAGGCCAGGAATGGGCCCGTGAGGTTGCGCAAAGTAAAGACTGTGTATGGGTTTGGGGAGGTCGGGCAAGCTAGGATTCGAGGAAGTATACGGAGCACATAAGAACTAAGCCTAGTTCCGCCCACCGTAGGCGGAGCATGCAAAGCGATCGGTGCACAAATTCGAATCCTCGCGTATGTTTCGAAAAGGAAAGGTCAGGAATGGCTCTGTTGAGGTCGGGCGAGTTAGAATCGAGTGGGGACTCACCAAACAAGGAGCACATAAGAAGCAAGTAAGGAAGGGGCCTTGAGAAGTCGGGCAAGTTAGGACTGGGTAGGAACTGACCAAAGAGTGCGGAGCACATAAAAACTGAGCCTAGCTCCGTCTTTCGTGAGCGAAGGTTGCACTGAAATGCTTCGCTCATTCCCCCTAGATATCTTTGCTAATTTCCTCCCTTTTCCAAACCCTTTCGTTGATATCCACGTATGACTCTGCAGTGATGACGAAAGCGAAGTGAGTTGCGAAGGACAGAATTAGTTGGTTAAATAACAATAAAAACGTTCACAAGCACAGCACAACAACAGCACATGCTAGAAATAAACAGTCCCAAACGTACAAATGGTTTAGGAGACATAATTGCCAATGACGACGCCGATGGACACTTTGGTGGTGTATTCGTCTTCTGTAACTACTTCACTTTATCCCGACTGTAACTTCTTGACAATGGCAAATTAGAGCTTAACCACGTTAGAATAGACAAAATAGGAGAAGAATTTCGAAAAACCGAGTTTGCCTTTTTGAGAAATGTGTGTGCCCCGTATTCGTCACTTGACATGTCCACTTGTCCGTCCTTATCCTTCATGGTCTCAGTGGTAGTCTAAAATACTGGCAAATACACGAACTTAGGCCTTCCACGATATGCTTCTGAGAACCATTACCTTTTTTTGGAAGGTATGAGCTCCATACTCGTCAGTCGACAAATCAACCTCACCATTGTTGTTTTTCTTGAACGTTCTAGCAGCCGGAACGGGCAGAGCATGAACACTTTCGTGCATCCCGCAACCAGCCACAATACTGCTTTCATCGATCGTATTCTAAAGCAGAGAAAAAGGTGAGAGACCTCTGGATGGCTTTCTAGCCGGGTTACCCTCTTGAAATAGCAGATCCTTGCGCATCTATCCATGCTCCACCCTTGTTGCACACACACGGTGCGATATTACGGCGGTACACCCGCTCAAACCGCTGGTCACGCTCAACTGACCTCCTTACTGGCCAACTGAGCTACAGCAGAGCGGTAAGTGGGCTCGTGCAGTTGTAGCGAGATGATGCCGCATCGATGTGGCGCAAAGGGTGCAACCTATAAAATATGCCCAAGGATAAGCTGTCCCAAGAAGGTAAGTCGACCGCCTTATAGGTTGACGCGGAACAATCATGGAGAACTCACAAAAATCCTTCTAAAGGAGTAGCCAGAATAACAAGGACAAGTGTTGAACTTCGACATTCATAAGGCCGCGTTCATACTTTGCGATTTTGTGAGCGATTGAGCGACTGAGCGACTGAGCGACTGAGCGATTGAGCGACTGAGCGACTGAGCGACTGAGCGATTGAGCGACTGAGCGACTGAGCGACTGAGCGATTGAGCGATGATTGTTGTTGTTGCTGTTAGTTTTTTAAACTATGAACGTGTTCGTCTTAGATTCATGTTAGGCTTATTTGATCTTACGGTTGCCATTTGATACCTTGGTTTTCTCACTTTATTAATTAAACGATGTTTTTTGAAAACTTGTCATACGGTTTATGCGAGTGAATTTGTTTAATTTTTCTTTCAATTTTCTCCATTTCATTACCAATGGTTACAGGAGGCGTATATTTGCGGATGCATGATACATCGCCCACAGACGATTTATAGTTGTGCAAGGTCATGAACATATTCCGCTCAGTCGCTCAGTCGCTCAGTCGCTCAGTCGCTTAGTCGCTCAGTCGCTCAGTCGCTCAGTCGCTTAGTCGCTCAGTCGCTCAGTCGCTCAATCGTTCACAAAATCGCAAAGTATGAACGCGGCCTAAGTCACACAGTCAAAGTCTCACAAAACCAATGACCAATCAGTAGGAAATGGGGTTAAACAATGAAACGTTCATAGTCAACGAAATTAATGATAAGACCGAAAGATTAGAGCAACAACGAGATATCACTGCTGTACTTACATTGTTGCGCTATCAATAAGCAGTGATTTACCTTTCACCACTTGCCCTGACATTTTAAAAATTTCATATTGCCAGAACTGAATTACTGAACTGAATTACTATGCGCATAAGAACCTTCAACCTCAAACGATAGAGACGGAAAACTCGAAGATTCAAGGGCGAAAACTCAAATAAACCTGCATTCATACTCTGCGAGAATATGAGCCAAGAGAGACATGCACAGAAACAACATACCACTGTTGTGCACATCGACGATTCATACTCCACCATATGGGTAGCAGCGATTGGATGCGCAAAGTGAATGCGTCGAGGCTCTTCTTTCACAGCCTCCAACTTCTGTGGAGCTAAAATGACGTATTTGCTATCGCACTCAACCAGAACACATATTTTTTCACAATAAAATAAAGAAATGCTTCTAATCTAAAAAGATGTGGCATACTTTGATTGCAAACGATGGTAGTGACTTGTTTCACTGGAGACGTTTCACGGCTGCTGGGCGACTTTGTAGCACTAGACGACAGCTGAGCCATTCCGGCTGGAGTACACAAAACTGATGGTCTTGTCTGCAAACGCGAAAATAGTACTTTTACTTATAGTTTTCTACTATTGTGCTGCACTGATTGTAAGCAGTGGTTAACCTTTCGCCTTTCGCCTCAGGATCGAGTCAGGTACATATATCAATTAAAATTCAAGAATCATGCAACCTCGGAATAACACAAATTCATACAGGACTCCCAAGAGATTGTAGGAAAAATGTAAACAGAACCATACAAATGTGCATCAAATAGTAAAAGGTTTTCACCTCGCCAATACTGAGGCGTGGTGAAACTCCTTTCATGTAAGCCTCTTTTGGTTTTGAACCGGCCTGTTGCCAATTGTGGTCAACCTCGAAGTTTTCGTATTCCGCGGCCAGCTCGGAAAAACGCGATTTTAATCGCGCAGTAGGCGTTTTCTTGTTTTCGGACGAAGAATCACCTGCAGCATTGCTGCTGTTGGTTTTGTTCTTCAAAGGTGACTCCTGGAAATTGATTCAGAAGTGAAGGAATAAAAAACGGTCAAATATAGCGAATGATAACACCGGTTCCACAAAGTCTGCAACATACCATCAGGACATCTTTTGTGATAACACTGTCGGGTTCCTCACTTTCCGTAGATTTACCTGAAATGGTCTAAGGATAAAAATACGCCTTACAGTACATTAGGTTTATCAGAAAAGTACAACACTATAAAAACTGAGACAAAAAGGAGTTTGACTCATTATAACGCCCATTTCGAAAGGCTACTACAATAATACTACAATAAAGACTATTCACTAATGCAGAGTGCTGTATATCGTGCAGACCTGTTCCCAAGCACAGCTTGAAGAGATATGTGACAATACTATTCAAAAACACAACAATAAATAAACAGATAGTATTGTAGTTCACACCTCTGCTTTCACTGAGTGCCGAATTCTCTAGATTTTCTTTGGTGCCCTCCATTGACGCGCTCAACTCCATGTCTCGTTGGCGGACGCGTTCTTTGATACGCTTAAAAATAAAGGCATCATCAAAACGCAAACGCATTCAACAAAGAAATCTTGCACCGGTAAGAGATCATTCTTTTGAAAAACCGTCAGTTCGAGGACCACCTTCCCTACAAGCAGAAGCGAGTTTGGGGATGGTGCTTCTATGCACACGCACTATGCCTCCCAAGAGGATTCTCATAATTTCCAAGAAAGTATTATATGTATCCTATCTAAAACCTTTAGGGCCACCTGACACGACACCCGTAGCCCACCCTATCATGCGAAATTTCCTTTCTAATGGCAAAGACCCGGGTTAAAGCATACAAAGCAGAGGCAAACTTTATTTCCAGAGCAAACTCCATGATTCTGCTAAGGTCAGAGCCTAGCATTCACTGGTAACTAAGATGAATGATTTTTGGTGCTCATGTAGATGTGTGGGGGTGGGAGGAGGGGAGGGTAGGACCAGTCATTACCGCGCTGTTGTCCTTCATGCGATACCGTTCAACAACCATTTTTTCGCACAGTCAAGTTATTATTCTACCTAAGCTCACTTGACGGGGACAGGGGCTTACCGCCAACGGAAAAATCATTGCGATTTTCATTTTCACCAACAATAGTCAAATTGGGAACTATTCGGCTATTACAACCCCAGTGGGGTCGATTGGGGCAAAAATTTTTTTTTGCTAAAACTTTCCCCTACAGGAGTAATTGAGGCCCCTGATCACGAATATCACATTGGTTTCGAACGTTGGCGCAATTTTGCACCAATTTGTTATGTTACTTATGCACATGTTCTTTCCATGACTGACTGTCCCTAGCTGTAAGATAGTGCGATTCTCGATTTTTTCCCTTCTCCAAAATTTGGTGGGGACGACCAGGAGCAATATTTGCGCCGTTTTGGTGCGAAATGCCGCCAACGTTGAAAACGAATGCGATATTCGTGATCAGGAACCTCAATTACCCCTATAACCAAGTTTCTATCAAATTTGGTGAGAATGACCTTGGTGCAATAGTTGCGCCATTTTGGTGCAAAATGGAGCCAACGTTAAAAATTAATGCGATATTCGTGATCAGGAGCCTCAATACCCCTGTAGGTAAGTTTTAGCAAAAAAATTTTTTTGCCCCAATCGACCCCCAATGGGGTTGTAATAGCCGAATAGTTCCATCAATTGACAACCGCGAAAAATAAAAAGCTGAGTAAAATTCGCTTAGGATCACCAGGCTATGTATATAGAGGTCATGAAGCATGCAAAAATATCTCTCACGTCTCCACACATAAATAGGCAATTTTTGGCCTCAACAACATGCATTCATTCAGTAAAACGTTACCTCTTTACTTTCATCATACGTATATACTTCTTTTGATGTCGACATTCTTTCAATACAGCGCAACACTGGCAATAACGTTGGATTTGGAGTAAATAAGTGAATTCAGGCGTCTAGACAAAACCAGACAAGTGAATAAAATCACTATGATTTTGAGATAAACACAAGATTTATACGTCAATTTGTAAAAATCCGAAATGGAAAGGAAACAACGCACTTCACAACGACTAAATTAAACTACAAAGGAGTCAAAGAGATCACAAAAGAATTCAGGAACGTTTATTTGTCAAAAACCAAAAGATTAAGTAAGATAATTGGTTTGACAGCTGTTTCACAACCGGGCACAAATTCAAACGCGGGTTGTTCGCGCCCAACGCCATATGTCGGCGCGGAGTTGCGGAATTCAAACACGCGCCATCACACTGCTTTCACAGAAATGGGGGGGGGGTCACAAATACAAAAACAATTATTAACTGTTTCAACTGTTATTATTATTGCCTGTTGTCGAGGTTATCAGTTATGGCTGCAATGAAATTCAACGGAAAATAACATGCTGGTATCTTGGGTGTGCTTGGATTGTGATAGTTACCACATTTTATTGGGAAAATACAAAAGGATTCATTAAAGACACTGTCAAGAATAGATTGACATTAAAATACAGCTGTTGTTCGAAATTTCGTGGAATGGCGCCACGCATCCGACTTCCGGTGGCTTTTGAAGGGGTCTTCGGCACATATACTGCATTTCGGAGCTGATAGGGCGTGGCCTTCGGACACGGGTGATTGGCGAGAGTGAGAGTGCGTAAGAGTGAGAGTGTATGGCGGAGTGAGAGAGTTTGATACGCACTCACCCATGTCCGTAGGCCACTCCCTATCAGACGCTCCGAAATGGACTGTACAGAGTCTTGTGATACCCATCCAGGTTATAAGCAAGTACTTTTAGAGCGTGGGTAACACAAGTAAAGTACATTTCAAGGTCGAGAGCTTTGTTCGCTCTGAATCACTATCGATCTGAGATTTAATCTCTCCATGTGTTAGGTTGTCCCAAAAGTTCCGGAACACCTCGACCTCTTTCTCTCAAATTTATATCTTTACAACATAAAGCATTTTGCAGCATATCATATATCATTCGGAAGAAAATTTTCTACTCTACAGAATGACATGTCTTGTTGACTGAAATGTGTTTAGGTTGTAAAGAAATAAATTTGAAAAAGTGGTCGAGGTGTTCCGAAACTTTAGGGACAACCTATATATGGTGGCAGTACCATTTGTGATGATCCATTTTTCTCCGTTTGAAAATGATTTGTTGTAAAAATTGACGAAATCTTTATTGAGATGTTCAGGATTGGAACAGGTACATAGAATTGTGTAACGCAGCGTGCGGAGTGCTATGCGATGCGTGCGAGCTTGAGGTGTCGTATGTGGTTGGGTCCTGAAGCGACCAGACGGGAAATATACACGACAAACCTAGTTTTACCGTGTAATCGTTTTAGGAACCGACCACATACGGCGCCTCAAGCTCACAGGTATCGTGTAGCACGCCCACGCCGCCATTCGGATTCCTGACGTGGGAAACACCTTTATAGTCCTTCATAACAACGGGAGTGGCAGGAAAATTTTTCGATGATAACTAGAACTTTACGCGCACGCTCACCTCTACATTGTGTTTTTTATAATTACTTCCATAGAGGTATCAAAATGATTCCTTCCTAGTGGATTCAGCAGACCCTGCCCCAATCTTCACCGTTCACAGTGGTGTTCAACACAAGTTCAGTGGTACACGTCAGCTCATTCTATCGAGTGGTTTCCAGAACCTAGATGGGGCTGGAAGTTGAATTTAATGAAATAAAGTTGGACCATACGCCAACTTAACCATTTTCTCGGACTAGAGGCAGCAAGTTGGTTAACCTTGCTGTTGGAAAGACGGAGGGGGTGACTGTCAAGAATAGGGTAAGCAAGAGGTTCGAGAAGACAATGTATGACGTTACTCGCGCTGGCTTTGACTTTAAACTCTCGACGAAACCCTACTCATCCTGCAGACTACATATAGTCGAGCTCCGCCCACAAACGAACGCGTCCACGCATGACCGTATCACAGCACAGATTAACGTTGCTTTGATCGATGCGAATCCGTGAAGGAGCGCGCTAGTAGACACGTCTATAGTAGAAATCGAGTAGAAGGATAGGGGCTCCACCTAGGATTTTCGACCACGTCTTTTCGTTTTCTGAATCACTAAGAGCCTTTATTTTCATATTGTGAGCCCATCAAATTCTTCCGTTGTTGCCTTCAAAGGAACCGGGTTACGGGGAGAAAGAGGAGGTCGGAGGAAATGGAAGTAGGAGAAAATGATTGATTAGAACCGAACACTCTGGAGTAAACGCAATAATCGGTTGAGGAATCTGGATTAAAAGCGCGACGTTGTGGATTGTATTCGCATCTCCTGCGCATTTCTTCGACTGTAACATCACCTTTTCGAGTTACTCGCTAGAGGACATGTCATTTGTTGCCTCGTAGGATGTATTTCAACCATTCATGATGATGTGAAATAAGTAGAACAACAAGCAGCAGTCAAGTAAAACAGTGAATGGGGAATAAGCGAAAGGGTGGAAAAGGTGTTCGTGGCAAAAAAAAACTCTATTGAATTCACACTCGACGTCTTAGGAAGGTGTCGTGTGTGCAAGATCTGCAACCGCACGTACTATAAGCGTTACGGTAGGTCTTACGGTAGACCAACATGGCCACTTTTCCGTGTCATCAAGTGGCGATTCACAATTGCTTTTGGAGTATGTCTGATCATTTGTTCATAAAATGTAACATGACAGAAAAATTTTTATTCAAAACTAATTAGAAAACTAATTATCTCGTGTGAGTGTGAATAAAAAAACCATTTGGGAAATGGATTAAGGGTGTGCATTCGTGCGTGAGGACTTCGCACCGCAGCGCGGGATGTACAATGCGACGCGTGTGGGCGAGAGCGTGTGAAGATCAGTTTGATTTTACGGCAATTATACACAGTGCCCACAGCAATATCGTTTTACAACTGAACCACATACGGAGATCCTAACTCGTACGCATCGCGGCGCACATGCAATGCGAAATTCTGACACAAATATGCACATCCACGGATTTCAGATTCCAGAGCAAATTAACCTTTGTTCCTTGCGATATCCTTTTCTCTACGCTGCCAAATCCTCTTTTTCTTCGCGGCGTAATGGACAATTACAGTAGTGAGCATCTTCGCCGACTTCACCGGGTCGTCCTATCACGCCTTGTTGACCAGGATGTCCATCATGTCCAGGATTGCCAGGGATTCCAGGCTGTCCAGGGAGTCCACTCGATCCAGGCATGCCTGGAGTGCCAGCATTTCCTGGTAGACCTGGATCACCAATCCATCCCGGCTCTCCTGGCTGTCCAGGAGCTCCAGGGAAGAAGGTGAATCCGGGCACCCCATCTGGTCCATTAGGTCCATCGAAACCTGGAGGGCCCACAGGACCTGGATTTCCTTCGGGTCCTGGTACTCCGATATCACCATCTGAGCCCGCTGGCCCTACAACACCAGCAATACCTGGGTAACCGGGCTCTCCCGGAGGACCCTCAAGACCGGGTGGGCCTGGTAGGCCTGGTGGGCAGAGTATACAACCTGGAACGAAATGGTTTCATATGATATTATGTATTAGTATAAGTAAAGCTGGCTCTGAACTCTTACCTCCAGGAATGTTATGTGTGATGACGAGGCTTATTCCGGATGCTCCTTGTCGGCCAGGCAGTCCTGGTGCTCCCTCATCACCACGGGCCCCAGGAGGTCCAGGCGGTCCCGATGGTCCGGGTGGGCAGCCAATAGAAGAGATCGAACATTGACAACTGTCAGGGGAGGCGTATCGCTTCGGACGGAATATGCTCGTTAGCGCAGGGCTCTTCGAATGGCCCGTGGGACTTTGGAGCACGAGCAGGCGATCCCAAGTGTCATCAGCAATATCTCGGAATTCGGCTATGCCGTTATGGATTTCCTCCTGTAGAGCAGTAATATCGTTGGCGATGTGGGCAATAGTGAAAAGCGCCGCCACGACGCCCACGGCACAGACAGCAGCGCCCACGTAGCCGGTGGTGGACATTGCACAGTGTACCGTCGCAGGGAGACACCCGTTTAAGTAGCGTCTACGTGCGGAAGAAAAAAAATAGGAACTAGGTCGAGTGGCGATGAAAAAATGCTTTGCATTGGATGCACTTTCACGAATGTGGACTGAAAAACGGAATTCCTCAAAGTCCTGGCGATTTTTTTTATTTAATAGAGACTTTTCGAACGTAAAAAACGCTCAACCGTGTTGTGGACTGGAATGAGAGACGTGGGAGTATGCGGGAGTGGCTATTGTGCTTGATATTCATGAAAACATCGGGTTGAGGACTTAATTCCCGCCGTTTTTTTCTCTTTAATTTTCGACAAAGTCTATATATGATTCGATAGAGCCTTTCTGCTCCAAGAAACACTGCTACAGTCCATTTCGGAGCGCCTGGCAGGGCGTGGCCTACGGACATGGGTGAGTGGCGAGAGTCAGAGTGCGTGGCAAGAGTGGAAGAATGTGGTGGAGCGAGAGAATTGGATACACTCTCACCCAAGTCCGTAGGCCACGCCCTGCCAGGCGCTCCAAAATGGACTGTACTTGTTTTTCGATTCCTTTCATTGCATAGTATTTGTATACAGAAAACTGAATGTAGAGAAACGCACACTCGACATTTCCTCATCCTCCACTGCCATCGATTTTGAAGAATGTATACGCATAAGTTTCCGATAGATTTCAGCTCTGCAAAACACTTTCATTTGTTTTTGATCGTTTCATCGACTGCTCATTCCAAGGTTTAAAAAGGATGTAATTTGTAAGGAAAAATCCTTTTGGCACATCGAGTTCTAAAAAAGCTAACGTTTTTCACTCTAAATAAAATCAGATGAGGGATAGAAGACATCATTGATAAATTTTCTGTTATAATTAAGGGTTTTTTGTCGAATAAAATTGTTTGGTAAAATCTTGATCTTGTGGAAGGAAGTACGGGTGGGTTTTTGCTGTGCACCCAATTTCTAAGTCTCAGAAATATTACACAATCTTACTCAAAGACGGATTGCACTATCTCCTAAAGCAAAAAAAAGGTCTATCGATGCATAAATGGGTATTCTCCGCAATCTCGATGGTAGGCCAAGTAGAAAAGATACCGAAAGTGAGCATTTTTACTGAGTACCGTATTTGTAAGCCTTGAAAACAACAACGTTGAGTGATATAAGTATAACAATCAATATTATTTTGTAGGGCTGAAAAAACTCTACCGAAAACACTTGCGTATACATTTTTTGGCCTCGATGGTAGACGAAGGAGAGGAAATGTCGGGAGTGTGATGATTTACACTCAGATAACTTCATTTCTAAACCTCAAAAATATCAAACAATCAAAGGAATCAAAAACCAAAGAGCACCATTTTGTAGAACAGAAAAAGCTCTACCGAATAAATGTATGAGCTCTGTTGAAAAGTGAACAAAACGTTATGAAACAGAGAGAATAAAAAACCGCGGAAACCCACCCCTAACCTAATATAACGAATTTACATATTTCTAAAACTTTTACATCCTTGGAAACTTCAATTGCTTACATGTCCCCCCCCCCACCTCATCATATAATGATGTTGTATTTATCATTGCAGAACATATGTAGCACCCCATGAGGAACAAGTGTAGCTCGTCATCAGAAAAATGGTCTTCGAAGAGCGCCACGGTCGTCGGTCACGCTGGTAATTGGGGTGGAGCCACGAAGCTTTTGCAATCGTGTTCGGGACCAACACGGTGGGCGTGACAATTTACAGATACTTGTCCTTCCGTTTGAGGTCCCAAAAAGCTTTCATGATGCTATAATTCAGGAAAACATTAATTATTTCCACTTTACTAGAATTTTCAAAATTTTCGTTTCTTTTTATTGCTTGATTGTCCCCCCTCCCCTAATAAGGTGATGTTGGTTTGGTCATTGCAGAACATATGCAAAGATTCATGGGAAGCCCTCATCAGAGAAATGACCTTCTGAAAAGCACCAAAGATTTCGGTCGTGCTGGTAAGTTGGGCGGAGCCAAGAGAAGTGGAAGGCTGGAGGATGCAGGTGTGTACGAGCTACTTTCACTTCCGATTTTTACGTTGGCTGATTTAGATGCTCATAACATAGGCGCTGGCCCTTGTTCATAGAATCTGCTGATATAGTTGTAAATTGCTTATTTTACTAGACAACACAGTTGTTAAAGTGAAATATTTATTATATTAACTGCGATTATCAGTTACATCTGCTGTCGCTATTTCAGCTCCTGTCTTCTCTAGTTGATCTCCATAACCGAGTGCTTGGCCTCTTCCCGCCACAAATCGACCTGTGGCTGAAAGGACAGGCACTTCAGTCCGTGGCCCCAACCACCTGACCGGCGCCACCGTGTACCATTAAAATCTCAACCATTCGTATTTCGCTTTTTCTTCTTATAAAACTTTGCATATATTTTGCGGTGACCAAGTACATCAAGCCTTTAGTACTGGAAGGGGAACAAGAAATCTGCAAGGCATGGAGGCACTTCAAAGGCATTGTGGGGATAACGTGGGTGTTCAACGAGGATTATTGATGGTGCACGTCTGGCGCTTCAACCAAGCCTCACGATGTCCTGTAGACTTTTCTTCGCCCTGGCTGCACCTATAAGTGAGCGTGGTAAGCACTGCGCATGACTGCCTCACATCACAGGTTCACGCTGCGGTTCGCACTTTTACAGGTGAGGCGCAGCATAGCTGATCACACAATGATGATAACATTTAATTTCTCCTTTTCGCTGCTGTATTGCTTAACAATTCTACTCTCATCAACAATCGAACACATTATTCCTCATGGTGATCGTGAAAAAGCTAATTCGTGGTTCTCGAGACATCTTCTTTCCTGTTTAAGTAAATCAAGGGTTGCAGGACGGATCGGAGGTTGTGGATAGGACAGATGGACCGTAGAACGCCCTTTTCAATTGAACTGTCACTGATCTCGTTTTCAAGTGAGTTCACTTTTGCTGTTTTTTGAAATCCAGCCCTCGTGTAATAATGTATAAACTGCCTACCTGGTCCACTTGATGAAGGTTTCCCGGGAAAACCTGGCTATCTAGGCGTTTCTGGTGTTGTTGGGCCAACCGGCTCAAATGGTGACATCAGAGTACTAGGACCTGAAGGAAGGCGAGCTCCTGAGGCTGCCCAATTTTTCGATGATCCATCAGGCTATACGAAGTGCCCTCTTCCTAGAAGCATCTAAGCAAGCCGAAGAGCTCAAATGAGCCAATGAGACACGTTTACCATGGAATTGCAGCACTCTATCAACGGTATAGCCAAAGTCAACCCACGCTCGAGCATAATACTCACACAAACCTGATTAGTTAGCAGTGAAAAAGGGTTTAGTTTTTTGTCCGAGGGAATGAAAATTGCTCTGGCCTGATATGAACCCACCCGGCCGAGATCTTGCCTAGAACCAATTTCTTCGTATGTCCGACTTTTGGGAGCCTGAACACGTTTGGCCAGTATTTCAGGATCTCACTTAACACTGTTAATGTCCCCCCCCCCCATTCTTACCTAATCTCTATGTGCTTCTATAACAAGAAACCAAAAGTTGTGAGGCGCGATTTTTTTCTCACTTCTTCCTCTAATGTTGAAGTTTCAGGATGTTCTTGTTCGCGATGCCGCCCGCGCATTCCCCGATGGAACTAAATAATTGGCTTCACCGGTTGTCCGCACACTGTTATTCACGTGTGAATCCCGACTGAATCTCCTGTGCACTTCGACTGAGAAGTTACAACGACATTACGCTCCGCTATTTTTGAGGTTAGGCAACGTTCTCACGTATCAAACTTGAAATCCGATAGCAATAAACATCTGCTACCTCCTTCAACGAGATTCTCAACAATATGCGAAAGTCGTTCATATCTGAGCGATGGAGAACGCTTTGATTGTGTCCTCAACCCCTGTAAACCTTTAAATTCCTTGACAGCGTTGTTACCGCAGTGAAAAGTTATCAGAAGCATTTTCTAAAGCTGCAGCCAGAACTGCTATCATTATAAAATCATTACTCATTCTACTACGTCTATTATACATATATCTTTTGCTATTTCTGGCAATTTTTCCAGTTCTCTTTCTGCAATTGTTATTGGTTATAATTAATTCTCTTTCCACCAAGTAAGCTCCTCGAGGCGAATTTGGAAGGCTCAAAGACAGTGAATTATTTCCCGTAATACCTGGAGCTTGAATGAAATATCCAGAAAAATTCCAATCTTCTACAGTGCGTTTCATAATTATAAGGTCACCCCCAAATTTCCGGTTTTCAGAACACACAGCCAGCCAAAAAATTTTTAAGTATTTTTTACAGATTCCCCACCACAGAAAACCCTTCCATACTAGTTTTGATGACATTACCTTATAGCCCGATTTTTCTATAAATATTTTCTGATTTTCGTGCCGTTTCATAATTATAAGGTCACTCCGAAGAAAGAGGAGATTTGCTAGAGTTAACAGCGCATTCGAAGGAGCTCATAATCTATGGTTCCCTCCTGATTAAGAACGACATCAACCAGCCGCTTGGGGAAGTAGAAAGGAAATTTCGAAAAGCCTTACCACAGATATTGTTCCAGTCTTCAACAATTGCCTGTTTCAGCAGCTTTGCTTCCTAGAACTAGCAATTATTGGGGTAAATATTTTTGTGGCTGTCTTCCAGGTCTTCCCAATAGAGCTGAGACCAAGACTGCATGTTATCTATTGCTGGAGGTCCGTATTTCGGAACTTTAACCACGATTCCGTTGAATGACCTACGTGAACAACAGCCTTGTCATGCTGTTAGACACAATTATGAAGAGCCGGTCGGCTCCAAAAGGCAGTTGATTTCTTCGTAGGATCTTTTAGCAGCCTCTGGAGTCCATTCTACAGGTTTCGAAGGCAAGGTTCAATGCAACCTCATTGCCGAAAACCACTCAGGCCATCACCCTTCTCCCAGAAATATTGCCGAGGCTCCGCTAGATCGACGCACTTCCCAGACCAAGCTAGTACTACCTCTACCCGTCAGCACCATAAAATAGAGTATTTTCAGACTCAAAAGTACAAGTCGGATGGAATTATTCGCATGCAGGGTGCAACTGCCATACAAATACGGTTCCGTTCAATCCGTGGCTCAAGAACAACTTTATGAATTGAAGTCGTTCCGCCCTATGGTGTGCTGTAGGCCTCGGAAACTACTTCATTATTTCTTCAGTGATGTTTCTGCTCCTTCCTCGCTGGTGTACACGCTGTGATTCCAGACTAAAGATGGTTTAACTCCAAACAAATCAGGTCCATGGAGGAGGTGCTGTAGGAAGTGCCCCCCACAATCCCTTCCTCGTTAATGGTAATAATCTCACGAGGGAATCCAGAGCCTGAAAAACATCTTAAGACATTGAATCACTCAGATGTCATCTAACTGAGCACAGGTATCTTCCGATTCTTTTTGGAATGGCTCTCAAACTGAGCCTAGCATCACAAGAATCCCAAATCTGGGCTTTTCTCTTGGAACATAGAAGCTAGCCACAAGACGATTGAATATGTATCTCGAAAATGTATTTGGAAGACAAATCTACCGTCACAGACCTGCCGGGACCTTAACTTTTTTTCTTTTTTCAGGGTGACCTTATAATTATGAAACGGTGCAAAAAAACAAAAAATACTCCTAAAAACATAAGGTAAACGAGACTGCTGCCAAAAATCGGGCACGGGGGTTATTTCAGGTGAGGAATCCGTCTATGAGACTGAAAAGATCCCTCAATGGAGTGTTGTCGAGAAAACCTGAAATTCAGGGGTGACCTTATAATTATGAAACGCACTGTATTACGCATATATTTATGTTGCGTTAGCATATTACGGGCCACATGCAAAATTCAACGAAAAAAACAAGAATCCGGCTGAGATACAATTCCTCAAAATGACGTCCGACGAGGTGGAGCGTCAGACGAGGCGGGGCAGCGAGGGCTTACAAGTCCATCTTTTAGCTAGGCTGCTACAATTTTGGTCTTTTCCGTACAGGTGTGTTGACCGCTCCGAATAAGCTGACTCGATAGTTGGTGCCGTGCGACCTCATGTAGCAGTTATGAGCTGTATTTGGCACAATCTCTAGATCTAGCCACATTTCACCAGGGATCAAAGGAATCACGCACAGAAAAAATTGGTTTCTCGTGTTGCATTTGCTCAAAGGAATCGTCAACGGAAAAAATAAGTTCTTTTGCTACCCATATATTTATGCTGCGTTGCCTGCTACCCATATATTGGGTAGTCTAAAAAGTTTTTTCGTATTTTCAAATACCGCTTTCTCCCTCCAAACTGCTTTCCAGCGATCTCTTCTGTACATACACATGTAGTACAAGTCCACACGCATCTATAGGTATTATTGCCTTCCATCTCCCGGATAACCCTTTTCGGCAAAATAAACATATCAACGGCCAACCTCATTTTCAATACAAAAATTATAAAAAATTTATTCTTTGAATGGCGTTAGACAGGGGAAGGAAAAGGTGATAATCCGATGGAGCAAGATCAGGGCTATAAGGTGGATGGGGCAGCAATTTTCTTTTAAAAAATTTTCGAGCTTGGATAAAAATTGCTGCCGTATAGCTCTGATCTTGCTCAATCGAATTATCACCTTTTCCTTTCCCTGTCTAACGCCATTCAAAGGAAAAAAATTGGAATTGTAAATGAAGTGACTTTTGATATTTTTATTTTGCCGAAAAGGGTTATCCGGGAGATGGAAGACAACAATACCTATAGATGCGTGTGGACTTGTACCACATACATATGTACAGAAGAAATTTTGTGGAAAGCAGTTTTGAGGGAAAAAGCGGTATTTAAAAATACGAAAAGACTTTTTAGACTACCTAATATTTATGCTGTGTTTGCCTAATGTAGGCCACGTGCTGCACATGTTGCAGTAAAAAAAAATGCGAGTCCGGCTGAAATACAGCACCACAAAGTCTCGGCCGAGTGGGCGGGGCCTTCGAGCACCCGCCGCTGTCGGAGACGCAAGTAGAAACAGAAAGTTACGTAAACATTCCCATTCTCCGTTCCCAACCGCTGCAGACGACGGGACGGGGCTTTTATTCGGGGGCCCCGCCCATCCGGCCGACAATTTGGGGAGCTGTGTCGTAGCCCATTTCCCACTTTTTCGCATGGAACTTTGCATGCGGCCCTTATTAGGCAAACACAACATTAATGTATGATTAACGAAAAAACTTATTTTTCGCGAACGATTTCTCAAATTAAGGCCGCATACAAAGCTTCACACGAAAAAGTGGAATCGGGCTACGAGGTAGCTCTCAAAATGGTGGTCGAGGGGACGGGTCTCACAATAAATGCCGCCTCCATCGTCCGCCGCAGTCGGAAACGCGTAGTGGGAATAGAAAGTTATGTGAGAAGTCCCATTTCTCGTCTCCGACCGCGGCGGACCACGGGGCGGGCATTCACTCTGAGGCCCCAACCCCTTTTTCACCACTTTGAAACGCTGTTTCTAGAGCCGCATTCTCACTTTTTCGTGTGGAACTTCGTACCTGCGACCCTTATCAAGCAGATACAACACAAAATATGGGTAACTGAGTAACTCATTTTTCGGTGAATCCGTCGACGACTTACAGGGTGAAGCTCTCCTTCATTCACAGGATGCGCCATACCTATCGCTAACTGCCCTTGATTTCTAAACATTGGACGTCTTTTTAAGGTAAAGTGTTCAGGAAACATGGTGACGTAGAGCCATGCTCTTCACACTTTCACTTTTCATCTTGTTATGTCAGCAAAACTGTGTAAAATTGAGTAGGGCTTATTCTGTGTAAAAAGTGTAATCTGAGCAGAGTAACAAGTTTTCGAAAACGACATCTAATAGAATTGCCTACTTCTATGTATATCTTTCTTTCCAGGTTTTCGTTTTTCGGTCTTCATATCATTTTGAATTCTCTTGGCCCTATCATTTCTTGCTTTTACTGCTTTTCTCATGCTATAGTGGTTAGAGACAGCTGCGGCAGGTGCATTACAATTTAAATGTTTTCCGGTGATTATGATTTAATCATAAGCATCATGTGTGAACCAATGACTGATGCTCCAATCAGGTGTCTACACAATCAGTCAGATGTAATAGATATATGGAAGCAGTATGATTACACCGTTGCAAATAATAGAATAACAGAAGAGGATTGATTATAGAGCAATCAGACACCAGCCTGAGAGCCGCGGCCTTTCGTTACTTCGCGGTCAGCTTATGATAACAGCCATTTTTCAAACTCGCTTCTAGAAGACGCTGTGTAATTCCGCGATACCCATAGAATTGTCTCGACTATAGCACTTCAGATGCCTAGCTCATCGAAGAGACTAAAAATAAAACTTTCACATCATGCTAAGGCAGAGAAACGGGTTTTTTTTATCAGGATCAATGATATTCTTATGCTGAGCTTCCGAGACTGTTATAACACTTATGATCCGGCTGATGTTCCGGCTAATCGCCTTATTTGGGGCCTGTAAAGCAGAAATATATATGTGGAATAAAACGTCGATTACTATTTTCGGAATTACAAATGAAATTTAAGAAACAATCATAAACGATAAACTATTGGGTGTGTACCTTTATGTCGGCATTTTCGCACGACTACGAGCGGCGTGCGACGCATGAGTACGAGCTCGCGGTAGTTGGGTCTTAAAACGATTACACAGCAATGCTACGGGTGGGATATGCAGTCGATTTATAATCGCTTCGGAACCCAACAACATGGCTCCTTTAGCTAGTACGTATTGCTTCGCTTGCGACATGCCGCGGTGCAAAAATTCTGACATAAAGGTACACACCCTTGACTATTGGGTTGAGGGATAAGTTCCCGCCGTTCTCTATCCTTTGTGTTTCACAACGTTCTCTTCACCTTTCGACTAAGCTTATAAATATGTTCGATAAAGCTTTTTCTGCTCTACACAGCGCTGCTGGTTGTTGTTCGATTCTTTTGATTGCCCAATATTTATGAGATTTGGATATGAAGTAAACAGAAGGCAAAAATCTGCACTCTCGACACTTCATCTTCCTCGTTTGCCATCGAAATCAAAAAATTTATGCGCATAAGTTTTCGATAGAGCTTTTCCAGCTCTGCAAAATGGTACTACCTTTAATTCAAATTGTTTAACTTTTTGCTGTTTTTGAGACTCACAAATGTAGCACTCAGCGGAAGTGTGCTTTTTTGGTATCTTCTCTTCCACGCCTACCATCGAGATCAAAGAGATCACTGCATTGATAGAGCTGTTTTTATTTCTGCATTTTCCCTTATTTGATTTCAGCTGACGTGGAAAAGGTCAGTTTTTTGGTCCTTGATGTGCCAAAAGTGCAGATTTCTTCCCTACAAATTACTTCCCCCAAAAAAATGCGTTCGGGAACACTTGGGTTTTTCCCTCATACGATCATACTTGTCATTCATTCACTGCAGACCACATGCATTCTCACGCAGAAAAAACAGAAACGTGGAAAATACATTTCCTGGAGGTTTCCACAGTATTGACTCACACCGGTAACATGGGCGGAGCCGCGATGGCCGTCGAGCGAAGCGGCGGTGGTCGCGTGGTCGGTTGTGCGATGTAGAAAGCAGATCGAAGTTGGGAGCCAATTCTTGATAGCTGTGCATAGTATCCCCGGCAACTGCTTGGAATATGTTTGACGGGTATTCAAACAGGTTGTAATATGTCTAAAATTTTCCACTTTTTATCAGAATAAAAGGTATTGTCTCTTACTATTTACGCCGCCTTGCACTTCCTGCTATGTAATCGAACAGGCAGTCTGCATTTTGAGAATCCAGAGCTTCTGGGTGTGTGTCGTCACGTGATGACATTTTATTTGATCAAAGAGCTTAAAAGTGTCGAAGCCTTTGGCGTTGACCTACTTCTTTTTAGTGTCACAGTCCAGCTTCATTCTGAATTGCATATGCATTTGAAAATGCGTGGCCTATACATGGGCTTTCGAAGACCAGCCGTCAAACAAGTTAGTGTCTGTATCCTTCCGGACGAGCTTGGTTCCAATTCACCGGCGCATGGACTATTTTGTTGGCTTGAAAGAGCAGCAGTGAAGATCAGTATCCAATCCCAACCATGCCAGTAGACGTCGCGCCACCGTCACTACACTCCTCCGCCTTTACGCTTTATCCTTTACCAATTTTAACAAATCACGGGAAAAGTGAAACATCACTGCTCGTCATCAAATTGCTATTTTTGCATTGAGTGTCATCTGACTAATAGCACGCTCCGCCCGCTGTGGACGGTTCTCCGCTCATTTTAAGTGCGTTCTCGACAGCTTGGATCTTGGTCATTTCTACTGACTTTTTCCTGGTCTCACGGCTGCGTTGTGATCTAGTTATGGGTTTTTGCTGTAAGCACCCCCCACTGTGCTCGGACCTGTGGCATGGACTATTTCGTTGAAAAAAAAAAGACTTTTAGAAACTCATCGCTGACCTCAATCCATCCTTACTCCAAGTTTGGGCCATATTGCAGTCCATTTAACAATTTTTGGTCTGAAGCGGAACATTCCAGTGCACGCTCCACCCGCCGTGGGCGGGGTTAGATTGGTCTATGCGTTCTCTTCAATCCCTGTCCCATGCTTTACCCATTACAAGTTGTCCCCATCTCCTCAGTTTGTTCAATTGTGTCGCGCCCAAGCTTCGCCACCGTTGAAACTTTTCTTCCTCTCATAGCTCTAGCCACCACTGACCACTCCCACTTTTCTCTCGGTCTCTAAACAATTCTGTGAATAAATTGCCATTTTTGCAGTAAGTATTATCCGAATAAGAACTTGCTCCACATTACTGGCGGTTCTCCGCTCTGATGTGTGTTCGAGGTAGCTTGTCCGCTGGTCATTTCTAGACTTTTTCCTGGTCTCACGGCTGCGTTGTGACTTAGTTATGAGTTTTTGTTGTAAGAACCGCCCACTGGAAGTGCGCTCTGCCTACAGTGCTGAAGCCTTTTTCATGACTTTTTGAGACTCTTCGCTGACCTTAATTCATCTTTTCCCCACTCTTGGGTCACATTGCAATCCAATTAATAATTTTCGGTCTGAGTAATGTTCTGTCCCAAAACCTCATACCAATCTATAATGTGGAAAAATAATGTGTAGCTCCCAAATTTCATTTCAAAAGACTCAAAAGATTACAGCAAGCACTGCAAAATAAATTTGAGCTATTGGCAAGCTTTCGGCGCTTAGCCTTTTTTTGAAGCCTGAAAGTAACCAATTTATTTTATTTTATATATTGACATTTTATGAAAGGAGTCAGCACATATGTTCCGAGTGACTCACTGCTACCGCATACCTATCATTCCTAACTGCTGGGATTGGAGCAGAAATGGTTTACCTGGCCTGATCTAGCCCTTAAAAACACCGGGAGGAGGGCAACTTGGGTTTACGGTATGGGATGATTGTGGCTTGCAGCTGCCGCAATGTACACACCACACCTGGCTAAGACGTCGGAAGTGAATTCGTTCGGTTTCAATTTTAGACACACTCTTTTCCTACGCTTTCGCTTATTCTTCATTCAATTGTTTTACTTATTTGTCGCTGAGTGTTGTTTCACTTATTTCACATCATCACGAATGAATGGAGTACACTTTATGAGACAACAAATGACATTTCTACAGCGGACGAAACTCGGAAAGTCGGTGTGTGCAGTTCGAACTGATGCGAATGTGATGCGAATATACACAGCGTCGCGCCTCTGAATATGGTTTTTTTTTCACCGATTATCGCTTTTAACCTCGGATGTTCGTTGTAAAATTATCATTTCTTTGCATCTTCCTCTTTCTTCGGAACCCTTCCGGGTCCTTAAAATAGCATGGACGTGCTATGGCTATGGTGATTTATGATATCACACTCATTCCACAGTGCAAGTCACTGCAGTCATGTGATCAACTGAAGAAAGTGTAGCTCGTCTTTGCTATTTATATCTCGAGATAGTTTTTTTTATTTCTAGTTCCTCTAGTATTTTTATTCCCAGTGTGTTATAAATGGAGCGGTGCAGCACTTTTACAGTAAAGTTGGGAGGTCTTTCGTTAGCATGTCCTTGATTTCTTTGCCTGGAGAAACTATTGCTTATGTATGACGTGATAATTTCAAGGCTCTGCGATGTTCGTCACGTCGTTTGCAAAGAGCCTTTCAGTTATTCCAACATATTTTTGCCCTTATTCTTGGCATTTTATCAGGTACACAGACCCCCAAGTTGGCGGATTTCATCGCCACTGCAATAACCGGGGTGTGTGCAGATACATATGACAGCGAATCGCTTCGCGGCGTCCTGCTCGCGGCGCCATCAGTACGAGCCGTTGGGAATTCCGCTCAAGACGCAATGGGCTGGTACTGTGAGAGACCTTTGAAGATCGCAAGTTGAATGCTTCGGGAGTTCGCCTACCTTCAAAGGTCCCTCACGGTACCAGCTCATTGCGTCTTGAGCGAAATTTCAAACGACTCGTACTTGCCGCGCTGCTCGCCGCGGGCGGTCGCGCGATTCGCTGTCATATCTGCACACACCCCATTAACCGCACCCATCCCTCCTGCATCTATCCTCGTAGGTTCTAGAGTAGATGAGTAACAGCTTTGGATTTGGTGGTGTTCTAAATATAAAATTTACAAGAAGCGAGGAAATCTTTTTTCTGAATTTTCGCTGAAGACGGAACATTCCAGTGCACGTTCCGCTCACCGTGGTCTCCACTTGGCCCTTGTGCGCTCTTTACTTTTCGTCCAATGCCCTACCCTCCCAAACTTGTTCCCATCTCCACAGGTTGTTTTTCATGTTATGCATATTTTCGTGAGAGACATAGCGTCGGACGGACAGGCATTTAAACGAAACGTTGAGGTAAGAGATTCTGTGGTATATGTGATCAGCAACCGGTTTCCAACTAACATACCCTGATAAAGTAAAAGGATAAAGTTTCTGGCATTATCAATCCCTTTCTGGGATACGCCGCACATTCTAGTTCCATTCAGAATCGTGATGGCTGGTGAATGTGATGTGGCCTATACATACAATGACTTGTGGTGGCCAGCTGATGTACAAGTCAGTGCTTTTATCCTCCCAGACGATCTGCCAACTTACCGACCCGGAGAGGTGGAAGGCTTGGTTGGCTTGCACGGGCGCTGATGCGGGATTTGAACTTCACATCATGAGAGTGGGGTTTGCGCCACCTGTCACTACACTACCTCCGCCCTCTTAAAATACAAAGTGGTGCAAATAAAAAAATTTCGCACCTATAGTGCGAACCATATGCACTGATGGTGCCAAGAAACGATACGAGGTGCGAATATCAAGAGATCATTCGTTGACAGTCTGCATGATAGAATAGTAAATAGGGATATGTAATTAGAGGGACAAATTGCATATCCACATAATGCTCATTATTATTTATTATCTGGAGATGTCGAAGCAGAAAATTAAATATGGGAGATATTTACATGCATGAGAGGTATTTACGAAAATATAGAATATAGAAAATATACATGCATGAGAGGTATTTACGAAATTAAAAAATCAGTTCAAAAAGCCTTGTTCGTGACACATCAGAACATATTTAGCGTTCATAGTTTTTTTTTGAAGACATTGGATTTATTTTTGGTACTGTTCGTATGGTAGGGAAGGTTTCCACCTTCCCAAGGCTGAGGCATGAATAGGAATTATTCAACTATCACTAACCCAGACACAGCAATTTGGTTTAGAAAT
Organism: Trichostrongylus colubriformis; assembly: GCA_963978905.1. Taxonomy (NCBI): domain Eukaryota; kingdom Metazoa; phylum Nematoda; class Chromadorea; order Rhabditida; family Trichostrongylidae; genus Trichostrongylus; species Trichostrongylus colubriformis. Next base: position 4,548,262 of record OZ022259.1, read on the forward strand.
TTTTAGCTGAAACTTTGTCTATGGGGATTACTTGGGGAGCTGATCGCGAATATCACATCCGTTTCTGGCAGTAGCGCCAATTTGGTGCAATTGCACCTACTTGGTGCTACAACTTCTTCTCATCAATTTTGTTTGAAATTGTCATCTAGTGGTTATTCAGAAAAGTGATCACGAATATGATTCATTTATTCAAGCGTGTGTTTTCGCCCAAGCCTGAGCCAAGAAAAGAAAGTTCCCTCCCATCCTGAGGTATAAGCAAAATAGCTGGCACAACTTGGTGCTCCGTACTGCATCAGCACCACCGAATATGGCATCCGTTCAAAGCGCTGAACGACATCAGCTCTTCGAATGAACCATGTTCGTGATCTTCACTCCAAATACTCACTATGGGTGAAGTTTCAGCGAATTTGATGAGAACAAGTTGTTGTAGATCACGCAGGACTTCCATATTTTGCAATTCTTCCACAATCTGCCACGGCTATCTCTCATGGCATCTTTTAAAGTAGCATATGGAATCATTGTGGCCTGCATGGAACAAACAGGGTAATAAAAGCGATAAATTAGCAAAATAAGCGGTTGAAGCATTGCTGTGACGTTAATTACATTAGTGATTCGTTCCGACTATTCACATGAATGAAAAATGTCTCATGTCTAGCTATCCTTTCCGTCTCATCAGCCTCAGCTGCTGGATGGATCCGACACTGATTGTTCTTGTCCGGACCGTCCTCTGTTTCCTTGTGATTGAATATTGCTGGCAGCACGTGAAAAAAGATCCTGTCGGAAATCTTTTCCCTTAAATTCCAACTATATATATCGCGCCTCCACTTGAAAGCTCTTTCCTGATGCCCTTCCGTTCTCACGTATGTTGTAACTCGGGTGTATACCCTTATGTCAGAATTTTGCACCGCAGCATGTGACAAGCGAAGCAATGCGGACGAGCTAAAGGCGCCATGCTGTTGGGTCCCGAAGCGGTTACAAGTCAACTGCGTATCGTGCCCCCTAGCATTACCGTGTAATCGTTCTAAAAGCCGACTACCGCGACGCGCCTCGGTCGCACACACTTCGTCACAATCCGCTCATCGTCATGCGAAATCCTGACATAAGTGTACACACCCTCGTAACTCACAATGCATTTGATCATGTCTAAACTCAGGCAGAACTGTTCCTTAGGTCACAGAGGCTCTTGAGAGAATCACATACCGTTAATAGATACATGAAGTTTCTCAATCCTTCTGTGTTTCCTTCAAAGTAGTCTGTCTTGTGTCCTGATTCAAGAAGGAAATTGAACCACAAAGTTCCTTCGTCAAAAAGGAAACGGTGAGAGCTTACATCGGTCCCCGATTCATTGCAATGGTCTCACAGCAAGGTATCTATGGGAGCTCTGAATAGGTCAGTTTCGAGTGGGACTGGAAGAAAGAGACTGCTCGATAACAGGACGTTAACATCAAAAAGGTCCAGATTCTTTACGAAAACCAAACTCGACAGTATGATCGAAGAAAGATTCTGGATTGTTCCGAGCAAAATCCACGACATAGCGTCGGGCTTTCATATGGTAAAAATTCATTCTATAAAATAGTGCACATCGGTTAGATTTGCGAATTACAGGATCTCAAAACTTCTTCGGCTTCGCCACCTATTTGGCTGATTGTCCTTAATCTCACTACTTTGCTAGCGAATGTTCAGTGACTCAGTATGCACGGTTGTCGTCCTATTCTTTGATGACAGGGTTCATGTTCAAAGTTTTGTGCCTGAAAACCTCCCCTGTGATGATTAGTCAGTGTTCACCTTCTTATGTGTCCCATGTCAGCTCGTCATGCTACAATCACATTAAGTTGCTCGGTTTCTCAAAAAGCGATATACGCTTCCTTATTCACTCCTATACAGGTCTCGGATAGGGGGGGGGGGGGGGAGGATTTAAAATTTCTCAAAACACCTTCCTAATGAGCATATATAGAAGGCATTCCAGACAACAAACCTCCAACTTGTCACTACTTTCAGGATCGATTTCACTGTTATTTGTGTCATGCTGGAGCTCCGCTGGAGATACCTATTTCAACCCCTCACGCCAGTTTCATATATTCGGACTTTTTTAAAGTTTTGCATACAAGATGATGAATCATCTCCCCTTAGAGATTTCTTTGTATGTGTGCCTTACATAGGGCGGCGTGAATAAGTCGTCCTTGCACAAGCCAGTGCTTTTATCGTTCTTAGCCAATATTTGAGGCACGAGGTTTCGTGGCCACAATAAAATTCCATTCGTGATCTTTTCCCCTAGCAGGGCTTCTTTATCCGAATATGTCCTGTGTTTATGGAATAGAGTTGGTACCTTTTTCGTCTTCAACGCACATCGCACGATAGTCGGGTTAGTCGATTCTCCTTTGATGGACGGTAGATGGTGGTAATATCTGTAAAGGCTACACCACCCTTGATAGCCGGATACGGTGCGCCATCACGGCGCTACACTCATCCGAACCCGAACCAGCCACACCTACTTGAGGTCCTCATGGGCCAGTTGAGTGTGCTTAAAGTAGGTTCGCGCTCTACATCGGAGTATAATTTGTGCTCGTGAAATAAATGGTGCTGTCCTCGTCTTGAAGACATTCTTCAGAAAACTTAGACCAGCTGTTATTAAGTTGTTGAGTCACGGGTGCGTAGCCTTACGACGAATTTTCGCGCGGCCGCACGCGGCAGCTTTCGTTGCGTATGATTGCGTGCATTGCGTACGCTCCTATGAAAATATACGCCCGAATTGATTATTTCTTGATTAAGATTGTTATCGTGTAATGTTATTGATTCTTTTACTTCTTGTTCCTTCTCCTTCATTCGATTAAGATTGTTATTGTGATGTTGTTTCTTTTACTTTTTTATTCCTTCTCCTTTGTTCCTGTTTTTTTACTTTTACTTTATTTACTATTTTGTCTTTTTAGGGTACAAAAGTCATTGTTTTTAAATAATAGTGAGATAAACAGTTAATTCGTTAGAGGACCTTCATGGTACCAGCACAATAGTAGTAGCACCCAGAAGATGCACCTTTATTGGCCTGCCGCGGCTAGCCATACGGCGCCACACCAGCTCAAACCCACCCAACTAGCCACGCCCACTAGAGTTACTTATCGATAGCTGATCGAGATAAGGGCGGCATAAAGGCGCAAAAAATGCATCCTTGATAGTTAGCCAAGGTTTTACTGCTTCGAAAAGGTGAATCGACTTACCTGATTTCAGCGAGATGTCCCTTTGAGCTTTTCTCGGTTCCTTCGAATAGTGAAGTTGTCTATCAAACAGATACCAGGACAGCAAATGAACTGGAAAACCCCAATTGCTTCCTGCTCTAGTGCACTTTCATATATATATATGTAATATTATAGTCACATTGCAGACAGCAAGTGGACAGGTATCAGGAAAGTAAATGAGCTGGGAAAATCCCAATTGCTTCCCGCTTTAGTATGGTTTCGCATACATATGTAATAGTTAAATAGCAGACAGCGAGTGGACAAGTACCAGGAGAGTAAATGAGCTCGGAAAATCGCAATTGCTTCCCGCTTTAGTATGCGAGGGCGTACATATGTGATATTATACTTAAAACAGACAGCGAGTGAACTGAATTCCCTTAAAATTACGGTTACGTGCGTGCTAGTGACGGATAGAGGGGGCAACACGCTGGATGTTGAACAGTAACACGTTTTTTCATGAATGTTGAACAATAACATAAGCTTTACGGAATCATACATGCATATTTGTGACATCCACGGTACTTAGCTGTTACGAAAATTGTTTGCCCCTCCCTTCATCAGTACAGCACATATAGTCGTTAAAGTCAGAAGACTAACCTTAAAAACACCAGAAGTAGGTAATTTTGGCTTACGGTAGAACAGACGTAGTGTGGACGATTTTAAGTGGCCGCCATTGCACAAACTCGCCAATTTGACGCCTTGGCATGGTGCCAAAAGAAGATGTTTCTATTATAATTTTGTTTTTTTTTCCTTTACCTTTTACTATGTTCTCTCTTATATTGTTTCTACTAGATGTACTTACATGGATGCTAATGTAGTTGGGAATGGCCACTCCACTGCGCTGGGAGTCAGGTGCTACAACTAACGTTGGCCCACGGCCCGTCTCCTACAGCGGACAACTCGGAAAGTCTGTGTGTGGATGCGAATGGGATGCGAATACACACCGCAGCGTCGCGCTTTTGAGTCCGGGTTTCGCCTATTATCGCTTCTAACCTTGAGTGTTCGTTACAAAATGTTCATTTCTTTGCATATTCCTCTTGTTTCGGACCCCCTTTCGGTTCCTTTAATGGGTCTGCGATCCTGCTCATCTCATAAGATAGAATTGTTCTCGGGCATTCTGTGGAAAGAAGAACGGAGGTGACACCTATTTTTCTTCTTTGACACTAGCAACACTGTTTGAATTAGGGGTCTATCCCTGAGACATGGTTTCGCACCACGCGTGCGACGCAGTGCGTGCCAAGTAGGAGTGCCGTATAAGGTTAGGCCCCGAAGCGATTACGTGAATCAAACCCTATTTCATGTACAATCACTCCAGGAGCCAACTACTTACAGCATCCTTAGCCGCACGCAGGCAAGCATCGCACTTGGCCCCTCCCCCTCGCAGTCTTAAATCCCGTCATAACGATGCACCACCTTTCAAACATTACCCTGCCTTGATAATTCACCTCTTCAGCAAATCACCTCCCCAAGGCTTATTCATGTTGAGAATAATGCAGATGTTTGACGCCTCTTCAAGGGACTGGTGAGTGTAACAGAGTTCTTCCCCTTCACCACCATAAAAGGGGATATGGTTCCCACTTGGGATCCCCATTCACTTTTCTCCTGAAGATGTTCTCTCTCGCCTGTTGCTGTTGGCGTATCTTTCCCTGGGGCTTTGTAATTCGAGTAAGTGTTGGGGATTTTTGATGTTTGGATGATGCTGTGCTATTTCCATGTGTCTCTTCAGAAACCAAGCACATTATCAATAATGTTGGATGGCTCCCATGAGAGTTAAAGAGCAAAGTCCGATCGGGAACTGCAGTGATTCCCCGTTCAAAATGAGCTTGCCTGCAGCATTTAGTATCAGAAAGCATAAGCACGGAAAGTGAAGAACTAGTTGAAGGGAATGCGATTGTGTATGCTGGGAAATGCCGGGCGAGGTTTCTGAATCGTTTCTTCTTATCATGGGGTTTAATTCCCCTCACATTGAAGATCCATCTTTCTGCTTTTCTTTTACATAGCCTCTAGGTTTAGTTCTATGCATATAATTCTTCATCAGTTCCGTATAGTAGTTGCCCAAAGGAATCGTTCACAGGAATTCGAGTTTTCCTCATCCCCCTCCCTCCCCTCCCCCCTCCTATCTCTGCGTATAGTTGCTCGCTACGGGCTGAGACGCACAGTTTAACACGCAAAAAAAACAAAATTCTGGCAAAATACATCACTTCGAAGCCCCACAGTTTTGTCCACGCGGATAAGGATGAACGAGGTGCGAAGGCTTTGGAGGGACGCGGTGGCGCTCACGTGATCGCTTCGGGACCCAACTACATGCTGCACTCCATGCTCGCACGCAACGCACGTCGCATACCTCATGCCGTCGGGCAAGTTCATGTCCTAACGCGTCATTCATTCATCTCCACCAGTGTCATTGACAGAATTCATAGGATGCCTAACAAGTGTAGGAGGTAAACCAAAACGGGCGCCGAATCCTAGATTGCACACCTTCCTCGGACAGCTCTTGAAAAGTAGTTCAGCGGCAATAAAGTGGGTTATAATTTCTTCACATTTCTGGCTTTTTAGTGGCAATAAAAGAAATTTTCTCTATCTTCCTGTGTTGTTTTGAAGTTCTTTGTCCGGTATGGGGGTTTCTAGAGGGTATTGAATCACAGAATTGCCCTTCAAGTCTTCTCCAATCTGTGGTTCTAAAAGAGATGGGTGGGTGTGCGCCAGCAGCGCCGAGTATGAAGGCAACTTGAACTCGCCCACGAGTTAGTCCACGACTACAATAATAGGTGGGTTTCGGATATGTTAGGTAACCTTCTTACTGTTCACTGTCAAAGTTCTCAGTTCTCTAGTGTCTTTTTCTACAAGTTTATTGTGGAATGTGCCTTTTTAACTACAATTTGGTAAATATCTGCTCATGGAGTCTTTCCTAAGTACGTGAATCCATTGTGAGAAAGTTTGAATAGTTTTTAGACATGAAGTTTGTCAACTAGTCTTGTAAAGTGCTCATTACGTAATCCAGAACTATTTAACATGCCGTAGTAGTGCTGACGCCACTTGAAGCCTTTCTTAGAAGTCTGCAGCTTCAAAGTGCTTGCATCGTTGGCTGCGTTGATTTTTTCCAGCATGTCCTTGTAGTGAATGGCACTTATGAAAAAAAAAACCCATGCGGAACACTTGTATCATCAACGAGCGTGCAAAATAGAAAACGAGGTTTTAATGTGGGAATGTGCTAGAGTCTCAAAGGGACTGTCATCTCTCCAAATTTTATGGAAATCATAAAGATCCAGATCTGAATTCCTTGAAAAAAAAGCTGTTGTATCCACATCTGGAGTGTGCTGATCTACTTTTGCAACAGAGCCGTGTATAATCGGATCGTTCGGTTACACGATTCCGTTCGAGCAAACGAGGTGTGTACACTCATGACAAATTTTCGCGCGGCGAGCGGTGCCGCGGATCTCTTTGCTTGTCATTGCGTACATTGCAACACTCCCTTCACAGTTTTGCGCCCGAATTAGTTAATTCTTGATTACTTACTTACTTACTTACTTTAATTAATTACTTTAACTAGTTACTTCAAAAGGGCAAACCACCTTTCAGCCGCTCCCCATGTTTCCAGGTTCTGAGTCTTTCCCTTTCTCATTTTCCTATTTACTATTATTTACTATTTATTATTTAAATACAGTATTATCGGTCCTGCATGACAAAAAACAGCACGTTAGATACTGTTAAGAGGCACGGCCCGGCAGAGAAAACGAAAAAAAAAACATTCATGAAAACATTCATGAAGACAGAATCATAAACATAACTCGAACATCGGGTAACATTAACACTGGATAGTATGCGTGGATCAATGAAAGTAGGGTGGGGGTAAATTGGTAGTCAAGAGCGGTGGCCCGCCAACACAGCAGGTTGCTCGAGCACCACGCGACTCCGGATACGATCTTAGTTGGTCCGCCAACCCCACCAAGGACCACCTATCGACGTGATGAGAATTACAAAAGCACTAACTATGACTACAAGCAAAGGTGCGATTTTGAATAAAACTAACGTAATAGTACTAGTAAATACGTTGACGGAAGAAAAACGCAGCAAAGAACCATTATGACCAAATTTTCACTTCCGAACTTGAAATGCAACCTTAGCTTCTGTTCTTGTTCGAGTCAATGGTCCTGCTATGGTGCCTTGCATGTGACACCTCCTGCTGTATCTGGTCTCAGCTTCATCACAAAACCTATTTTTCGACTCATTAGCTCCCGTTTCATATCAAACTCCGGTCTCCTTACCATCACTAGCCCCTCAGCGGCCCACATCTTCAATTCCAGTCCCTACTCTCCTTTCAGCACTAACCTTCCCCATTCCGCCATTGTTACTCAAATTTTTACTCCTGCTACTCACTCGCGAAACTCCTGATTCCCTATATGTATGTTACCCCCACTTTCTCCTAGAGGCGAGTGAGATGTTTATTTACCCTCGATCTATTGATTAACTGACAAAGCGAATATCTTTAGGCACACATGCTTGGCGCGATAATGGGTCATTGATATCAAATTTGAGAGTTTGGTTTGTATCAATGAGGTGTCATTGCAGACTACGAATGAACTTCTTTATTTATACACTTTCACTTTTTCCCCTTGCTCATGTGGATTACTTTTAGCATTTTAAAGGTCAACAAAGGGTGCAAGCAGTTAGAATAGAGTCACCCCACAAGAAGGGCTAGGAGGTACGAGGTGAGGTGCGAAATGACCTACAGTAGTTTTGTAGTTATTATCTTACCGTATGCTTACCGTACACTTTATGGATCAAAGACCTTCACCAAGATGGGTATCATGAGCTGGCAAGTATAAGCTCCACAGGAGAAAACATCACACAATACATTATTTCCCCAAGAATGACGGAGTGGTGTGTTAGTTCCTTGAAGAGCCTTCATCTGTGGTCACTAAACTAATGGCAATTTCAAGCTCCTCAGCTGAAAGTGGAATTATATGATAGTTCCTTCAGCTAATCCACTAAGTTCTTTATCTGATACTTCCTTCTTCCTTATTTTCTCAGCGGCTCAAAGCTACTCTGGGTGCACAGACCTTGGGTATGGTTAGATATTGCGCCAGGAAGGGTTGAGAATTTTTCAATTGGCACATAAAAAAGGAAAGACTGTCTGATATACATTTAGGGAGAAAATTATCAAAAGGGGATCTCGCAGGGATACTGTTTTTTGTGAATTCGGAGCGATCGTGCGGTCTCTTAAAAAGGTCACCAATCATTATTCATATTTTGTAATACGACATCACAAAAACACACCGCTTCAACTTCATGAGCTTCCTCATAGAAATCTGTGCTTCATGCTTCATTCCCTACTCTTCATCCCGCTCTTTCATGACCTACATACGCCGGTGATGGCGCATATGCATGTTCACAACTGCACAAGCGACGTGTGGCGTGTGGCGTGCGGCGCAATGCGTGTGTATTAGAAGCGCGGCCGTATTTGGGTCTTAAGGCGATAATACGGCAATGCTAACGCCATACGCAGTCGCCGTGTAATCGTTACAGGATCCAACTGCAGTAACGCCCCTACGCCCCTAGCGCGTACATATTACGCCACATTGCGAAATCTTGACGTAAGGGTACACACACGGCATGTTTAAATGTTGAAGGGTCTAAATAACTGGACTGGGTAACCGAATAAATAAATAAATAAAATAAAATAAAATAAAATAAGTACTTTGGTATTGTGCTGTTCCGAAATCTCATTCAAATAAGTAAATAAATAAATAAATAAATAAATAAATAAATAAATAAATAAATAAATAAATAATTCCGCACGGTCGCTGGAACTGTTGGAATAAACCTGGCACTGCGTTCCGTTCTACCGACGCCTTCATGCAACACGAGCCAGCTTATTGTTGTTCCGGATGATTTCCTTTCAATAGCATTCCCAGTTCTTATTTTTCTCCAGCCAGTCTTTAAGCCGTGTTGCAGTTCTTGGTGTCCATAACAAAAACAGCAGTAATGATTTCTGCCGTCTGCTCAGCAGGATTTCGTGGCGTTACAAGACTTTGTTAATGAATGATTCCCATTTCTTGAAATGAGAAGGTTTGTATTGAAGTTTTTTTCAATAGAAATGCATTGAACAATCATTTCAATACGGTAGTAGCAGTGACGCGTGCTAATTATGAGCATTGGAAATGAACTTGTCCCTCTGTCTGACTTGACATGTGTTTGACATAGATGTAACGTCGCGAGTCAAGGCTGACTGGCCTTTTTACCTCAATGACTTCGAAAAAGGTTTGAACATTTCACAAAAAGAGTCCTCCAAAAGCACGTTTGAAGGGATCGTGCCCAGAAAAATAGAGTCGTTTGTTTTCCAAATGTTTATGTTTTGTTGTTCATGTTTTATTCGCTTAAGAGGGGCCGTTTGCAAACTTCCACACGAAAAGCTGATAATCCGGCTTAGATACGTCCGAGGGGGCGGAGTCTCGGGTAGTGCCCCGTCCTGTCGTCCGCCGCCGCGATTGGAGACGGAAAGTGGGACTGTTTACGTAATTTCCTCTTCACATTACGCATCTCAGACCGCGGTGGACGACTGGGCGGGCACTTACTCCAATGTCCTGCCCCCTCGGCCGCCACTTTGAAAAGCTGTATCTTCGCCGGATTCCCACTTTTTGCATCAATCTGATTACGGCCCTTAGTAAACAAATACAACGTAAACAAATGGGTAAGAGAGAAAATCATTTTCCATGCATGATTCCTTTGATTATTACTAATTACTATTGAGGTGTCAGGACTATAGCAAACTGGTTTTTCAAGCGAATATATTTATGTGCTAATGAGTGGGTGGGACAAATTGTTAAATGGTGGACATGGACATGTCTTTACATGGATGTGGAACAGATACAATTGTTTTACAGGATCATACATGTGTAAATTAACACATGCTCGGTAATTTACTAACAACCATTCATGTAAAGGTGTGTTAGTATTGATATTAAGCAAATCCTCCTTTCCCCCCCCCCCCCACCTCCCCCCGCTCAATTAGTGTAGCGCGCAGGCGAGTGTTTTTATATTATAGATAAGCTCCGCCCATAATGGGCGGGGCCGTCGTGGAATGTTCAAAAATTGTTGATTGTGTTCGAATGCGCCCCAAACATAGGGAGAAGATGGATCAAGGTCAGGGATGAGTTTCTGAAGGTCAGCAAAGAATGCAAGGCACAGTGGGCGTAGCATTTAAATTGGTGGGCGGAGCTTGGACGTTACATGAAAAACGACCTGTGCAGATGGGGCCAAGTTTGGATGGGTAGAGCATGGGACAAGAAGTGAAGACCACACATGGACTAATTTAAGCTCCGCCCACGGTGGGCTGGGTGTGCACTGAAATACTCTGTCCTCAAGAAAAAGAGCAATACAGGCCGACCTACTGACGCACATGGTGTTTCGCGCACAGTAGTGTGCGCCCGCCAACTGGTTATAGACAATGCAGGAGGCACTATAGTGCTCTAGAGTCGGCTTAAAGGCACCGGGAGGGGGGCAAGGGCGGAATAACGTTTACAACAACAGTGGCGTTTGAAAACAAACATATGGGTTCGGTAGACACAATGTGTAACGAAACCGGTGTTGAAAAACGCGCCATAGGGCGCTATTTGCCCCCAGGGCGCGCTTCCGTCCGAACTGCAAGCTTCCATGGCCGAGCCACGCTTCTTTCATTTTAAAGCTTGTCTTCGGCCTGATGTAACCTTATTTTTGAATTATTTCCTCTTTAGACTGTTTTCTAGTGACATTTTACTTGTTTACTTATGGATCTTCTTAATTGTGCATTTCTATACCTGAAAATCTCAGAAGGGTCAAACAAAGTCGGGGGGGGGGGGGGGGGGAGACGCAACTTTGCGTCGACGTCGAAGCTCCTTTCCCTTACTAGGCTTAGGCTAAAATTGATACCCCTTCCTCCCACATTAAAAAGCATCTGTCAAAGCATAGGTCTCATCTGCTTTGGCCTAACCCTAGGAAGGGAAAGAAGCTTTGACGTGGGTGAAAATTTTGCGTCTCCCCTCCCCCCCCCCCGACTTTATTTGACCCGTAAAAACATCTAGAAACAATATAAGAAAGAACAAAGTGAAAACTAAAAGGAAAAAACAAATCTATAATAGAACCATCTTTTTTGGCACCATGCCAAGGCGTCAAATTGGCGAGTTTGTGCAATGGCGGCCACTCAAAGTCGTCCACACTACGTCTGTTCTACAGTAAGCCAAAATTACCCCCTCCTGGTGTCTTTAAGTCAGTGGCCGCAACTCCTGCCAATTCAGCGTACGGTTGCTGAGTGATTATTTCGACTAATTTGCATTCAGTGATCCTGGCTATAATGTTGCCATTGTTTCGGAAACGCTACTGAGCTAGAACTTTGTACTGGTGATTGACCTCTTCGTCGGACTGCTGCCATCTTGTTGTTCCCGTTTCTTCAGCATCTTCGAAGCTGTAGCGTTCTGCTTCTTCGCGTTTTCGTACCCTCTACCTCGACACAATCAGAATCCATTTGATGCTATTACTGAATCTTCTGCCTCTACACAAGCGATGTGGTTGTTTTGGCATTAGGCCAAAATTATGTTTCTCGCCTCGTCGGCTCACCGATTAAGCCCTCGTTCCGCATTGTTTTCAAGTGCCTTTCAGCACACTACCCCTCCCACATATTATGGGGTGGTCATGAGTCTCCGCTCTGCTTGTTTATTACTGTTTTAATGATTCGTCCATTATGAAATACGAGTCTGTCCTAAAGTACGGAATCATGGTTGCGAAAAAAAATCGTGCGCGACAATTTTGCTATCTTTTCAAAGACATCATTAGGGGTAATGCGGTAATGGAGAAATCCCTACAAGAAGTCACTTACATGGTAGTCCTGTGCCTAAGAAGGCTACCTGTGGCGAAATCCCGATGAAAAAGCGCCCCTCCAAGCTGTGGAAACCCTGCAAAGCGCCGCAATCATGCAGCGGTTCCGCCTCTTGGACACAGCGGTCCCGCCTCCCGATGACGTAATTCCCGATTGATTGGGGTGGGAGCGGCCCAGGAAATCAGGCAGGATCGGGGGGTTTTGCGGCGCGCTTTCGCAGTTTTAGCTTGAAACTCACTCAAAAAAATAGATGTTGTCGTATTTCCAAACATTCCCCTGTGTTTACTTGGCAGCATGCCAATAGATCAGACTACTCCCCTCTTGACGGACAGGTCGTCCGCGTCGAGAATCAACAGTGGAAAGGGGGTCCTATTTCTCGGGTTTCGGGCCACTTCCATCCGCTTTTTCTCCACTATCCTGTTACTAGGCATCTCGACTTTCACATTCACTACTTCTTTTACTTTTCGTCCGACTTTCCCCTAATGCTTCCTTTAAAATCGGTATAATTAGGCAGATTACTCCAAGAGAAATGTAATGAGAAAATTTCTTTATTCTGAAAACCCTAAATTTTTTGAAAATTACAGCCGAACAAAATTTCGAGAGTGGTCTGTAGGAAGTGCTGAGGACATGACGCCCGATTTTGATTGGCTCCCTAAGCCGCTGCACCTATCACGTGATCCCCCCATCGCGGTCCCGCCCACTCTACCAGAGTGCCCAAAAGCCGTGGAGACTTCGAGGGAATGTATCTTTGTCGGGTTTTGATTTTTTGCGAATTTTTGCATGTAACCGTGGGGAACGAATGCAAATCACCATGTGGGTAGGGGAAGGGCAGGAACCTCATAGTGATTTCTTTAACGTTGAGAGATCAAAATGGTGGTGCTGCATGATTCGGCACAATAAAAAATGTCTAAATCCTGCGTAAACGAGCATTCTGCTGCCAAATTTAGGCCGTGGACGAGCTTGCAGCCAAAGCGCCAGTGTGAAAATAGTGTATGATGAAGGAAATGAGAGCGAGCTGCTTAATTTAATTCCCCTATTACATTTCTACGTGCTCGGCTGCAAATATAAAAATTATTTATTTGTTATGTACGCATAGGTCTCCCTCTTTTTCAACCCAGAACACGACCCCCTTGAAGCTTACTCAGCCCTTGGTTAACCCTACTCGGTACGGCGACCCCCTGTGAGCCATAGTCTGGATAGTAAAAGCTTTTATATCCCCTTGCAACTTCTACTCGGATCGAATGCATGGCGCCGTCTAAAAGATTAATCAAGCTATAACCCCTCCCCCCTCTACTGTTATATATCTTTGGTCGCTGGAAACACTTGTAAATGTGCACCACGAAGCCTGAACCGTGAAATGACCCTCGAATTTTCGATACTAGCCATTCTGTGTTTACTCAGCATGCCACGCTATAATATTCATCGCCCAATGACATTGTTTATTAGTTTTTCGTAATGACGTGAGACCATGCAAAATGACGCGAAGCAGACCGCGTTTTTTTTTATCATTTAATATTTCACCTGATTTTTACCGTATGATAATTTCTTTGGACAGCACCATGGGCTTGAAGAGAAATCAGGGATGATTATGGCATAACTGTGGATTACGAAAGGCCAGGTGCTCAGTAATGCAATAGTAGAGAAAAAACCGAATGAAACGGTTAAAAACCCGAAAATAGGGACTCGAAAACCCTCCTCGCTAATTCCCTTTCGCCTTTTCTGCATCATTAATAGTTGGGGTATAGATGCATACGGCGAGGGGGTGATATAACTGTCGCGAACACGTTGCCCCACCCCTTGCAGGCAGCAGCGACTGCGCGTCAAGAAACGCAGGCTGACGAGGCCGCAAAGACCAAAGTAGGCTCTACGACGCGAGTTTCGCAGCATGTGATTTCTTTAAAACTAAAATGTCTTGGCAGAAATTATGCTTTCTTGTTCTCATTTCTTTCGTATCCCCTCGCGGTACCCGCGGTACCGGCTGCACTGTGACAGCCATATAGTAACGACCTGCACAAGAGCTTTCATGCGAGCGCTTGTTAGACATGAAACATGAGCCGTTCCGTTACTTATACCTGCATAAAATAGCCATTGAATAGGATTACGGCTCTCAAGAGGGCCTTTTCAATAGAAAGAAAGAAATAATACATAGAATAGAAGAATAAGTGCAATATAAGAATATGTGCAGTGGATAGGACTTTCACTCGCTTTTTTTTTCTCCTGAATACTGCAGGATTTCTTGATTTTTAAGCTGTTTGTTATCTCCACAAAACAACTTTTAATAGTTAGAAAGGGGAAGTGGACCGTGAGAATGGATCATGTATAATATTGAGCCCCTCTCCCCATTCATGGTCAACAACTTGATAACGGGGTATGCTATGGCAAATGCAAGCGACCCAAACTGTAGATGGATGGCATCTGCCGGTACGTATCCGAGCATACATTTCGCCTGTGAATCCTAACGCATGGCGCATTACAGAGTTCGTGATAGATTGATAATGCCATAACTTCCACGACATACTGATGAAGGGGGGGGGGGCAACTTGTCGACTACTGAAGAGTAACACTTCTTCACATGACTGACATGTCAATATACGAACCAGCCATATACATATACAGTAGCGCTCAAAAGTCTTCGGCCAAAACTTTTTTGTCATAACTTTTTTTCTACTTGACCAAATTTGACAAAATTTTAATATGTGATGCCTGAAGATATTGCCAACATTTCCTTCTACTTGAGTGCCGCTTGACACTTTTCATGGTTTTTTACAAGAATTTACTACAAGACCACCCAAAAAAGTAAGAGGCTTGTTCAAGAAAACGGCTTTCTATACAAAAACAAAAAGAGCAAGTCTTAGAGAACATTAATATTTTGTAGAAAGACCACGACTTTTGATGACAGCGGCACAGCGGGACGGCATAGCGATGGCATGCCAAAATTAAAATTTTTTATATAAACACGTAACCTACACCGTTGCGCGCCAAAATAGTATATTAAGTATGCAGTGTCTCCAGGTACAACATACTAGAATTTCTCTTAAGTCGGTGCAGTTGCAAAAAAGTTACAAGTGAAAAAACCCCTGTGAAAGACCATTTCGCCGAAGACTTTTGAGCGCTACTGTACATGCTTGATCCTGTAAAATTGGTCGTACTGTTCACATCTATCAGGTTGCCCCCCCCCCTCCCATCCTTTCAGTGTGACATCCTATGTTCTGTCCTTTCTTGTTTTGGATTTTGTAAGGATTTCAACTCGATACGCAAAATGTGAGTAGAGGTAAAATTGAACGGGACCATTTCGCAGGACCTCAGTATGATTTTACGATCGCCAGTGGAGCATAAACTGGTTGGCAGTGAAAATCATCGAACATATGTTATATACGTTACAAGTTATTGTGGCGTAGTGCATAAAAAAGACGTGTCTTGCAAACGTATCTTCTAGCTAAGCCCTCATGGGTGTGTGCAGATATGACAGCGAATCGCCTGGCCGCCCGCGACGAGCGGCGCGGCGGGTTCGAGCGTCAGTGGCAAGGCATGGCAGCCTTCAAGCGAAGCAGTGTGGCATGAGTGGAAGCGCAGACGTGACGCAGTCACGCTCGGCCAGCTCCCAAGGGCAATCGATACGGCGAGTCGTACTGGTGGCGCCGCGAGTGAAACGTCGCGAAACGATTCGCTGTCATATCTGCACACACTCAGCCCTCATTTGCTCTCGCCTGACTTCTTTTCGTTCGCATTAGCTCAACAATTATTTTGCTTATTTATTGGAATTATACATTCTTTAATCACTATTCTTCATCAAATTGTATGATTCATTACAATATTATGCAGTTTATTATACTAATTGATTTGTTATTTTATCTATTCACTAGTCTCGATCAGCTAGGGTCATTTGGTACAAAAGAGTGTGAGGCCACTCATCCCCCTAGCAGTTCCTCCAAACAGCCATCTTCGTTTCTCACTGTGATGCAAGTGTATGGCGTATTCTACAGATTTTTGTGAGAATCATCTCTGTTACCATCGTTCTCTGTCAACTGCCTTATTTCGCTCAAATTAATATGTTTATTTAGTAAAAAAGGTTTTTAATGATGATTTTTATCGTTCACTCACTACATTAGTTAATTAATTATTGAATGATTTATTGAAAATTTCGTTCTAATTTTACTGCTAATATGACGGCATAGGTTAGCTCGCATGTTTTCCATTGTTTTCTTCCACTCAAGGTGACCTGAATGGGTGTTATTGTCTATCGAGGTCTTAACGTTAATGCCTACCAGTGAGTCATTTGAGTGTTGGAGTGGTTGAGAGTCTTTCCGATGAAGGGCTGAGGGCAGGGTACACCGGGAGTCGAGGATTTCTTGACAGGGGATCGTATTTGACCGGACAGAAGGGGGCGGGGGCTCGTCCATGCAGAGGTCTGCGATGAGCGCTACAATCTAATTTTTCAAAAAGCAGGTGAGGAAAGGTAATTCGCAGCGATTTCGTATGAGCAAATGTGAAATAAATATCACTTTGAAAAAATATAGCAATAAAGCACATTGCAGCTATACTAGCCGGCAACAGTTTCTGATATTGCAGAGGTAAAAAAAGGGGGTCGTATCTGAAACCAGTAGAGGAGTGGGTCGTACTATAGCGACTATTTTCTTCGACACCTGGGAGTGCGTTGGGTGGGGACAGGACCCGTGGACGGCGTGATATTTGATGTGGATCCGCTCATATGTTTTACGCGTCCACTGTCGTGTCTTTCGGATGAAATAAGGTTCAGGACAGGTAATTGCTTTAACGACAGCAGTGGGGGTAATTTTGGCAGATTGTGGAATAATTATGCAATATTAATGTCGATACTCAGGACAGAGAAAGTGGAAAAGAACAGTGGAGTAAGATCGGCCAAGACTCCAAAACCAAAAAAAATCAACGAATTTGCCCCTCTTCTCTCCCCCCCCCCCTCCTCCTCCTCCCCCTCCCTTTCGCTTCTTCTGCATCACGAGCCGCTGAAAAGGTTAGATTCAGACGGCGAGGGGCTGAGCCAGCCAATCGTGAAAGTTGCCCCGCCCTCGCAACAAGTCGTCTAGTGGATGGAGGCCGCATAAAACGCAATGCAGCGAGATCGCTGCCGAAATCCCAAGTCGTGCTTTTTCATTTTTTTTTGATACAGATCATCCATAAGGACGAATATGAAATACGAATATTCGTTTACAAAAGGCAAATTTTCCCAGTTTCCATTTTCGCTTTTTCCTTGGTGGGACTTCTGAGGCTTAACTAACGGCCGCACCTCTAGCATATAGGCACCGCACCGTGCGAAATTCTAACCTCACGTTACACACCTCCCGTAAGGGCACCCGTACAGAAAATTAATACTCAAGTAAACTCGTGGAGTATGGTCACGGGAGATTACTTCAAGCTGCTTGTATAAAATGGATATTCAAAAAAAAAGAATTTTTTTCAAAAACCTCACTGTGCAAACGGCTGTAATAAATGATTGGGGCCCAAAGGAGTCTCCAAATTAAGCGCCCAATTGTATCAAATTACCTGTTGCAAGAAGTAGCCGTAGTATGTCAAGATCGGCGTGAACATTTGGTAAGAAAGCGTGGCTTTACAAGATATTGTGGGCGGGACAACGGTCATAGCTTGGCATGGCCGTTGCCCAACCCCTCCAGTGATGCAGAGGGCGCACAGCTCGTTTGAGATGAGAATCATTAGACGGGAAGAAGTTGTTATACTCGGGTTTTTCGACGTTTCACTTCTTTCTTTCTCTACAGTTTCAGTTCCTTTACCGCCAGCAATCCTACTTTCATTCTATGCAATCAGAATAACCCTTTCGGTGCTCTGAATTTTCCCGCGCGTGAAAAACGGTAGAAATAGCTACAGTTAAGTGACTGATCGAAGGAGATCCAATCCAAAAGGGACCAAGCGCATTTACGCTGAGAGGTCAGAACCCGTGAATTCAGCCCATAAACTATAAAATTAGCTCCTTATCACCCAGTTTATTAGCTGAAACTAGATTTCTTTGGTTGAACTCGGGAACTCCCAGTTGATCGTGACGATTCAATCTATCTCGCACTAATTCGCCTCATACGAATCTAAGTTGTGGTGGAATGCATGGCGCATCTCTCAGATCACTATGTAGTCATTTTATTGCAATTTAATGTCTACTAACACTGCATAAACGCCTTGTAAACACCTTCCTGGTGTTTCCCTTTCATCATTGTTCGTTGGCTTGGCTACTAATTATCGACGAGCTCTTAATTAAAGCTGTTGAGCGTGTAGCTCTGAAAGGCATTTTCTTGCTCATTCAACACTGCCAGTAATTGCCATGCTATATCCGTCACGGTTGAATTATGGACGTGATTCGATTTTTCGTCAGAAAAAAACTTTGGAATCAGCAATTATACTCTTTGCTGCTTATGCTAAATTTTTAGCAGCATTTAAATTTCAAAATTTTCCTCTTTCTCGGTGATTTGAAGTACACCTCCTCACACTGATTTGAAAAACTCGTAAATGAAGCTGTGCTCTTTAGCCTGGCTAGTTGCCATAAATTCCCTTCGTGCTGTGAGATTTATACTCATCCACCCATGATGCGTGCGGTCGCGACGCGCCGTGATTAGAATGTTATACCGTATCTATGGGCTATAGAGAGGCTGTTAGGCACAGTCCATGACCGGCAAATACATGACGACAACCAGTTTTGATTATCCACATTGCTTATGAGGCGTCTAGGGTTGACGGATAGTCACGCGTGCGATTGACTGCATATTCAGGGGTGAGGGCCGATTGGTCGAATTTTCGCTTCGCTGCGTCGCACTCGCGGCGCCGTCATACAAGTCGTTTGGAATTCCGCTCAAGAGGCAGTGGGTCAGTACCGTGAGGATCTTCAAGAATTGCAGTTTGGAGGCTTCGGAAGATCGCCTATCTTGTTGTTGTTGTTGTTGTTTCAATAGATAAAGTTGCAAACGACTCGCACTCATAGCGCCGCTCGCCGCGGGCGACCGTGAGAAAATTCGACCAATTGACCCCCCCCCCCTCCACCCACATTTCTAGTATTTCATGACGTCCTGGAGAAGTTTTGGTTAATTTCAATCATTCTGTTGGGTAATCGCACTTCTTTAAATTTCCGTGAATCTTCTGTTTCTACCATACGTTCTAAATTATACTAAAATTCCTATAATCGTCGCTAAGGCAGTGTTTAAGGCTGTCAGTTATGCGTGCGGTCGCGCCGCGTCGTGCTCAGCATATGAATGAGTTCTAAAATACTAATAAATTCTAGAATAATTTCAACATTTTTTTCTGCAGTGATTAGATTTTTCATAATGTTCGCTCTCTTTCTAAGATTCTCAATTTTATTAGCTTTATTATCTATCAGGTAGTTGAGTAGCTTAGCAAACCGTGAAATTATGTCTGAGATTCAGTAAAAAAATGAGGAGATTCCCGAGCTAGCATCTCAGCAAACTCAATTTGTTTATCCAAGCATCGCGTGGTCGAGTAATTTGGACCAGATGCGTCTACGAGGCATAAGTGTCTGGTTTGAGCATCGATCATGTATGGAATCTATGAAATTCCCTTTGAAAAGAACCAGGGAATCGATGTCAGTTCAGGTTCCCGAGGGTCCCGAAACATCCTTTACTGTTCCTGTTTTAAAATCCCATTTTATATTAAATCAAATTCTGACATATCGTAACACTACAAGGGATTCTATATTGAGCTCTTATCTATCTGCTATCTATCTAACTAATGAAAATGTTTGCATAGTTTTGCATAGGGTTATCCCAGTAATAGCCTGGTTTTGCCAGCTCACAAGAACTCTGAACTCATCACTAGCCGGTGGGGTAGATTGCAGACGTGGACGGGGATAAATCAGCCAGCCGCGAACTTTGTTCGGCTCTCGCTCTCAGCTTCTGCGGAGGGTGGACGGTAGCAAGATTCGCAGTGCTGCGCTATCATCATTAGACCCTAAGTCGCGCATTTTCGTGGGGTTGCGCTACAAGAAACGTCTTTCAATGTGGGAGATTTATTAGGGTACATAAATTTCCTGCTCCCACTTTCTTCTTATCCCCCCCCCCCCCCCCCACAGCGGCTTCAAGAGGTCGAAGGCTCGTTCGCCATGAACGACTCGAATCACAAACGTGATGTGGGCCTCTTAGCCATAGCAGAGGCTCCGTCGAGCAACCACAGAGTTCGTTTGTGGGAGATGCGCTTAGTACGGCTTATGACTGATGTCTTCACAAGTATGTTATCAGTCATGACCATGATCAGATTCTTATTGGTTGGAAGTGCCAAAAAGCCAATATGGCCCCATCTCTTGCGAGTGCTATGTCTTTGTTCAAAAGAAGTTATAAAGAAGTACGCGAATCATGCGGATCATGCCAGAATTGCTGAAAGCTCTGAATCCTCGGTTCCGAGGGGTGAGTATCATTAGGGCAAGATTTCGCAGCGCGGGTGCGACGCAGTGCCGTACATAGGTATTAGGAGTCTGAAGCGGTCACACCTTAAATAAGGCATACTACGTTATAATCGCGCTAGGATCCGACTACATACGACGCCCCTAAATGGCACGCTTCACCTTGCATGTTGCACGCCGTGTAGCGGTACCACTGCCCTGCTGCCTAAATTGTAGATGGGTGTCGGTCAGTTTGAGACGGTGGCTGCCATCTCGCACTCACCACGGTGATGGCACACGCTTTGCCGTTGTAAAAGGGCATATCTACTCGCGGATGATGCGAACATCCTTTTCGAATGCTTTAGGAATTTTCCACCATTTGTTTGTTTGTTTGTTTGTTGTTGTTGTGTTTTGTTAAGACCTTGGAACCATTCGCTGTCATTAGCCCTTGCCCCTCCATCAAAAAGAGCTTATTTTGGATCACTTCATAGGTAATGTCTTTTTTTTCTAATGAGGACTGTTTTAATAAAAATAAAGGTTTGTGCACCACATCATACAGGAAAGATTTAGTTGTTCTATAAAATGATATTATTTTTAGTTTTTTTTTCAGTTTTGGAAGGGGGATTTTTGGGCTTATAATGTGCTAGGTCCATCCGCCAAAATTTGACCACATTTGTCAAATTTCGAATAATTCCTGTGCTGCTCTGCTGCACAATAGAGTTGTTTATTCCGGAGTATAATTTTTTTTTTGACAAAATTCGATAATTCATGACAGTTTCTTTGGATGTTTGAAACAAAACCACTGAGAAGGCGGTAAAACGTCATAAGAAAGTTGTGAGTAGGTAGGAGGATCCACCGTTCTCTGAATTCCTTTGTTTTCTGCTGAAAAATGAATTTGGAAATGAAGCCAGCGGATTTCTATTTCATGGACTCAAAACTCAACACGAATATCAATCAAAATTAAAGCAAAACCAGCAAAAGAGAAAAGAATCATTCTGAGTTGATATGGAAATAATGTCAAGCAATTAATCAGAGAGGAAAACTTCAAGTGCTTTCAAGCCAATTTGGAAAAAATGGCACGACTTTTCGATCGACTGCTTGGTGGAACATAGAATCAAGGGGGGGGGGTTGAGGTTGAGGGAATCGTGCGCGGGAAAATGAGCTCCTCTTTTACCCATATATTTATGTCGTGCTTGCTTACTGAGGAAGCAAGCAAATTTTGGACGCGAAAAGGTGAGAATCTGGCTACGTTACACCTCTGCAAAGTATAGGCCAAGGAGGGGGGCTTCAGAGTGAATGCCTGTCCCGTCGTCTGCCGAGGTCGGAGACGAAGAGTGGGACTGTTTACGGTCGTTTCCTGCTTCCAACACGCGTCTCTGACCGTGGCGGACGACGGGGCGGGCTCTAACTGTAATGCCCTGCCCTCTTGGCCGCCACTTTGAAAAGCTGTTTATTTGCCGGACTCTCAATTTTTCACGCGTAACTTTGAGGCGCGGTTCCTATGTGCTCTGTACGCTTAGGTTATCTCCTACCAAATTCTATCTTGCCCGATCTCCGATTATCAACTGCGTTTTCTGCCCTGATTCATGTGCGTGTTCGAAAATGAGGGTGACATCAGTTAGTGACGGCTCTGAAAGTGACCTGAAGCTACTGCAAAATCTGTGATGCAGAATGAAATGAAATCTGCCTGGTTTTCGCTCCCATGCTCTGATTGGAAAGTGGTTTAACCTTTCACTATTGCAACCATGAGCCCCTCGTTTTCGAATCCGAAGGGAGAAATTCGGCTCATCAAGGACTGAGTGGGAAAAGACACCGATTTAGTAATCTTGGGTCCAATTCATGAGGAGGGGTAACCTGACCTGAACCTCTCATCACAGGACCTACGTGAAGTGATCCATCGCCCATTCTCGGTCCTCTACAGAAAAACCCATTATTTGGATCAATAACGATCGATAGTCGTAATCTGTAGGAATAACTCCGCGTAATGTGTTCACCAATTTATGTCGTCCAATAGTCGTTTTCTCCCTTGCATATTGTAGGATTTTCTAGTCTCTACACTATTCCGTATCGAGCTGCGCATTTCCGATTTTCGACCGCCCACCTTGGCGCGTAGGCGCGTAACCTTCCCCGTGAACAGCATTTGTCTTTCTTTTTCACCGATTTTTTTCCGTCACCGGTTTTTCGGAACCACGTCACAATTTTTTTCAAGCTCACAACACTATGACGAATCATATGAGGTGTGTATCATATCAATATCTATTTGCTTGTTATAGTTAGGGTTTGTGGTAAGATAAAATTGTATATATGTATAAATAAATAAATAAATAAATAAATAAATAAATAAATAAATAAATAAATAAATAACAAAGCTTTGATGATAAACGAAGAAGGCTTGTGCGAAAGTGTAGATTTTCGTCTCCTGGATATTCCATTCTGAGCCTTGGAAATATTAAACAATTCGTCTCCTGGATATTCCATCCTGAGCCTTGGAAATATTAAACAATCAAATGAATGAAAAACAATTGCCAACAATTTCCAGAGCACAAAAAGCTCTATTGAATACAGTTATAGATATTGTCGGAAAACAAAGCGTTGTGAAAAAACAGGATAAAAATGAATGAATTCGTTGTATATATAACTTAGGAAGTCAAAGGCATGGCGCAATCCAGACTGATCGATTAACCATCTCGTCTTACGTTTTCTAACAAGCATAAGAATTTCAACTCGAAATTATATCCGCCCATGACTCCTCCTCTATTCTGCAAACGACTCGAAAGAGCGAGCAGAAACCTCTTCTGAACACGCCCACATCTATCACGTCCTCTTCGCTCACTTCGCTGCTCGTCATCCCATATTTAACCGCTCAGCTTCTCTTTTCAGTTGTTTGAATGTGGTCTGAGACGAAATGAAGCAGCCGGTACTACTTTCGGCTACTCTGTACTCAATGCTCATGTGAGTCCTTAATTATTTGATTACTTAATTTTTTCTCAGTTTTTTGAAGTTTTGTGTTCCTTGCCAGCCGTCCACAGATTCTTGACTTTTGTCTTACTATATGTGTTTGTCCTAAGTTGTCCACAGCACAATCATAAATGCTCTAAGCTACCTTTTCCGTTTTTAAACAATTCGAATATAATTTCGCTCTTTACTTCTGAAGAGATTTTCGTACTGTTCAACTCCTCACTTGCTTTTTACTCTCATACGCCTAACTTTTTGGCTTATCCTAGTAAGGGGAGGGGGGCGGGGAGCAACTCGTTGAATGATGAGCAGTAACATGCCCTGACATGACCAGCGTGTCAATAATGTGCTCTAGATGTCGTATGTGTACCTGTTAGATCCCTTGAAGTTGATGATATTGTTAACATTCACGTAAATACATGTTAATACACAAGATTTGACAAGTTGCCCCACCTTCCACTCTTCGTCTACTACAGTTCCGTAGGTTCCGATAGGAGGTATATCTGGTGTCTCAATTCTGGGTAATATGGAATATGCAGGTTGGTCCGAGTCAGAAAATCTAGTAGAGTGAAGCTCCAAATTTTCAAAAGAAGCAATCCGAATTAGCATTTTGGTTAAAGGGACAATTCACGATAATATGAGTGTCTTGGTTCCATTCGCGATTAGATAGGCCCTACCACAATGGCAAAGCGTGTGCCATCACCGCGGCGTGAGGTTGAGCGCCAAACGCGTAAAGAACCCGTAAGTCAGCTGGCGGCCACCGTCTCAAGATGGCCCACACCCGTTCTACGACTTAGCCAGCAGAGCAGCGGTGGCGTCTACGTGGATAAGAGGCATGACATGGACTGCGATAAGATAGGATAGGGAGGATTCTCATAGTAATAGCAACCTTATCGAATGATATTAACACGCGAAAACTTGTTCAAGTGCTTGCTTTTAAGTTGAAAACTCGACGAAGCAAAAGGTCGGAAACTCCCAATTTCGAGCATTTTGGGAAGTTTCTTCACCTGCTTCTTAGCTAATGTGTTCTCCAGCACCCTCAGAGTCTTTACGGAACGCGAAGACGCATGAAAATTATCGTGAACTGTGCCTTTAAATAATACAGTAGAGATCAGCTCCTTTGTAAGACGCGCCAGGCACTCTTCTCCCGTTCTGTTCTGAGTTGCAGTTTAAAGAGATCGTCCACGGAAAAGTGAGTTCCTTTGTTAACCATATATTTATGTTGTATTTGCCTAGTAAGGGCCGCATGCAAAGTTTCACACGAGAGAGTGAGAATTCGGTTAAGATACAGCTCCCCGAATTCTCGGCTGGATGGGCGGGGCTTCCGGCTCCCGTCCCGTCGACTGCAGCGGTTGGGAACGGAGGGTCGAACTGTTTACGTAACTTTCAACAATGCGTCTCCGACCGCGGCGGTTGACGGGACGGGCACTCGTTCGAAGACCCCGCCTACCCGGACGAGACTTTGTGGTGCTGTATCCTAGCCGGATTCACACTTTTTCGCGTGAAACTTTGCACGCGATCCACATTAGGCAAATACAACATAAATATATAAGTAACAGAAAAAGTCATTTTTCCGTGTACGATTCCTTCAATGTGAGCGGACCTATACAGTGAGCTACCACACCTCATTGTTTTTATTCTCCCTGTTTTCTGCTACGTACCAATTTGGTTATTTGAAGAGGAGCTGGTTTATAATTAACTCGCACTTCGCACTTCAAAACCCGAACGTGAGAGTGCATGCCTTGTTTTTTACACCACAATACATCGAGTATAATGTGGAGTTCACTCACATTTCCTCCCGGAAGATGAATGATGAAGCGATTTGTCCTACGCTGAGCATTTGTCTTTCGCTGGCCAATATGCATTTCCATAATCTAAGCAATTTTTATTTCTTGCTCTATTGAGTTAGCTGATAGTTTTCATTCATTACTGATGCAGTAGTATGTGAACATAAAAAAACTACCCCTCACTGGGGTTTTGGTCATTAGCACAGGATTTCGCAAGGTTGCGTGCATGTTACCGCAACGTGCATAGTTGGGTGCGGAGGCGATCAAGCCTTAAATAAGCGTAGGATACTGTAATCGTTTCGGGACCCGATAACCTATGTACCACTTGCACGCACGCTTCGCGTCACACGACTCACGCCACGCTGCGAGTCGTTGATTAGTTAAGTATTAACAGCTCTTATGTTACCTCAATATCACCACACCTTATTTTTCGAATTGACTTTCTAGGACGGAGATGATTTTCCTGCTAGATCAGGATTTCCCAATGAGTGGATTTCTGCCTTGAATATCTAGCTGCTAAAAACTCATGAAGGGATACAAAACCAATATAGAATTGTGGAAAACTACGATTTTTGAAACATTCCATTAATGAAAAACCTCTCTAGTGCACTTTAGATGAGCGTAATTTTTTCGGGGTTCGCTTTGGAAAATGGAATATCGGCGCTGATTTCGGGCAGTAGAAGTAATTTTCGTAAAATCACTAGAAGTAATTTATTCGAAACGAATCTTTTTCATGATGATCACAACCGAGTAAATCTGATGAAAATTTAGTTTGCAAGAAACAAACATCGCAGCCTTTTCCAGAAAATGGTCCATTTAGAAGGATCGTGCACGGAAAGTCGATAATCCTATTTTCTATCAATATCACTATACTATACTACTCATAATAATACTTTAAAGAAAACATAAAAGGACCCGAAAACCACTTGTTTCAACGCAGAAGTCGAAAATCTAAAGGAGCAGAAGCTTGTGCGAATTCATACTGTGTCACGGTCGGTGGCTATCGTTGCTGAAGATTGACCAGAACAGGCAAGGTGTAGGACAGGGCGCTCAATTTGAGTCTTACCACGGCTTGCTGTCAAATCACAAGGGAAGCATAAAAGCCCCTTCATGGCAACCAAATTTGGGCATCTTGGTCTATGTGCAACTGGACAACAACTGTAGCAACTGAACATGCAGTACATTTAACAGCGCTAGATAGGGCGTGGCTTGAGTAGCGAGAGTGAGAGTGTGTGACGAGGTGCGAGAGTTCGACACACTCTCACCGCAGGCCACGCCCTATCAAGCGCTCCGAAAGGACTGCAGATTGAGTACGACTGCTTCCCTAGCACCGCATGCGATGTAGGAGCAATTGTAAGTGTCGGAGAACACTGTTTTCAGTGTGTTCTGGAATACTCTGAATGGGACATAGTGGTAATCGGTGATCCGAGAATGAAATCGAGAACCAAAAAGGTATCGATTGAGATAATGATAATGCAAGCATCGACGCGTTCGTTATTTGATTTTTTGCAAAACGACGCATCTGCGACTGTGGCTGCTTGCCATAGTGCAGGTAGACTGACACGGTGGTACGTGGCTTAGTCAAAAATCTCAAATCGTTGATGCGACGATGCGCCGATGTGAAAATTCCAAACGTTGACTGTGAACGCAGCCTGAGGGATAGAGAGGGGGGGTCATTCTATCGAACGTTGGAGCCTCTGTATGATTGACATGTCAAACGTGTTAAAGGTTGAACAGTAACATGTCTTTGAATAACTGACGCCCATAATGCATCGTACGTTTCGTATGCGTGAACAATCCTGTAAAGTTACTGGAAGCGACGGCTTAATTCTTTCGCTCCACTGCAAACGACTCGCACTCGTCGCGAGCGGCGGCGCGAAATTTCGGTCAATCGATTCCCACCCCACTATTCGCATCACCCCCAGCAGTGTCTTTAAGCGGAAGCGACAGCTTAATTCTTTCGCTTCACTTTCAAAATTTTCTCAGAGTGCGATTTTTCACAAACTTATATGTGTGAGGTAGGGGCTTTATAGGCTTGTGGATGTTTGCCCTATTCCAGACGAAACAGCTACAGTTGCTGTTCTTAGTAAGCCTTTTAGATGCGTTTTAATAGAAAATAAAGGCTTTCCCGCTGGGAGACTTAAAAACAGAGAAATATAGGCACATACTTTATACCGGTGAACTACACATATACTTGCCGTTCAAAATCTGAGCAATACGAAATTCTTTGATAATGGTTTCTCATTCCTCATCATCATCTTCAATTCCATCATCATCTGACACGTCACGATCATCACGGTGATCCAAGTAATCACGAAGATTAGTGACAACCATGGATACCATCCTCGAATACATTGGAGATTTAGAAAATTCGGCCTTATCAGAATCTCTACTGAGTTTCAAGTAGACGGCGTTGAGACCAGTGACAAGTGCCAGATTCTCAAAAGCGATCTCCATGGGCGGTGTATTTGTGACTTGGAATCGGTCCATGAACTTCACCCATTCTCCTGCTTTTTTGAATACCAGGTGAGCTTCGCGATCTACATCGCGTTACGGGGCACCGGTGCGAAGCGGGCTGTGGGCGAAATGATGTAAACAGGTGAGCTTCGCGATCTACATCGCGTTACGGGACACCGGTGCGAAGAGGGCTGTGGGCGGAATGATGTAAAAGAAATTGCACAGCAATGTGGTTTGGCGGAAATCAATACATAGATTTTACATTTGTGCTGAGGGGTAGTCCATTTACAGCCATCTTTACAAAGGTCCATTATAGCAATAGGTATCGATCTACATGCAATAAGCTCTACAGAATGTAAGCTTCTGCAATTATGTCCATCCACTGGTGTGGCCCATCTCATTGCCCGGCCCTCTGTAAGAAAACCGACAATTACGACCTATAGCACATGATGCTGCAGTTTTTCAACCTCTGCGACTGTAATCATTCAATGAGATCCCATTACCTGTTCAGCTCTTTGCATAGAGATCTATGATTTCGATCGATGTCGACCAATAGGACTTCATTGAAGTTCTGCAACAGCTTCACCTATTGGTGTGGCTTGCTGATGATTTTCCAGGATTTCATCTTTCATGACGGTACTCACTGAGTCTATGGTCCATAAGACGTTTGCAGCCTTTCGCAAAAACCGATACTTTCAGCCAATATCCTGATGACGGCCCGTCTACCGTGATCAGTTGACATTATTTTTGTCACTCTAGCAGCATCGAATTACTCCCGCTCTCTACGGCACTTTAGACCGCTCCGGGCGGTGTTATATTTCTTATGAGTGAGCACGATATTGGTGATTGCACGTTCCGCCCATTGTAGGCGGGCCTCCACCTACCTCAATAATGTGCAATACCGCCTAGACAGCACTAATCCCCATCGATTTTTTTCGCAGTTTCTGGGCTGCACCTGAGACAAATTATAAACGCTCGTTAAGCACCACCTACGTGGAGCGTGCTCCGCCTACTGAAGGCGTGTATTCTTCATCTACTACATACACCCTTCACTCATTTTGGCCTACCTTATCGCTACTCCTGGCTCTTTTGGAACGAATTACAGCGAAGGGGCCGGTAGGTCTCTTCAGCAGTCACAAACTCCCTTGACTCATTTTGGCCCACCTCATCCCGACTCCTGGGCTCTCTTGGAACGAATTATAGAATATTGCATTTGGACACCGAACATTGTAACGCACGCCCCTCCCACAGGGGACGGAGTCTGACATGGTCCATGTGCTACCTGTTCATCTCTTAGCAAAACCTATCCAACCCTAACATGACCTGACTTCCCCCGCTTGTTTTTCAGGCAGTATAGAATTTCGCTTGGGACAGACAGACAACTTAACAGACACAACAACTACTGGTTTGTATATAGGTTATGTTATCCCGACTCATGGGCTCCTTGGAAAGAATTATAGAATTTTGCATCTGAACACGGAACATTTTAACGCAGGCCTCGTCCATAGTGTCCACAGTGAGCGGAGTCTGACATAGTCTGGTAAAGTAGTGTGCAGTAAAGACACCTTCTGCACAAAAACCGATATTTCCGATCAATATCAATCGGTGGTGCATGATGTTATAGGATTTCAACTGTCCATAAGCCGTTTCCAGCCTTCGGCACAAACACTGATATTTTCAATCAACATCGTAGCGAAGGCTCCGCCTAACGTGATCATTTGGCATTATTTTTGCCACTTCGGCTGTTACACATTTTGGTTTTCACCCCGTCCCTGGACCGCTCTAGAGAAGAATATGATGTTTCATGAGTGAACACGATTTCGGTTGCTTGCACCGCCCACTGTGGGTGGGTCTTCCCTCACTTCAAATATACTGGAAACAGCTCAGATCTCGCTGATCTCCAGCGATTTTTCCTCAGTCTCTAGACTGCTCTGGAGCTGGGTTATGAACAGTTGCAGTAAGCACCGGCCGCTTGCAGCACGCTCCGCCCGTTGAAGGTGGGCTTCCCTTAACTGCTACATATACTCCGATCTCATCTTGGTTCACCTTCTCCCGCTGCCCGTGGAAGTTTGAGATGAAAGAATTTTAGCGTTGATCTGAAGACAATGCAGCGAACGCCCCGCCTACTGCGGGCGGAGTCAGGCTTGCCCATGTCCGCTCTGATCATCTTGGCCATGCCCACCCAACCCGAACTTGACCTGACCTCCCCACTTGTCTTACTGGTAAAACGGAGAATCGAACGGACAGACAATAGTACACACACCAAACTCCTTGTTTATTTATAGGTTATGCTTCTGCAAAAGTAGGAATTGAGGAGCTTTAACCTGCTGGTTACGCGGAATGGACGACACTCGTTCGTAATGTAGATGGAACTAACAGTTCTGGACAGCCACGAACCTCGGTGGGGCAAAACCGTTCTTCACTTGGGCACATCACATGTCAGGAGCAGGCATCGTCGGCATCGAGGAGGTCTTCCGAATACGGGTCGCGCATGGGTAAGATCAACAGAGAGCCCCACATATCAGTTGATCACGTCTATATGGCGGTAGGTGGCAGAGATCATGTGGCTGGGGACTCGCAGAAATGTACGAACTGAAAAGCATTTTAGAGCTGTATTCTGCAAAAGTAAATAATAATAAGTTGGAATTGAGGAGCTCCAACCTCCTGATTACGCGGAATGGGCGACACTCGTTCGTAATGTAGATGGAACTAATAGTACTGGACAGCCACGAACCTCGGTGGGGCAAAACCGTTCATCACTTGGGCGTCACATGTCAGGAGCAGACATCGTCGGCTTCAAATAAGTGGTTCAGAGCGGAATTACTATGAAAAGAGTTTCTAATGCTGTGTACATATCAAATCGAATAAGAGTTTTGGCGCGTCACCGTAAAGTTAAATATACGCATCGATCGAGAAAATGAGCGCATCTGCGCATCCGCGATTTGTGAGAATTGGCGGATCGGCGCATTCGCGATTTGGGAATTTAGGCGCGCCACGTCACTCTTGTAACCGCGATCAGTTGAACGCGGTGCGTGCCAACGTGCGGCTTTCGAAATCGGCTTTCGATAAGATATGCAAAATTACGAAAAGGAAATAGGAGAAAAAGAAATCAAAGGCACGTTGACACGCGCCGCGTTCAACTGACCGCGGTTGCTAGAGTGACGTGGCATGCCAAAAATTCCAAATCGCGGATGCGCCGATGCGCTAAAGCTCCTATTCAATTTGTTATGCCATACCCAACTAAATGAGAATTTTGGCGCATTGGCGTAAAGTTAAATATACGTATCGATCGAGAAAATGAGCACATTTGCGCATCTGCGATTAGAGAGAATTGGCGCGTTTGCGTAAAGGATAAGATACGTGTTAATCGGAAGGTGAAAGTATTGGCGCATCCGCGATTTTGGATATTTGCCATAACAGATATCGGCTTTCGATAAGATATGGAAAATCACGAAATGGAAAGCGAAAAAAAAGAAAGCAACCGCACGTTGACACGCGCCGCGTTCAACTGACCGCGGTTGCTAGAGTGACGTGGCGTGCCAAAAATTCCAAATCGCGGATGCGCCGATGCGCTAAAACTCTCATTCAGTTTGGTATGCCATACCCAACTAAATGAGAGTTTTGGCGCATTGGCGTAAAGTTAAATATACGTATCGATCGAGAAAATGAGCACATTTGCGCATCAGTGATTTGGGAATTTTGGCGTGCCACGTAAAGTTAAATATAAGTATCGATCGAGAAAATGAGCACATTTGCGCATCAATAATTTGGGAATTTTGGCGTGCCACGTCATTCTTGTAACCGCGATCAGTTGAACGCGGTGTGTGCCAACGTGCCGCTTTCGATATCGACTTTCGATAAGATATGGAAAATCACGAAATGGGAAGCGAAGAAAAAGAAAGCAACCGCACGTTGACACGCGCCGCGTTCAACTGACCGCGGTTGCTAGAGTGACGTGGCATGCCAAAAATTCCAAATCGCGGATGCGCCGATGCGCTAAAACTCTCATTCAGTTTGGTATGCCATACCCAACTAAATGAGAGTTTTGGCGCATTGGCGTAAAGTTAAATATACGTATCGATCGAGAAAATGAGCACATTTGCGCATCAGTGATTTGGGAATTTTGGCGTGCCACGTCACTCTTGTAACCGCGATCAGTTGAACGCGGTGTGTGCCAACGTGCGGCTTTCGATATCGACTTTCGATAAGATATGGAAAATTACGAAAAAGAAATAGGAGAAAAAGAAACCAACCGCACGTTGACACGCGCCGCGTTCAACTGACCGCGGTTGCT
The DNA here is from genome assembly GCA_963978905.1 of Trichostrongylus colubriformis. Lineage (NCBI taxonomy): Eukaryota > Metazoa > Nematoda > Chromadorea > Rhabditida > Trichostrongylidae > Trichostrongylus > Trichostrongylus colubriformis. The sequence goes on from OZ022259.1 coordinate 4,580,201, forward strand.
AGAGTGACGTGGCATGCCAAAAATTCCAAATCGCGGATGCTCCGATGCGCTAAAACTCTCATTCAGATTGGTATGCCATACCCAACTGAATGAGAGTTTTGGCGCATTGGCGTAAAGTTAAATATACGTATCGATCGAGAAAATGAGCACATTTGCGCATCAGTGATTTGGGAATTTTGGCGTGCCACGTCACTCTTGTAACCGCGATCAGTTGAACGCGGTGTGTGCCAACGTGCGGCTTTCGATATCGACTTTCGATAAGATATGGAAAATTACGAAAAAGAAATAGGAGAAAAAGAAACCAACCGCACGTTGACACGCGCCGCGTTCAACTGACCGCGGTTGCTAGAGTGACGTGGCATGCCAAAAATTCCAAATCGCGGATGCTCCGGTGCGCTAAAGCTCTCATTCAATTTGTTATGCCATACCCAACTAAATGAGAGTTTTGGCGCATTGGCGTAAAGTTAAATACACGTATCGATCGAGAAAATGAGCACATTTGGGTGCTACTGGAGTTGGGGGGGGGGGGCCAGCGCACTGTGCTCTGCGTCTCTAACGCAGGGATAGAGCGCAGAGAAGCCATAGCGCTAGCCGAATCGGCTTCGAATACTGCATAGAAACGATTCTAATGAAGCAAATTCGTGCTTTTTTTCCATCCTATGTTAGCCTAAGCCTTGGGGAAGGAGATTCCCTTTCCCTAGGCTTAGGCGAATATGCGAAAGTGGTTGTTTAGTCTAGTTGAAGTGAATTTCTCGTTATATTCTGATGGAGGATAGTTTGTTTTTTCAGTTAGTTAGCTGTATCTAGGCATAAAATAACCTTGAGAGTGTCTATAAACAGAAATTGGGGGCAACTTATGCTTTTGTCGAGTGGCCCCCTCAACTCCAGTAGCGCCCACATTTGCGCATCAGTGATTTGGGAATTTTGGCGTGCCAGGTCACTCTTGTAACCGCGATCAGTTGAACGCGGTGTGTGCCAACGTGCGGCTTTCGATATCGACTTTCGATAAGATATGGAAAATTACGAAAAGGAAATAGGAGAAAAAGAAATCAACCGCACGTTGGCACGCGCCGCGTTCAACTGACCGCGGTTGCTAGAGTGACGTGGCATGCCAAAATCCCAAATCGCGGATGCTCCGGTGCGCTAAAGCTCTCATTCAATTTGTTATGCCATACCCAACTAAATGAGAGTTTTGGCGCACTGGCGTAAAGTTAAATACACGTATCGATCGAGAAAATGAGCTCATTTGCGCATCTGCTATTTGAGACAGTTGGCGGATCGGCGCATCCGCGATTCGAGAGAATTGGCGCGTTTGCGTAAAGGATAAGATACGTATTAATCGGAAGGTGAAAGTATTGGCGCATCCGCGATTTTGGATATTTGCCATAACAGATATCGGCTTTCGATAAGATATGGAAAATTACGAAAATGAAATAGCAGAAAAAGAAAACAACCGCACGTTGGCACGCGCCGCGTTCAACTGACCGCGGTTGCTAGAGTGACGTGGCACGCCAAATCGCCGATGCGCTAAAACTCTCATTCAATTTGGTATGCCAGCTGGAGCACACTACTGCGCATCACACATGGAAGCATGCAAAGTCAGCGCGTGTATCGAACTCTCTCATCCCGTCACACACTCTCACTCTCACCCAAGCCCGTAGGCCACGCCCTCTACACCTCAAACTTGGGTAGTTAAACCAAAGGGTGGACACACAGATATACAGACTCACCAAACTCCTGTTTTATATATGAGGTATGATATCCCGACACCTGGGCTCTTTCCGAACGAACTATAGACATTTCCATCTAAACACCGAACATTTTAATGCAGTCCCATCAACAGTGTCCACAGTGTGCGGAGTGTGACATGATCCAGTAAAGTGGTGTGCAGTAAGGACACCTTCTACACAATAACCGATATTTTCAATCAATATTGATCGGTGACGCATGTTGTTGCAGAATTTCAACTTTTATAAGGGCACTTAATCAATAGTATGGTCCATGAGCCGTTCCCAGCCTTCTGCACAAAAACCGATATTTTCACTCAATATCGATCGGTGATGCGTGATTTTGTAGAATTTTAACTTCTATGAGGGCACTCACTCAGTAGTATGGTCCATAAGCCGTTTCCAACCTTCTGCACAAAAACCGATATTTTCAATCAATATCGATCGGTGATGCATGATGTTGTAAAATTACAATTATTATGAGGGAACTTAATCAATAGTATGGTCCATAAGCCGTTTCCAGCCTTCTGCACAAAAACCGATATTTTCACTCAATATCGATCGGTGATGCGTGATGTTGTAGAATTTTAACTTCAATGAGGGCACTCACTCAGTAGTATGGTCCATAAGCCGTTTCCAACCTTCTGCACAAAAACCGATATTTTCAATCAATATTGATCGGCGATGCATGATGTTATAGAATTTCAACTTTTATGAGGGCACTTAATCAATAGTATGGTCCATAAGCCGTTTCCAGCCTTCCGCACAAAAACCGATATTTTCAATCGATATCGATCGGTGATGCATGATGTTGTAAAATTTCAATTATTATGAGGGAACTTAATCAATAGTATGGTCCATAAGCCGTTTCCAGCCTTCTGCACAAAAACCGATATTTTCACTCAATATCGATCGGTGATGCGTGATGTTGTAGAATTTTAACTTCAATGAGGGCACTCACTCAGTAGTATGGTCCATAAGCCGTTTCCAACCTTCTGCACAAAAACCGATATTTTCAATCAATATTGATCGGCGATGCATGATGTTATAGAATTTCAACTTTTATGAGGGCACTTAATCAATAGTATGGTCCATAAGCCGTTTCCAGCCTTCCGCACAAAAACCGATATTTTCAATCGATATTGATCGGTGACACATGTTGCTGTAAAATTTCAATTATTATGAGGGAACTTAATCAATAGTATGGTCCATGAGCCGTTTCCAGCCTTTTGCACAAAAACCGATATTTTCAATCAATATTGATCGGTGACACATGTTGTTGTAAAATTTCAATTATTATGAGGGAACTTAATCAATAGTATGGTCCATAAGCCGTTTCCAGCCTTCTGCACAAAAACCGATATTTTCAATCAATATTGATCGGTGATGCATGATGTTGTAGAATTTCAACCTCTATGAGGGCACTCATTCAGTGGTATGGTCCATAAGCCGTTTCCAGCCTTCTGCACAAAAACCGATATTTTCAATCAATATCGATCGGTGATGCGTGTGTTGCAGAATTTCAACTTTCATGAGTGCATCTCCTACCATTCCCCACCCAACCCACACTTGACCCGACCTTTCCCGCTGATGAGCCGACCTTCCGTTGGATCGGGTACATGAGCCGTTTCCAGCCTTCTGCACAAAGCCGATACTTTCGATCAATATCGATCGATTCAATCGATATCGACAAAGTCGATGTGCGTTCTGTACATCCCCCATTACGCCTCACCCAGCCAGCACTTGGCTCGACCTTTCCTGCTAACTTCTGAGGGTCTGTATAGTGTCACGTACCTCAAACTTGGGTAATTGAACCGGACACACACACACACACACACAAACGGACAAACCAAACTCCTGGTTTATATATAGGGTATGATAGTACTGATGGTTTTGATGCCATCCTTCTCGAGCAACACGAGCATTTCGTCGTTTGGAGTGAGGAAAGTCTTTCTGGTGAAGACTTCTTGAGGACCATTCTGAAAATGCAAAATCTGATACGATCTTACTAGTATAATCGTTTTGATTATTGAAAAAATCGATCTGTTTCAATTGTGTGTTGAATACCGTGGGTGCAGTAATTTGGGTTGAGGAGGGCAAATATAGTCCATTTCGAAGAAACTGATTGGGCGTGTCCCACGGACTTAGGTGAATGGCGAGAGCGAGAGTACGTGGCGAGAGGGAGAGTGTGTGGCGGGGTGAGAGAACTGAGAGAGTTTGACACATGTTCATACAAGTCCGTAGGACACGTCCAATCAGTTTTTCTGAAATGGACTGTATGTGTTAAAAGAGAAGCAGAGTTTTGTTGTGCCATTCATCTTAAAAGATGCGCTCTAGCTTCGGGACAGGTGCGCCATATTTGGCTGTCACCGTTGGTTTGAACTCCACCTTCATGTGGTAGACTAACACAACCGAAATTCAATTCAAGGAATCGTCCGAGGAAATTTGAGTTCTCCTGTTACCAATATATGTCTATATTCGTGGTGTAGTTGCATACTACGGGTCAAGTACAAAGTTCCACGCGAAAAACGAGAATGTGGCTGGAATACAGCTCCTCAAGGTGTCCCACGAGACAGAACGTCCGTGGAGGCGTGGCCGCGAAAGCTTCAAAAGCAAAGAGGCGACGGTCATGAGGTCAGCAACGAAATTTGAATGGCGCACTTCCCGAAAACGACTGTTAGAGTGTTGCTCTGCGAGAATTCAAATCAGCTGCGAAATTCTTCGGGTTATTCGATATTTGCAGTGGAGTAAATTTCTTGATTCCTCTCGTGTTTCTGTTCATGTACTGCATGTAGTAGTGTGGTTTTGAGAGGAACTTCGAGAGGAAGATGGAATTCCCGTGGGTGATTCCTTCAAACTGAAAGGACCGATCCAGTATTGTGGAGACTGCGTATTAACTTTGCATCTATATCCCCAGAAACGTATGCTCTAGGACAGAAAAAACACATGACACGTGACCCATGGATCGCCGCACCTAGCGCGTCGCTGCCGGGAACTGCGACGCGAATTTCTTGTTCGATGGCGTACACCTCTAGTTCCATACATCACAGATCAAGATAGCTCGCTCAACTCATTCCACTTCTTTGGCTTCTACCGAATTGCCTCTCCCATAGCCGTTGAAGAGGGTCAAGTCTCCGTTGAGGAATCCTCAACGGAAGGCACTCGAAACTGCACTCGTATGGTTGAGTTTGGAGGAAGTTATGACCATTTGAAAGGAAACACCCCAAAATTTTACGAAATTCTCCTCAAGTGGAAACCCATATGGAGAACTACGCAACCAGAAACACCCCAAAATTTTACAAAATTTTCCTCAACTGAAAACCCATATGGAGAACTACGCAACCATTAGGGAAAACAAGCGGCCAGTAAATAGGTCCAAGGGAGTTATTGAAAAAAATAGCTTACAGCTGTTCGAAAGATGGGCTCTATGTAAGGTATTCAAAAGTGTCCAAATTTAGTAGAAGATACCGCGCTCCATCGTGATCGTCGCGACGCAGCCCCAGTAGCGACCCGCGATCAGATGGGGCGCTGTGGAGCGTCTTACATGGCTCTTAATTAGCTTTTCTTTTAACTTCTAACTTTTCTATTCTTTTTTTTCATCCTTTATCTCAGCCCCATGACTTGCATGACTATTATACCTTCTCCTTTGCCATTAGAGGGCGAGCACATTACCAGTGGTCGGCAACGCTTTCGTTCCGGAATATAAATATTGGGATCGTTGGGTTCTTATTTTAGACGACTTGTTTTGGAATACGTGTACTGAGTTGTGTCAGATTCTTAATTCTCTCTCTTATCAGGATTTTGCTTTAGCCTCAGTGTTTTTTTTTTACTATAGGCTCTTTTTTTTCCTAGTGGATCGCACTGACTTGGTGGAAGCCACAAAAGAAGCGGAACCTGGAAAAAGGGGGTCGTATTGACCTTTGAGGGGGGGGGGGTGGTCGTATTTTCTGAAGATTTTCCGCAACTGGACGCTCAACCCTAGTTGAGAGTGGAAATATCTAAAATAAAAACCGACCTGAACAATACTCGTAACCTGTTGTACATTGACGAGCTTTCCGTTCTTCAAAATTTCCTGTGGCAAATCACCCAAATAGAACTCGGGTGAGCAGAACTGCATGAATTCTTCGCCGTGTTTCTGGAAGTGATAGAGTGCTAAGTGTTCATTTGCGAATTGGAGATTATTCTTGGCGCATATCTTCCGGCTCATATCAAGTTTCCGTAAAATCTCAGCATGGAAGTTATCGAAGGTGACCGTATCCTTGAAGTTGAAGTTCGGAGTGGCTGAAGAAAGTGGGGTTATTTTCAATTGTATAAACGGAGCAGCAATCAGAAGCCATCCAGATTAAAACCGATCCCCCCACACTTGAGAAAATCGTCCACGAAAATTTGAGTTCCTCTCTCACCCATATATTTACGTTGCATTTGCTCACTAACGGCCGCGAGCAAAATTTTACGCGAAACACAAGCATCCGCTGGAATAGAGTTCCTCAGCGTGACATGCGACAGTGTGGGACGTCCAAGGGGAGCGGCCACGAAAGCTCCAGGAGCAAAATGGTGACCACCACGTGTTTAGGGTCGCAGAGTGAGAGGCAAATCAACATTGGGCGCGAATATTTGAATCGCGCTTTTCCCGCTAAAGGCTATTCAAATGTTGCCTGGCAGGAAATTGAAAAAGCTGCACAGTTCTTCCAGTTTTTCGATTTCTGCTCCGGTAAAGGGAATTTCTCGGTTTTTTCGTGTTTCTGTTCATGTACGAGAATCTATTATAAGAGTGATTCTGAAAGGAGCTGAGATCATGGGATTTCCGTGGACGATTACTTTAACCTGCTTACCTTTCACTTTGGCGGCGACGTTTTCAACAAGAGACATGAATTCGTCAGGATCCATATCTCCCATTTTGTCGGCCAGTCGCTCTGCATATTCGACAATATTCCTTCTGTATCCGGCTGCACCACCGAACACCTAATCAATCATTTTCATAAAAAATGTGGGGCCGCTACCCTAAAGCAATATGCGGCCACACCATCCTTGCTAATTGTCGCGGCAGCCCTCATTCTCACATATCCCACCACATACCGCGCGCGATGCCTCTCGGAACTATTCAATAGCCGCGATTGGCGTTCCTTATAGCACGAAATTCAAGTGTTTTATTGTTGTGGGAGTTCAAGAGAATTTCCGCTATTTTCAATACGAGCAGAAACTTAGATCCTATAAGCTGGAAAAGGAACTCACCTTGTTCATGCGACCCATTTGACGTTCTGTCAAATTCCCCAGATATTTGTGGGATTTGTAGTCACCCTTTAGACAATCTCGCAGCAGCGCTTGTTTGCCTAGTTTTGGCATACCTTTTTGTAATAACGAAGAATACAGTTCCCTACAAAAATTCTTTTAGTTTCCACGGAATGGGGCTTAGTACACTACAGAAAAAAGACACTAACCGTTTATTCGGATTCGCTTGAAAAAAGCTTCCATCCTTCTGATTTATGAAGACCGTTTTTCCCTTTCTTCCCGCTATCTTCACCGATTCGGCATTTTCAACCGACTTGAAGAAAAAGTCCGGATCTTCCATCCTGTTGAGACTCCTCACAATTTTTGAGGTATCCTTGATTGAGCCATCTCCTTTGTTCCGCTCCAGAAACTTTTGGAAAGTTTCCCTGGCTTTCACGTCGGTCATACCGCTGGCAATTTCAGCAATTCTCTGCTGTTGTGCTCGTTCAATCACTCCCCACGCGGTTTTTGGCTGCATCAGAGTGTTGGTGAAAAAAAAGGTACTGATGGAAAATTGCACCACATCCAGCGTCGTTAGGTTTCCATTTCGATACTTGTCGATGAGATTTGAAACATTCAAAATAATCGTGAAGCTATCGGCGCCGACAGTCGTGAACATGAGAACTGTAGCTAGAATTCGTTCTGTCTGGGAAAAGATTCGGCCGGATGCGGCTCCTGCAGCAAGTCGCGCTGTAGCGAGTCCATTGATAAAGTGCAGAGGTGCAGCGACAGTTGCCATAATAAGTAAAACGCTTTCAAGGTCGTTTAGGTTTTCTGAATGAACTATTTTATCCGCAAGACGCTGTATGCCTCGACCGGTCCCCCATACTCCAGCAGTTCCCGCGGTACCTAGCAAAATTGGAGCGGAAACGAATCCAACCGGTGTGAAGATCGTGGCCACTCCTATTGTTAATGCAGTCACAGATGTCACAATATCTGTCGTTCTCGCAAACCTACTGCTGAAGTCACATGCCGGCGAAGTGCCAAATTCCACATCAGTTTGCTCGTTGGGGTCGAATTTGTAGGCTCCAGAAGTGTCACAGGTGTAGATGAGCCGCGTCGGAAAGCAGTATTTCATCATGGGGAGACTGTTGTTTTTCTTCCAATCCTCCGCGGACTCGTAGACCCTGCATGCTGTGTCGATGTACCGAGAAGTATTATGGCGACTGTCCCAAAGAAGTCGGAAGAGAGGCACCTTATCAATGAAACTATTGAAAAAAAGTACAAGATGAGCCTAAACAATATGGTTACAATGTTCTTAGGGCTAAGGTTTTATTCTCGCATGTGTCGCCGTGCTTTGTATGCTTTACTAAGGTTACATCCTTGTCTACTATAGCACGTCACTATCCTCCAGAAGATTTTGCCGTTTGATGCACTGGTGCTATTCTAATGATGTGAGGGGGGAACATTTTGGATATTGAAAATTTTGTAAACCTGCTGAAAGCGTATTAAACATTGAACACTGACATGTTTTTACGTAACTGACGTGTCCACAAAGTGCCGAAGGTGTCGTGTACCCCCCCCCCCCCTCCGCAATATGGAATTCCTTTGCGGCATCAGTGTTGTTCTTGCTTCAAACAGCTGAAGGTGACCGAAGATGGAGCCCTCTAGACGCCGAAAAGGGTCAGCAGTAGTAATTAAGCAAGAGCACCGGTTCTCACCACGGGTGTCACACTCGTAGTCAATTTACGGAACAACATCCACTTGTAAGTTGTATGCGAATAGGATGAAGAATGAGCTTCGGCGCCAATGCGTAAACTAGCACCGAGAAACAGGTACCATATACTTGACCAAATCCCTAATTACTCCACCGGTAAAATTTCAGCAAAATTACCTTCTTAGATAATTGCAGGGACGATATAATGGAATTTGACATGGATAATCACTCCATAAAAAGGCGTTGTGAAAGTACAAAGCCGAATAAAGTCACAGTCTGATATTTATATCCTCATATCCTTCATATTTTTCCTCCACATTTGCAAATATACTTTTGGCCACTGAAGCTTCGGCGGAGCAACAATTTTCTATGACCTGAGAAAAGATGATACCTAGTGGATACGGCCCGGCAACCCATGGTATTGCACAATTTGAACAGTTGACATGTTATGGTGTGCACCCTTATGTCACGAATTGCAACGCGGTGTGTCTCAAGCGAGGCAATGCGGATGAGCTGACAGTGTCGTGTTTTTGGATTCCGAGGCAACAACAACTCTACTGTGTATGGCGTCCCAAGCATTAGGCGCGCATAGCTCGCACACACCGCGAAGCACGCCGCTAGTCTTGGTGCGAAATCCTAGCATAGGGGTACACACCCTACAAAATAGTCTGGCCATGTGGGAGAAAAAGCAGAAACTCGGTGCATTCCGTTACGCGTTAAAGTGTACGTTATTGACACGTCAATTCGAGGACATAAATTTTGTATTGTTTAACTTTTGAACGGACACGCATACAGACCATTCCGGAGCGCTTGATAGGGCGTGGCCTACGAACTTGGATGAGAGCGCAGCGGAGTCAGAGCTTGATAGTTGTCCGTCAAACAGCTGATTTCGGCTGTATTTATTTTGCCAACTTCTGCTGTTTCCATTACTATAATATTTTGCATAACGACGCTGATTTCTAGTGAACTAAGTGAAATTTTTATACAAGTGACTCAATTTGCATACATCGTGCCCGTTTAACTGTAATCGTCATTTTAACACGATATTTTTGCTCTTTTGTAATCGTCTTTGGTTGTTCTGTTTCCCTCAGTATCCATCACAGTGATTCGAAAGTTTGACTGTTGTCAGTAGAGACACTAGCGACACCGTTTTGAATAATGGACCGATCGAATAAATGAATAATGAATAATGCCCATCGATGGCATCGTGATAAAAACCGAGTCCAAGAGAAAAGAGGTCATCAAACTTGAGGGAGGAAACCACAAAATAAGCATTACCATGAAAAAACATGCTTTATATAAGTCCTACATTCATAACAGTGCCCGCTAATGTTTTTACAGACAACAGATAAACTTTCAAGTAACTGTGATGAAATTGAGTGAAATATCTGCGGAATAAACAAAGAATAATCAAGGGCGATTATAAAAAAGAAAAATTCGCGTGAAAGTGACGACTACAGTTAAACGGTTCACAATGCATACAAATTGAGTCACTTGTATAAAAATTCACCTAGCTCACTAAAAATCAGCGTCGTTATGCAAAATAATGGAAATAGAATAGAAATGGCAGAAGTTAGCAAAATACATATAGCCGAAGTCAGCTGTTTGACAGACAACTTTCAAGCGACTTCGCCGCGCTCTCATCCAAGTGCTTAGGCCACGCCCCATCGAGCGCTCCGAAATGATCTGTAATTCAGCGGTATGTAACATGAACCCGAATCTCTTTGTTATTGATTTTTGAGGAAAATCTTTTTGCTGCTAAAAATCTCTCGTTTTTCTCCGAACAATTGAGGGTTACTCTATGTATCAATTTGGGTTCTTTCACTCTAGCCGCGTTCATACTCAGTGATGGTAAGGCGTGTATGCGTTCACAGATAATGAGGCAGTATGACACTGTGGAGGAGCGGAGACGCAGAGACAAGCAGCCACACTCTATCGCCTGCAGCGGAGAGTATGGACGTGGCCTTAGACTTGCGCAGATATCCACAAGCCTATAAACGTCTTCTCCACAAATGAATTTTAGAAAGAAATCACATACAAAACAAATTCCAAAAATAAAGTGTAAGAAAGAAGCTCCGTATAACTTCACTAGATTTTTTTAAGTACATGAAATGTGTGGTACGTTATGGACGCGTCAGTCATGTAGAGACGTGTTGTTGTTTAATAAACGTTAAGCAGCAACTCGTTTGACACATCAGTTATGCAAAGTCCAACCGTTTAATCAATATCTCCCCCCCCCCCCCCCCTCTTCCCGAGAGGATTACAGTGAATCGTATTCCAATGTGGACGCGTAGGGAAAATCCAATGGGTGCAACCCTTTGAAGAATAGCGGTGTTCAAACGTTCATCAAATTAATGAGGGATTTTTTTCCATTGGGACCCCGTCACTGTGTGCTGTATATTTTGCAAGTATGGGCATGCATGTGCATAAGAACTGCGTGGGTCTCACTTCCATTCTTTATGGTGGACTGCGACAAATAGTGTGAATCACATGCTCACCTGATACTCTTTCTCTCCCTCTTTGCAGAAGACGAAGATGAAACCGAGTCGAAGATGCTCCTCTGGCGCCTTCATGTATGTCTCATGAATTTTCTCGTAGATTTTTTCGGCAAAAGCACGCTGTTCTGTACTGTACGCGTCCTCGAGGTTATCGACGGACTCAGTTGGTGCCCCTTCAATTAACAATGTATTAGGTAGTCTAAAAAGTCTTTTCGTATTTTTAAATACCGCTTTTTCCCTCAAAACTGCTTTCCAGAAATTTCTTCTGTACATATATATGTAGTACAAGTCCACACGCATCTATAGGTATTGTTGTCTTCCATCTTCCGGATAACCCTTTTCGGCAAAATAAATATATCAAAAGTCACCTCATTTTTTCCAATTTTTTTTCTTTGAATGGCGTTAGACAGGGAAAGGAAAAGGTGATAATCCGATGGAGCAAGATTAGGGCTATAAGGCAGCAATTTTTATCCAAGCTCGAGAATTTTTTAAAAGAAAAAATTCAAAAAAATTTTTTACCACTATGTGAAGAAATGACTCGCCAAAAAATTCTCGAGCTTGGATAAAAATTGCTGCCCCATCCACCTTATAGCCCTCATCTTGCTCCATCGGATTTTCACCTTTTCCTTTCCCTGTCTAACGCCATTCAAAGAAAAATTTTTTTATAATTTTTGTATTGAAAATGAGGTTGACCGTTGATATGTTTATACTGCCGAAAAGGGTTATCCGGGAGATGGAAGACAACAATACCTATAAATGTGACTTGTACTACATGTGTATGTACAGAAGAGATTGCTGGAAAGCAGTTTGGAGGGAAAAAGCGGTGTTTGAAAATCCGAAAAAACTTTAGACTACCCAATATTTGGTGAGGTACGAAGGTTGAAGTTGGGAATACTATGTGGGCAACCTCTACGACCCTTCAACACAGTAATATGCCTTCACATGACAAACAAGTCGAAAAAAGGGAATGTTGAGTAAAATTTCAAAAAATTATCTCCCAGAAGGAATCTCCTCGTGCGACCTCTAACTTTAGCCCAAACACCGCCCCCTCGACCGCGGCTTTGAGGAGCTCTATCCTAGCCGGATTTCCACTTTTTCATGTGAAACTTTACATGTGGCTCTTATTAGGGGTGTACAGCATACATATATGGGTAACAGAAAAACTCATTTTCGTGCACGACTCCTTCAAGTGAAAGAATTGTCGCGAAATTTCTGTTGAGTACTGGAAACAGTACAGACAACAGTCTTAATCTATGAAGGCGGGAAAAGAGGAAGATAGGTATCTAATTCCTGGCTCAGCCTAGATGAGAAATTAGAGAAATGGTAATTTCACAATTCCGCAATTTTCACATTTTTGATAGCTGCTGATTTTCGCCGCAGCCAACCTATTAGCAATTTTCACTTTTTTCCTATCGACAGGTATCTAATCTTTTTTTCCGCATACTCCACAATTCAGCTGAAATGCATATTCCATCACTATGAACGCTGCCTTATGTTCTGAAGTGTTCTGGAAACGTTAGTCGCGTAAAGGCATGTTTGGAAGTCTTGTTGCCACCACCGAAATGCACGACGCCGAAAACTTGTACCCGCTTTATAAAAATGTCCGGTCCTTCATTTCTTCATCGAAATTCGTTTTCCATTCCTAACAAACCCACACTATTGTGGAATCGAAAATTGGAAAAGTTGTCATACCGTAAATAGCAAAGCAAATTTTGCTGATTCGAAGTTCCCGCGACAAATCTTCCATGTCATGGAATTGAGATCCTTCAAACTGCAGATAGATGCTCTGCTGCATTGCTGTGGCATTCTTCTTCCATTTAATCACATCGTCATCATCCCAGGATGAAGGCAATTCACCGCCGAGCGTGTTGCCCATTTTGTGCCCGTGTCATAGGCCTGCAATATGGATGAATCATTGGAACGCATTATAACACGATTTCCTTTGAATCAATGTTGAGGATACCCATAGGAAGCACCACTTCCAGAAAAATATCTAGGTTCATATTAAAAGTGAGAACTGATTAAAGGAGCCACTACTAAATAAAGCTTGATCGGGAGAAATCCCATGTTTGTCCTTCCTACACCAAGGAAGCCTTGTGTGTTGAGTATAGAATGGGACACACGGATTTCGACATTGACCTGCGACCCCTGCTTGCGTGCCAAGAAAACACTCTTCAAGGAGACGAGCCAGTACAGCTTTACTGGATGAGAATTTGTAAAGCGGAGTAAAGTATGGTATGGAAGTAAAAAAAATGGGGTTGGGTACTTAAAAAACCTGCTGAAAAGTCTCCAAGAAGCCGTTTTCACAGAGGTACGGCGACCGCGCATTAGGCCGCATTCATACTTTGCGCGGGTATGGTGGATGCGTTCACAGGCAGCGAGACAACGTGGCACGTGGCAAGTGCAGAGACAACATAGGCAGCGAGACAAGGTGGCACCGGCGAAAACGCAAGGATACGTAGCCACGCCGTGCCGCCAGTACCGCAAAGTATGAACGCGGCCTTACTGTTCACGAACACGGCGACCTTCCAATCTCTCGAAATGCACTTTGAACTGTCAGTGTTGCTTGGCTTTCGCCATCATCAGTTGTCATTCTTCAGTCATTTCTTGTGTATAGCATCTATTGAGCAGTACCACTTCATGTGAAAAATGACACACTCGCCAAATTAAGGAGTAGGGCGCAACGTCAGTTAGAAGTGGGGAGGGGTAGCTGTTGGATGTTGAATAATGACAAGTTCTTACACGAATGCGGAACAGCACCATTAGCTCAACAGGATTACACATGTGTACATAGGACGTCCACAGCACATTTCTGACACATTAATCATGTAGAAGCATGTTAGTGGAGAACATCCAACAAATTGACCCCCTTTCCTTATTAGGGACATAATGGAGATTACAAACAGTTTGAGTGAAGCCGTAGCGATCGCTGGGTATGGCCGAGGCATTGATAAATCAAATAAAGCGTAGAAAGTTGGCGTCGCTGTGTCAAAGATAGGGAGTGAGTCACCACGAAAAAAAGCTGCGAAAGATTGATGGGCTGTGCATGTGTGCTATCACTCACTGCATTTCTCTGACTTGTATTTCTCCTGACCATAAAAATAAGGCAATGAACCCTTCAAGATCTGAATCCCCAAGTGGCGCCTAATCGATAGAGGTGACCACAGTGGAATATTGTTACAGTGGTGACATGGATGAAAGCATGTGAGAAGCCAAGAAAACAACTATCTCTCAAATGACGTGCATCACTAAGATTAACGTCATACCCGAAGCAACCCCATGATTTCGTGGATCGTAAGAATTGAAGATGATTTTCTGGAGGCCACCGCTTTGCTTATGAGCAAATCCTGATTTTTTGTGTGAGACAAAGTCGCTAGAATTTCCCGTGATTACCTTTGTGAGTGGATCTAACAGTTGAGGTGAAGTCCAAGCGCCTCACAAGCTACCACTTTCGATTCAATGGGACTGAAGAATCAAGGATTCAAAATACAGGATGAAGCATCTACAATTTGGTTGCTGGTGAAGAAATCTGAGAGAGGGAAAAGAGTTTAGCCCCTTTTCTCTCCCGTATGGTGACGAAATATATAAAATTGGCCACTAACAAGTTCTTTGCACGATCTCTCAGTAAATTTATTGAATGATTATTGAATTAGACCAATATAGGGCTCTTATAGGAAATTGCTCAAATAAAGGATTTCTCACACTCTAGTTAATAACGAATTTACTTTACTGCTAGAAAGAGAGAGGCAACCGCATGCAGATGGCGCAGAGTAGAAAAAGGAGATGCGCCTTATACCAGTATCTCGCACCGCGGTGTGCGACGCGATGCGTGCGAGCTACGGGTGTTACACGTATTAGGGTTCTAAGGCGAATACATTTGGGATAAGGAGCAGCACATGACAATCGCTCTAGGACCGCACATGACAATCGCTCTAGGACCTTACGATAGGACCCCGGAACTCGAGCTCCGGTACTTTTACCATCAGCCGGCGACAATGACCGCAATTGTGACAAACCTGGTGTCATTACGCTACTTTTCCGCCAGACAAATTATCCTAACTTGAGCTTAGGAGGTTTAGGTTGATTGATGATCATGTTAGAAGAGGGGTGCAGCACTGGATATGTGAGAGTGATGACCTAATTACTGCGTAGGGTGTCTTAACTACACTACGACGTGTGGTGATTTCACAGAAACTTGACAAGGATCATGTCTGGTGTAAAAGATAGTGAGTGCGCCACTCAAAGGGTTCTGCTTGGATTCCAAGTGCTCCGTGTCTGGTGCATTTTGGGTGAAAGTTGTGCTTGAAGGGAGTTGGCAAGGTCTTACAAGGCTTTATAAGGCCTGCAGACTCCCCAGAAATGGCATCGTCTCAAAGTGACGCGTTATGGGTTGTTAATGAGCACCACATATCACAAATCCACTAGATTTCGACCGATACCTAATTAGGCAGGGGATATCCCGCGAACAGAACCAAAAGATGGAATAGGATTTTTACGATTCTCATTTGGTTGTTCTTTCCTACAGTACTACTTCTGCCATCTCTACTTCGTAGGGTTCAATAGTACAAACCTTAAAATTTATGCCTGTGGGCGGCTGCATAGGTAGATTCGGGTAACAATCACTTACAAGATTATTATATTTTTGGCTGCCAATATTAAATCGATAACCATTTCTTCATTCGATTCTGTTTTAGTTGTTCTCTGAACGCTATTCATCCGATTTATTCTCAACTATACAGAAAGGCTATTCCAAGAAATGGAGAAACGGGTCCACTTAAGGTCCATGTCGGTTTCTATGTGGAAAGCCTTGGAAACTTCCGATCAACAGAAATGGTGCGTTTTTTGATCATTCGGGAAAGAACTGGTAACTGAATAGTGTGGTATTCGATCAATAAATCAATAATCAATTACTTTGCAGACATTCGACATGGATCTTTACATGTATATGAGTTGGCAGGATATTCGAATGAAGCACAATCAATCAGATTACGTCTTGATCAATGGTACTATATAAACCCAAGCGATCAATCCACTTTTTGAAGCGCAAAGTATATCATGATCAACGACCATACATACTGATTTTTAGACAAATCAATTTTGGAAAAGATTTGGTTGCCGGATTTATACTTCGCGAATGCTCGTACAGCCTACTTTCATGAAGTCACTGTCCACAACTTCAACATGTTTGTTTCGCCGGAGGGTGTTATTGCGTATGGAACCAGAGTGACGTTGAACTTAGGTGAGGTCTCTTGCACAACTTTAAGAATTACCCCCCCCCCCCCCCCGGCCTGCAACACGCGCACTTTTCGGTTAGAGCTAACACTGTCTCTTACGTGATTCAGTACTGGGAGAAATGCGATTGTCTTAACTGACCCACAAAAGACGCGCATGGACCGATATTTCCAATTGAGGGGCCTAAAACTGAAATTCCAATGTTTTATTCAGTTGATTTCAGCTTGCCATCTAAATTTGCAAGATTATCCATTGGATCGTCAGACTTGTCTTATCAAAATTATCAGCTGTGAGTGTTTACACATGCTACTCTGCGTCTCTGCCCGTTTTGCCCTTTCTACTCCATTACTTTTGCTCCAGTCTTCGTTCGCTAAGCCCTTTTTGTTTTATCTCGACATACTGCAACACTTCCTACTATACTGAGGATTGTTAAGCTGCAAATGTTGCTGCAAGCTTGCCTCAAGTTTTGCCTGATAGTCGGGGGTTCTGTGCGAGGTTATCGACCTCACTGTAACCGTGCAGTGCTGCTCGAGGTGGACTATACAATCCCAGTTCACAGTTGTGCAGTTAAAGACAAGTCGGCTTTGCAAAACAATGTTACTATCACTGATGGCACTCCCGACGCCACGGCGTCAAAACGCGAATTTCACTTAGGCTCCGACGTTTTATTTTCCGCTAAACTGATGAGTTTTGCGGGACGCTGTAGCGATCCGTAGTCATTTAGCGATATTTACTGACTGCTATTAATAATGCGGCCTGGAAACATCACATGCCAGCTGTCGCTTTTTGAGTTATCAAGGGTAAGCATGAATGCTCGATGGCCTGATGATGTGTTGTGGTAACATACATACACTCCAGTTTCCGAAGGCTGACAGGGCGTGGCCTACAGAGTTGGGTGAGAGTGTGTGGCGGGGTGAGAGAGATCGATCGATCCGTAGGCCTTGCCCTGCCAGCCGTCGGGAAATGGGCTGTATAGCGTTGAGTGGCATCAGACCGCCAACGTGAGATCCTCGTAATGGCAAACAGTCTGTTTAACACCAAGGAATTCACGGAACAGCACAAAACAGGAAGCCTAAGGGGGGGGGGCATATGAGGGAGTGCCAACATGCTTGTACGTGTCCGGCATATCAAGAACATGTATCTCACACGGTTCTTGTCCACGATTGTGGTTAAAATTGACAGGTATTTCATGTACAGCCGTCTTACTTTCACTACTGCCATCCCCCCCCCTCAGGTTGATAGCACTGCTTTCTGATCGATGTATCGATCAGAAAACATAGCTTCATTCTGACTTCCTGAAATTGTCTAAACATCTACTCGTACAATTTTTCAAGCACGTTTTCGTAAGGAAAGCTCAGTATATTCGATGATCTTCCGAATATTCGATTCACATCGATATATCGATCATTTGTCTAAAAATTATGCATACTAATGCTCCACTGAGATTATCTAAGCGCTGAACGGACGTGTTTGCGAGGTGATTGAAAGCCGATGTTCGTATTCCCTGGAGAATCACACAGCGGCGACATTGAGACTAATAGAGTACACTTTGCGTGGAGTCGATTTTCGCTCTACAGATTGCTAAGCGCTAAGATTGCGGCAGGATTATACGGCCGGTCAAGAAATGTCCCACTAAGAATGCGAGGGATGCATAAAATAATATTTTTATATGTTTCGACAAAATTTGGGGAAATTAGGTCAACATACGCCGAGGCCTAGCGGCTGACTTACAAAATGCTTAATATATACTTATCTTGCATTTATCATGGTTATTGGTAGAATTTAAATACATAGTTGAAGCCCGAAAAAAATAGTAAAACGTAGTAAAAACAAAACATTTGGTGTTGAACGACTCCATTTTTAGATGCGCCACGTACGCTGCTCCCATCCATAGTCGCAGTAGCGTAAGAAGATGCACTTTTGATCTATATAACGACTATATATATATAACGATTTTCCAACGACAATCCAGGAGACAATAGGGTGCAAGTAGCGCGTCTACGTTCTCTGGAGCGTCGTTGGAATTCGGTTCATCCAACGCTGGGCGTTTTTCGGCTCGGTGGGTGCGGCTCGGTTGAGGTCGACCGGGCCGTGGCGCCGCGAAAAGGGTGCGGCTTTCACAACCATCCGAGGGTCTACCTGCCCCGAGAACGTAAGGGACCATTTTGATTACCGCGTGGTGTGCCTTTAAGGGAGTTAGCCCGTGAACAGCTGATGGTTTCTTAGTCTTTCGAACTAGCCTGATCGTTTTTCCTTTTCGTCTAATCAGTGCGACGGGTGACCGATTCTTTGTTTCCAGCAGTTCCCAAATCATCCAATTGAGACAATCTTTCAACGAGCTCTCTTTCACAAATGGCGTCGAATTCCCTGCAGGGGCCACGGAGGCGATTACGAGCATTGCGTGTGCCATTACAGCATTACTGGGTGTCTTGAAAACATCGTGTGAGCGACAAATTCAACACAGCGTAGGGAACGACAGCACTTTTGAGACTGTTAATTCTTGAGAATATTTTCCCTCAGAATATATTGGAAATTAGCTTGGTCCAATTACCGTGAGGGAAACTAGGTTTTTTCACTGAACCGCTGTAATAAATTTTAATGGACTCCCTCCGAAAGTGACAGGATGGATGCTACATCAGAAAACGCATCATGTGTTGCAAATGACCGCCGCACAACATAGATCTGCACGGTTTGGATCGATAATTAGTGATGCAGAGCGCATGAAAGTCTACGCTAGGGTAAAACAAAAGGAGGAATGCGGGCCAATTTTTGGGAGAGGATTTCCAAATCGCTTTCTCGAAAACTGGGTCCTGATTGAACAAAGTTCTTAGCCGAGCACAATACTTCCAAATTGCAGTTCGTCATGGCGATTTTTACGGTGCGATACAGTACGAGCTGTAGGTTGAGCCATGCAGCTGAGAATAAGAGGGTCTGAAGCACGAATATTATCTGACAAAATTGGAAGGCTGGCGTCGTCGGAGCTTCGTTATGTTACTCCAAATATTTATACCAATCAACTCTGGAGGAATGGGAATATTCCCACACACAATCTGAAAGGTTTGATGCTTGAACCCGCAAAATCTTTCCATTTCGCCTGTGCGATTCCTCGTCCCAGCTTCATAGAGCATCTTTCGCTGTTCACCCTGGAGAGACATTGTTTGGATCGGTATTCACTGTGCAGTGATATACTCTAATGAACTGAGTTTTGGCCAAGACCGGAACAGATTTCTTTTTGGGTTTGCGGAAGCGTCTAATAAATTGTACCCCCACCTCCGTGAAGGCAGTGATAGCGGAATGAAATGGTCAAAATTCGAGAACTAACCCCGCCGCTCACTCTCAGAAGAGACGGATCGGCTCGAAGAAAAGGGGCGGGCTGGCATGAGAGTAGGAGCTGCTGAAGAAAACGGCTTTTATAAAGCCCGGGGGCACGCTTTCTCATCGAAAATTTCGCCACATACAGTCTTCTTGGACCCGTAGCTTCGCTATTTGCGCGACTCACTTTAGGAATTCTCGTTACCCACTTTTCCCTACTACTGTCTTTAATATGTATAACATTACTTTGTTTACAGACAATCAGACTATACAGGGCCTGATTAATTGGTCTCGTGTACGGGATGCTCTTAGGAGCCACTTTCTTGGCCGTATCGCTCTTGGCCCACGTGCGGTATGTCTGGGTGAACTTGGAAAACTGGCGCTCTATACAGGCTGTCGCACAATTGTCGAGTCTCGCTCTTGCTCGTTTTTTTTCCGGAAATTTTTCGGCACTGGTGCCGGCCGTGAGGTGAACTCTTAGCTCAACATCCGTGGAACTCATGTAATTTATAAATCAAACAAGCATTCAGATGCCGTAAAAATGAACAGAGCTTGAACGGTGGTGTCTTTTAGAAGGTCCGATAGATGCTGAACCCTTTCTTCTCCGATCGTGTTATAATTCATGGAAAACCATGCGAGATTAACCGATAATCTCCATCAATTTGTTACTCCTTCTGCTCCACGCTTCAAGCATCAGAAGCATTTAAGATCTAAAATTGTTGTCGCTCCACTATATTTGTTCTTTATGAGCGATCTTATTGAACCTTTTTCCCAATGCTTCCATTGCCCACGGCTATGTGGTTTCAACTAATTTCTTTCTAAGCTGGCGAGGCAATCTCATCAGACGCATCATTGCCTCGATGTGGAGATTCGCGGCCATGAAACATGATAGACAGAATTCCCCTGGCATACGCACAAGGGTGCAAAGCTTAGGGAGAGTACAATTTGTTTCAGTTCCTTGGAGAATCGAAGGAAGTTAATCATTACCTCCATGTTGCGCCACGTATCCGACTCTGACTCCAAAATTTCGCAGTGGTTTGAATGATCCCAATGATACAGTCTCGAAAAAAATCCCACACAACATCTATTCAACCTTGAAATCCGCACCTGGGCGCTACTCTTTTCAGCACAGCTCTACATAATAATAAAATTACGAAAATTCATTTTTAGCCCGGACCCTCTTTGCGAACATTATGTGTGGTTTGTTGTTGTTGTTGTTGTCGAGTGATAAACGAGGCGCAAAATTGAATTTGGTACGCGACCAACCGCGAATGAATCAGATTTGACAAAACAGCTCTATTGCGATCATCATTGGAATTAGATCGGAGCGCTGAGTGGCTGAGTACGATGGAAACTAGTGCTATACTAAGGACGGGGGGGGGGGGGCAGTAACCTGTTAAACGGTGCAGACTAACATGCGTTTGCACGACTCACGTGACTCAGAACCTATCTCGTAAACGTGTAGTCTTACTGTAACTGTTACCGTTCGTCATTTATGTGAAGTCATGTTTTTGTCAATACTCATTCGGTTGCCCCCCTTCCTTAGCAGAGCACCAAAATTTAATTTTTATAGTTATCTTCCTAAAATTTGAATCTGTCATGAAAACTGGATGCTCTCAAAATCTGAGACATGCTTGACAGCATTCAAGCACCAATGCCGCCTGGGCTTCACAAGATGTGTGTCATTGGCACAGAAACTTTGTTCGCGTCGGAGGTGCAGTATATAATGGGGCCTCAAAGCGGTTACCATGTCTCATGCCTTATTTGGGCATGAGACATAGTAATTCGCCTGGATCGCACCGCGTGCTACATGCGGCCAAGCCAATTTTTTAACCTTATGACATACTTTCAGTTCTTCACTGGAACAGTTACCAGTCATGAAGTTAGGTGATAAAGGTTATACAGTAACGCTCAAAAGTCTTCGGCGAAATGGTTTTTCACTTGTAACTTTTTTGTGACTGAAATGATCTAAGAGAAATTTTAGTATGTTGTACTTGGAGACACTACGTACTAAATACACTATTATGGCACTAGACGGTGTAAGTTAAGTGGTTAAATGCAATTTTTTGTTTTTGGAGTGCCATCGCTACGCCGTCCCACTGTGCCACTGTCATCAAAAGTCGTGGTCTTGCTACAGAATATTAATGTTCTCTGAGACTTGCTCGTTTTGTTTTTGTAAAGAAAGCCGTTTTTCTTGACCATGCCTTTAACTTTTTTTCGGTGGTCTTGTAGTAATTTTTTGTAAAAAGCCATGAAAAGTGTCAAGCGGCACTCAGGTAGAGGGAAATGTTGGCAATAGGTTCAGGCACCACATATTGAAATTTTGTCAAATTTGGTCAACTAGAAAGAAAGTGATAAAAAAGTTTTGGCCGAAGACTTTTGAGCACTACTGTACGTACACCGTGCTGCCATATTCCCCGCGCTGTTCACACACGCTACATGCCGGGCGGCATTTGACCACGCCCCCTTGTCCCGCCCTCTTCCCCTCAACACGTGATTTCCGCTCCATTCGGTAGGTTTTTGTGCTCGACTTCCCCGGGTGCCTACCCGTGTAGAAACCTGATTCCTCACGTCCGCTCAAGCTCCCGGTGATAATCAGATCTTACACTCCTGGTGATCATGGTGCCATACTATATATAACTGAATTTCAGACGCGCACGTGAAGGATGAGATGAACGCCACGTGGTTTTCTGACGGTCCGATACGATATAACCCAGAAATTGGTCTACCCGAGTACCATATCATATCACTAGAGCACAGTTACTGTAATGGCGTCTTTCACTACACGATTACGCCCAACTCGTCCAGAATCGGTAAGTCTGCCTTTTAATAGACAGGCTGTTTTTCTCAAAGCCGTAGAATTAGAATCCAAACCAGCAATGGTCTTTTCACAGTGAGTATACTGACATGTACTCATCCGGACGCGTCACGATTGTTGAATAAATAATCCTTAGTTGGAAAATGCCACCATGTAGAAACGCGGTTCTGAGCCGTCGATAAATCATTCATGGAACGAGGCTGTACCAGAGCTAAAGTAGGTCATAACAGGAAGGTGTATAGCCTTTGGCGCTTTCGATAATATTTAACTGTTAAGAGTTCTAATAAGCTCTCTGAAATCACAGGTTCTAGCCTCAAATGGAAGGTTTTCTGCGCAGATTGATGGTTTCCCAAGCAAGATTCCCATGGAAATCAAGCGGAAAAGGCACTCTTGTTAAGTGCAAATAAGGGAGAATCGTAGTGAATGTGAGGAAACAGCTGTTCGACGACAAATGATGGGTTTCGACACTTGTTCTTGTCCTTGAGCTAACTTGCTAGTGTGGGACTATTTGCGTCGCGAATATCGAAGTAACACACAAGAGAAATCGAGGTCCTCTATCAGAAGTAAGAGGAGGGGCAAACTGTTAAGTTTGCACAGTACATGCCTTTACGTGACTGATTTGTCAATCACGTGCTAGCTGAAAGCTTTCACATATTCACATGTATAATCGTATGAAGCTAAGGTTACTGTTTGAAATTCCTGTGAAATCATGTTACTGTTCAACGATCAACAGGTTTAACCCCCCTGTCACTACCAAAACAGCGAATTACACCTAATTCGTGACCATTCATGGGTCCCATTGTAGAGACAAAGCTCACAAGTTCATTCAGAATTCCCAACGGAACCATCAAGGCACTTCGCGTGGCGCGGTGACCTAATCGGACATTTTGCGTACATCCATGAAGGGGAGCTTTCACATAATCAAAAACGTCATCAAGTTTTTTTTTATGTGAGGAAATCCCATTAACTATGAAAAACAATAGAAAAAAGTTGAATCAAACTTCCTACAAAATGCATTCTTTCATGAACTCTCAGAATTGATTCGCTTCAATTTCAGGCGACTTTAGCTGTTTGCTAGGAATGGTCAACCTAAAACGTGCTATTGGTTTTCATTTAGTACAGGTGAGTCTCGCTTATAGGCTGAGTTGACCAGGAGTTCAATAAATAGAAACTCTATAATATTGTACTAGTTTATCGATCGAAATGTCGGTTTTGGCGATCACTGTCTATCACTCCAGTCTTAAAGACACCGCTAGGGGTAAATTTGGCAAATGGGGGGATTACGGAAGTAAAGGTGCTCAGCAATATAGCGGTAGAGAAAGAACGACATAAAACGGCGAAAAAACCAAGAAATTGGAACCCGAAAATCCCCCCTTCTCTCTCTCGTCCTCCGCGTCTCTAGTCGGAGTGGATTGGAGACGGGCCAGAGTCTGAACCACCCGGCCGCGATTGTTGTCCCGCCCCTCCACGGCGACTCCCCCGGCCGCATAACCGCATAACGACATGCCTTGCTGCGGGGTCGCCATAAGACCCCAAGCCGCGTTTTTTCATTACGATTTTCGTCAAATATGACCTTTTCTGAAGTAGAAGGTTCGTTTTTAGAAAACATGTACTCCCAGATCTCAGTTTTGCCTTACCCCTAATGGTGCCTTTAAGCTGGGCATGAAAAAACATGAGAGGGATGCTGGCTTTTCAGAGTTACATTCCCACGGCATTGATCGTGGCAATATCCTGGGTTTCCTTCTGGATCGACCGGCGAGCGGTACCGGCTCGAGTATCGTTATCGTTCACCACATTGTTAACGCTCAGCACACAGGTTGATTTTGTTATTTTACCTTATATGGTCAGAGCTCAAAGGAACGACACTTCAGTGAAAGCTGAATAAACGGAAGTATAAATGCTAAATGAGTAGCGAGGAAGTGACAAAAAATCCCGCAATGGCCAAAAACTCCAGAAATGGCCCCACCTTCAGCACTGAGGCTTGCCGAGTCCTTGTTTTGTTTTACCGCTCGGTGCATCTCCAAAAGACTGTAGTACCTGAGCAAAGAACTGCTAGCGATCGACGATATCGGTCGACGACCTTCACCTAAGACCTCTTGGTTACCTCTTCGACAACATTTCTCCTCTGGAACTATGAATCTCCCTTTCCCTCTCCCTTCTTCAAGAAATGCCACATCCTGCGGGTGAGTAGCGATCCATCAGAATTCCAATAACTTTGGATAAAGTGGATGAGACGAATATGGGAGTATTAGGTTGAACCATAAATTCTGTTACCCAATAATGAAAATAATGAAAATTTTCGAATTTAATTTTCTTTATTTGTGTCTAACTTCAGTCAGCAAACTATGTACCATTATGATCAACACTATATTACCAGCGAATAGGGAGATTATAGATGCCTCGCTTATAGAAGTCTAGGGATTTCTGGTCGATGAAAGTCTGGAGGTCGATTTTGAGACCATCGTCGTCTTTGAACTCCGTCCGTCGGGGAAGTGGGTCAGAGATCGGAATAGGTGGTAGTCAGTCGGGCCCATGTCCAGAAAATGCGGGGGGGGGGGGGGGAGCTTCGTCCAATCAAGGTCCTGGATCTTTTGACACGACAACTTTGTCACATGTGGGGAGTGTTGTCGTGGAGGAAATACTCGGTCCACTTATTTTGGTGAGTTCTGCAGTTACGGTGTCCAGTTGCCTGCAGGAGATCGGCAGTGACTGTTGTGTTGGATGGCAACAGTTCTCAATGAATAACGCCCGTTGCGCACCACCAGACGCATGGAAGGGTCTTCTTCGGGTGCAATCGCTTTTCGGCGTCGGATCTTCAGTATCGCTTGGTTTCAGCTACTGTCGACCATGGTGGTAGTTGACGAAGAAGGTCCACTTCTTGTCGTCAGTGACTGGGTTGCTGAGCCTTGCCTGATGAGGAAGCCAGGGTGTTTGTGAAGTAAAAGGAGCCGGCGGCCTCTCGTGAAATTATGGTAGATTCACTGCTAGTTGGAGCCATAGATAATGTGAATGTGTTAATCAGTGGTCCTTTACACTCGCTTTATATTACCCCACTACCAAGTATTCCACAAGCTTCCACAATTTTCCCCAAGAAAAATAAAAAGTGTGACAGAAATTATGGTTCAACCTAATAATACCGAGAACCGCCCGGGTTTCAAGCGTGTAACACTCGAATCAGTTCCAGACATTAGAGTATTGTTCTGCGTCCGTACCCCATCCCTCATTGTTTTTGCGTTTACTAAAGCTTGAAGGTTCACGTTTATATATTTAGGGCAACGGTATCAGATACGCTTTGCCGCCCGTTTCCTACGCTAAGGCCATCGATTACTTCTATGGAGGTGAGCGTTACTATTGGGTTGTAATGAAAGTTCTGGTCGGTTTTGCATGTTCATAAGATCACAATTTCAATCTGAGAGTGCGTCAATGTAAATCAACTTACATATTGTGCTCTTTGAATAGAAAAAAAGTTGCTCCTGATTACTTTCCTTGGGGTGCCACAAGGTTTTCGAAATATTAGGGAGATTCCAAAGTACTACGAAAATGGCACTTTTTGGATGACTTTGTAAAGAAATACTGTGTAGGTGGATTCGGTAGCATATCATGTGATGCTTATGAATTCAATTTATTGATTAGTTTTCGATCGATATACTGATTTTCAGTGTGTATGCTGTTTATATTTGGTGTACTTCTGGAATTTGCCATGGTAAACAGCTATATGCGACGTGCTAACAAATATAATATTATGGCTGAAAAATTACAAGCTGGTTATGGTCACAAGCATGTTGTCTGTGAGTGTCTCAAAAGTCTCGCATCAATCAATAACAGCAGTGTTTTCTAAGCATTTATGAGATAGTTCCAGCAACCGCAGAATATGATTCTGAATACGAAGAAGGTCCATTTTCAATAAAACATCAATTCGGTAGGAATCCCAGCAGTTTGATGTATAAAGCGTTACGATATTCTCGAAGAGCTTTGGCGATTGATAAAGCAGCTCGTTTCGCTTTTCCATGTAAGTGATGTTATTTTTGTGTTAAACTTAAATTGAATCGCCATTGAATGAATATACCGTTTATTCTTTCCTTGGAAGGTTGCCATCAAGCATTGATTGGAACCGATAGAGTGATCTTCTCCATAGCGCTTCCAGTAATAGACGAGTTGGACCTTCGATGAGCTGGCAGGAGTAGGGATATGGGTTCACTAGAGCAAAAAGTATACAGCAATAATCCGACAGAACACCGGTGGTGGGTATCTGGGCTCCCAGCTGGTCCATCGGTCCTTTTCGTAGCGGACCTTTGAGTTCGTCATCTCTTCCGCGCGTCTTCAGCGCGCCGCCTCGCGTCACCTGAAACCATTCTATTCTCATCGACCGATCAGATTACTGCATATAAGCTTGAATCTCTTGAGCATAGAGCCTTCAGCTCTACTACTTTTGTGTGTCTACGTAGAATATACGTATCGATTAAATGCCCGCAGCGCATTAGCGTAATATAGCCGCATAGCTATACTGACAAACTAGTGACAAACTTCAATTACTGCTGGTGTGCATAGAACAGGCTCTCAAAAGTTTTCGGCCCTAATTAGAACAAATTTGTATTGCGAAGATGGTGCGTTCATAAATGGCGCCACAAATACTCGCAACGGTCGCGAGAACCATTCCTGGATCAGTGCTCGCCGGGCCAACGAAATCTTCCCTCCATTTCGGGCCATTGAAATGGTACAGGAGTCGTTTGGTGGATCGGCTGGCCTTGCAAGTTACTGCACAAGAGAAATCGCATTTTGAACAGCTACGATTCTGAATGGAAGTAGAGGGCGTAGCTCATCACAGAAATGGGTCGATCGATGTCGAGCGCCTCATCCTTTCACCTGTAGAATTTTCCTTGGTCCCTAGGCCGTTATGAGACCGAACCACGAATTTTTGTTGTGAGCCTCTCCTAATCGAGGCGAGCACCGCCCAATGCTGGAGTGCCTCTTTCCGGAACTCAGCGCTAGACTCAACCGAGCACTCTCCTTATTGCGTAGGCTGTGCTCGAATCGAACAGGAATTTCTGCAGTAGGCTCCACGAACGTGCCTTTTTTCAAAAATCCGCATTGCTTACCTTAACCCAACTTTCCCACGTCTGGTATTTTTCCTTCATGGATTTAGGTATTATCGGTTGCCTTGACTTCACTATTCCATTTCAGCCGTGTTCTTGCTGTTTAACGTCGTCTACTGGATGTACTATATGAAGGAAGAGGAATATCACCAATAGCCATTGGCGTACGCTGTGGCGCATAACGCTTTTGCTGATTCACCTTATAATGTCCACATTTGAGTCTTTCATGTTCTAATACCCTCTCTTCTCCACCCCCCCCCCCCCTTTCCCAAGTGTTCATCATGGTTTTGGAGAAGCTCCTGCGAGTTGAAAGAATTGTGGCAGAGAGGATCTTTTTGACTCGTTCATACTGTAAATGAAACTAAATTTACCTTTCAGATCTCAGTAAAACACCACGACAAAAATGGTCGGTGATTAAGTTCAAAAAAAGCTATAATCGCTCGCACGATTCTCGTATTTTACATTCAAATAACTATCTTCATGAGATAATTCTTAATATAGCGTTCAGAGTTCGCGATTCGGGCGACTGGGCGATCATCAAACGATCAAACGCAAAGAATACGTACTAATTACTCGATTAATCGCCTGATCGCCTGATCGCCTGAATCATGAACTCTGAACGCTACAAGAATTATTTTATGGAATAACAATTGAACGTAAAATAGGAGAATCGAGCGGGTGTTGAATATAGTTTTTTTAAATTATTTACCGACCATTTTTGTATTTTGGATGCCCTTTGGCTTGTAATTCAAGCTGGCAAGCCACGAATCTTCACAGAGTAATGTTATTTCTCTCAAATGGTATTGTTACTGCGGGTTTAGACGTTGATTTTTCGAAGTTCCTATACTGTTCTGCTATAAATAACGAAAAAATCTCAATAGTGGAATGAAGTATTCTTTTTTTGTGTTTGTTGGATATGGGCCGGTATTTTGCCTTTTATTATAGAAATGTCTCGTGCTCGCAAAATGTCATCTAGTAATTTACTACAGACATGTACCCTTACGTCACGATTTCGCACTGCGGCATGCGAAGCATTGCATGCGAGCCAGGGGCGCCTGTGGAGTTGAGCCCTTCAATTAAAAAAAATACTTGCCATTATTTAAGACGTGAGATACGGTAATCGCCTCGGGACCCAATCACACACAGTGACTCTAGGCATCCGCGGCGCGAATTTTTGTCTAATGCACACCTCATGATTCCCCACTGATGTGTACTTCGAAGTGCAGTAACAAATTTGATGAAATGTGGTCAATGTGGAGAAGAAGGTACAGGGTGTACTGTGGTTTTGTCTTGTATGTGATTCAGCACCTAACACACTTCACAATACGGGGGATATATTCTACCTTCACCTACAACGGCTACAGAGGGTGACATCCATGCGATGGTATAAAATGGGATACCATTTCCTTCACTTTCCGGGTAAAAACTCTGTTAGCCAAGGAATGTGATTCTTTTGTCAGTAACAAGCCATAGAGGGGATGGGGGTTGGTCAGAGTGAAGCATGTTGAAGATTCCTCGAACGGGACGTGTGTTGTATGGGAAAAAGGTCCCGTTTTCTTCATGGAATTTTCCTCAATCCTTTTACATACCCTTGGGTATGGGGAGGGAAGGGATTCCCTGAGCGAGAGAACGTATGCCGATGATAAGATACAAAGATTCATGGAGCTCGGACATCGGATGATTTTATTCCTGCATAGTTTGCGGGTTTCTCGAAAGATCTCGGGAGTGCTAGGGACGCCATAATCATGAGACCACAGAGATAAGCATGTAATATTTAGTGTTCTACCTTTGGGTGGGTCAACGGTCCGATGTGGTCGAATCAATTTTATTCGCCACAGGAAAGGGCTACCTGCATGCTATTGATCGGTTCACATGCCCTCGTATCCTTCTGCAACGGCGTGCTTGAAGTCAGTAGACAAAAATAACTTCATCTTCCAATTTGGCTCACATCTGAAGGCTCAAATCTGCAATGAGGTACGTGTTTTTGTACTGTTAACTGTTTTTCAATGGAACTACGCGCATGGAGAGGGGGTCTCACTAGATATGGGAAGAACTTCAGCTCTCTCTCACTCTATTGGGTCAATTCCAGATCCCACCAGTCTTGAAAAAGTCAAAGCCTTCATTTGTCTAAGTCTCCTTATTTCGAGATACTGCCCCTTCAGTAGTACAACTACCCTACGATTCGGCAAATAATGATCCTTCGGGGAAAAGTCTTTTGATTGATCCATCAAGAGGGAGTCACCTTCCTCTCATCAGATGTGGATATTACGAAGGGATCTCTTTACTACACGCAGGGGTAAACGGAACGGCCAAGGAAAATCCTGCTACCCCTCAAAGTGGACGTTCCGTCTTTCCGTCAGATAGTGATAGCACCAACTTCTTGTTTTTCCGGTCATTTCCTTATCGGAAAAACTTTTTAGCCTAATGCATTGACACTTTCAAATCACGGCCTTTCCAGCCAGTATCTTCTCCTATCAAGATCTCATATCCGAACGCTTCCAGACAAAGCTTTGCTTCCAACAGTTCCTTCGAACTTGGTCTTAGGTTGATTCATAATAAATCGGACAAATGGTAGTGATGATTTCTAGAGATCATAACTCAGCAAGGAGTTAACGAAAATGGACGCGCGAGGTACCGTTGGAATGAGTATGAAAAGCTCTTCAAAGTACCGCAAAATAATCACTCCAAAGTAAATTCATTCCGCCACAATGCCGCACGATTTCAACCGGTCCAGAGACCACATCCGCAACGTCATACTATTTATATCGCTATCTGGCCAGGAACCCGCGGATATCGGCAGACGTCTGATAGAAGTTCACAAGGAGCATGCCCCCGGCAGAAGTACACCGTAGTTGTAGCATTTGAAGTTTGCGTCAGGCGACTATTCCATCGAAGACGAAAACCGCGGTTGGTGGAGCGTACACGGCGTAGAGTACTGGGAGCTGCTCGATGAAGGTACCACAGTATCCGCCGACGTCTACGTTCGTCAATTACGAGAATTGAAGGCATTGGGGGTCAAGAATTGGGGGTCCAAAGTTCGCTACGGCGGCGGTCACATGTCTACTTCCAGCACGACAACGTGTCTACTTCCACAGACCGCACTTCGCAAGATCGACCAAGGCCGAGCTGCTGTCGTACAGTTGGACCGTACTTCTATGCCCACCGTACTGCCCAGACCTAGCCCCTTCAGATTTCCACCTTTTCTCCCACAGCCAACGCCACCTGGACGGCCAAGACTTCAAAACTCGCGACGAGGCGGCACTCGGCAACTTCTTCGAGTTCCAGCTTCCGGCCTTCTGGAGCAAGGGCATCCATGATCTGCCTATACCGTGGCAGAAGGTCATCGATAAAGATGGAGTATATTTCAAGTGAATCCCTGTTGTCGTAAAAAAGTTGTACGACAATGATTAAAATTGGTCAATTTGTCCGATTTATTATGAATCAACCTAATACATACAGTCTTGGATGCGGTTCAGTTCCAACCGGGGACAGATACACCCGTTCATGATGTCTTCCAATTCTTCCTTTTCTCTGGAACTGACCTGCTGCTTTCACCTTATCCGAGGTCTTCTCCAGAAAGCACACTTCTGGTGTCCTAGTTTTGAAAGACATGGCCATCATAGGATCTATGACGACATTAACATCCGGACTTATTCCATATTCACACATGTTCGTCACAAGTACCAACAACCCTTCTAGAGGGGCTCGCATTTCTCTTAAACGTACAGTTCTTACACTGCTTTATTCTGGTCAACATTTTCACTTTATTTTTGTGGATTCAAAGCGAAGACTTAGTGATGAAGTCGAACAAAAAGCTTCGAAGCTTTTACAACCCTAGTAAGAGAGTTAGTTTTGTTTTTGTTTCGCACGGATCCTCAGACGGGAACCAAATAATGGTCAACATCCGTGCTACTCGGTAGCAAAAAGGAGAAAATACAGTATGCGTGCGAATATATCCCTATATGAACTTCTGATCTTCAAAATTTGAAACATTCATTCTATCCAATGCTGTGTCTTATGCATCACATCGATCATACTTCTTTTCTTTGTCATAGGAGGTTTTAAAAGTGAAATCTTTGTCAAGTGACCTTACGTTAGAACCGCTTCGTCTAATGCAGTGGTCTGAAAATGGCTCGGAACATTTGACTTGCAAGGATCCAGAGGTGAATGTAGACGTTGTTTAGCGTTTTCAGTATCGTTCCGACAACGATTTCGAGTAATCCAGTGATAATACAGCAGAACCAGTCGAGATTCCACCGTGTGGGGAGTATTTGTTCACGTCCAGTGTCAGTCACGCTAGGAAGTGTGAATGAAGTTCACTTGATTCTCAGTTGTAATAGTTAAGATGTACTAGACACACAGAGAGGGGAAGTGGCTTCATTATGAAGTAAATATACTTTTATACAATCCACTCATCTTCATTCTTCATCTTCTCACGCATTCTTACAGTATTATTTGACAACACTGCAGAGGACACGGTGTTGTCATGCACATTACCGATACCATAGCTCAACGTAGGATACGAAAGGCCAAGTGTCTAAGTAATTGAAAAACATTTTTTTTTGTGAGTATTGTTCGGTACCGAAGCCTCATGCCATCCTAAAGTTGTAATAAACAATGTGAGGCTCCAAAAATTTACTTGCAAAAGACTCAAAAGTTCCACAAAAGATTGCGAAACAATCTGAGCATATTGGCGAGCTCTCGGCGCCTAGCGCCTTTCTCACGCCTGAAACAAAACAGTGTATTTTATTTTACATATTAGCACCTTATGAAATGAGTCAGCAGATTTGTATCTGACTGACTCGCTGCTGCCACCTACCTATCCTACCCGGTTGCTGCAAGTGGAGCAGAAATGGTTGACCAACCCTGATCTAACCGTTAAATAGCGTGGACGTGCTATGACCGTGGTGATATGTGATATCACATTCATTCCACAATGCAAGCCACTGCAGTCATATGATTAACCGAGAAAGGTCACGTACCTCGTCTTTGCTATTTTTTCTGGGGATAATCTTCTTATTTCTAGTGCTTCCAGTATTTTTCTTTCCACTGTGTTTTCAATTGAGCGGTGCAGCACTTTCACAGTAAAGTTGGGAGGTCCCTCGTGGGTGTGTTTTTGGGCTCTATGTTTGGAGAAACTACTGTTTATATACGATGTAGGGTTTTGCAAGGCTCTGTGGTGTTCGTCAAGTCGTTTGAATAGGGGCCTTGCAAGGGAAAAATTGTCCACCAGTTGTGTTGAGGTGGTCCAGTGGTGTCTCCCCACTCTTCCGTCACAATAACTCCAGTGCAGCTTTGTTGGTGGTGTGAGTCGTAGAGCAATGAAGGGAGCAAGTGAAGTGAACATCATCGGTTCATACTGCTATATACCACGAATTTTGTTGTTATTGAAGATCGACGTTATCGTTCTGCTAGCAGTATCGCTCTTACAATTCATTCGATCAATTCTGTTTCATACAGCAGTCTTGGAAAAATCAAAGCCTACAAGCGCCTGAGGCTCCTCATTCCGATATACTGCCCCTTCAGCAGTGCAACTGCCCGGCAATCGGGCAAATGATGGTCTTCGAGGAAAAATCCCTGGATTGATTTCTTGATTGAGGAGTCACCTTCCCCTCATCATATGTATTTCGAAGGGATCCCTTTGCTACGCACAGGGGTAAACGGAACGGTTGAAACCCTTTACAACCCTAGTAAGAGAGTTAATTTGTTTTCGTTTCGCACGGATCCTCAGACGGGAACCAAATAATGGTCAACATCCGTGCTGTGCAGTAGGAAAAAGGAGAAAATACAGTATGCGTGCAAATATATCTATATATGAACTTCTGATCTTCAAAATTTGAAACATTCATGTTATCCAATGTTGTGACTTAGGCATCATATCGATCATACTTCTTTTCTTTGTCACAGGAGTTTTCCAAAGTGAAATCTTTGTCAAGTGACCTTACGTTTGAATCGATTCGTCTAATGCAGTGGTCTGAAAATGGCTCGAAACATTTGACTTGCAAGGATCGGAGATGAATGTCGACGTTGTTTAGCGTTTTCAGTATCGTTCCGACAACGGTTTCGAGTAATCCAGTGATAATGCAGCAGAACCAGTCGAGATTCCACAGTGTGGGGAGTATTCGCTTACGTGCAGTGTCAGTCGCCCAAGGAGTATGAGTTAGTCACAGTTGAGCCTCAGTTGTATTAGTAAAGATGTGCCGCACACACAGAGAGGAAAAATGACTTTATTATGAAGCACACATCTTTTTATACAATCCATCTATCTTTACTCTTCATCTTCTCACGCTCACGAAAATCAAGGGGCTCCTGCGCAATGGTGACTGCGGACTGCCATCCCGCCGGATGGCATCCTCTGGATCCAGCGAATCATTAGTTACAGCTCAAACTAAGGAAGGTCGAACCAGCTGGAACTGCGATACCGGGCTACCCGCCATGATTCCACCAACACGAAGGCTTACTCAACTTTTGGAGCACTTGCATTTTTTCCGTCTTCCGTTGGAGACTGGCATCCGTTTGCCCTAGTCTTATCTACTAGCACCCAACATTTGCTCAGTTTCGAAGGCACTTGTGAGCTTGATGCTTTTAGTGAGCTATTAACAACGGTGTTTCCGGAGCAGGGCTGTTTTTCAGTCTGTTACTCAAAATTCTTCCAACTACTTCGTCTTCTTAGACTTCCAATGCATCGATTCACCCTATATTCCAACTGCAATGCTTGACAACACACAAAGAGAAGAATGGAAAACCACAGACTCTTATCGCTATTGCTACACTGCTCTTGCTAAGTCTAAAAGATTGTTACAATTATCTTTCTGTTCTATGCTGCAGTGGAATCTTTATGTTCAGATGTTTCACCTTGTCGCCTTCTTCAGAGGCCTGAAGCTAGTTTGAAGTTTTTTGATTTGTGAACTTTTCGAACAGGGGCTTCCTCCCTCCAGTGTTTCCAGCGTATTTTTGTGATCACTTTTGGACGACCTAGTAATGAGATAACAGACTCACCCAAGATTCCACCAGCCGACATGAAGAGTCGTACATGGAGCATATTAGTTCACTGGTATTCATCTCACTTGACAGACCAGTTCATGAATTGTGATTTTTACAGCATCGAGAAATAACGACACCGAGACAGAGTGTGGAAGAAAATATTCATGTAAAATGGAAAAGACCAGCTAGCCATAGCCACGAGTGGGAAATGAGTGAAATCGACATACACGTGGAAGTCTCGTGAGGTTTGTATCGCATTGCTACATGTTTAGCGGCTTATATCATGGCTCACATGGAATCACAAGACACCTCAAGTTAAACAGGGAACGCACTGATTGTGAGACAAGAGCGTGAATGGATGAAACGTCGGTTCATTACGGACCCACACTGTGTGGAGAAGCTAGGAGCAATAATTCCCTCCCTCTTTTGTGATACGTAACCGCACGTTACGGTGCTTCATAAGGGATGGATTCGCTGCAGCTGTAAACAGGGTTGGTCTGAGTTGAGAAAAGAACAGGTTTTATCTGTTTTGTGTAGAGGAAGGTCGTGCGGTTACATATCACATATCACAACAGCAATGAAAATGAATCTCTGGGGCTTGTCCAGTTTTATGGCCGAAATGTTAAGGCGACTAATTTCTGCAATAGAAAGCTTGGCCTTAGCAGTACCTCCGTTATCTTGTGTATTACGAGCAATGTTGTTATTATTCAAATTAAAACACTTCCTCTGCTTATACATTTCGCTCTTAAATGCATTATCACTCAAAGACAGCATCAGGGGTGATGTGGTTACTGAAAAATCTCTGAATGAAGTTACTTACATGGGGAGTATGAGCCTAAGAAGACTATCTGTGACGAAAGCCCCGTGAGAAAGCGGAGTATCCGCCTCTTGACGGGAACGTCGTCCGGGTTGAGGATCAACGAGAGAAGGGGGTCTTATTTTTTGGGTTTTTGGCCATTTCCATCCGTTTTGTTTCACTGTCCTGGTACTAGGCATCTCGACTTTCAGATTCACTACTTCTTTTGCTATTCGTCCTAATTTTCCTGCCTGAATTTCATTCCGAAATTTTTATTTTCTGATCACCTTCAATATGAACATTCTTTACAATCATAGCGATAGAAGACTGATCAAGCGTTGGGAAAGGTGTGAGTAGTGACAGTCCATCCAAAACAAGTCAAACGTAAAACCCAACCTGAATCGAAACCAACAAGCCAAACAGGCTGTCGAGTGTAACAAAAAATGGATGATATCTGGAGTCGCTTCTAGCATGACTAAGATGGAGGAATTTCAATTCAGAAAACCTATTTCTAGCAGAAGAACTAGATTCCTAAAAAGCAGTATCATGGGCTCAGCAAGAAATACATTGTCAATGAATTTCCCCGCTTCCCAACACCCACTCCCTCCCCCTTCCGTTGAACCTCCATTTTTTAGAGAGCTTTTTTAGATCCTATCACATGACCTATGACATGACAAGCGCATGATTTTGAAACAGAGATGAGGGGCACCTTATAAAAAGTAACACATCTAAGAATCTTGGGAGATTTTAAGTGGTCAATCTGTCCATTCAGGCCTATATTTTTGCCTAAGCCTTGGTGGAGGAAAAGGGGGTGTCTTCCCTTTTTGGCTTAGGTGAGTGGTGGGGTGCCCCCTCCCTGCACTGCGAAGGCACCGGAGAAATTTCTAATCTGAATAAAAGGGATCACCTGTGGTACCATTCAAGTGAAAGTATGTGAGAGAGGGAGTGTGATGCAAGTTTCGAGGCTGGAAAGGTGCAGGAGTAGCTACAATCAAAAGTGCACAAGTATTCTACGAACTGAGATAAACTGATCGAATATACAGTGTTCTGCATAATTATACAGCCACCTATAAATTTTCCAAAAACTTTGTTTACAGAGTGATTCGGGGAAACTGTCTAGGTAAAAAGAGTCGCTAGTGTCGAGGTGCATTCGCGCACCAACAGCAAATTTCAGCTAAGGAATCCTGAAAATTTTTTTCGTCATTTGTTTAAGAATGACACTTTTACTATTCTGCAAAATTATACAGCCACTGAACATATTGAGACATTTGCAGTCGAAAAACAACGAAAAAGGAAAAATGTTGATTCTGCCATCATCTGGTCCTCCATTGCTTCGAATAGTCACAAATTTTGATGATCCAGATGCATATGAGGCCTTCAGAATGTTTTTAGTTCACTTACTGCCACGCTTCGATGACAGTCGCTTCAAACACCCTAACTCCTTCCGAATGGCATCTCTCGGCCTAAATTTTTTTCAACATGAAAGTCCAAGTGATTTTCCATCAGGTAGATGTCGGGGCCGTTCGTCATCCGGTTCGGAAGGTGCGCTCGGTGACGGCTTCACCATGACCTTCAACAAATCCATCGCCTTTGGATCTCCACAGTTTTGGCCAAAATGAGCGAGATTAAAGGTTGTTGGCGAAAATCTGGTGAATCTTGTGATTCTCACCCGATTGATAGAAATCAACCGCTAGAACTTCCCGAGCAACCTAACCCTTACAAAGCAATTAATTTCTTTTGTGTGCTTTCTGTAACTCCTTCAAGGTTCCCAATTTCTTTATTCATTCACTTGTTTTTTCTAAAAAGTCTCCCGCCTAATAAAAAGAACAGGCAACCAAATAAAAACGCAAAACAAGCAAGGAAATCATGGCTAGACCAGTGATCACAGTAGAGCCATCGAATAAGCATAAACTATCAAGAAACTAATTAAATTAATAGAAGGAACTACGCTGGTCACAGCCGCCTTTAAAATGTGCACCCCTGCCGAGGAATTATTTCCACGTAAAATTTAATAGAATAATCAATATGACACAGGGCATGTGCTGATTTTTTTGAAAAGGTTCCGAACTACATTTACTGCTTGTAGGAGGATAATGTGAAATGATACTTACAACTTTGTACATTTATTATAATGGCGACCGGACTCTACACGAACGTAAGCAATGCTATTAGAATAGCAACGAAATGCGGTACAGTAATCGGGAGGCTCATGGGGCTTCCGTTCATGGCACGTTGCCAGTCGGAAACATTGCCATGAATTTGCAGCTTACCACAGTCGACCACGTTTGATGTGCCAGCTTCGACAACGAGTATTACCTAAAGTAGGAAAGACTGATCGGCCGCAAACGTATCGATGGGGTTAGAGGGCTGTGTTTCAGCGGTTTCTGTTCGCTTCTACAGCAAAATTACCTCGTGAAGGAAATATGTAATCCAGGCCCATTTTTTCAAGTTTTTTTTCTGCAACATAATTTTGTCCCAACTAAAGGCCTTATATATGAAAACTCCAGGCGTGAGCAACACTTTTTGTACTGCGCCCTGCATGAGGCAAAAAGCTACCAAAGCTGCTCGAAGTACCGCTAGCTGCGAGCACAGCTTGCTAGCGCGATGTGAAAAGTGAAACAAGACTTCCATTTCAATAAGTACCTGGTCTAGTTTGGAGGCTTTAGGCACTGAGAAGGACAGGAAACCATTGAGGGTGGCATGAATCTCCTAATAGCCCAGTTTCACTGAAAAATGGGATCAAAGGAATCATTGCGGAAAGTGGGTTTCTTTATTACCCATATATGGGTGTGTACCCTTATGTCAGGATTTCGTACTGCGGCATGTCGCAAGCGAAGCAAAGCGGACGAGCTAAAGGCGCTATGTTGTTGGGTCCCGAAGCGATTACAAGTCAACTGCGTATCGCGCCCCTAGCATTACGGTGTAATCGTTCTAAGACCCAACTACCGCGACGCGCATAGCTCGCACACACTGCGTCGCACGTCGAAATCCTGTCATAACGGTACACACCCTCCATATATCCATGATGCATTTGCCAATGAGGGCCGTATGCAAAGTTTCACGCGAAGAAGTGAGAATCCGGCCAAGATACAGCTACTCAAAGTGGTAGCTGAGGGGCGGGGCCTCAGAGTAAATGCCCGCCCCGACGTCCGCCGTGATCCGAAGCGCATAGTGGGAACAGAAAGTTACGTAAACAGTCCTACTCTTGTCTCTAACCTCGGTAGACGACGTAGCGGGCATTTACTCTGGCCCCGCCCCGTCGGCCACTGTATCACTACTATGTGTATTGTCACTTTTTCGCATAAAACTTTGCATGCGGATTATTACATAAATACAACATAAATATGTGGATAACAGAGAAACTCATTTTTCCGTACGCGATTCCTCCAATCAGCTCAGAGAACCTACGGGCATGGCTACATTATCCTGCTCCATAACAACTAGGAACCCCAAAAGTAGTTGAGGCTGCTGGTCACGGGGTCGATTGGGTGGATCAAGATCACGTCATACTTTTCACCCTGTGATCAGGGATATTATCTGTTGAGAGCAATAGACTTAGAAAGTTGGCTTCACAATTTTTGATTCATGGGAAGAGCACTGAGCGTGCTCTTCCCATGAATCTCCTGTTTAGTCATGAAGTTGGACTGTTTCCCAGACGCTGCTTTTCCTTTTTGAATATATTCGTCTGTCCTGTTCTTTGGTCACTCCCGCTTCAGTTTAACGAAATCACAATAAGTGAAAGCCATCTCGAACATTGCATAAAAAATCAGAGTAGCATTCGGACCCTATAATCAGACCAGATGCAGCCTCCATTTCTTTCGATTTTAGGGCGCTTCATAGAAAACACTCATTACTTGTGCTGGCTTAAAGACACCGGAACGGACAAATTCGGCAGATTGTGGAAGATAAAAGTGGGTGCTCAGCAATGTAGCAGTAAAGAAAGAACGAGACAAAATGGCGTAAACCCCGGGGAATAGGAACGGGAATTCCCTTTCTCGCGTACCTCTGCGTCACTAGCTGGGGGTAGATTGCAGACGGGCGACAGGCTAAATCAGCCGGTCGCGAACATTGCACCGCCCTCGTCGGCAGCTCCCCGGTGAATGTACAATGGCAGAACGTCTCGCTATGTTGTGGGATCGTGATATGATCCCATGCCGCGCTTCTTCAATGCGAGTTTCCTTACACATTACCCCTTCTGAAGTGGAAGGCTTGTTTTCAAAGAACATGTACTCCCAGTTCTCCAGTTTTCTCCTCGCTCCCCCGGTACTTTTAAAGGGAATCCCATGAGAGGAGTCAAGAGCATGTGATTGATCAACTATTATCGGCTACCTTATCGATAATGGCGTCGTCCAGAATATGAAAGTCGATCTCTGTCCATGGCTGAAAACACTTGATTATTAGTGCTTAAAGTCCTACCCTACCTCTACACCTTCCGTTCACACACCTGAATTGCCATCCCTCTGCTGTCGCTATCGACCGTGATAAGCTTTTTACCTTGTTTATCCTTCATCAGACCGGCTTTGTAACATGAAGAAAGTTCTACGTCAGGTGCGTAAATTAAATGGAAATTCTGCAAAAAAAAAGAAAGCGGTCAGATTGATTGCCGGTTGTCATTGAATAGAAGGACATTTTAATAATCATTTGAGAACCGGATTCTTTGAATATATCCGGGAAAGCCGTATTACTGATGTTGATATCATAACTCAAACAGATTGGATGTGAGAAACAAGAAATCAGTTTAACGTCCGTTTCGCTATGAAAATGCACTGCATGAACGGTGTGCAGATATATGGCCGCGTTCATACTTGTCAATTTGACGCCGGCACCGGCGGCGGGCAACGCCGTCGCCGCCGGTGCGCGAAGTAGAACGTGGCCTTCCGCCGGGGCCGAGTAGAAGATAGGAGAGGGTTTTATTGGCCTGGTGGGATTTTGCGTTGTTCGATCGACACTCATGTACAACAAGAAGCGCTGATCGAACCTGTAGCGTTCAAAAAACGTAAAATCTACTAAAAACCGCCTCGAAGGGACCTCCTTTTGCTGTTGATTTGATGGGTGAAGGTGTTTGTCGCTATAGCCGCCGAGACCAGTTCCGAAACGCTGCGCTGCACACCCTGACTGCATTTACACGTCCACTTTGGGGCGGGGCGCAAGAGGTCTGTACGCAACGAACGTAAGGGGCCCAATTGCATGGCTACTGGCTACTTCAGCTGCTGAAACGTCTTAGATCGGCTTTTCTAACACACTGAAACTTTCTCTTTGCTGTACATAT
Source organism: Trichostrongylus colubriformis (assembly GCA_963978905.1). Taxonomy (NCBI): domain Eukaryota; kingdom Metazoa; phylum Nematoda; class Chromadorea; order Rhabditida; family Trichostrongylidae; genus Trichostrongylus; species Trichostrongylus colubriformis. The sequence goes on from OZ022259.1 coordinate 4,620,855, forward strand.
TTATCTTTTTTGAGGTGCCCACTTCGATTAAGTAGCTTAATTCGAAGCAAGCCAGGCTAGATGTGAGAGATTAGTCAGTGATTGGACCTGACAGGGTTAGCCCTGATTTCTAATTGATCGGGTTTCTGGCTGAAGGTTCTCCTGTTCCAGCTTGGATCCATCTCATTTTTCATTGCATAAAACATAGTTCCGAAAAATTTCAAACATCATAAGATGTCAGTACCTTATTCTCCTCCAGTCCTGTCATAATCGCCAATAGTTTTGGATTTTGTCCTTTACGTTGTGCCAATTCCAAGATACCTTCACCGCCTCGGAATCCATTCAGTCGTGCCTCCAATCGACCACCTTCTGCAGAACATTGTGATTTCGGTTTATGTTGCATTTCACATCGAAACATCAATCTTGTCGCCGCCTCATCGAGTAGCAAGAACTTTTTTGGAGTTTCTACTTTTTGGAGATTCATGACGCGTGCTTCCAAAAATGTTTAATCTTGGGCGCAACTATATAAATTCTTGGACTCAAGCGGTTGATGTCAGATAACATAATGCTAAAAATTGTTAACTATTTCCTATTGCTTTACTTTTGCAGTACAACCACAGTACTGCGAGTTAATAAAAAAAATCAAATTTCGCCCAAGGTTTATCCGCTATGAGGTTTATTCAGAGCGCTGACACAGATAAGTCATCCGCTCTTCTTGTTGGTACCCATTTAATGCCACTTACATCATATCGGCGCAAGAACTTTTTTACCAAAATTTGGTAAAAACTCCTACTTGGAGGAACACGGCCCCCTATAACAACCTATGGCCACGTTCTAACTCTGCGGTGCAGTCGGCAGGGCGTGGCTACTTGTCTCTGCGTCTCCACGTATGCCATCTTCCCTCGTTTCCTGCGTCGCCTCTGCACCTCCCCCGTACCACACTGCCTCGCCTGCCGTGAACGCAGCCACGCCCTGCCGGCGCGGAGTATGAACGCGACCTGATGCTACACCACTCAGCTTGTTCATCTGGGTCGTCATCAGCATGTTTTTTCTCCTTTTCGGTTATATCTAACAGTGTTGTGAATTAAATTTTTATAGAGAAAATAATGCACCTTCGACTGGTGGGTCAATGCATGTGTTACGGAAGTAGTTGACAGTAAATGCGTGATGAGCATCATTCTCGACGAAAAGATCCGGACGAGTTAGCTGGTCCTGGTCCGAGATCACACACTGGTCATCGCCTGGTATGTGCATTGCGGACAGGCAGTGTTTGCCACGGATCAGTGCTGCTAGACAGAGACGCAGACATTCGTCTTTGAACTGTAACCACGAGTGAAATAGGATTCACCAGTGAATATGATAAGCGTGGTGGAAAACTTGGAGAGGGAGAGAGAAGGAAAGAGAGCGAATCGAGCCGAAACGTTAGAGTGAAGGAGACTCTAATCTGTCTTATTGTTAGAGATGAAGTAACGAAGTGCTTCAGTATCATTTATACTCTGAGACGCGATCGCGCGACGTACGCAACACTCCCGTGACGCAATCTCCACGCGATCGGTATGCTCACTGGTGTTGGGTGTTCGAACTGTTCACCTCGATTAGTTTTGTCCTATTATCGCAGAGTTTGCTTGGAGCGGTGGGGGGAGAGGGGGAGGGGGCGGGGCAAATAAATGGAATGGGGGACAACAGCTGACTCAGCCTAAGTCTAGGGCAATGAGAAGCGTGAGATCTCGCATCCCAGCGTGCGAAAAGTTGTACACTGACCGGCAAATGTAATTTAATGATGATTCGCGCGTAAAATGCGTACGGCGTGCGACAACGTGATACATGCAAGCTAGGGGCCGGGTGTGCGCACTTATAACAGATATTCGCGCTGCCACGCACGAAGAGCGGCTCGGCGGGTGCGAGTGCCAGTCAGGGCATGGCAACCTTCAAGCGAGACAGTGTGGCATGGGTGAAGGAGGCAGTGTGGCATGGGTGAAGGAGGCAGTATGGCATGTGTGGAGGAGGCAGTGTGGCATGGGGAGGAGGCAGTGTAGCATAGGTGGAAGTGCAGAAGTGACGCAGCCACGCTCTATCGGCCTCCCAATGCAGTCGATTCGGCAAGTCGTACTGATGGCGCCGCGAGTGCGAGGTCGCGAAGCGATTTCTCGTCATAAGTGCACACACCCAGGGCGCCGTATGTAGCCGTATTACACGCAGCGGGCGATTTTTCGACCTAACTTATGACCCTCAGACAAAGGACGAGCCGACTACCTGATGAGTGATCCACTTGGAGAAAGCGTATGAGCCCAGTTAAATAGTTGTACTTTGCACGCTTGTTTAACATCGAGCTCCTATCAACGTACTCCCTTCGATGCAGTTCTTACTGTAAGAGCACCGTCCCGGCGATTTCAAAGAGATGCTACTTTGGATGGTCGCAGTTGTCGCCGTAGAATTCTTTGGGAATGAACGCTCGTCCACGCACAAAAAGTGAAGCAAAAGGATACATTGTAATTCTGTGTGTGTCCCCTCATTTAAAGATTTCACACCGCGGTGTGCCACGACCCGATACGTGCGAGCTACAGGCGCCATATGTAGTCAGGTCCTACCTTTTCCCAGCATTACTGTACGGTCGCCTAAGGACCCAACAACATACAGCTCGCCGCCCCGAGCTCGCACGCTCGTATGTTGTTCTAAGGTATGATTGCTCACCACACTCATTCAAACCACTTCATTCCTTCCTCCAGCTCCGAATTTGGCCAATGAACGTTCAGTCAGTGCATGCGTGACTGTGTCCAGATCGATTTTGGTGAGAGGCAATTACCAGTTTTTCTTCGAAAGTCATTTCATCCGGTCGTATTCATCAATAAGGAGAAGTCCAAGGCGAAAACAATAAAAAAGTCCCATTCGGGAAATGGGGACATCATTCCATCGGGACAAAAAGCCATGAAAGAATGCACGACGTCACCTGATGGATGACTACTCACCTTACTGTTTCATTCAGGAGTTTTTCGGACAAGTTTCACTCTATTCGGAGTTCTACTTGATCGGCCGAAAGAAAAGCTCGTTCAAGGAAGACCAAATAAGTATCTCAAAAGGAATCGTCCACAGAAATTAGAGCCGTTCTGTCTTGTTCTGTCACCCATGCACATATTTATTATGTATTTGCCTACAATTAGTAAGGGCCGCATGCGAAGATTGATGCGGAACAACAAGAATCCGGCCGACAGGATGAGACGTCCGGAAGGGCGAGGCCGCGAGGGCTTCATGAGCAAAAGGGCGACAGTCACGCGGTAAAGGACGCAGAGTTTGACGCAATTGAACACTGGGCGCGTAAATTTGAACTGCGCTTCTCCCGCCCACAACTGTTCAAATGTTGCTCGGCGGGAATTCAAACGAGTTGCTCTTCGTCGGTTGTTTTCGCGTTTCTGTTAATGTAATATTTTTGCTCGGGTGATTTCGGGAGAAATCAGAATCATGAGTTTTTCGTGAACGATTCCTCCAAAGACGATTAGTTTGTGTGGATGGGTCGATTCCGTGGGGATCGCGGTACACATTGATTTGTTCGTGAAAACGGGATGCCACAGCCGAGAACGATGACCGTAATTTAAAGGCAGCTTTCGAGAAAATTCGGACGGAAAGTACAAGAAGTAGTGAATATGAAAGCCGAGATGCCTAGTAACAGGAAAGTGGAGAAAAAACGAATGGAAGTGGCCAAAAACCCGAGAAAAAGGAGCCCTTTGCACCGATGGTTCTAGGCATGGACGACCTTTCCGTCAAGACGCGGGTAGTCCGCATAGGTTTTCCACTGGCATTAACAAGACGTAAGCTTGAAGGGATGTTCGGAAATGCGACAGCATCTATTTTCATGTGGTCAGTTTCAAGCTAAAAGTGAGAAAGCGCGCTCGATACATTCAATCCTGCCGATCTCCTCGACCAACCGCACCGTGACCAACCCCTAATCACGTCGCCTGGAGGCGGGCTGTCCTTGTCCAAGGCGGCTTGTCCTGACGAGGCCGCCTCCGCCACAGCTCAAGGGGGCGCCTTCCGCGGGGGATTTCGCCATGCATAGGCCTTCCAGACCCGTAGTTTTTCACTCAATGCCTCCTTATGGGATTCCCTGTCACCCACATTATCCCGAACACTGTTTTTAACGACACCGTTAGGGGTAAATTTGGCTAATTGGGTGATTACGAAAGTAGTGGTGCTCAGCAATATAACAGTAGAGAAAGAACGACATAAAACGGCGAAAAAACCGAGAAATAGGAACCCGAAAATCCCCCTTCTCCTTCTTGTCCTCTGCGTCTCTAGCCGGAGTGGACTGAAGACAGGCCAGAGTCTGAACCAGCCGGCCACGATCTTTGTCCCGCCCCTCCACGGCGACTCCCCCGGTCGCATAACCGCATAACGACATGCAGAGCTGCGGGGTCGCTGTAAAACCCCAACCCGCGCTTTTTCAATGCGATTTTCGCCACATATGGCCTCTTCTGAAGTAGAAGGTTCGTATTCGGAGAAGATGTACTCCCAGATCTCAGTTTTCCCTTACCCCTAATGGTGCCTTTAAATGAGAATGTGCGGAAGGTGCGAGGTCCTGCATTCCATCGCTCGACCGCGTTGAAGCGACGGACGACGACAAAGCGGAAATCGCCGCCGCAGCTCATTGAGAGTCTCGTGAACTTTCTTTTACGAACAGTTCATACGACTCAAGGACGAATGTCATTTCATACATTCCATGCACTTTTTTGTACAAACCCTCGCAGTATCAGGGTCAAGTACTGCGTTGAGGGAAATTTCGAGAAAATATAACCCTCCTCCAAATCTGTGTCGATAATAGGACTGCCAAACCCAAAACGACCGAAACTCTGAGTACTAATCTGGTAAACCAAGGAATAGCCCTCCCAAAAAAACTACCGATCAATAATTATATTCTGTGCTATGCAACGTTTAATGATCGATCGACGGTGGCTTTTTGAAAACGGTCTCTGAAAATCGAAAAACTGGTGGCGTATTAAAAACTTCTGAAAAATTTTACCGCATCTCAAATAAGACTCCTCTCCTTTCCATCATGACATATGGCCCCCTCTTGTGGATTTCTCAACCCAGGCTTGACCCTATCAGAGTATTTCCGGTGTGGGCTCTTCCAGGATACTTCACGAGCCTTTAATTCTTCAGGGATGCTCAGATGGATGCTGAACCTTGGTAATCAAAGGAAAGTGGTGAACACTCAAAACACTATATAGCAGCAGAGCCAGACATCATTCGTTTGGTTCGAGCATAGCATCTTAGAAGGCGTCGACACCATAGTCCCCTCGTGGGATGTGAGCAGCCCCACAATTAGACCCTATAATAGCTCGATTTCGCCATCAAATTCGTGTCATCCGCGGCACTCCAGGGGTGTGCAACGTTACGCTGCGTGTTATGCGAAAACTCAACGTTTGATGACTGTCGTGAAAAATTCAGGCGCACGTTCAAAATTAACGACACAGGGGTGTTTTACGCGTTTTGGCGATTCTCTTGATTTTCTGCTGGTCATTCATCAATTTCACGTTCTTTTTTTAACAGCCAGATACGCACTTTACACTTTGTGCACTTTACAATATAAAAGGTGATGATAAATAAGCACAGTAATGGTGTAAAGTCCGGACACAGTACTTCATAGATTCCTACGTGACTAATCCATGTTTTCCAATATAAGGATCGGGTGATGTATGGAATTAGCATGGAGGACGAAATAGTTGCCTGGATATTGGCTGACACACACAAACCATTGCAGCTCTATTATACCCTCTCAAATACCAAACTCTACGTAGAAGTCGTATGCATGGTTTATTCTAAAAATGAGTGGCTTAGCCGCACCTTTACATCATTTCCATGGAACGCACTTCATGAAGGGACTTCCATCGTTTCAAGGCACTCCCTTTTGTAATTGGCGGTAAACGAAAGGGATTCGCAGTGAAGATGTGAGAAACCCCTTTATTACGCCCTATATTAGCTTGACCCCGCCCCCACATGTACGTGTCGTTCGCGGCATTCTAGGGGTGTGCAACGGGAAAAATCGCGGTGTGCAACTTTTTTTCAAACAAGTCGGAGGATTTAGCCCAGGGTAAAGTGGTTGTTCGAAAAAAACGTCACAAAAACATTGAAAAGTTGGCGGGTTTCTAACAGTAAGTGTAATGTCGGCTTTGACTGGCGTTTTCGTAGCTCTCTGAGGAGCACGTTACAATTATTGATCCAAATAAAGCTGTTCAGAATTCCAGACAGAGTAGTGCGATCCTTGATAAGGAGTCGTATTTTGGCCGGTTGAGGTCGTATTATCGTAAACAAGTAAACATTGTTCCTCGACTCCATGTTGTACCGTATTTCTAGAGAATGATGCCAGGGATGTGCGTAAGGACTTTCCATCTGAGTCGGGTCACACGTGAAAGCGCCCGCAGCACCGCAGCGTGCTGCCAATTCACATCGAGACCACCAAGACCCTTGGCGCCGCGGCAACGCGAGGTGGAAAACCTGGGTAGAGGAGGGAATTCAGCGGTTTGCATGTTTTGTAGTAACAGTTTCCGTGTTCTCTAGACCTTACATAGTGGCAGACAACAACGTTATGGACTTAATGAGTTGTGGTATAAAATACCTAGTGATCCCAGAAGCACAACAGGGAAAGCAGGGAGCTGAAACTCCACCCAAAGGGGTGGAGTTTCAGCTTCCTGTTGTGCGCCATATCTACATGTGACTGTATCTTGAAGGAACCGTTCAAGAATCGATTCGCGATTCTGATCCCTTTGAAATCAGTATTTCAGACAGACTGCTGCAAAAAATGAGCGAATTCCTTGACTACCAAAATTCGAAAATTTGAAAAACTTCAACACGTTGAATTCCCGGCGAATAGCTTTTGAACAGATGGCGACGGAGAGGTGCATATTTTTGCCTGATTTTCAGGCGCCTGATTTTCATCTGTTTCCTACAAGCATCGTCACCACATGACCCGCCATCTCGTTCTGCAGCACATGCGTCCCCGCCCACGTTACCCGCGTGGACGAAAGACGGAAATTGTAGACTGTTTAAGGGGTTTATCTCTAGCGGGTTTTGATTTTTTACGTGAAACATTGCATGTGGCCCAAGTTAAACAATTGCAACATTAATGCATGAATGGAGTGTACCCTTATGTTTGGATTTCGCACCGCGGCATGTCGCGAGCGAAGCAATGCGGACGAGCTGAAGGCGCTATGTTGTTGGATCCCGAAGCGATTACAAGTCGACTGCGTATCGGCCCCTAGCATTACCGTGTAATCGTTCTAAGACCCAACTACCGCGACGCGAATAGCTCGCACACACTGCATCGCACGCCCCTCGCCGTCGTGCGAAATCTTAACATAAGGGTACACACCCATGTATGAGGGTAAAGGGGAGTTAGAAAAATCTAAATTTTTGTGCACTATTGCTATGCAAGTGTCCTACAGTTGTCATTCTTGTGTGTCTGCGTGCGACGACTAATCAAACGTCTTTCATCAGACTACCAGATTTTTTTGCGGAGTTTTCTCAGAGGTCAACCGGGCAGTTGTTGTAACCAGTTTTATACCCGCTGTGTGTGTGTGGTTGTCAAAAGGAATTCACATTAACGGCATCTATTTGTCATGTAACCGTTCATTCCCAAGCATTCCATCACAAAACGCCACAAGGTTCCAGTCAAATTATTTGAGTAACATTTTAGATAGTACATAGAATGCCGTTTTAGCACACGTTTACTTCTAGCTTCATTAAACAGCCATCAAAAACCACAGATTGGAATATGTTACCGCAAGGGAATCTCGCCATTAATTATGCCCGTCGAATTTCCGAGTTCCATGGTGTGACTGAGATCTAAAACCAGAAGCATCAGGCCTTACCATTCTATTTACCTGGCCGGGTGGTTTCACATAGGAAGGCTGGAAAATACAAAAACGGATACGAGAAAGCATGCACACCAGACCGAAATTCCAGTCCTAGCTTGAGATGTGCGTCAGGACTATCCAAATAGGTCAGCGCGTCACGCGAATGCAGTCGTCGTGCATGCTAAGTACCATACTGGTCCTGTTGGGAATTGACCGCACAGTACGGGAGGGGGAGAGCAGCGAACCCTCACTATTGAGGATCGCTGGACCACATGGTCTCTTGTCGGGAGCATCGTCAAATAGATAATGATTCTGATGGATTTCCTGGAATTCATTGAGAAAAAGGCCCCTTACCTTGGTGAAGCTACATGAAGACCCAGTGACCCCACTCAAGGTCAAGTATGGGCTACGAACCTCGAGTTGGAGGGGTCCTATTTTATATTGGAAGAGGACGTTCGTAGGACGTAGAGGACGCTGCCCACACAATCACTTTATCTCCGCATCACATTATATAACCCTCATGGTCATCTTAGACCGGATTTGAATTTCGCGCCAAAACCCTGCCCTTTTTCTGCCTCCATCTGCGCCCTCTTCAGGCATTTAGGCTGAGACTCTCAGTGAGCGTTATCACCACTGTGTCCTGAGTCAACCATTGTCTCTCATGTGTCTGCACTCTAGCCGTGAGTAGGTAGAGATGCATAGCAGGGAGCTCCCAAAAGCTTCCGCTCCTGAAATAAGCCACAAAGCAAGGTAAGGGCTAGGGCGTGGTTAGGGCTCAACGTCCATTTGTGAGCTGAGAAATAATGGGATATATGACGCTATGCCAGGGTTAAGGCTATTTCATAGTTGAGAAAAATTTATACTCTAATATTCGAGCACATAAAATGTTAAGTTCGCGGTGAAGCGCATAAAACTCCAACGTCCACCCCTTAAAGACAACGGGAGGGGTGAATTTGTCAAACTGGAGGATTATGAAAGTAGAGGTGCTCAGTAATATAAGAGTAGAGAAAGAATGACATTCAACCGCGAAAAAGCCGAGGAATGGGGACCCGGAAATCTCCCTTCTCTCGCGTCCCTCTGCGTCACTAGTCGGGCTGGAGTGCAGACAGGCCAGAGGCTTAATCAGCCGGCCGCGACCGTTTTCCCGCCCCTCCCGACGACTCGCCCGGCCGCATGACCGCAGGACGACATGCTGGCGGGGTCGTCTTAAGACTCCAAGCCGCTTTCTCCAACATATTCTCCCAGATCTCAGTTTTCCCTTACCTCTACTGGTGCTTTTGACTCTCAAAGTCCCTTCATGATTTTGCTTCATAACCCTTTGCATTTTGACATGCCTACCATAGGTATAGAACGTTACAGAATAGTAATTGGCCCATCTACCCGCAATGTTAAAATTCCTCTGGGGTCAATGTGAAGAAGGGGGGGGGGCTATCAATGCTAATTATCACGTAATGAACCCCATCTCTTCGGGAAAATCTTTTACTCACTCCGAAGCTCTTTTCCCTCACTTCAGAACAAAATTCATATCCACGCGGTCTGATCCATTGCCAGTTGCGTATGACATAGTATGCCCCTCCTTTCTGTCATTCACCTTACCTCTGCAGCCCTTTAACAAGCCACTTCGAGCAAAACCTTTCGCGGAATAAGAATTAGGAAAATATACTTGGAAATAAGAGGGTGAGAGAGAGAATAAATGAAGTAGAAGAAGACCAGTGTGGATCACAATCGATGAGGAAAACCTACCTGGACAGAAGAAGTATGAAACGCATAGCCAACAAGCCAATAATTGCGTTTATAGTCGAAACACTGTAGTAATTTCATATTTATACCAGGATCTACTGCACATAATGCCGTGTACAGTATACCAAAAATGCACCATAGGAGGCGCATTGTCGTGATGGTCAGGTGGTGTCGTCGTTCGACATCGAAAATGGACATGAACGTCTCGGGGGGAAGGGGCGGCGTCAACCTACCGCCCCACCACGCCCCCTTCTCCTCCACAACCCATGCCGGTCGTGGGGACGATAATGCGCAAGCGAGTTTCTAACGATGTAAAAAGAAACACACGCACACCAGCACATGAAGAAGACGTTTCACGACGTCATCATGACGCTGACGTCACCGGCCGAGTTATTTCTGTAACCGGCGTCTTTGGGAAGAATTCCACGACGCATCACGCAATTGGGGCGAATTAGTGAGGCCGAAGATTCATTGTACGGAAATTACGTCAAAGGAATAGCAGAAATGCAAGGGGGGGGGGGGGCATTACCTGAAGTCAACACTTACTCATACATATATCTCTAATCTGCAGTTGAACGGTAATGAGGGAAATGCGCATAGCTTCTACAGTATTCATGGGTGTGAGCTGATTGGTTTCTGATGGATCACACATATAGAGGGGGGACATGGATCAGGCTTTCCTTAGGGTAACCCCGTCCTCACCAAAGTTCGTGGGGTCATAACCGGTAACACATTAAACGCAGTAAGATTAACTATAATAATTGGATCAGCTCGTGCTACCCTTTCAAGTGCCCTTTCAATAGGTATCATATATGTACATATAAAGGTCGAGTACATGGCGCATGTCAAGATTAGTGATTAACGCCGGCCCAAGGGTAGTGTTCAACGCCGGTTAATTCCTTGTTCTTCGAAGTTTTCGAAACTTCTTAAAACTCTTTCTCTGTTACAAGCAGCGAAGTACCATAAAGCGTCTCGCCACCAGTTACGCCATGCACTCGTGGTCCTTACGTGCTTTCCACAATGGTTGAGCGTGATTTGTCGAACCGGGTGCCAAAAATGTTGTATAATGCATAGTCAATCAAATTAGCACAACTTTTCGTGGAAAGATGGGCAGCCAGCTCTTGGTCCGTAAATGCACAAGTCACAACTTTTGCATTGTGTGTAACTGCGGATTAGGGATACCAAACGTCACTTCTACCAAGAACCATTTCAATTTGTCTGATGATTCTCAGGGTAGATCGACCTGAAACTCTAGCCCTGTTTAATGTGATTATCGGTTGACGGCGATTATTTTACTTGTAGTTAGCTGGTACAGCAATGACTCCACCAGTCGAATCGAGGGTGAGGCTACTCACGCCGGAAAATCGCGTGGCCGCCCGTGGCGAGCGCAAGTGCCAGTGGCAGGACATGGCAGCCTTCAAGCAAGGCAGTGTGGCATGGGTGGAAGCGCAGATGTGCTCTGCCCGGCTCTGCCCGGCTCCCAAGGGCAATCGATTCGCACGTCGTTCTGGTGGAGCCGCGAGCGCAACGCCGCGAAGCGATTTCCGGCGTAAGTAGCCTCGGTCTCGAATCAAATGTTCCGTCATTTTTCCGCTACTTAATTTCAAAGACCTTTTTGCTCCATCGGGCACTTTTTTCTCGTCACGAAAATTTTTCGAAGACGACTTTTGCTTAGTACCGTAATGGATAGTCAGAATGCGATGAAACGGAACGCCACATTTGCCGTTTGACCGATTAGGAACGAAGAACACGATGGAACCTTGAGGTGAACTGCCGCTGATGGAATGTCTGTGGTCTGCCGGCTGCCACCACCTACCACCATTTTCGGCATTCGCGCGTAAATCAAGCGGCGCCTTAGCGATAATGCTTTGCGTTCGGTTGCGATTGAGAGATATATGTGAAAGTAACGCGGAAAAAATGACTCTACATCGTAGCGATAAGTTAAGCGCATAAAGAGCGCTACGCTCGGGAACGGTGTGCCATAGGATGCAATGATTAAGAGGAGAGCACGTAGACGGAATGGAATTCGGGGAATGGAATGGGTCTGAAAAAGGTTTGTGCGCAGACAATGTAAGGTGATGGATCAGTCTCGTGTAACGCCCGTCTCAAATGCCCCCCCCCCCCTTGTCATTTAGTGAGTTCCTTCACACCAGAGCAAGTTTAAAAGCTCAAGCGGTTTTTTAAGGAACGTTTGCAATAGTACGACAGTCCCCTCTTCCACAAAATATTACAGACGATATGATATTTAATGTAGTATGATAGATTCATGTGTTATTCTCTCTAAAGTCTGTGGTTTCGTTTATACTTGGCGAAATTGCTGCCCGGTCGAGTCGCCAAGGGGGAAATAGTGTGGAAACAGAGGAAACGGAGACTGGCGGACTAAAAGTGCTCCGGTGTAAGTGCTAAGCATAATAGTATTTCTATATCGTTCATGTGTAAACTCATCAGGTTGGGCAATGCCTTACTCGCCCAGGCCAGGATTATAGTTCGCGTCCAGGTTGTGCTGCAGTTGCACTTCGCGTTTTGACTAGACACGTACCGACCAGTGACCATAACGATTACCACGGCGCATGGAAAAGCGCATTTGACATTAGGTCCCGGTGAATAGTACAAAATAACGCGTGAAGAGGAGAGATATGAGAATAAAATGCTCAAAGGAATCGTGTACGGAAAAACGAGTTTCTTTGTTATCCACATATTTGTGTTGCATTTGCGTAATAAGGGCCGCATGCAAAGTTTTACGCGAAAAAGTGAGAATCTGGTTAAGACACAGCTTCTCAAAGTGGCAGCCGAGGGTGGTTCCTCAGACTAAGTGCTCGCTCCGTCGTCCGTCGTAGTCGGAGACGCATGGTGGGAATAGCAAGCTATGTGAACATTCTCCTTTTTTCATCTCCAATCGCGGTGAACTACGGGGCGGGCGACTTACTCGGAAGCCCCGCCCCGTCGTCCCCCCCAGCCCACCACTTGGAGATGTATCTTAACTAGACTCCCACTTTTTCGCGTGAAACTTTGCATGCGGTCCTTATTATGCGAATACAGCATAAATATACGGGTAACAGACTGATAGAGTGCAAGATGGCAATGATCTGTTGCGTTGCGATAATCGCGAACTATTACTGTCCCCTTGACTGCATTTCGACTCAAAGTCCTTCTGGTTTTATTTGTTTCATGTACCTGTATTTATACCTTACCTACTTTTGTAAATTTTAATTTTTTCTTCGATTTTTGACCTTTTAAAATTATATCCAAGAAAAAGCATTTTGAACTTTGTGATGCACAGTGACTCTCTGGTTAGCCAGCTCACTGTACCAGTATTCAGTTGCGTGCTGCACCGTTGTACTCTGCTAATTTCTTCTGATACATATGCTATCTGACATCATTACGCCATAACGGGGGAAGCTCGTGTAAATCACTGACCTTGTGGTCGTGCGCAGACGTTCTCGAAATAGCTGCCAGTCTTGGGATCGCTGTCCGATCGTCGCTCACCGGTTTTTTCGGACAACACACATGCCTAAAAATAGCGTCTCTTTATGCAATTATTGATCACTTCCAAAACCAATGAGGAGTGGTAACGGCTTGCGGCGCGCGGTTGCAACGATCAACGACACTAAAGTATATGTTCCGTGGTGTTTATACGTTATAAGCGACAATCTCAACAACAAATTTTAAACACCTTTAAATTCCCAGGAATTCTTGAAAACACCTCACACATTCGTCCTCTGCGTATGTCAGTGCTGATCAAAGCCAATGCAACCTACATTGAAGTTGAACGCTAGATATGGTACTGTATAACATGCAGGTAAAAAACACACGAACCACCCGGAGTAGTTTGTGGGAGTTAGAGGGGGAGGGCCACCTATTTTTGAGTTGTCGTCTGCGCTTTCTTTTCAGGATAGTACCCTACTACTACCGGCCCCCCATATTTAAGTGTGTACTTTTGACTACGCCTTAGGAAGGCGTTAGAGCAGGATACATCCTTCTTTAGATCCCTACTATATATATAAAGAGCTAAGGCGTCTGTCCCTCCGTCTGTCACGAAATTAGGTATCATATGAAAAACGACCTGTGCAGATGGGGCCAAGTGTGGTATGGGTAGGGCATGGGACAGGAAGTAAAGACCACACATGGACCAAATTAAGCTCCGCCCACGGGGGCGGGGCGTGCACTGGAATGCTTGGCTTTCAGCCCGAAAATGTTGATTACGTTCGAACGTGCTCCTAACGTAGGGAGAAGATGGATTTAGGTCAGGGATGAGTTTCTAAAGGTCAGGAAAGAATGCAGGGCACAGTGGGCGGGGCATTTAAAGTGGTGGGCGGAGCTTGGACGTTGCATGAAAAACGACCTGTGGAGATGGGGACAAATGCGGTATGGGTAGGGCATGGGACACTAAGTAAAGACCACACATGGACCAAGTTAAGCTCCGCCCATAATGGGCGGGGCCGTCGTGGAATGTTCAAAAATTGTTGATTGGGTTCGAATGTGCCCCAAACATAGGGAGAAGATGGATCAAGGTCAGAGATGAGTTTCTGAAGGTCAGGAAAGAATGCAGGGCACAGTGGGCGAAGCATTCAAAGTGGTGGGCGGAGCTTGGACGTTACATGAAAAACGACCTGTGGAGATGGGGACAAATGCGGTATGGGTAGGGCATGGGACACTAAGTAAAGACCACACATGGACCAAGTTAAGCTCCGCCCATAATGGGCGGGACCGTCATGGAATGTTCAAAAATTGTTGATTGGGTTCGAATGTGCCCCAAACATAGGGAGAAGATGGATCAAGGTCAGGGATGAGTTTTTGAAGGTGAGGAAAGAATGCAGGCACAGTGGGCGGAGCATTTAAAGTGGTGGGCGGAGCTTGGACGTTACATGAAAAACGACCTGTGGAGATGGGGACAAATGCGGTATGGGTAGGGCATGGGACACTAAGTAAAGACCACACATGGACCAAGTTAAGCTCCGCCCATAATGGGCGGGACCGTCATGGAATGTTCAAAAATTGTTGATTGGGTTCGAATGTGCCCCAAACATAGGGAGAAGATGGATCAAGGTCAGGGATGAGTTTTTGAAGGTGAGGAAAGAATGCAGGCACAGTGGGCGTAGCATTTAAATTGGTGGGCGGAGCTTGGACGTTACATGAAAAACGACCTGTGGAGATGGGGACAAGTTTGGATGGGTAGAGCATGGGACAAGAAGTGAAGACCACACATGGACTAATTAAAGCTCCGCCCACGGTGGGCTGGGTGTGCACTGAAATACTCTGTCCTCAAGAAAAAGAGCAATACAGGCCGACCTACTGACGCACATAGTGTTTCGCGCACAGTAGTGTGCGCCCGCCAACTGGTTTGGTAATAAGTCGGCCCTCCTTGTACAATCGTTTGTTCGAGATTGCTTTAGTTGGCGCCTGATTCATCAAACTCTAACTGCCAGCGCGTAGATTACGGTAGAGTGGCCCCCCCTTTCCGTTTGCGGTGTTACCGTTATGTATTTGCTATAAGAGCCGCATTAGAACAATAAGAAGTAGCACTTTTAGACTACGCCTGCCTGAAACTTGTCTTTTTTTATAAGTAATGACCTGGCTCTGTGTTTTTGATTTTCGAATCTTTTTTGATTTTGAAAAATCGGTAGTTATCAAAAATCAACGACATCAATATCAGTATCTATAGTACATTTCGGGAGCGCCTGGCAGGGCGTGGCCTACGGACTTGGATGAACGTGTATCAAACTCTCTCACTCCACCACGTACTCTCACTCTCGCCACTCACCCATGTCTGTAAACCACGCCCTATCAGGCGCTCAGAAATGTTGTTTGAGTTTCAGCTCCACGGCTCCATGCCAATATGGGCTAATCGGCTCAACTTGTTATACGTGTGAGTGCTGATAAGCCATGATAAATATAGCATTCAAAAGCTTGGATTAGACATATGCTCGGAAAGCATGGAATGGAGGTTCGAGTCCTGTACGAGACCAAAGCTTTCCCCATAACTCGGCATATTTGTACCAAACGTGACTGGGATTGGTTTCTGAGGCTGGTTGCCTCTACCATGTCGTCACCAGTCTTATTTAGGGCTAAAGTAGGTGCTGACTCTCGGTGAATTATGCATCGTGCATCTGCCTTCCATTATAACCACACTGCCCATTTTCTCCATGCAGTGCCACGCGAGAACTGGTAAATTTACGCAACCGGGCCTTTTCGCCATCCCAGAAATAGGTCCACAAACTATTTGTGTAGTTTCTGCGCCATCTTCAATTATTGCACCACCATTTGCCTCTTGATGAACAATAAGAGAAGAAAAAAACTAACATTATCTTTGGGACGATGCTCAGCGCCTGCACATGGTTTTCCACGCAGAAAGCTGCGTAGACATGCTCGAAGGCAGTCATCTTTGAATTCCACCGATTCGACTGCCATTGAATCCACGGCTAGCTGAAAAATGCTATTTTGTTGTAGATTATCGACTCGTACAAGGTGAACTGAAGCACTTACCTGGAAGTTTGGCAATTCCACGAAGCATTCGTTGATATCGAGGTAGTTACCTACAAGTAAGTTTAATATCTCTGTTGCCCTTGATATTGATCAATAAGGCTTTTTATTGTTTATTACTATTTCTTAAAAATGTTTGTTTATTTTTAAGTTCATTTTGGTTACTTGTTTTTTTTTGTGGTTACTGACGCTTACTCGTCAGATAAAGGGAGGGGGCAACTTGTTGAATGCTGGACAAAGTAGTATGACATGATCATTCGTGTATATATACGACAACGTTACTATGTAAAGACATGTCGCTGGTCAACATTCAACAAGTTGTCCTCCCCTTCCCTGCCTTTAAAAGCACCAGCTCCCTTATTCAACAGCAGCTTTCGAAGTAGAGACTGTAGAGTAAATAGGAGATTTAAAGTGAAAGGAGTATACTTTGTAATCCTAGTGATGTTGTTGCTATTGTCGTTTTCTATTTTCTGACGACCCAAGTTCCTGTCTGTTTTTCTCCGTATCACGTTGTTTACAGAATTTTTGAAATATTCCAGAATGGAGGCAAAAAAAATCCAACTGTTTGTTATGGTTTGCATTACTGGTAGTGGTACCAGATTGAATGGTATGGTCCGCGGATCCTAAAACTGTCATCATCGCAATCGGTGCAGGTCGTTGTGGCCCTGGGGTTAGAGGCTTATACTTGCCTACAAGATTTGGCTGTGATGAAAGAACTGTGAGTCCGAAGTCGGTTCTTTTTATATTGTGGTGCTGTGCACCCCCACCCTCCTTCAGCGTCCATTTTTATTTTTTGAGGGTGAGCAGATCATATGGCAGCACGGCTTCTAAGGGTAGCTGGGCTAAAAAACCCTTTCATACGACATTCGATTTTAAAAACATCAGTTTTACGATATGTTTTTCTCTCGTTGCTGTAAAGGCGCATCTCGAGAGAATCCGTTTACTCGACTACTTCTCTGGGCAGTAGAGCCTTGGGAGACTGTTCAGGATGAACATTTTTTGCGCCGCCAAAGTGCGCACCCACGGTGCTCAAATCGCTTAAACCATGCTCACTTGAGCCTCCCGTTGGTCACCCGAGCTAAAAGGGCATGACTAGCGCGAGGTCGAACGAGTGTAGCACCGTGGTGGTGTGCGAAAAAAAGTGCAGCCTCCTCGGTTGCCCATGGATCTACCTTCTAAAGCTGAGGGCGAATTCGACTAATTGGATTAGTGTCTTTGAACTAGTTGAGCCGCTGTGTAATTCCTATCTTGCCCCCTATTCCAAATTTTTTCTGTGTCATTCAAAATCGGATAAACTGGTCGGATATTCCTGCTGTTAAGATCATTAGCTTGATTTCGACTAGTCAAGGTCGAATCATCTTTGAACTAGTGCTTCACTACTGGTCTTTCGATGTGTGTATTCACGATTAATAGCACGGTTGTTGAAATGTGCAAGGACAATTCGGCGTGCGTAGTGCGACGCGATGCCTGTAAGGTAGGGGCCGTATCTAGTTGGATCCCGAAGCGATTGCGAATGAAGTAAAGCACAGGACACGTAATTGCTTCGGGATCCAAATACATATGCGCTTTAGCCTCCCGCGCTTCCCATCGCGAACGCAGCCGCGTCGCGAAATTCTCTCCCGGAGATATAGCCGCCGCTTTCTATTCGAAGTAATGCCTCTATTGTGGATCATGGCACAGACTACGGTCTCGGGCAGTATTTCCGAGTTGTGGCGCGATCAGTGTTGCTAGCATACGCTTGCGCGCATGACCTAATTGGAACTCGAGAACCAACGGTTTTTTGGATCCTCGGCAGTCGTTTCATTTCCAATAAAATAAAGACAAACACGTCGAGGAATGGTGAGACAATCGCAAAATGGAGAAAGAGTGGAAGCATTTTTTTTTCTCGAAAATCTTCACTTGGATTTATCCTGGAATTTTCTGTACCACTTTGACAGTGGATGCAAAACCTTCCTTCTCCGATTAATTCAGGGCTGAAATTGGTTTGGGTAATCCCATACTGATAGAATGCATTTATTAGCTTTTTTTCCAAATCACGTATCACGTCACTCAAATTTACACTTGATACTACTCAGATTCCTTCAAAAAATAGTGCTTCAAAATGAAAATTATTTTTGGTTATAGAAATTGTTAAAAGTATCGGAGGGGCAATGAAGAAAAGCAGAACTGGGAACGATGTTTTCTGTAATTGAAGAAACCAGTTATGAAAAGATAATCTGTGACAAAGTTCGCCTTAAAAAGCGCTTTATCTTTATCGCGTTCTCATGGTGCTTCTCTTCGGGCTGCAGCGCTTCATTGGCCGAGTTGCTCAAGGATAGGACAACGGCTGGCGACTGACTGGCATAGCCCCTCACCGTCTACATCTTCCCCTCGACAGCTAGTGTTGGAGAGCGGACGGAAAGGGAGGGGTGGGAAGGGGTTCTTATCTCTTGCGTTTTTTTTTTGCCGTTCCGCCCGGTTTTTTCTCTGCTGTGCACCAGTTAGTGCCTCGACTTTCACATTCCTTGATAGACGAAAGTTACCACTTCCGGTGTCTTTAGGCTCCCAAGCTATCCCTTATCCAGAAGGTAATATCAAGTTTAATATTGGGTCATTCCATGAGTAGTGCCGCTTTCTTCAAACGAAATTTTTTCGTGAATTTCCAAAATTTAGTTTTTTTTTGTTCATCGCCGATCTTGCCGAGCCGACAACCTGGCGAAGTGGTTGATTTCGTTGACAAAATTGACCAAATCTGCAATTAGTTAAAACACTATTTTTCACTTCAGAAAAATCGACCACTCGTGTGTATCATACTTAGCCACGATCTCTTCCATGAGTTCCACCAGTTGGTTGCTTGACAAATCGCCTCGCTCTTTTTCCAACTTCTGTTTTTCCCTCACAACTCGGTGACTTTTGACGATTTCTCCAAACCAAGGGAAGAAATTTTTCAATCAATCAGTTGCAGAGTGGTGAAACGTCAAGAAGACGTAATGAGTAGGGACCGGGAAACATTATTGACCGGATTCCTGGAGTATCTGTTGGAAAAATAATTTGTGGCGTAACATCATCTGGACCCCTACCACATAGTCCTAAAATTCAATCTGAATTGCAGCTTCAATAAAATCGAAACATAATTTCGGTAGAGCAGAAGAAATCATGGCACACAAAACAATGCTGAACAGGGAATTCGGAAGGAAATATATTATTTTAATAAATAAGCCTGCTTTCAAAAAAAGAAATTCAGAAAAAGAACGACGTGAGTACTCGATCAACCAGTAATATTTTAAAATTTGTAGAAGAAATCGAAGCTAGCTAGGGGCGCATAATTGTTTGATTTTTCTAAAGTGAAATGTAGCGTTTCAATTAACTACCGGTTTGGTCAATTTTTGTCAACTAGACCCACCCCTCCACCAGCCTGAAAATCGGCCTCATTCTAACATCTAAAAATTGGACATACCTTTCTGTAGAGCAGAAAAAATCGCTCAAGAACGATGTATAAAATGCCGCACAAACTTGTAAATTTACCGGAAAAGTTTTCGTTTGAAAAAAAAACGACATTACCTATGGAACGGCCCTGTTCCTCGCAGTATAAGTTGGCAACATTCCTTCAAAGGCTTTGACGACACAGCCATGTCGTGCATACTTACTACGGGCCATATGCAGAGTTTTACGTGGAAAAAACAAGAACCCGGCTGAGATTCAGGTTTCCAAAGTAGCGTCCGACGAGGTGGAGCTGCTCGTGGAGGCGGGACCGCGACGGCTTGAGGATCAAAAGAGTGACGGTCTCGTGATCAGGGACGCAGGGTGGAAAGCAAATCAACACTGGGCGCAAAAATCTGAACTGCGCTTCCCCCGTAAACAACTGTTGAAAAGTCGTCTGGCGGAATCTAAGCAAGTCGCTGGTCCTCCAGATTTTCATTTCGTCAATACTTACTTTATGTAGTATATGCAGTAATTGTGAGAGGAGTTAGACTTATGGAATATTCGTACACGATTTCTTTGAATTACTGATCGCAACGAGACGGAGTGATGTTAGCTTGAAAACGAGTTGAAGAATGGTTTCACTTTTGCTGAAATTGTTAGAACTTCTAACAGTTCCAGTTTGCATATGAATTTTTTAGGACTCCATGCAGACTACATTACAATGACCTTGTGCGCTGACGAAGAATGTTTGAAGTTTCTTGGTGAAAAAAATAAGCGCTGCCCTTGACGATCCGGAACATTTCATGTAAAGGATACACTGACAGGAAACCGTCGAAGGTAATTTTTTTTTGTTTTTTATCACTTCTCTTTTCGAGTATTATTTATTTTGAGGGTCAACATCACTGCAGCCAAATCAATCTCAGACGGGATCAATCAATTCAAAAGTAAGGGTGAATACTCATGCGGTAGGAACTGATAAAGTCATAGGAGAGGAGTACTGAAGGAATCGCCGTTGGGAATTTTGATTTATCCTCCCCCTCCATACAGTTATGTAGTACCCGTTCACTACAAGCCACATGCAAAGTGCCATGCAAAAAAACCAAAACTTGGCACGGATAGATCCCCTCAAAATGTTCACTGTTTCCGTCCACACTGGTAAAATGGGCGGAGTCACGAGGGCTGTGAAAGAAGCCATGGCGATTACGTGATTGGTGCGCGGCGTAGGGTACAATTCAAAAAGGTCCCCAAACTCTGAACTTCGCACCTCTCCGTCGACGACATTTGTAAAGCTGTCAGCGGAGATTCAAACGGGTTAAAACTTTTTTTCGAATTTTCTAGTTTTCAGTTAGAAAGATGGCAATCTACTCATTCTTTCTGTGTTTTTTTTTTGAGTGCTATATCCACTAGATCGATCTGTAAGGGAAGTAACTTCACGAAATTTCTGTGCACGATTCATTTAATCTATCAGCACGATTGAATAATTTCAAAACCAATGGCATAGTTACCTACAGAACTTTCACTCACCGTATACATGACCGCTGCCAACGGCTAATAGTAGTATTGTGATGGCTTGAAACATAACGAGGACTAGAAAGTAGCGACGTCTTCTGGGGTAAGGTCACTTCTTGGTCACGCCGAAGACGCTCGAAGACGATAAGGATGGCGGCGCTGTGTCGAGCTAGCTAAAATACCGGTTCCTTTCGTCACTGCTGCGCATCCGACGATAGCACCATCGACCGTGTCCGTTATGAGTCGAGAAATCAATCGAGTCGATTGATCAGCCGACCCCCAAACGATGCCGACGATCTACTGTGGGTGTTTTTCACCTGAATTGTATGCAGGACTGGCCGACAGTGACCGTGACTCTGGGCATCATACCGTTTGGGATCGGTTTAAGTGAAGTACTGTATGAGGGAATTGCATCCTAATTCGGTGGAACCACGATATTACTATTGGTCTGAACACTTCTTCCCAATCACGAGACTTGAAATTCACCCCGAGATAAGCACGATGTTTCAGTCTCCGTTTAGGTGGATAGATCCTTTATATCTAGGAGGATTGCACCTAATCATGACTTTCCGATGCCGTAATGGGCACGAAGGTCATTTCGATGGCGACTATGCAGCCAACCATACCACCTCGTCGGCCCTTAGAATAACCAGTAGAAGGTCGCCGTCAGACTTGGCCATTTTACGGTGTCGCGGCCCCGCACGCGAAGTTGCGGCATTGCACATTCTCCAAGTCGTAGTGTCGCCTGCGAAACTGCGACATCGCGAAATCGCCTGACGGCGGCCGAAGCTGTGACAATCACGGGACCTGTGTCCCTATCACTCATCAGTAACCCTTCGGTCTTTTCGGTCTGGTTTCTTGCATGCCAAGCGTGTTCCTGAGCCAGTGCTACGGCGGATGTGTGGGATAGCAATAACAGCCCAAATTCAAGTGTTTTTCGCGGCTTTACTTCCTTTACAGTGTCACTCAATAAGAACCTTTGCTATTACTGTCGAAGCGATTATCCACCCAAAGTTAGCCCGAAGGGCGCATTTGAAAGCACTACTTGGATGCAATCATGTGCGAAGTTGTGCAATAGTAGGGACAGGAATAAAACCGTGAAAACCCGAAGGACTTTTTCCCACAAGATGCTTTCGCGCGCTGTGCAACACTAAAGGGGGCGATGCAGACGGCAACGGCAGCTAAACCAGTGTCAGCCGTGAACGTCGCCCACCCCTTCACAGCTAGTCGACCATGGAAGCTCGGACGAGCAAAACACATTCGTACTAGGCCGCGATAACGCCAGGGAATTCTTTTAAACGCTAGTTGCACCATAGATCATTTTGACATTTCATTTGAAAAGTATGTATATCTTACCACTAATGATGTCTTTGAGCAATGTTTTCTCCTGCCCCCTGGAAAAAGCAGCGATTCCAGAACGATCGAGGTGTCTGAGGGCTCTAGTGAACGCAAGTGTTCCACCTACAGCACTCAACACCTCTCAGCTTTCATCCCTAACGCCTAAAGATCGCACAAACGCTTGCTTTTGACCCTAGGACCCTACAGTCGTTTTGGTCGCCTAGACAGGTCCCGTACGTCTCCGGATCGTTATCGCGACACTTTTGAAAGACATCGTCCCAATTTAGCGAGCACTGCGGCTCGGCTACACTACAATCACTAAATAAGATCGCTCGCTGGTGGATCGTTAGGTCAGTGGAACACTCACGAAGGAAACAGCGATCGATCTGCCAAGGATACGCCGTGCCTACGACCATCTTTTCATTGAGCTGTGGACGTTTATATGTACCAACAGAATAACAACTGGAGGCCGGATAATTTATTCTTTCTACTGCACTCTGTCTTTCTTCACCTGGACAACGCTACTGTCTCAAAAAACAGTCCTTTTACATTTAACAAAAAAATTTTCATAGGTTTTGCCGATAACAAAAACAAGTTGTCAACAACAATAAGTACCGTATCAACAAGACTCGCGCAGTGCGTAAGGTAAAGGAATCCACTTCTGTTACCCGATTTCGAACACTAATTACAGAAAAAACTACCTACATGAAATAGTACAGTGTTTCGTCCAGCAAATCGATGATAGGTATTTAATATGTAGATCTGACCGATTAGCCTGCGAACAGACAGATTCCCTTACTTTGCGCTCTACTGTAGCCAGGTTTCTACCGTATCCTACCGTTAGTCGAGCAACAATTTCTCTATTTTCTTGTCGTTCCATCATCATTTCAGTTGTAGTCTCGTGCAGGCGATTCGCCTCGTTCCTTTTTCTCAGCGTTGTATGCGGCCCACTCATAGTCGGCCGGCTTGGATTTTTTCATGGGATTAGCTCGATTCTCTTCAGAAAACTGTTCCACCTTAATGAATCACGCATAAAAGAGAACTCATAACACCGCTCATCTCCTGAAAACGACAAAGCACCTGGACTAGCAGCGATCCCTCCTCACTCATCGACAAATCTGTTATCATATTGAACAGTGCCACCGGTGTTGGTAGCTCAGGTATTTCAAGGCGTTGGAAAAATGCCAATACGTTTTCGACATCTCTGAAAATGGGTGAACTCAGTCAATAATGCCTTTTTCCCTACTGTTTTTATCCATATGTCAGGAACCCTTTTTGTCTCAGGTTTCTCAACGACTTCACTTTCCAGAGACTCAGTAGTACCCAGCCTACAGCTACCCACGAGCCATGAAGAGGACCAGACGTGAGAAAAACCTTCCTCGCTTATCGTGACCCAGAGAAACATTTCTAGGAAGCTGTAAGCTTGGCTTATAAAGGCGCAGCGGCTCATAAAAAGCATACGGACAAAAATGGGAGGATTTGAACATTTGCTCCCGTCTGATGGAATATAAGATGAGCCTAGTCCCAAGAAGCCGTTCAATGCAACTGCTTTACTGACCTGATAAGGAAATGGAGATTCCTCGGATGTGATAAATCCATTGATTGCGACACGTCGATCACATAGACCTGTACGTGTTTGTATACAAAATGTTTGACAAACGCATTCAATCCAAAGTTACCTTTCCCTCTGATAGTAGCAGGTTAAACTCGCTCAGATCCCCGTGTACAAGCTTACAGTCTCTATACATGCGATTCATGATCTACAACGTGAGCAGTAAACAGCTATTATATCGACATTAACAAGCCAACACCAGAAATATAAAGTTGTACAATTCCTGAGAAGTTGATCTTAATTTTGTTGGAGTAACAAACTAACATCGACGACTTGTGTGAAGATATCCTTTCTCTCTTCAACGGTGGAAAACTCCCAATCAATATTCTTCAGCCGTGGTGCCGCCGCTCCATTCTCGCCAATCAGTGACATTACCAAAAGATGGCGCTTCAGCTTGACCGGTACGGGACAAGGAAGACCGCATTTTACCATTCTGGAAAGTGAATCATATAGTATTACATTATCAGTTTGAATGGGACGACTCGGCTGAACTTTTTTTTGCTAAGCCGAATTTAGCGGGATGCCCAATTCTGAAACCTTATTCCATGGCCTATCGGGCTTCACTGTGTTCTTCGAGCATCGAACAGTCAGCACTTGCCTGGACAGGTTCATGAACTCGCGTTCAGCCCAAATTTTCAGCACTTCACGAGGATTCTTGAAACGGAAGTCATCTTTCACGTATTCCGACCTTAATAACACTCTTCTCGAAAGTTTCAGTGGTAAGAAGGACGATGAAGACTTACCTGTTTTTAAATTCCGTTAGACTCGTCTTGTATACCTTTATGGCGAAGCTATCACCATTTTCATTGCTGATGGCTCTCAGAACAGCACTTTCCTACAACACTTTCTTTTAAAAGTTGAATCATGGAATAGTACGCATTTCACCTTTCCAGTAGCTATGATTCCTTCGACGCTGTCGAAAATGCCTTGATTGATCCATTTGAACAAATGCAGCCGTGTCACCGCATCCATAGAGGTTTCGATTGTAGCTTTTTCCTCCTATGAAAGTAAACAATAAATATTTCCTTCTCTCAGTAGACCGTGTGACAATTACCTTGTCCTTGAGCTTATGTTGACGCTTCGTCTCACTTTTCGAGAAATTACGAAGCGAATTGAAAACACGGCTGTTTATCTGCTCTTTGTTCATGTCACCGAATGCGAGATTGACTTTATCCTGAACATTCCTGTGGCATCCAGAGCAAGTAAATAGAAACGAGCAGCATAAAAACAACACCGGTAAGTAAAATCAAAACGGAACGTTCCAGAAAACAACAAGAGCAAAAAATTATAACCCTTATTAAGCCAAACAGTGAGGTTTTGCGTTTCTGCAAACCTGCGATTTTGCTGTGTCGTAAATCGCTTCAGCGGCGTCGCACTCGCGACACCACCAGTACTTGCGAATCGGTTGCCTTTGAGAGCCCGGCATAGCGTGGCTGCATCACCTCTGCGCTCCCACCCATGCCACACTGCCTCCTGCACCATGCCACCCTGCCTCCTCCACTCATACCACACTGGCTCGCTTGAAGGCTGCCATGCCCTGCCACTGGCACTCGCATCCGCCGCGGACGGCCACGCGGTTTTCTGGCGAAAGTAGCCTCACCCGATATCGACGTCTAGAATCGCATGCGAAAATGAGACATTGCAGAATTGCGGAATCGTGAAACCGTGAAGTCTGATGTCGGCATAGACGTCCAGATTTGTTCAGAATGTTTTCATTCTGATACACAAAACGACTCACGTTCATAGCTTTATCAGCATTTCGTCTCGCCGAGGCATTTGCATCGTGCTTTGTGACCAGGTCTCCTCCTGCATTACGGAATACAGGGCCACTGTGCGTTGCCACATCATCGGTTAGCTTAATCAACGCTGAGTATAATGTTTCTCGATGTATTGAGTATGTACAAGAAACACTAATATAGCAGTAATAAAAACCTTGGCATAAAGCATATCGGTTGCAAATTGCCTGACGTCTTCATCGTCACTCGAAAGAACAGCATCCTGTGCAGTCTTTGGATAGTAACGATCGGGGGTTACCGTCACAGTCGCTAAAAACCTTGGGTGATTTGACGAGCAGTGGGAAGCGAGGATGTAAAAAAGAAAATAACCTGGTGTTTTTCCCTTCTTCTCCTGCTCCAAAATCATAGAGAGCTCGTACTCACGGTCGAACTGACGCTGAAGTTCTCTTGCCACCTCCTCGTCATTGCTGTACTCCTAAACCATAGAAAATCACTGGGGTACAGGATCAGGCAGGGAATTCGCCGCCCGCAATGTGTGCTAGCTATCTGTGGTGTGCGTGATTGTGTGGTAAAGAGATTCCCGTGCCCAAGCCCAAAATAAGGTGCGAGACACATCAATCGCTCTAGGACCCCACTGCATACAGCGCTCTAGCTGACACGCTCCATGTCGCGCCTCACGCCGTCGCGCAAATTTTCAGTCCTAGCGACACACAAGCCAAATCAAACTTCGTTCAATCAAATGCTTTCAATAGGCTTCTAAAAACGCAAAATCCACACTTACCGGAGCGGTTTCGCTTTCAACAACCGCGTTCAAAAACTCTTGCTCTTTCCGTTGTTCCTCTTCATTGAGAGCCTCAGCAAGATCTTCGCTCATTATCTCCACAAAGGAGACGATCGGCTCACAATCCTTCAACAAAAAAGCTCATAGAAGGAACACGACTAGAAAATATCGGAGAATACCTCTTCCTTCCTTCCCCAGGCAGTTTTGCCACCCCATGCGCTGCATTCGCCTTTCCACGACATTTCGGATGTTACAAAGATTGGATACTATTGAAATATACAAAGGGGATTTTGCAATCTTTGTAACAATCCGGGGTGAGGTCGTGGTCCCAATAGCTTTGAGGGAGATGTTGGTCCCTGTAAACGAATTCCTTGATGGTGTACCGTTCAAAGTTGGGATCATAGCGCGTGAGTAGGCGAAAAAGCGTAAGTTACAATATATCAATCGACTCTCTTAACTCGGTTCCAGCGAATATGCAAAAAGGACAAGATACACATTGATCGGTGACCTATTCACCTATGCGCCCAGCCGATACGTATTATTAGGTTGTTCGGAAAGAAATGCGCGTTTTTTGTCCATCTATTTCTCTTCTACTACAGAAGATTTCGTAAAACAGTTTGTCTGTTAGAAAGAGAATTTTACTGCGCATCTTTTGAAATAACTTTTGTCTATATCTACTTGTTTTTTCTTTGAAGAAAAAATTCAAAAAAGAATTTCAATTTTTTTTTCAAAATTTTGAAGAAAAAAATTTCAAAAAAATGCAATATTCAATGCAATAAGCGGTCAATATTTGTCGCCATGCGTATAATGTTTGCAGAAAGGTTTGGCTGTATAAAGTGTCGGGCAAAGTTTCAGCGTTTAAAAAACGGTAATGAAAGCTTGGATGACGAAGAACATGGAAGTCGGCCTCAAGTCGTTGAAACTTTTTTTTCTTTGAAAAAAAACCAAGTAGACATAGACAAAGATATATGAAAAGATGCACAATAAAAATCTCTTTCTAATAGATTGAACTGTTTTGAAGAATTTTTTATAGTAGGAGAGAAAAATGGACAAATTCAACGCGCATTTCTTTCCGAACAACCTAATAGATCTTCTTCGCCTGTTCGCCGGAAGCACCAACTCTGAACGACTGTGCAATTATAAAAAGATGAAAGTGAAGAAATACAACGCCGGAACACGCTACAAAATCAAACTACGAATCACATCATACGAATCTAGGTTTAAGTTTAAATTCATGCCATATCATACGATCATACGAATTTAGAGTTCGAAAAATGTGTCAGTACTGTGCTGAGGCTAAAATTTATAAAATTATTTTAGAGATACCGATTTTGTGCACTTCCGAACCCCGACCGGTGCAGTATGGTACCCCACTGGGCGAGAGGTGATTGCAACTAATTAGCCAATCGCGACAGTCCCACGTGCAGTGGGCGGTGCTATCGCAATGAGGGGGCATCTTATAAAAATTGCACATCTAAGCATCTTGGAGAGATCTTTGAGGGGTAATCTACACATTCAGGATTTTTACCTAAGCCTTAGAGGGAAAAGGGTTTCCTTTCCCCTACTAAGCTTAGGTAAAAATAGGGTACACAGTGGGTACAAGACGGATGTGGTCATTAAATAGAATGCTCAGATATTCGATGAATGAGAGATTTTATTTGTCAGTGGTTCCTTTGATCGCGCTCAGAGGAACAAGAAGGAAATAAAGTTCGGTACGATGAAGGCAAAAATAGCGCTTGACGTAGAGCTTAATGGCTGTCCCCCCTCCCCCAAACAACATTAGCACCAAAATAATTCTCCAATAGAAAAGGGTAGATCACATATATACAGGAATCTTATGAAATCATATGAAATATTGCGTCACACGGGCACCGTCAGCTACGAGGTTTTGGCAGAAAGTCAATGGCTACCGTATCCACTGGCCTGCGTGTCCAAGATGTATTCTTGGCACGCATATCATCTGGCTGCTTTCAAACAACATGCAGCTGTTGTTTTTGGGTTGATAGGTGCTGCCTCGTGAGTTTTCGCTGATTTGTCAGCATCAGCTATTCGCTTACTAATATGTCATGTTTCTAGCGTGTACATATATTCTTATTTATTTATTTCGCCTAGAAGTTGGAAGCAGTTTGTCTTGTGCGGGATTCGTGTCCAATGAACTAATTGGTAACCGTTCCCTTTTAGTCGGCCACTTTTTCTGGTTGTGGTGCATTGAACACTTACGTCGTGAAAGGAAATGACCGTTATAATTCTCATCAAACGACTAGTGTTTTGATAAAAATTTATTGGTAATTGATCTGATGAATTCAGCGACCGTTCTTCTGACCGTTTTTTAAGACAATGTATAACACAATAATCATGAAAAGATTGGCTTTGTGAAGTATGTGCTTATGTTAGCCGCTTGAAGTAGTAAATAATGAGTGCAAGAGAATGTTTGTTTGTAATGCTCGCCTAATCATCGTACAATTTTCGGTTGTTTAACTTCATATTCAGTTGTTATGTGCGAAAATGTACACACTGTTCGCTCGATCGACAGAGGATTTATTGGTAGTTCCATGCTATCGATCATAAACTATTTCGAAAATGAGAAATCGATGCTCACGTGATCCATCGAGCCATTGATCGCATGCTCTTCCAATCGTCACTTATCCACCTGAATCTTTAAATGGGGATTTCTTGCTGCGGTATCTCTCACTATGGCTAATTTTCCATAGAACGTGTGTTGTCGTCACATGGTTAACAAGCAGTATTTTTTCTTTTTGCGTTGTAATAGTATGCCCGCTGTACAGGTTTGTCGATAGTTAGTGTTAGTGTGTGATTTTACAGGTTTTGTTGTTAGCAGCGATCGTAAGCCATATATAGCTTCGTTCGATTGCTATTTATCCAACCGCTAGAATGTCAGGAGGAACAGTTATGGATCATGTCACATCTCTTCCTCACCAGAACGATCAAAATGTCATTCGTCACCTTACTAATTTCGGTACGTCCATCGATATATATTTTTGAATAATTTTTCATGAAATAGCGATTTTAATCAACGAAATGACGGTTATCGTCCTTCACCTAGTCCACTCACTTATTGGTTTTTTCCACTTGATGGTTTGAACGGATTTTTGGGATGTGCTTCATTTTGGTGGCCTCTGATCAGTCCCATATTAATTTGCCGATATGAGGCTTTTCTCCGTGAGGCCAGCGAAAGAAAATCGCATGTATTTTCGGAAGTCTTGAACTAGGTGAACTACATTCCACTATTTTAAGTATAGTCAGTTAGATCTCAACTATCAGTTCCACGACAATTTGTTCACAATTTTAAGTGAAAACGCCCGCGTCAGGAGATGCCGATATCAAAAAGAAGGAAGAGTCAATCATGGAGCTTGGAAATATGTTGGCTAAGAATAATCAGACTGAAGAGCTGAGAAAGGTTTGTTGTCGGTGTTTCTTTCACATCTTCCTTTAGCTACTATAATTGTTTAACGAAAACCATGTTTTTCACATCGTAATTTTTTTTTGCAGATGATTGAACAAACACGCCCGTTTCTCGTCTCGCTAGGAAAAGCTAAGGCTGCTAAGCTAGTACGCAATTTGGTGGATTTGTGTCTCATGATAGATGATCAGGACGGCGACATTAAGGTGACGTGTTTCAGTTTTGTACCACTTTTCATATGTCAAGCATAAATAGTGCATATTTCTTTCAGAGAAATAAACATTTTAATCACTCATTTTTAGATTGAGCTAGTGCGAGAGTGTATACAGTGGGCCA
This sequence comes from Trichostrongylus colubriformis, assembly GCA_963978905.1. Classification (NCBI taxonomy): domain Eukaryota; kingdom Metazoa; phylum Nematoda; class Chromadorea; order Rhabditida; family Trichostrongylidae; genus Trichostrongylus; species Trichostrongylus colubriformis. The sequence goes on from OZ022259.1 coordinate 4,651,033, forward strand.
TGGATCAGAATCGCACGTTCCTTCGTCAAACACTTGAGGCTCGCCTGATACGACTGTTCAATGATCTTCATAGATACACACAAGCTCTTCCACTGGGTATGCGAAACTTTGCGGCCTTTTTTTCTGAATTGCCAGCGCAAGTTTTGTCTTTTTTTTTCTTGTTTTACGGCAACCTTACAATCCCGGTTAAGTTCTGTGAACTGGCAGTAGTTATAAAACTGTAGTCAAGCTTGTGTTTTTCAGCTGCTGACCTTATTCGTGAGCTAAAGAAACTTGACGACAAAGATGTCCTAGTGGAGGTAGAATTGGAAGAGAGCAAAGCTTTCTACCACCTTGGCAACATTGGAAGAGCTCGAGCATCGCTTACTGGAGCACGAACCACAGCAAATGCCATATATGTGCAACCTAGGATGCAGGTGAATGTTTGGTGCAGCTATGTTCCAGCTTTATAGTCTTGTTCCGATTTCTAATTGTCGTTTTCTTTTTTAATTCTAAAAATTGCTATCTCGGAGCCTGAGCCTGGATGTTCTCTCTTTTCTATAAACAGCCTATGCTGTGTTATTCGTGGGATGAAAAGACAATTACGTAGATATTGTTCCTTTAGGCCGCATTGGACTTGCAGTCGGGCATTCTTCATGCGGCAGACGAAAAGGACTTCAAAACGGCATTTTCTTACTTCTATGAGGCTTTTGAAGGGTATGATTCCGTTTATGAGAAGGGCTTGGCACTTTTATCGTTGAAGTACATGCTACTTTGTAAGGTAAGTGAAAGACTGTGTATTCATGAAATTTTGTTCCAATTACTTTCAAGCACAGCGAACACACCTTGTTCTAGGTCATGCTTGACCTACCAGATGATGTCAATACACTACTGACGGGTAAACTCGCCCTCAAGTACTCCGGGTCAGACCTAGATGCTATGCGAGCAATTGCTGCAGCTGCAAAGAAGAGGAGTTTGGCAGACTTCAACACTGCTTTCGGCGCTTATCCACAAGAATTGCAAGTAAGCTAAGCTTTCAAATGATCTGGAACTGGTCCTGATATTGTTTTTTATTCATTTTGTGTGGGATTTCAGATGGACCCTGTCGTTCGCAAGCATTTCAATTCCCTCAGTGAACGGATGCTAGAGAAAGATCTTTGCCGCATCATCGAGCCTTACTCCTATGTTCAAATTGACCACATTGCCAGCAATATTGGCATCGATCGTGAAAAGGTCAGTCAGTTAAAATTTTTGCTACTTTCTAGAACAATGGTTTTTGGCGTTGAATTTCATGTGTGAGATGGCGAAACTGTCTTCGTCATTGCTCATCAAGTAGGCATAAGTTTGGTGTGAGGGATATATGTCTTCGGGGAAGAAACTCCCAACCGGGGTGCGACGCGATGAGTGTGAGCTAGGCGTGAAAAACTGAAACAAGTGTATGTTTGACACAGTAGTATCTTTAGACAACTTTCAACTACATTTGGCACCCTTAGTTGGCTCGCATCGCGCCGCATTGCGAAACCTTATAATAACGGTGTGCATCCGCATTGATAATTATGGCTAATCTTTCAACAAGAATCGCATTGACTTGATTTTCCTTCGAATGGATCGGCTTCTTCTCCAGGTTGAAAAGAAACTGTCTCAAATGATTCTGGATCGAAAATTCAGTGGATCCCTCCATCAAGGAGATGGCATGTTGATCGTCTACGATGTGTCACCTCCAGATGTCACGTATGAAACAGCACTAAAAACGATTCACGCCATGGGTGAAGTGGTGGACGCGTTGTACCAAAGAGCCAGCAAACTTCGGTAGGCCTGATGATATCTATACATTTAGTCTGTTCTCGATAGTCGTCCGGTTCTCTCTTGGTAAGAATGCTCTCAAATCGCCTATCTAAATACCTGTCAAGTTTAGTTAGTTTTGCGTGACGAACCTCAAACCATCTTGTTATTTGTGAGTGATTTACGAGAATATCGCGTTTTATTTGGAAATCGTCAGTGTGGTGTGTCTTTAGTGTGTACTGTTGACGCTTTCTTGGCGATGTCTTCGATTTATTTATTGTCCATAGCCGAGAAAACACTTTGAGTTATTGATTCTTCTGCACATTTTTCGAAGTGTGGGTGATGCGACGTTCGCGTAGGTTCTTCTCAATCCATTATTCTCATTATAATTGTTACGATAACACTCGCTTTGATTTATGATCGTACCTAAAACGCGTTCATGCGGTGTGTATGTGCTTCTCTTCTTTGTCATTCGCACACTCAAATAAATTTTATTGCCACTTCAATTCATGTTTATATTTGTATGTTGTTTCATTTATATATCTGGTAAATAGTCTTATTCGGTGTGTTTGATTTTTTTTATTGATCGAAAAAGGGATGGATGAACACAACTTTCAAAATTGCCAATGTTGGGGGCAAAACGCCGTGCCGCGTAGTACTCAACAGTTTTTTTTTCAAAGTTTACATACTTTTGGGTACAGGGTTCGGATGGTACCGTTACAGGCGTTCATGATGGATCTCAAGACCCTGCAAAATAAACTGATTCGCCAGCAAATGCTAAAAACGCAACTTTTAGAATTTCGTTGAGAGGTTCGGGGAAAATATTCAGTTTGGATATGTACGTACGGAACTGTGGATAGCTACCATAAGAGGAATCCTTTGCGCACAGGAATTGTTCAGAACAGTGTCGAGCGTTGTAAAATTCTCGGGAAATGCGACCCCTTCCCAAAAAGAGCCCCACCTGTGATTTCCCCCCATTTCTATCATCGAAGCTGTTGGTATATTGTATATCGGTTTAGTATTCTTATACCGAAGGGCCTTCACAAAGGTCGTCAAGTCACCTGACCACATGATTGGCTCAAAAATCGCTAATGTGGTGGCCATGAAGGATTGTTACAAGTGTACGCCCCTTCCCTCGAGGATTCCTCAACCCAAACTTGACCCTGGTTCGAAGTCGTCCGGAAAGCGCGTGGGGGAGTGGTCATTGTGGCTTGGGAGCTTATCAGATCCCATAGGATATGTAGAAGCGTGGAATCGTAAACTGTGGAGTTTTTTTGAAGGTGTGTTTTCTGAAGTGTGCTTTAGTAAGCGAATTTCTAAGATTTGATCTGTTAGAGATGAAGCCTCTATTGGGTTCGAAGTGATATTAAAGGTTTGATTTGTCATAATAAGTAGGTGAATAGACTGAATGGAATATGTCCTTGATCCATGATTCTCTATCAGCTGTCTGTGCTCATTGATTTTCTGAGTGCAGAGGGGTTCTTGTCGTTGCCACATGTGCGATCTATGTGTGTTTGCACTGTTTCTTGTGTAGTCATATCGACATCAAAGAATGAACGGCTGCTGACGACCATCTCCGTATTTTTGCAGGAACAGGGCTTATATACGGGGTTTCGCAGGCATTTTCTTGGTCCCGCTGTTTGAGCGAGGTCACAAGGTGAGCGTTTTTTCTTTTCGACTATTTATTTTATTCTACTTTTTTTATTTCGTAGTTTTTATTTATTAGTCCGTTTAAGATTGAATTATCGTGCTGGCATAGATTAAAAGACATGCAGTTTATATCCACATGCCTTTATTGTATGCGAACATCAAGTGAAGACCGGGGTCAACGCGAGTTAGGAGTGAAACGCATACGGCGTGTGCTAAAATTCTCTTTCTCCCGCTTCCTACATCAGAAGATCTTCTTCTTGCTATCAGATGCTTCAGGAATTAAGTCGTAATAAATCCTTCGCGTGTTATTTGAGTGCGGTGCACTGGTGCGCAATATACAAATGCCGCGTTATACTGCGTTTCCAGTGCGTGCTAGGAGTGTGCTTTGGTCCTGAAGCGATTACGTGTACCGTCTATTTCAGGCGTAATCGCTTTGAGACTAACTGCACACGGCGCCTCTTACTCGCACGCAGCGCTTCGCACGCCTATCTCAAGATGCACACTCGGTATTGGCCTTGAATGATCCCTCATTATCTGTCGCGCGATCTTTACCCGACCATGCAGGCTTTTTTAAAATTATCCATTTTCGATCACTTTTGCAACATAAGTAGTGTAGCAAACAGTACTCACACTCTTCACGCTGTCAGAAAGTATGAAGATCATAAAGTTTATGTAACGGCAAATTCAAAGCTCACATTTTCTTTGAATTTCATGGTCAATTGCTCGTCAATCCTTAGCATGAAAATTTCATGCTGTCATATAATTCTTTATGAGCGCTTTCATGTTGTTCTATCTCCAGGCATTTCATATTCTACTTCCATCGTCCTGCATTGGCTAGGTTAAATATTTGATTGACTTTGAGTTTTATTCAATGCAATTACCGGTTCAGTTTTGAGGGCCACGGCTTCATAGCTCTCGGTTCGAAAACAGGAGAATCAGTGAAATAGTATCAGAAATGCTGTTCGTTTTGCAAAGTGTATTCTGCACAGGGGCTGTCTTCCAGAAACATCCAATCATATTCTTGCATGCTGCAGAAATGGTGGCGTCATGCCCTTCCTATGAACAATGGAAAAAGTTTTGTTCAGATCAATTTGTTGTCGCTCGTTCTCGTGGGTAAAGTGGAAATGCTTAATAAACTGTCCTCTGGTTCTCTTATTCACGACCACATCATAAAAGAGCGCAGGGTGCTGCAACTGCAAATCAGGTTTTGGAAGAGCACCAGCTTTTTTGCTTCCACAGTTTTTTTTTTGAATGCGTGCTCATCGTTTACTGTTTCCATTGAATTCATTCTTTGCAGTAACATATATGTCTTTCGATCATTCTGATCACTTTGGCTGGTCGCGTTGCCTTCTTTTTATATACACTTGTATTCCAACTAATCTTCGATACAGGACCATTGCCTCCTCCACACAGACTTTTTTCGTGAGACGAAGCCAGAAAATCGTTGCCATTTAGGATCTATTCCTCTCTCACCAATTTGAAGTTCCTTGAAAACGTCGGCGATGAATCTCATCGGCTCGTTAAAGGCACTGATTGGGAGCTAATCTAGCCTATGGTAAACTCTTGCAGTTCGTTTTGTTTGCCGCAGCTGCCCTCAAGACGCTTTGTCAAGACGTCGAGTGTGAATTCATTGGATTTTTTTATAGTATACACCTTTTTTGTACTCTTTCCGTTATTCTCCTCTTGTTTCACCTTCTTAACATCATATGAATGAAATTTAACTCGTCCACGCGCCATCTAGTTATAATGGCATTGCAACTCGGCCACTGGGGTGTGGCACGAGGTGAAGTGCGCTAGGATCGCAGCTGTGCCTGACGGAGCGAGTTTCAACGCGATTTCGCCACACTATCTCTTCTGCTCAGATATTCCTTTACAGAGGATAGTGTTTCTGTATACACTCAACTTACTTGCCCCCCCCCCCCCTTCCGGTGCCTTCGAATTTGTTCTAATAGCGCTGATAAGGTGGAGAGCTCTAGAAATGCAATGAGCTCTTGAACTAATACGGTAGTTTTGAGTAGCACTAGCTGTCCAATTACTTTCGGGCCTGCGTTAGCAAAGCCGGCGTCAGAATTCGCGATTTTGCAGTTCTACGACTTGCGGTTACCCGTGTCGCGCTTTCGCGCGCTATTTTTTGAGTTAGAATTCCGACTTCGCATGCGTAGAGGTGTGAGATCGACCATCTTTGAGCAGCATCGCATGCAAATTAACGTGTGAAGGTGAAGCCTACGTCAGACTCGCAGCAGTAGATGTGGTCATCTGTGGATTCTACTCCAGCCTATCGACAATTTTACCTCCTTGTCAATGGGCTATTTCAAAGACATCCACAGAGGTAATTTCGGTCGATCATGGAATATGAAAGTACAGAATTGAAGTAGTGCAACAGTAGAGAAAGAACTGAATGAAACGGTTAATCGAAAAGAAAGCGTCCTCTCACGCCGTGGACGTGCTTTCGCGCCGTATGCATCACTGAGGGGTGGTGCAGACGGTAAAGGCCACAAAGCCTGGCGACGGTAGGTTTCTCCGTTCACAACAGCTACTCGTCCATCGGACTCCGTTGTAGTGCAGTTTAGTAATGCGATAGCCGTCAGACCAATGATGTTCGATATCTGGGGAACTCAAACGTACACGGTTGGCCCGTTAGCTTCTCTCTTTGTGACCTTCTTTACAACAGCTCTATATAAACCCAATGAGTTCGGTTCTGAGGTTATAAAAGTCAGGTTTGAGTGGGAATCTTTAACTGACGTGTTTACTCAAAGTAGTAAAAATTTCTATATAGGTGGTGTTTTAACCAGTTTTTTTTTTACAATTTTTCCTTTTACACTTCGTCATTGAATGTCGTTATTAATGAGGCCATTTTCAGGGAATCCCGAAGGTGAATGAGGTGGTTCATAATTGACGTAGTGCTCTTGTATTCGTATGTCGATCGGCCTATCATCTCCAGCGCGATACTCGCTTAGCTACGTTGATTCTCTACTCACCGATTTCACACAATATCCACAGAAATCTATTCAATTTGTTTTTCAGGTGAGTATTTCATGACTTCGTTATAGTACACTTCCTAGCTGTCAAATGTCACATGAAAGTTAGGGAATTGCCGCTGAGAATGAGGAAGAGGCGTTTTTTCTTGTTGCGCACTCAGGGTTTTTTTCTGGTGAAGTCTGAGATTCTTATCTATTGCTTGAGAAAATGTAGCTGAAAAAGTATCGATCAAGGACATCCAGACATCAATCTTCAGTAGTGAAAATGTGATTAGTGTTTCTGATCTGCTACTAATTATTTTCTTGAACTTTTTTCATTTCCCTGATCAGTGTTTCTGTTCTGTTACTAATTATTTTCTTGAATTTTTTCATTTGCACATCTTTTTCGAAATTTTCGTCGTTTTTCGTTAATTCCAGCCTGTTGTCGAGACATTTGGATGAAGTTTTTCATACTGTTCTGTTCAGAGATTACTTGTTACTTGCGGAGCGGACTGTGGTTCGCCGGCGGTGCACTGTGCTCGTGTACTTTTATCCGCCGTAGGTTTCGGTCAGCCTCTGCCGCCCGGACCCCGACGATCTCTTGACGAGTCCACCGCTGCACAACTCATCTTCCTGGTATTGTAGACTTTTTGAATTAGTCAGCATAGATTGGTAACTGATTTTGTTTTATTTCAGATTGTCAAATTTGCTACCGAAGAACAACCAAGTCGAAGTGTTCTTGAGCTTGCCGGAGCAAGACATATCTTCAACGCGTTAACCGATCGTGTCAGCGCTGAGCTTCAAGACGCGGAAGCCAATAACGACAGTCAGCTTCCTCTACTTGTTCAGTCGGTCTCATCTAAGGTAGTCTTCAGGTTGCGCTCCTATCTGTTTCTTTTATTATTAGCATGACAGAAGTTGAACAAGTTGATGAAGAGGTGTACCACCAGAACGAAAAATCCGGAGTGTGACGTGGTGCGTTCGATCTCGGGGCACCCGATGTAGTTGAGTCCTACAGCACCTACCGTGCCATAGGCGGTACTTTGGGGGAAGAACATAGTAGTCGCGCAAGGACTCAGATACATAGGGCCCTTATCTCGCAAGTATCGTCTCGCGCGCTGTGGCGCGGCCCACAACTTTTCTGTCCCGATGGCTCACATCTCAGCGATAAAATGGTTAAATCAGACGACTCGTCTAGGCATGAGATTGAATCCCACCGGGGCGGAACAGTTTCATCTCTTGTGGGTCGGCTAGTTTGTATCAATGCTCGTCCTGTAGCTTAGAACCAAAATTTCTTGCGAATCATTATGTGCAGCCGCTTTTCGTGAGGTGCTTATTCTTTTATTGCGTCTTCGGAGGGGTATATGGTTAACTAAACGAGCGCCTGGGGTGCAACGAGACGATGGTGGCGCAACAAGCTAGGAAGGTACACTGCTAGTCTTTAAAGGCGCCAGGAGGGGTCAGGGAAAACTGAGAATTGTGAATACATGTTCCCTTAAAATAAACCTTCCATTTCAAAAGAGGTAATGTGTGACGAAATTTGCATTGGAAAAGCATGGCTTGGGGTCTTATTATGACCCCGCAGCATGGCGTGTCATCCTGCAGTCCTGCAGACGGACGAGTTGGCAGCGAAGGCGGGACAACGTATGCGGACGGCTGATCTAGCCTCTCCGCCCGTCTGCAGTCTACCTTGGCTAATGACGCAGACGGTTGGGAGAGAGAAGGGCGGTTTGCGGGTCCCTATTTCTCGGGTTTTTCGCCGTTTTATTTCGTTATTTCTCTACTGTCACACTGCAGGGCACCCCTACTTTCATATTTCACAATCTGTCCAACTCACTTCTCTTGGTGTCTTTAACACGGCACGGTGATGACGCGCTCGACCACCATCTGCTCCAAGCCGCGATTGAAATGAGCGTATTAGAAGCTTCGCTTTTACCCACCGTATTTTCATGTATTGTGGCCGCGAACAGATCTGTGACGATCCAACTTCATTCGTGTGATTTCACTTATTCTGTTTTCATGTTATGTTTGATTCGGCGTATTTCAGGTACTTCCTTCTGCTTCTGATATTCAACTGTGTCTTTTCTGGGTTTCGGTCACCCCAGGAAAAGCGGCCAGCCTGATTAATCCATTTATTGGTCAATTATTACACAATTTCTTCGTTATCATTGTATCTTGTAAGTTCATGGGTCGTTAGGTCACCTCTTTATTTGATAGAGCCTTATGAATAGTAAATTGCTTTGCAGCTAAAGAGAAGACAGTAATCCGTACGGAATTTGTGATTCGCTGCATCACAGCATATTTGGAAGGTGATTACGTGGGTACTCCATTGGTGACGTTTTTGAGAAATGTGAGTACAGATGTTCCGTATTTCCTTTTTTTTTTTTTTTATTTTTTTTTTGACTTCGTTGTTGTTTCATTCTTGATGTAACATCATTATGAAGGGTTTCGCCCTTCTTAGGGAACAATGCTCGCTCATTGACATTTTCCTCGCTCCTTTGTTATTTGTTCTTGTTGACAGGCTGGAACTGTCGAACTTCATGTGTGCGGCTCTCCCTGAAAGCGCTTAAGGGATCTTTTCTCTGCCTGATCGTTGAGCATTTGTTTGAAACGATAAACTGAAAATAGTAACCCAATATTCATCGGTTTCGAATGCACACTCAGTTACCGTCAAAGTCTCTCTGTTAGTCACGTCAGGTGGTCATAGTTATATGTATGTAGTGATTGATGGAGTAGTGGGATAAAGTAGTCAGGCAATTGCGTTTATGTACTTACGCTACGGTCATACTGTCCGCTCCGCAATCGCTTTCGCTTTGTTATTACTGTATGCAGCCGTAACAGGATGTATAGGTAATTTTCCCATTTCTTATAATTTTCTCATGCGTGGATTGCAGCTGGTTATTATCCGAATCTGATAGTGGGGTGCATCCTGATTTGGTTGAAAGGGCTCAAATTGGACGTAGTGTATCGAATAAGGGTAGGGTGCTATCGCAATGAGGGGGCATCCCACCATGGACACGATTTGATCTAACCCTAAAGGGAAGAAAAGGAGCCCCTTTTTTTCACTAGGGCTCAGGCAAAAATATACGCATGAGTATGCAGACTGACCCCTCAAAGATCCCTCCGAGATGCTTAGATAAGCAACTTTCTATGAGATGCCCCTCATTGCAATAGCACCTAGGGTGGTATTGGGCGAATAAATAGTGGATATTTCTCTTTTGAAGTCTTTTTTACTGAATTTCAGCACCATTTGTGGACTTTCAGATTTTTCCGAAGTGTTGCACTTTACAAAAAGTGTTTTCGTCAAGTGCACGAATGCTATATTAGAAATCCCCTTTGAGTTCCAGGCTGAGGGGCCCTCAGTTGTCTTGTTTTACAAAGACTTATAAAATGTTCATATCTTTTAGAATTTGTACTGCATTATTGTTATTGTGTTGTGTTTGTCAATTAGAACTTGAAGTTAGTGTCTCTAAAAAACTTGTGGCTTTATTTATCTCCTTAGCTGTCTCCTTACTGCTACCATTGAAGAAAAGTGCGTCCAAAAAGTACGCCTTTCAACATTTAGATTAAATCCTAGTCCTCTGTCCCTCTGTGACTATCTTTACTCGTTCTAGAATCAATCAGTCCTTCTACAACATCACAATTTCTCACCAATGGTACGACTCTCTCGCTAGAACTCTCCTCATCTATCCTTTCTCCTCTACTTAGAACTTCACTCTTTTTCGAAAGCACTTATACTCCATTTTGGAGGCCTGATAGGGCGTGGCCTACGGACATGGGTGAGAGGCGACAGTGATGGTGCGTGGCAAGAGTGAAAGTGTGTGGCGGAGTGAAAGAGTCTGATACACTTTCACCCAAGTCCGTAGGCCATACCCTGCCAGGCGCTCCGAAATGGACTGTATTAGATCTGCACATTTTCAGCACATTGCCGAAGACAAGAAGCACATTTTTAACTCGTATCTTGGGCAAGTATTAGCGAAAGCAGCTAAATTTTCTGCTGAAGTCGACAACGAGTCGCTAATAACGCAAGTGGAGCAACTGTGTGCGACTGGAACTTACAATTCGGTAAGATATCGTTCAAAATCCGCGATTGCGGCGGATACGTGTACCCGCCGAAAAAAAGACGTGTATCGATTTTTGGATTGATCGCCTGATCACTTGAATCACGAACTCTGAACACTAGTCAATGTTATACTCAAATGGTTCAAGTGCGCGGTGCTATGTGAGTTACGGGGGAGGGGCAAGCGGCGGATGCATTGGCCACGCCCCTTTTCCGCTCGTCTGCGCTCTCTTAAAGAGATAGTGTACATCGGCGCGTACCACTGCGCTCATCAGGGAAGTTCGAGTATACGGATAAGAAGCTTACCGGAAAGCTTGATTCCGTAGTATCGAACTCTTCCTTCTGTGTAACCCAACGGCTCTCTTCAGGGCCACAAAGAACGATTTCATGAAAGTGAGAAGTTATTTTATTGGAGCAAATGTAGTTGGGGGCACCTATTTCTCTCACCTTATTTCTACAATCATCAGTTTACAAGCACAACTCAGTGAACACTATCTCGGTGAGAGAGCGCAGACGAGCAGAAAAAGGACGCAGCTAATGCCTTCGGCGCGTGCACCCCCCCCCCCCCCCCCACCTCCCCCTTTAACTCACATAGCACCGAGTGTTCTTCGGTAGTTTATGGCCAAAATGTTTTTTCAGGCTGCTAAGAAAGCATTGTTCGAGTCGTCAAATATGTTGTTGGTTGGTGTTGTGCAGGGTGCTGGCAGCTCATGCACGGCTACTGAGGAGACGTTTCGAAGTCGGCTGCAAGATATGACGATGACGGAAGGTTCGTTCGATGGTTTCCGCTAGTTACAGGACTGAGAAATCTGGCACTACTCAAGTATCACTACCCCAGACACCGCGAGTTGGTCAAAAAAAAAATTCGCTGAAACTTAGCCCAAAGCGTTATCTGGGATGCCAATCACGAATATGACATCAGTTTTCGGCGTTGGCACCAATTTGGTGCAATTACACCATGTTGGTGAAAAACCTCAACGATTTCTCCTTGTTTTTCACCGATTTCGTTTAAAATTGTCATCTAGGGGATATTCAGAGTGCTGATCACGGATACGACATTGGTTCCCAACACGGGCGGCCACAGTCTTGCACTCAAGCGTATATATCCGCCTGAGCCCTTATAGGCAGCATTAGGGGAAAGTCGGACGAAAAGTAAAAGAAGTAGTGAATGTGAAAGTCGAGATGCCTTGTAACAGGACAGTGAAGAACAACGGATGGAATTGGCCAGAAACTCGAGTAATAGGACCCCCTTTCCACTGTTGATTCTCGACGCGGACGACCTGTCCGTTAAGAGGGGAGTAGTCTGATCTAGTTTTCCATTGGCATGTTGCCAAGTAAACACAAGGGAATGTCTGGAAATGCGACAGCATCTATTTTTTGGAGTGAGCTTCAAGCTGAAACTGCGAAAGCGCGCCGCAAAACCTTAGATCCTGCCGCATCTCCATGACCGCTCCCACCCCAGTCAATCGGGAATTACGTCATCCGGAGGCGGGATCGACTTATCAAGAGGCGGGACAGATGGGCGGTTGTGGCGTTTCGCGGCGTTTCTACAGCTCGGAGGGGCGCTTTTTCACCGGGATTTCGCCACAGGTAGCCTTCTTAGGCCCAGGACTACCATGTCAGTGACTTCTTGTAGGGATTTCTCCATTACCACGTTACCCTTGATGCTGTCGTTAAGGAGGGAGGAAGTTTCCCTTCCTACTTAAGGTTTAGGCAAAACTTGCGAGAACAGTGTGGTGCTCCCACTAGCGCTGTAGTGGACCTAAACGACGCCAGTGCCTTGAACGGATATCATACTCGTGATCAGCACCCCAAATAACCCTCTGGGTGAAGTTTATGCGATTTTGGTGAGTTGCACCAACTGGATGTTTGGGGTGGTGATGGAATATCTGACTGTTCGGAGTTTTCCTATTTTAGCAGCTTGTTTCACACCATCTACGGTTGCCCTGGCGCTGATTTCATTTCTGGATGGTGGTCCTAACAAGGCGACGCTGCAGGCAAAGCGACACGCGAGCTTTGAAAGGTATGGTTTTTGTTTTGCTACTGTACACCGTGACGCGACTGCTTCGCGTGCATACAATGAGATGCGGACGCTAAATTTGATTTCATGAAAATTGTAATAGTTTCGCTCCGGAGATGTCTCATTACTTGTGGTCTTTTTTTTTCTGCGTGAAGTGTTTATGAAATTTGTTTATTTTTCGGTTTTCAGAGCTGGACCAGGTGTCTCAGATCTGGATGTGGTAGAAGATCCGCCATGGAATGGCAAGGTGTTCGCTAACGTAGTCAATGAAATGGTTAGAATCGAACCTGAAACAGATTTTTTGCAATAAGATTTTGTGATTATTTTTCCCTTTTTCAGAATCCTAATTTGGATTGGTGTGAAGTCATTGATCGTTTGGATGACGTGCAGATGTTAGTAACGCGACGTCAATCACTTATCACACTGATTGACGCGCTAAAGACTGGATTACGGGATAAACCTTTTCCTATTAATAAATTGTATACAAAGTGGAGGTGCAGGTACTGTTTAGATTGCACTATTTGTGTTTACTTTCTTGTATGTATCATTTGTTTGTGTTGATTTGTTATAATCCTACACCTGATCAAGGATATATTTTGGAACCTAGCACTGTAGACTGGAAGCAAATGGCAAAAAAAAAAATAGTTCAGCACTCATACTCGGCGACGCGATGGATGCGGTCGTTGCGGTTGCGTCGCTGAGTGTGAGTGCACCTTCAATTTTTCTTTGACGAATGTGCTCCGGCATCCTTGTTGTCCACTTCCCTTGAATCAATATCCACATGTGTTTTAAGACAGCATTAGGGGTAATGTGATAATGGAGAAATCCCCACAAGTAGTCACTCACATGGTAGTTCTGGGCCTAAGAAGGCTATCTGTGGCGACATCCCGGTGAAAAAGCGCCCCTCCGAGCTGTAGTAATGCCGCAAAACGCCGCAACGGCCCATCTGTCCCGCCTCTTGATAAGTCGATCCCGCCTCCGGATGACAGCAGTGGAAAGGGGGTCCTATTTCTCGGGTTTTTGGCCAATTTCATCCGTGTTTCCTCACTGTCCAGTTACTAGGCATCTCAGCTTCCATATTCACTACTTCTTTTACTTTTCGTCCGACTTTCCTCTAATGCTGCCTTTAAGGGAAGCTCAGTTATCACTAATATCGTCAATGATTGAAAATCCGGACATATTTTGCATCGCTGACTATCCCCATCGTGCTGTGCCAACCAGTATGTTAAAAAACACTCCTGACGAGAGCGATCGATTGTTAGCACCATGGTATGTGAAATTTCTACCACTTGTCGCTGTGAAATGCTCATTATGATGGTCGTTCAGGTGTTGCGTGGAGTTGACAGAATTATTATTGGCAATGGCAGGCGAACAGAATGTGCAAACCGCAGCCATTCGATTGCTACATGGTGCCCTTGAAAAATGGCCAGATGTGGTGTTATTGGCGTTGTTCCAGGTTCCGGTATGTTTTGATTGAATCATCGTAATACTGACCTCTTACCGAGCAAATAATAGGGTATTCGGAAATTTTCGAGAAAATTTCGTTCCCACACTTCGAAAAGATTTGCACGGGAATGCATTAAAACAGGTACAAAACAGACTGCTGTAAAAGGGCACTGTAGGGAGAGATTAGTAGCTGATCGGTTTTCACTTCGCCATAGGAAGCAAGTTATCATCGGCCGAACTATGTGCGATCGACACGATTACCAGCCTTCTGCTTCACTGCTAACAATGTGGTCGCTCCCCCACTGAGGCCCAGAATGAGTTGCGAACGGCCCCTTCCATCCAATACTGACACTTCTGGCCTCCGCGCTGAACAATCCTTGTTAGAACCGAGGAAATTGGAATGACGTCTTCTTCTCCCCGTTTCACCATTCATGACATCCTACACAGATGCCTCAGCCTTACCTGGAGTAATCCCAATCTCTTTGACCGAATACAAGCATCAAGTGTTAGCTCATGCGTGCTGGTCTTCTCAATCGCAGCAAACGACGATATGGGTGGGCATCATTTTCGCTCAGGACGAGTAGTGGTTATCTAGCTATCATTGTACGAGAAGCCAGAACCCGGTTCGAAGCGTGGAGCCCACGCCAAGAAAGAGATGATCTCATTCTTCTTGTGCCCATTAGGCGGCGCTCCCAGTTTGTGTATCGACGCCTGCACCGGCTTCGAAGGCGGCAATTTAACGCCGACACCGGCAGCGATGGCGTCAAATCATGTGCACGCCGCCGACTACGGCGGCACTGTGGTGACGCGTTGTAGAACGCTCGACCTAACCATCCAACAGGACGATGGTAGCGAGAGTCCGCGAATTCGAATTTGAGTCGGCATAGTTTGGCACTTTGCCAAGATTCGAATTCGATTTGGTGGCTCTCGCCACAATCATCATACAATAGTGTGGTTGGGTCGATGGATTTACAAATGGAGCGCGTCACCAGAGTATCGCCGTTGGTGGCGGACACATGATTTTGATGCCGTCGCTGCCGGTGCCGGCGTCGGTGCACAAAGTATAATATGAACGGGCCTTAGATGAATAAATGATGTTTTGTTGGAGCTGGAAAGAATTGGCATCACCCTACCATCCCACCCTCCATTCAGCTGACCTCGTGGATACCATTTTCTCAGGCGATCACACAGCAGTGGTGAGGGACGTAGCAGTAATTGCTATGTAGTGGCTTTAGATCCAACTACGTGTGGAACCCTGCCTAGCCCATACCGCGTCGCACGAGGCAGTCCGATTTCTGTCACAAGGCTACACACTTATAATAGTAGAGACGGTAGAAAAAATCACCTTGTGTGAAAGTGTCTGGTTTCAGGTGCATGCTGTTGCGTGTTGGAAAGGCATGTATTCGCACTTAAAAAATGAAATATCCGGGAAAGAGGGCCCAAAAGCATTATCGGGGCGGTGGCTGGTTTCACCGATTCTACATCTCAGTGTAAAACGGAAGATAAGGATTAAGTAGTGTAAAATGCATCACCTTTTCGGGTTATTTTTTATCGTTATGAAAGACATGTTAGCCGCATCGCTATCGCATGCTCACTTGCAGCATACAGCGGACATAGCTCTGCCACAGTACGTTCCTATTTCCAGCCACCGATGACTGATTTGCGGCAAAAGTTTATTGAAATGATACTTCCGGTATTTATTCATCATCACACGAATGCTGTGTCGGTGCTCAATGCCATATGGAACTCTGAGGTAGGGTGAGGTTCTTGTACTTCAGTGTACTTTTTCGCAGTATGAATGCGTGTAACGCATGAGGATCGAGGAGAAATGTGGTTTCCAAAGTTTTCAGCGATATTTTCCAAATTATGAAAATTAGAGGTTTATCTACCCAGAGTGATGGCCTTCCGAAATCTTTCGATTAGTTGTGCCTGGGAGTTGTGCAAGTGCTGTAGGCTAACCCAACTATCATAGCACCATGTTAGCCGCTACGTGAATGCACGCTGGAGTATTCTACTTCCTGCCCTTTTTGCCTTGTTTGCTCCATTTCTCAAATCTAAGAGTCAAGTATTAGGTTGTGAAGAAAAATCTGGCAGGCACTCGCAGTTTCATCTTCGGGAGATCATAACTCGGCCGAGTGCATCTTTTCTCACAAATTAAGCACCATTCGATTCGTTATACCTTTGGTAACATAATGCATACTTACATAGCTCATGATGAAGGTCTGACAATTTATATTGCGCGAAATCGAAAAAAAATGAAATACGCTGCTACTGAAGGAGCTACTCAGATGTTTGGAAAAGTGGGGCTTAGTTGGCGCTAGATTTGATGTACGTGATGGACGAGTAAGGGCTTTAGCCTGCTACTGCTCCAATTAGTGGAAGTCGATTTGTGGGAAGTGCCCTCGCGCATGGCACTTCGAGAGATCGCGCGGCACCCATTTTTCGGGGTTTTCAAACAGAGCTGATTGAGGTGTTTAACCACATTTGTGTGGGGAAGGCCAATACTTTTAGATATCCCCTGCAAGTATAGATGTTCATCGCTTTCTACCGTTTTAGTTAAAGCGATTTGATCAACTGGAAATCCGAGCAACTTGTTCTTATTTCTGCACTTCTGGGACCAAAAGAAAGTGTTCAATCCAATGCTTTACCCTTCTCCTTGCAGCACTCACGGTTATGGTTGCCTTTGCTGGAATAGACTACGTGAAGTGAAGTCATCCAAGAATTGCCATTTCGCAGTACTTTAAGATTTCCTTAAAGGAACCGGAAGGGGTTCGAAACAAGAGTAAAACAAGAGGAACAAGAGGAAAATGCAAAGAATTGAGCATTTTGTAACAAACACTCAAGCTTAGAACCCGGACTCAAAAGCGCGACGCTGCAGTGTGTATTCGCATCCCATTCGCATCCAACACACAGACTTTCCGAGTTGTCCGCTGGAGGAGACGAGCCGCGGGCCTACGTTATGTAGCACGTGACTCCCACGTAGTGGAGTGGCCATTCCTAACTACATTAGCATTCATGTAAGTACATCTAGAAACAATATAAGAAAGAACAAAGTAAAAAGTAAAAGGAAATAACAAATTTATAATAGAAACATCTCCTTTTGGCACCATGCCAAGGCGTCAAATTGGCGAGTTTGTGCAGTGGCGGCCACTTAAACTCGTCCACACTACGTTTGTTCTACCGTAGGCCAAAATTACCCCCTTCCCGGTGTCTTTAATGTTTCGAAGACCCTGTGGTATAAAAAAGAAAGCATATATTCAGAAAAGACAACTTTTTGTCTATTCAAAGAGTACAATATGTAAGTGGATTCATGTTGACGCGCCTTCAAGTTTTAATCTATCTTGTGAATGCGACAGAGCAGCCAAATCCTTCCTTACAACCTTATAAAAGAGGTGGCGAATCGTAGTAAAGAGTAAATCGATTTGGTAGAAAGTTCATTTACAATTTACAATGTCAGCAAGACTACAACATTTTCTGCACGAAAGATTTTCTAATAACTTGGGCATTACTCATCAACGACTACAGGTTCTGCCTCGCACGACGGTTCACAACATGATTATTAACGCGTTTCTGGCATTTCACTCCAAAGCGCCCGACGATCAACAAAGACTCGCTAGAATCTTAGATGTGAGTGCTTCACGACTTATCTGTTTCCTATTCATTTCCAATTTTTCAATTTCTTTTCCTGCTTGTTATTCAAAGTGCATTGCCAGATAGCAAATGAACTGAAACCGGGTGGTCTGGCTGAATTGTTCAGTTGTTCACATGTGCCGTTTATTGTCGAAATGGGTTTGTTGGCATCAAAACGGGATTATTTGAAACTGGATAAATGGTTGGAAGACAAATTTGCGGAGTTAGGAGTGAGTCAATATAGTATGGGTTTTGCAATTTGTATTATTATTTCTCTATTAAAATTACAGGAACCCCTTGTTGACAATGTCATCGCACAGCTACAGCGACGCCTTTTCGTGCCAGCAACAAGCCAGTCACTTTCACCAGAAACGTTTTCGATTATGATGACTTTTGTACGAAACCATTCCGCGAAATTGACACCGTTGCTGAAGCAGAAGTTCATAGCACTTACTGAGAAGTTGAAGGAGATCCAACAACAACAGGTGATTCATTTGGCTACAGATGTCAGAAGCCAGCGAGTCGATTAGGGCACAATTGATAAGAACAGGGATGATTTTCGCTCATTTGTTATCAGTTGAGCTATCGCACAGTACTGCGCGAATAAGATGGTAGAATAGTTCGACCAGTATCCCACAAATATTCATCACTATTCAGAATTCAATGTAGCTTAAATTCAATTCAATGTGCCTGCTGATATCGGAGCACGCACCATTTCACTCACTAAGCTTTTAGTGTTTGAGCCTTATAGTTAGTTCATAATTAGGTCGTTTATCACTGCATATAACATCAGCCACTTTTCGCACATAACCTTATGATTTAGCGGTCACTATCTTCTGTTACAACTGATATCGGATCAGGAAGAATTTGAGCGTGTACCAGCAGGACAGAAAAATCGCTTCGTGGCATTCGCCGTGCAACGCGATAGTGCGATTCAGGGTTTTGTAGAAGTTGGGTCCGGAAGCGATGACGGTATTTTAAGCGCAATCGCCTTAAGGCCAAAAGTGAACCCCTACTTGCATTTATTGTGTTGCGTACCCATGCGAATTTTCTCTCCTAATATGTATATATCAGGGGCAACTGAAGGTTTATAGCGATTTGGGATTATATAGTGTAATACAGTTCCGAAGCCTGGTTTTGAACTTAATGTTCAACACTAATGTGAGATTTCAAAAGTCATTCAAAAGAAACCCAAAAAAGACTGCAAATGTCCGGAAGATTATTTCCTTGTAATATTTTGTGATACTGATGATCAACATCTTTGTCAAGTGAGAAATAATATAGGTTTTGTAGAGTTTGAAAATAATAGTGATATCGACGTCAGACTTTGCGGGTTTGCAATTTTAAGGTTTTGCGACTTCACAAGACGCTTCGCTGCAAAATCCAACGCCGCAGAATCGTGTAAGAGTGCAATGCCGCAAAATGCGCTATAGGTGATTTGGAGTTGTATTGTTGTGAAAAGCGAGCAACGGTGATGTCGGAGTGGTACAAACAAACATTGTTTGCATGGGAATGTTGTGTTACTGAATGGCCTCTCCGCTTAATTTTTTATTCTTTTTTTTTCTGCTTACTATGGAGAGGAAGCATGATGCTCCTGTAAATTGTCGCAAAGCTGTCTTTGCTGTTAGTCACGCTGGTCGTAAAGAACGCATGTAAGCACTAACAGAGACAATAAGTACCCCGCAGAGCATTAATTTGGTCTTTCGAACACAAAAAAGTGCAGTAAGTACCCTCATAAGAACTTAACTGAATCGATCGCTTTAGCCAGCTTCTTTGGAGCTACCTACTTGTGAATCCATCCTTTGATTCCTTTTTCACTCCCGTGCCACTTCGAATCCAAAGTGCTTCCTTTCGCTGCTGGCGTCGTGCGAAGGTCCCATCGTTCACATCCGGGGAGGACAAAAGAACCATGTGTTTCTGTAAGCTAAGCAACCAGCAACGGAGAGCAGCCGGGAAAGTTTCTGATTGTGCGGTTAACGTGCTCCATTGTATGGTATTTGACCCATGCGAACGAGTAGAGCCACGTCGCATGGGTCTGAGTTGCGTCGGGAGCGCAGCGTACACCTTTCCGATATCGGTGCTGGGCACGACGCTTCCCTTCTCCCACTCTCCGAACTTTAGTACGAATTGTGTTTTTGAAAGCTTCTGTGTAGTGCAATCGATGAGAAGGAGACCCCGATACGAGTAGAATTACTCTGCTGTATTCGATACATTTACGATTCGTCTTAGTTACTAGGAACCCGGCTGAGTGGTGAGTTGGCGCTAAGTTCTTGTTTATTCATGTCGATACAGAAGTTTACCAACAGCTTGCTGATGTTTACATTTGACGCTTTTGAACTTATGACTCGAGCAATATCGTTCTGGCTTTCGAATACATGAGCGAAATGCTTATATTTACCGAATTATGCAATCTTCAATTCATCTACTGGGGAATAGTGTCAGATGTCCGTGTGTTATTTTTTCTCTAATTATTGTTTACTTTCATCGAAACTATTCTTTCTTTGTGAAATCAGAAGAAAACTGTTCGGTTTTTATGGCAGCTGGTGCGTTTTTTAATCGCGGCGCAGACTGGTTGCTGAGGGTCGGCAGAGCGTTCAAAAACGTTGTCACCTTGTATTGATTTTCACAAGGGCTCCACGAGGGAGAAGAGGTCTGGTGAAGGACATTTGACGTTATCGATTGTTTTTCAAATCATCAAAGCCGAACAAGGAAATGATAGAGACTGGGTGGTTTAATTTGATGGCAAGTGTTATAAGGATTTTGTGGATGTTTATGCAAAATTGTCTGATGGAGAAGATCTTGGTAGGATCGTTCCAGCCTTATGGTTTTAGCTAAAAGTGGAATTTCGGAGTTCTCAAGTAGATACCAGTGTTGAGTTGGCCCCGTACAAAACCGATACAGCTTAATTAATATCTAATTTTTGATGACGGCTAAACAAATGGCTGGTTAAGAGTCAACGGTGAATTTAGTTTCAAACTTTTGATATCAATAAAAATAGCATTCAAATCAATTAATTTCTTGTGAGTTCGGAAGTGTTCGATCGTTTGTAGTAGGATGATTCGGTGCGTTATCGATTTCATCCACCTTTTACCCTGTAATCGTTCCAAAAGCGGAAAGTGTTGATAATATCAATTCCGTCATCACAGGATGCGAAATCTCATCAGAAACTATGCTCTACGTATATTTTATTTGTTATCATTGTTACACAAAATAAACACTATAGTAAAAAGTGTAACTGTAAATTTGCAATGAAAAGTGTCACGATTATGTCATGTTTTAGGCTTCCTGGGCGATGAGTATATCTGAAATAATGGGATCGTGTCCTTTTGGAAACATCACAGTTAGTAAAAGTGAAACAAATGAAAATTTTTTGTTCAGTTATGATGCGTGAACCGCATACGCATATAAGTTCTAAAACTTCGTAAATGTTTTTTTTTTTTTGCTGTTTGAAATTTGCAAATTATAGTTGGTGCGAAATGACTCGTTATAAATACTATTATGTCTTATAGTATACCGTAAGATTTTTTTCCACATCTTTGCTTTTTAGAAATTCTCACTGGTTTCCCTGCTTTATTTATTCCTTTTCAAGATGCGAGAGTCCTCAGCTCGGAGTTCGTCGGTGTCATCTACCGGACGATCTCCAATTGTTGGAGGATTCGGTATGGACGCCCGATTTCCCGGTCGACCTCCAGGTGCTGGCGGACCACCGCCGCAAACAATGCCACCACCGCCTCAACCGTTTCCTCCTAACGGTGCTGGCGCCCCGCCACCGCCTCATAATTTGCTGGCGATGCAGGTGGGATTGGTTTTAACTTCAGTTATTCGTTTAACCTTGGACGAAATGTGATACTATAACGCTCGTGAGGCTCCTATCGAATTCACAAATTTTCCAATCACGTAGTAGCGCGTGATCACGCTCGTGCGAGTAGGCGGTCACAAGCTATCGCTTAATGGTTCCATGTTCAATAAAAACCAGAAAGCCGCCAAAAAACGTCACTGAATGACATGTGTCAGCACTGGTGCCGGGATTGTACGCGTAAATAATGTCTATAACCGGTGTGAGCCGTATGGTAGTCAAGTAAAAGGAATTCATATTTGCAATACTTTCGAATGGATCTCTCTTGGGGAAAATCTTGTAATGATCAAATTAGCTATCCGCTATTGCCATTCGATCGTGATCTCGAACTTGAAGTGAAGAATATGGAAAAGCATACTATCGTTTGTAATTAAGCGGTGATTAAACGAATCAAGTTAACCAGTTCTGAAGGTGCGATTAGGAGAAAGCATAGTGCAGCATTCGGCCTGTACTTTTCCGCTTGTTCTGCTCAAAGTTCCATTTGCTGAAAAAATTTCGAGCAAGTAAGACGTTTCGCATCGATTTTGTGATTAAAATTTGCTTCTGAGAACGAGTTCTTGTAAAATCAAAAAAAATCAGAGTGTATACGGAAATCATTTGAACTCTTGGCTCATATTGACCCACAGATTATTTTGACATTCATTTACATAAAATGTATATCTTACCATTCATGGTGTTTTTCAGGCTGGCCCCCAACAACCTGTATCAAACCCAGTTGGATTAGGTTCTATGTTCGGTAACAGTGCATTCGGTGGAAGCCAAGATTTGCTGAGGGTAAGCAATGCAGTGTTGCAACTTTTGTGATTTCAGCATAGTACCTGGTGGATCTTCAAGTTTTGAGGTGACAATGTCGGAATCAGACTGCGATTTTGCAAGTTCTCTGTTTTGCGCTATCACGACTACTCACGTGAAGACCCAGCATCCCAGAATCTCAACACCGCCTAATTGCGTACGAAAGTGCGATACCGCAAAATCGCAGAGTAGCAAAGTCGACGCCGACCTACTTTAGAATTTGTGACGTTTTGCGCGAGAGCGTGGTCGCAAAATCCAACAAAGGCTTGATTTTGGCTTTGTGTCCTCAAGTTACGTGTTCTGTCATACATTCATGCATCTTAGGGGCTTACATTTTGGAGCTCAAAGTATCATTGAACTGAACGCACATTATTCAGTCTTCGCATCCTGGCGCAAATCAGCCGTTCGGCGGTCAACCAATGGCAATGTCACCGTCTTCTCAAATGATGCGATCTGGCATGCCACCAGCGCCTCAACGACAGGTAGGATTATGTTGTGACCAAATATAATAAATGTAGTATTTAATCGATTTCGAATGTGCAGAATTCCGCCAGTGGAGTTGGTTGGCAGATGCAAGGACCAGGGCAACAGCGTGGTCCACCAACACCAAATCAACAAATGGATTTTCAACCACAACCACCACCTACATCTTCACAGGTGAGAGGAGATCTTCTTACTTCCTTTATGACGTCCACGCAGCGTAAAACTACTCAGTTCGACCATGAAAGCGCCGTGGCTATTCAAGCTTTTTTATTTTCGAACTCTTACTTAAACTCATCTGCAAAAATTGCTACCTCCTGATTGTGTTTCGTGCCCATTAATTTTCATAAATCTCTTCAACCTTGCTATCAATAACGAAAGTTGCGTGAGGTTGCCAACTGTTCAGTTTTTTTACTCCGTGATGTGTGCGACTTCAGCTTTTTCTTGTCCTTTTCGAAAACCTCGTCAGCGTTCTTCCGGAACTTCCAGTCGCCTTTATCTTCTTCGCCGCTCCCTTTTGAATACATTTTGGCGTCCGCCTTTTTGTGTTAAAACTGGAAGAGTCTAAATAAAGAAGTTTAATAAAGCATAATCATGTGGTTAAGGTTGATCTTCGCTCCGCTCCAATGCCTTTAGGAGCAGGTCCTGTCGTTATTGATGATATGAACTTCCCGAAAGATGTGCAGGATGAAGCCAATATGTATTTTGAGCAGGTGTGATTTCTTTTCTTGCGGGTTTTATACCGCAGTTTCATTATTATCTGATTGATGATTTTCCTACAGATTTACAACCAGTCATCTCTTGTGGGAGATTTGATAATGCGCTTGAAAGGTCTGAAAATGTCTCAGAATCCTCGAGACCAAAAGGTAGGTAATATTTCGCAGTCGATGGTGTTCTTGCTCTACAAACGAGGTTTTCAAATGGAACCTTTACTTATTGTTAGTCCATCAGATACTAACTGTAGCTGTGAGCGCTGGTGTGAGTCTGTGTTTCTATACTTGGTCATTTCACCAGCATAAAACTCAGGGATTCGACCAGAAGTATTCTGTTCCGGCGTTTGAGGCAAAAATTTCTGAAATTGAAAGTTTTGGAATGGTTCTGAGTTTTTGCGAGAAATCCAGAATGGGTAACCATTATGAGTGTTTGTCAATAACAAATGTCTTTTTGCCGTTCGTACAATACGGGCTATAGTAGGGGTACGCACTCTTATCAACAATATTAACCATGGTGTGAACTGAAGCTTCTCACAACTGGTGGAACCTTCAGTGAGTCTGTTGCCTTGGGCTAAGAATGAAGGCTTCAACTGAAAACCTCTTAGGCAAAACAAGAACAACGTTGACAAATTATGCCGAATTCTAAGGAGGAATCTCCTGGAGACGTTTCGCACTTTTTATTTGATTTCGATAAAACTGCGTGGCGTTGCAGGTGCTTGCGTGTGTTGTGAAGAATCTCTTCGAGGAATATCGATTTTTCCATGAATATCCAGAACGTGAATTGCGTACTACAGCTGAGATCTATGGAGGTATCATAAGGGAAGGAATAATCAGGTTAATATCTCTTTTGCTGTAGACTGTTGTGCCTTTTGTTTTATTGAAGGTAAAAAATGTTGTAGTAATCTGCATTTTGCAACGGCTGTACGGAAAGTGATTGAATCGCTGCAGTCGGAAGTCGGCAGTATGCTGTGGACTTTTGGAATAGTGTCACTGACAGCTTGCAGATCAAAGTTGTGTTCTTATCCCAAAGTAAGTTAGTCGAATCCATATTTCCTACCATTGCCAGTACATTTCGTTTTCCCTAGGTCTGCTCAATGATCGCACAACATGAGAACTTCTCGAAATTTCCACAAGGACTCAAAGAGTACGTATTGGCTGGTTTGAAAGGAGAACTGCCCGGACAAAGTATGGCACCACCACCAATGGATTCGAGTGGAAGAGCAACACCACCGCTCAGTTGGACCCCAGCACAGCGATCTTCGAGCACGGAAAGTGCCAAGGTAAGACGACCATGACTTTCAGTTCTACTGGTGGGTGTAGTGCTGCTAAAGCTGTACTCCTTGGGAAGATCGAAATAGACGAGCTGGTTTGCAATTTTTTATTTCGAAAACGCAGTTTTTTGCTGCTGCAGCAATGAAAATTCCCATAAAAATGTTAAATTTCTTCTCATTTTGCGGAGGAGACCAATGTCGGAGGAGGAGACCAAGGAGCTAATGTCTTTCTTATGGATACTCTTGCGTTTGAGTAATGAGTTCGTATCACAAAGGCATGACTAGATTTGTTATGGTTGAAGTGTTTATGTGTCAGATAGGAATGGTCTATAGCTGTAGCGAAAGAGATATCGAGCGGGGTTAATTTTCAAATGCGAGGCGCAACATTTCGACGTTTCAGTTGTTAACATTACTTGTTAATCTTGCGCGTTATAAATTTCTTTCATCATTCTTGTCGTTATAGGCAGGATCGACCATAATAGTGCGCAACTTTAGTAATGCGGGCTTGGTACTGCAATCTGAAACTCGACTTGAGCACCTTCACCCTTAGGTTTCACTTTTGGGGACTGATCTAAATTGCTGGTTTCTCTGAAGGGGCTACTTCCAAATTGAAGAGTTCTTTATTTCCAGGCAACATCAAGCAGCACTAGTGTCGGAAGCACGAATAGAACTGTGAGTTTTTTATTAATGTCCTTTTTTGGTTCGCGATTTCTAAATTTTGATGGGGTGAGCGCGCTAATGTTGAGCACCAAAGTTTTTTCTTTTTGCACCATTAACACGACTAGCGTTTTTCTTTTCAAGGACCTGATAAGGTCACCTTCAGGCTCTGCGATTTTGATTGCGTGATTCTGCGGGTCGCGGCTCCGCACGCAAAGATGCGGCTATTTAAGATCTTAAGGTCGCATTATCGCGTGTGAATGTGACCGATGGCTGGCGGCGGCCCTTCATGTTTATTTATTTATTAAGATTATATTATAAATAGGGTAATTCGGTGCTGTCCTACACAAATGTAGACACTCTGGTGTCGGCGACGGAAAAGGAAGGTGCCGAAGTTGCGCAGCCGGACGTTTCGGTCGTTGATAAAGTGCTGTTTCTATTCAACAATCTTTCGCAAAGTAATTTGACAACCAAAAAAGATGAGGTGAGTGTTTGAAGCTCCTCTATTTCGCATTCATTTCCGGTTACAAGGTCTTTCGTAGATTTCGTTGGTGACCGTGAAATGATGCAAGATTTTCAGATATTGGCGCTCATTGATGAATACGGTGAACCGTTCATCCGATGGTTTGCTCAATACGTGGTCATGAAGCGGGTGTCGATCGAACAGAATTTTCTGCCACTATACAATCAGTTTGTGCAGGCGATAAATCATCCACTTCTAGATGCACACATCAAACGAGAGACATTCAGAAATATTAGGGTAGGTTTTGTGATTCAAATCAAAGTGGAAGGCTGTTCCTGACGGGATTAGTTTTTTTTTGATATTGAAAACTTGGTTTTTAGATTTTGCTGCGGTCTGATAAGCGGCAAGCAGCTTCAAATTACAGTGATCGACAATTATTGAAGAATCTCGGAATGTGGCTCGGATCCATCACAATAGCTCGAAATAAGCCAATTCTGATTCATGTGAGTAACTTCTATCAGGAAGGATATCTTCGTCATACAGATAATACAAGTTAGAAGAGATTTACAGAATTTCTTGAGTGGCACTTTGTAAACTTTTAAATTAAGGAATTGGACCTGAAAGCACTACTCATGGAAGCGTACTATAAAGGGCAACAAGAACTGCTATTTGTCGTCCCCTTTATTGCGAAAATACTGTTCTCATGTGGTAAAACACAGGTTAGTAATGGTTTTTAGACTTTGCAGAAGTTGTATCAGAATGTTATGTGATTTCATGGTAAAATTCCTCTATTTCAGCTGTTCAGTGCCACATGTGCATGGATACGTTCTATATTGAAAGTGTTAGCAGAATTACACAATGAACCTGATTTGAAAATCAATTTGAAGTTTGAAATTGAGGTGAGCTCGGAGCTGCCTTTTTCTTTCTTCAAATCTCTTCATCGTACTATTTTCGCACATTGTGTCGAAGTCATGTCTTTTGATTTATATTTCAAAATGAAAACTTTTCCTGTTTGTCGGAAATTCCCAAGTCATTCAGTTGAGAGTGGGCAGGTTGCATAATGTGCAGCTCCGCCTGCTCCGTTTTGCGTGCAGTTTAGCAGCAACATAAGAGATGAGTAACTTCTAACAAACTCTCTAGAGTGTTGTAGAGACGATAACTTGAAAGGATATCTCCACGGCCATGCGCAAGACTGGTTGACTGCCATATCGAGAGCAATTCATAATTTTTCACTTTTTTTTGGAAATTTTCACCACTGCCACCATTTTTCACAATTTTTTTTCTACCATCGAGAACATTTAAAATTTGCCACTTCTTTGTAAAAACTCACCAAAGCAATTTCAGGTGTTGTGTAAGGAGCTTTCAGTGGATTTGGAGTCATTACCTGTCGAAGGTCTGCTAAAGGATACCGATCGCCTTGTAAGGGTCACGCAACAACTGTCAGATTTGAAAACCCTCTCACAACCTGATCAGGCGAACAGCAGTCCCGTGCCAGGTCAAATGCGACTTGCGTCAGATGCGGTGTCTGCCCCTGGAGCGGATACGAAGGTTAGTGCATGCACAGTCAATCTCGTGTGATTTCCATTGCCTGCTTGCACCAGCATGAGTTTCAGCCATCTACTCCGAATCCTGAATCGGAGGGCTCCTCAGCAATTGTCGATGGTACGGCTAGCGCTGTCATAGTACCTCCACTTCATTTCGCATATCATGACATCAATGTGACGTCATATGAAGGACTCATTCCTCATATCAAGTTCCAACTGTCACTCCCGTTGTTCCAGGTGAATCTCTCGTGATAGAAATCTTTCTCCCGTTATTCCGAGTGACTTGTTTGCCTGAATTTGTGGATTATTAGGTAGCTGTAGTTCACATCATATTATTCCCCACACTTGTTATTGGAATTGTTTCAGCTCCACCCACAAATGAAGCATCATGTTCGACCGGCACTCACTCAGGCTATCAAGGAACTCATAGGTAAGGAATCAATTGCTCGCATTGGTAGACCTTTGCAGATTTCTCTTGTTGAGCAAAGCTGTTATAGGACCCGTGGCTGAGCGAGCTCTCAAAATTGCGATGATCGTCACCGAAACTCTTGTTCGCAAGGATTTTGCCCTTGATCCGGATGAGAACAACCTGAAGAAGGCCGCTTTTCACATGGTATGGTCGATTTAGGTTGTAAGGGTTGTGGACTGGTAATGATACGTTCCGATTTTGACCTCATCTTGTCTTTGAGGCTATGCATAGTCAGAAAAGGATTTCGTACCGCGTCGGGCGACGCTATGGGTGCGAGCTGGGCGCGCCGTATGCACCTTGTCCCAAGGCGATTACGTGTTACGACTACTACGCCAAGAATGATCCAGGGTAACCGCTTTAGGACCCAGTTCTATACAGCATCTCTAGCTCGTACGCGTTGCGACGCATGCCCTTGTGTGAAATTCTGTTCCAGCGATACATACCTTATTTTTCTTTTAGAAAAACTGAGACTCCCCATAAATTCTCCGTTGAGACACTCTCGATTTGGGATTTTGGTTGTGTTCGAAATTTTTCGCGTCATGCTACTTTTCAATTATTGTAGATGCGTGCGATGACGGCTGGTATGGCTATGATCACGTGCCGTGACCCACTGGCCGGTACAATGGCGTCGTTGCTGCAGCAGTCGTTCACCAATTCTCTTCGAACGTCAAACTCTGAATTGGTGAGTTTTGTCGAGATTTCAATTTCTTCATTTTTTATTTCAACCGATATCGTGTACATACTGTCTCCGCAGGTGAGCGAACGTTGCACTACATGTGCGAAAGTTCCAGCGGATATCCGCTGCAAAGCGATTTGTGCTGATGTGTTGCAAAAGTTGTTTGCATGTTTTAGTCAAAGATGATCGATGAAGCGGCGCGGGCAATTACACAGGATAACATCGAATTGACCACCAATTTCATCGTGAAGACAGCATGTGAAAAGGTAGCAGTTTGGTTGATTCTGCATTTCAATATTTTTACAGCTGAGGAAGTCGTCGTGGGAACCTCTGACTCATTGTGAGTCGCAATAGAGTGACTAAGCGGTCGAGATGAATAGCATGTACTTTACTCTGTCGCTGTTGCTTACAGGCCGCTGCTGAACTGGAGAAGAGATTAGATGCTGAGTCTGCTCGACGAGTGGCTGCTCGTCGTGAAGGAACAGAATGGCATGATGCCACTATGGAGAAGATTCAAGCTGAACTTCCGCCACGAATCGCCATCCAAGTTGGTCCAACGCGAAAAGAACATCTGGCCATCTATGAGCAGTTCAGCGGGTAAATAGATCTTGCTTTTGATTCGTTGAGTTCTCGAATACTTCATCACTGTTCAGGCGAATTTGTGGCTTCAAACCAACGATAAGTGAAGATACGTCAGCATCAGTGATGGAGACGGTCAGCAGGGCAATGACTCTTCCGGAAACAGCTAAAGAGGTCGAGCAGCTCACTCAGCAGCTGAACAGCATAATCAAAGAGGTGGACATCACTATGCAGGCGCAGCCGAATCCATCAAATAAGGTGGGCGTCTTACACTTTTATTTCTCTGAAAGTTCTGTAATTAAGGAGCATTCCAGGCGTACCAGGGAGTGGGTGCAATTAGAGATCTGTTGTCCCAACTCGCATCAAATCCACGTGATTCGATGACGGTCGTTAATCTCATCACCCGTTCGGTCGAATATCTTCTCCATGCTTACCATGTTGACAGCACCTCGAAAGGTTGGTAAATCTTTTTTCCTCATGTAGTCTCATGAGTAAAGGTTTACGAGTTTAGCGCTCGATGTCGAGTGGGCAAGACGCCTTCGCGATTTGTTCCTTGGTGTCTGTCGGGTGCTGCTGACACAGTTCACGTTGGTGGATTTGTCAAGGCGAATCACTGGCAGCATAGTTAATGTTCGAATGGATTACAAATGGAATGTGGAAGCGATTGAGGTAAGTGTACGAAAAATTAAAGTCATCGTGCACGGAAGTTTCGTGATTTTCTTGAATTTTTCCTCAATCAGTGTATCGGTAGGCATGGCCCTCAAGAAATTCACAGAAAGAGTGAGAAAATTTCGCTCATTCTGAATAAAAACTGGGAATTTGAATGAAACTACAACCGCTGATCAATTTCCCAGCAATATTCAACAGCAATGAAACTTCAAAATATCAGGTTGTTCGGAAAGAAATGCGCGTTGAATTTGTCCATTTTTCTCTCCTACTATAAAAGATTCTTCAAAACAGTTCAATCTTTTAGAAAGAGATTTTTATTGTGCATCTTTTCATATATCTTTGTCTATGTCTACTTGGTTTTTTTCAAAGAAAAAAAAGTTTCAACGACTTGAGGCCGACTTCCATGTTCTTCGTCATCCAAGCTTTCATTACCGTTTTTTAAACGCTGGAACTTTGCCCGACACTTTATACAGCCAAATCTTTCTGCAAACATTATACGCATGGCGACAAATATTTACCGCTTATTGCATTGAATCTTGCATTTTTTTTTGAAATTTTTTTTTTTCAAAATTTTGAAAAAAAAATGAAATTCTTTTTTGAATTTTTTCTTCGAAAAAAAAAACAAGTAGATATAGACAAAAGTATTTCAAAAGATGCGCAATAAAATTCTCTTTCTAACAGACAGAACTGTTTTACAAAATCTTCTGTAGTAGAAAAGAAATAGATGGAAAAAAAAACGCGCATTTCTTTCCGAACAACCTAATATTTATTCAAATACTCAGAAGACCCTTCATCGGAAGTTTCTTGGAATATTTATGTACAATGTACATTTATTTATGTACATAATAATGCAACGTACACAGACATACGAAATATATCTATGATATATGACTGTATGTCCATGACTAATATATGACATACGAATACGAATAAACAACGTATATCCTATAATTTAGCTAGCTTCCAGTTTCAGGCCTGAAAAAGGTGTTCAGTCAACACAGAAATATGGAAAAAATATTTCAAAAAAATTCGAGACCTTTGAGAGGTCTTTTGAGTTTTTCGAATAAATTTTTTGGAGTCTCACTTGTTGTTGAACATTCAGATAATCATGAGACTTAGAACAGCACATTATCAAAGAACTTCCCAACAGTTGTCGGCAGGGAAGTGCACTGCTCATGATTTGGCGCCAATTGCGTCACCGATCACGTGACCTGCTTTACTTAGAGCCCAGCGGTTACCTTCCTTACCAGCATGGTTGAAAAGTGAGGGAACTTATAGAGGACGTATCCATGTCTCGTCTTGTGTTTTTTTTTTTTTGCGTGGAACTTTGTATGTGACTTATAGTGAGCAAATACAGCATAGCTGTGTGAGGGGATGAGAACCCAAAGTCCCATGGACAATTCCTTCGAAGAGATGTATCCACCGAGTTTCAATGATCCTTGTAGAAGTCTTTTCTTCCAGGTATTGTTAAAGCATCAGTTGGTGCAAACGCAAGTGTTCGATCAGCATCTGGCTCATGTCATGGATGGGGGTTCAAACGCGGAAGCAACGCTGTTTGCCCAACGATTCTTCCGTGTTATAGGCTCGAATGATGCCTCGCGAATCCCGGTTATCAAGGAGGTAGTTGGTCTTCCAACAGTTTCTTTTGCCAAGAGGTTCGACGACAACGATTAAACGGTGATTTTCAGGCTTTTCCAGCTACATACGAACAGCTATTGAAGATGCAGCAGGTGCAAGCGATTTTGCGACAGCAAGCTGCCGCAGCAGGAGGTACAGCAGAGCCCAACCTGGATTCGCCACTTGGACCAGCCGCGATGGATTCGTTAGTAACGTCGTCTCCGGCTGCCACTGGCGTGCCGGCTTCTGTCCCACCATCTGCAGAGGAGCCTGGAATGTCAGATAAAGTGAGCTTTGTTGATGATTCATTTGTTATTTGTGTACAACTGTATGTAATATGAAATTGCTAGGTGGAGATTATCCTGCGAGAATGGATCGGTTTGTGTTACACGCCAATGGCTCAGAGAAATCCAAAGGAGGCATTGTTCCAGATGATTGTGATGGTTAGTTAACTTGCGTTGATTTGGTGGTATTGATTAAGAGTATCAATGGTATTTTAGATGCATGAACATGGTGTTCTTTCGGGCGATGAGAAGATCTCGCAGTTTATCCGAATGTGCACCGAAATGTGCGTGGATGTTGCACTACGACTTCTGAAGACAGATGCTACTGCGCCAGTTAGCCCGTCAAATATTGTGCGACAGCGATGTTACTACACCCTTGACGCCTTTGTCAAGCTAATGGCGTACGTGGTTATTAAATTCGATTGGCCTTTTTTTCATTTTTCGAAACATTTATCCTGTGAACCCGTGAAAGAGTTGTTTTAGGTTGATGATTAAGTATTCTGATGGTGGGAGTGCTTCTCCATCTGGCACATCAAAAATCGCGCTTTTAAAGAAGGTTCTGCACATCATCACAAGCGTACTACATGTAGACCATGAAGTACGACGAGCGGAATTCAACGCGATGCCATATCATCGAATTCTCATCACGTTGTTCATCGAACTAACCACACCGGACGGATCAAACTTGGAGCCAATCGCGTGGTCGATAATTGAAGCTTTCGGACAGGTTCGTTCCGTTATGGCTGGGATGTTTGTGGTTAGGTCAAAATTTCGCAACGCGACCTGCGGCGATGTTCGTGTGAGGTCAGGGTGTTGTACGTTGTTGGGTTATAGAGCGACTAAGTCTAAAGCAGACACGATACATGTAATAGCCTCAGTGATCAACTACACTCTGCTTCAGAATGCATTGTTCATGTTGCAACCACGTCGATGTCCGAGCTTTGCGTATGCGTGGTTGGATTTTGTCGGTCATCGGGCTGTGATTGGAGCTCTTCTGGGAGGTAGGGTTGTATTGAGATCATTAAATTTATATATATCAAAAGATTCATATCTCACTAAATTTCAATTTTCTTCAAGGCAATGGGTTCGCGGAAAGCGTCGATCCAATGAAGACG
Source organism: Trichostrongylus colubriformis (assembly GCA_963978905.1). NCBI lineage: Eukaryota > Metazoa > Nematoda > Chromadorea > Rhabditida > Trichostrongylidae > Trichostrongylus > Trichostrongylus colubriformis. The sequence goes on from OZ022259.1 coordinate 4,683,742, forward strand.
TCGGCAATGTACACACAGTTGTTAATCTGCCATTTGAAGTTCCTGGCCCCATTTTTACGAAATATTCAGCTGCCAAAATCGATAGCAGTTTTGTACAAAGGAACGCTTAGGTTAGTAATTTCATGTGTTTGTGTCGAATTTTTTCAATGCGCTTATTGTGAAAACGTCATTCAGGGTTCTACTTGTAATTCTGCATGATTTCCCGGAATTGTTGTGTGAATACCATTACGTTATCATTGATACGATACCACCAAATTGTGTACAACTGCGAAATCTTGTCCTATCTGCGTACCCTCGGAATATGCGATTACCGGACCCATTCGCGTTAAATTTCAAGGTGAGGTTTTTGAATATGAAGTTGTTCATAGGTCCGCGAATGGATGAGTGGTAGTAGCCTTTTCTAGAATTTGCTGAAATAATGCACTATTATTACAATATTTAATGTAATGATGTTGTAGATGTTAAAATGAGTAAACTCTAAGTGAGAGTTTTGCGTTGTTTCAGCAAGTGGATAGCATCCCAGAAATGGCGATCGAACCAAAATCGAATTTGAATATGGCGTCCATAATTCCGGATTCGATTCGTTTGCCGCTTGATGCCTATCTGAAGACCCGTTCAGCAGTTGACTTCCTTTCAGCGTTACCCGGCATGTTGCAGGTTTGTTCGTGTCGTTGCTAGGTGTTGTCAAATTCTGTGATTTTCCGATTTGGCGATTTTCTGTTTTTGCGGTATCATGACATCGCACGCCATTTTGCAACCTAGCAATTTTGTGTGGGAATTCGTGGAATTTGGCGTCTGACACCTGCCTTATGATGCACCCCTTGTGGTTAACGAGAAGTCATCAATATTTTCAGATCTCCGAGACACCCGGATCCAAATACAACAGTACTGTGATGAATGCGATGGTGTTGTACGTTGGAATGAAGTTAGTCGATAATTTTTTTCTTATTTCGTTTTTAATTTTTCTTATTTCGTTTCTTCTTGAATGGGAATGTCGAGTTGTTATTTTATCCATTGATGTACATATATGTACACAGTTTATTGTTTTACGTCTGATAAATATTTATTTCAGGGCCATAGAAAGCTTGCACGAACGTCGTCAGCGCATTTCGATTCACACGATTGCGCATACAGCTTTCATGGATATCTTCCAAAATCTCGCTGTGCAGTTGTGTACAGAAGGTTGGTGATCTGCGCCATCTATTTTCAGTGGACTTGAGCTTGATTGTTTTTGAATTTGTATTTAATGAAAATAAATGTTGTCTTGCTGCTTTTCAGGCCGATATTTGCTATTCAACGCTATCGCAAATCAACTGCGTTATCCAAATGCCCATACTCACTACTTTAGCTGCGTGTTTCTGTTTTTGTTCTTGAATTCGGATCACGATGCGATTCAGGTTAGTTGTAAAGATCACTAGAACTTTGCGAAAACTGCGTAGCTTGTGAAGGTGGGGGGGGGGGGGGGACGATCAATCGATAACTGCTAAAGGAAGATGTTTATGTATACGATTCGCAGCAAAAGTGATAGAATCAATGGGTATGTATTAGGTTGTCCCAAAAGTCTTGTAGGATTTCTTTCGACCATCATTTTTTATTATTTTTTCTTCCAACAAACAACAATTAGGCAACAACGTATTCACCATTGTTATCGATAAGACTCTACCACCTCATAGGTAAATCGCTGATTTCCTCTTTCCGGAACCCTGGGTTTTGGGAGTTGATGAAGTCAGCGATTGCCTTTGCAAGCATGCCATAATCAACGAATTTTCTCTTGGCCAGGAAGGATTCAAGAGGATGGGTAAGGTGATAATCAGTTGGGGCAATGTCAGGAGAGTATGGCCTGAGGGCAGGACATCCCAGCCGAGCTCGTGTAGCTTGTCCTAGGTACTTTTGTTGAAATGCGAGGGGCGTCGTCATGGGAGAGTGACCGCGGACTCTGACCGCGGACCTTTTTTGGAGCTTTTCTCGAACAGCGACGGTGAGCTGCTGGAGCTGGTGGGTGCAGACGGTAGCGGTGACTGTCTCGCCTTGTACCAGCACTTCATGGAAAAGCATTCCTTTGGCGTCTTAGAAGTAGCACAGTCCTGAGCGTGGTTTGTCTTCCATGTCAATCTCGCCGTTGCTGAAGCTGATGAACCAGCGGCGCATGGTCTCGTAGCTCACAAATCCCTTGCCCAATGCAGCGCTGATGGAGTGGCAAGCTTCCGTCGTCTCGATGTCGCAAGGCCACTCGTAGGTGACAGCGCGAGTTGGGTGGGTATCGACAACGGGCATTGTAGGTCTCTCTACGGGATCTGGTGGGTCAATATATATTTTCCTAGAAAGCTTAGAGCACGTCCTACCATATTCCTGAATCGCCTAGACCTCCCTCGGAGTAAACAAGAATTACTGATTTTTTTGGAAAAATCCTACAAGACTTTTGGGACAACCTAATATAAAGTAATCCGTAATTCGTGTAACAAATTGTACATTATACCCTGCGCACAAGCGCTCGAAGTGACGTCCACTTGAAGAAAAGTTGCACCGTAAAACCGTGTAGCATCCATTTCGGATCACCCTGTAAAAGCAATGAAACAGTGGAGTGTATGGGTTAACTGAGTTTTGTTTTGCTTTTCGAAAGCGTTTGAGCACAACTACTCAGTCGACACTTAGGCATTCAACAGGCATCATTTTTGGCTGCAATTATACTCAACGTGGCTGCAATTGACGCAGCGCACCCGTACATGTCCTGTAGCGAATACGCTGGCGTGCTTGAGTACACCCATGCCAGCGTGTTTAACCTTAACGCGCCACTTGCTTTGCGAGCACGCTGCGTCAAGCTCTGCTATCGCATCACGAATGCCTGCGAGCTAGGAGCGCCATATGTAGTTGGTAAGTGAGGCGATCACCGTGTCCCACGATTTATTTCAGGCGGTGAACACGGTATTCGCATTGGGCCCCTGGCTCGCGAGCATCGCTCTGACGTCATGCGTTTCCTTTGAATTATGTTATTGATCACGCGCCCTCTGTCGCCGTGTTTTAATCATCCTATCATCCTAAAGAGTGTTACTCAAAATACTCATTCAGGAGCAAATTACACGCATACTTTTCGAACGACTGGTAGCACTACGCCCACATCCGTGGGGATTGCTCATCACATTCATCGAACTAATTAAAAATCCCGTCTACAACTTCTGGAAGTATGAGTTCACCCGGTGCGCTCCTGAAATCGAGCGGTTAGTTACCTATCTACTTCAAAATTCCCAGGAAGATGTGTCCACTTTAATTAATTAACAACTTTCCAGATTATTTCAAAATGTTGCAAACACGTGTGTTACGGCGCGACCAGCCGATTCAGAAGCGAGCAAAGCTTAAAGTGAGCCTCGAGTGTGATGTGCTGAGAAGGCTGGCATCCGCTAGTCACTTAAGATTTTCTCGTGGTCTTACAACATTATTGATTTGTTCGCTGCAAACGATATCTCCTGTGGGGGCAAGTGATATTCGTGTTTATAGGTGAACGAAGTACTATTTCTAACATCAGTCAAGCACTCACCCGTTGATAGTCCCAAAATGTACATGTTGGTGGTAGTCCCTATGTAATTCACACACCATTCGACGCCATCTCACACATATTGTGTGATAGCTGGTGTAGGCAGTCAATAAATCGACGTGTATTTTGGCCTGAAATCATTATACATTCGCTTCTGATTGACTGTGAATGTGTTGTTTATTCGTGTATAGAAATATGAGTGTCTCAATTGAATTTTGTGTGTGTATGGAATAAGTTTGAAATGGTTTGTTGTATCTCACTTCTTTTTCTATCTTCTTGTTGTTTGGTGTGTTTATAATTTGTTCATATAGCAGATTAACTATATTGAGCATAAGATCTTTTAAACGCTTAGTGAACAGATTAGCAAGTAATATGCGAACATCACAGAAACGGGTAGCGTTGGTAGAGAAATGTGTTAAGTAGGCTCGCGGTAGCAGAGGGGTCAGCAAGCGTCAAATGGCACTTATTTTGGACATCCTAAGGGACGTTACCGAGCGGTAATAACTGCGAGTTAACAATTAACAAGAGATCTGACAGATCCTGGGCTGCTACTTCATTTGTAAATTTGGTATACCAGTTCGAAAATTACCACAGCAGCAAAATGAAATTTATCACAATGGGATTCTTGATATCAACAGTATCGGTCCGATTTCATCTTGATCCGTTTAGTCAACAACGTCTCGTGGAGATCACCTTCTTTCTGAGCACGTTTAACTGATTTCATATCAAAGATATCTTCAGGAATGGCACGATTTTTTGTATCGACTTTCGAGTGTTGGTACATTTTCCTGAAAAGTTGTTAATGCACAAGAGTGCCATACATGCAAAGCAGACAAATCGCCGCTGTCCGGAGTAGGTGGCAGCAGGCGTGCAGTTGCGGAGCGGGTAGAAGCATGAAATCAGACTTACACATAGGCTGTAGAACAGTCCTTGGCTGACTTTTTATCCTCGTCGGCTCGCCAGTCTACTGGACCGGTTTTCTTGGCATTTGTACGGATCTGAAAGAAAAAATGCATTATTGCTAAAACTATCTCAGCAAACAACACATGAAAAGAACTACGTTGTAGACAAGCAGAAATAAATAAAACAAGTCTCAAGAACGGACTTACGTTAACCATTTCTTCTTCACCAGCTTTCTTGCTGGCTACATAAATCAATCCGTCTTTGTTGACTGCCATTGATAAAAACAGAGGATTACAAACTGCTTGAATAGCGCTTTTTCCCTGAAATCAAATAAAAATTAGACTAAAAGCCACTTTTCTGAGCAATTTGACGAGCACCTCTTCAAAAACAACTTGGAATCGTTCACGTTGTCCTATGGCTTCTGCTGTGGCAACAAGAGCGCCATTCGCATCGACGCCAATGTATTTCCCATACCCGGTTTTGAAACTAAAATTAAGACCATAAATACTATACAATATAGTAATTAATTATGCACTATCTTACAGGTTCAGCAAAAAGTTCGAAGGCTGTACCGAACAAAAAAAACAGAGAACTTGAAAAAGACCTGAGAAATAGCGTTACCTGTCTAATGAGTTCCATGAAGAAAAAAATCGAAGGGTACCTTGTCTTGGGATCATCAGGTGTTTTAACGACAGCAAAAATTTCTTCTGGATTCGGTTCTTCTCCTTCAGGATGAGGCAAACCGATAGTGAACCGACCATTGTCCATTGCTGACAGGTAGCAGCAGTTACCGCTGCCGCACTCGAATGATACGTGTTCACCTCCTTTTAAATCGACTTCATCAACGATTTTCCACCAACCACCTTAACACAAAGTTTGATCAACTCTGCTAAGGATTAGGGTGATGAGCAGTTTTTGTTTTAACCATATTCCTCACTAAGTTAAGCTCATGTCACACTCATAAAATGTATTAGAATTGAGTGGTCACTTCCATGCACTCTCTTATACCTTTGACAAAATTGTGGTGATGTAGCAGCGAGAAAAAGAGGCGGTGCATCCCATAGAGTCTTGACCACCTAGGCATCACCGTTGTGATATTTGCACAGTTAGTGTATATTTTTGCGTACGCTTTGATGGATGGAAAATGAATTCCTTACTCCCAATAAAGCTTAGGCGAAAATAGCACCGTAGCCATAGCACATAGCCTACTTATGATAGCACACTTAAGTCACTTTTGCGTAGCTCCTCAGCGCTTCTCACATTACATTCAGAAAATACGAAGATAAAGCTCGATTCAATGACAAGCAAAAAGAGGGATGGCGCAAGTGCACCCTAACCTAATGCAATTTCGAAAGGAATAATTTTGTGTAGCTATAAGATCATGTTTAAAGTGAACTGACCATGTGAATCCGCGTCCGGATCAGGTTTGTTAGTATTACTGTTTTTGGATTTGTTCTTCTTGGGCCTGTCAGCTTTGAATCTAAAAATGCAAAGGCAAATATATGTAGAAGAGTGGACAATTACCGTAGAGAATTCAAATTTCCGTACGAGTTTTAGCTATATCGTTTGGAATAATAATTACAAAAAGTAACGGGACCTCATAAAAATAAAATATCACATCCAACAAAAAAAACAGAACTCACAAGCTTTTCTTGTTTCCTTTCAGTTTTAAACCGCCACCACGTACTGCTTTGTAATCGTCTGACATTGCTGAAGAAAAACCTAGCTGTTCAATTTGACGGAATAACTGAGCTTGCAACAGATTGCCAAAAATATTCGAAAATTAAAAGTGCGCTCCAAGTCAAATGCCGCGCCTCTGCCAAACTACCGTAAGCATTGGCTGAGTATTCGATTCTCAATGTGACACTCGGCTCCACATTTTCAGTAGCCCTTCGCAACGTTGGCTTTTAATGGTTTCCCTTCATTCTGTACTTTTCTTGTTTCTTTTCGCTTTTTGAGTCCCTGTGATGTTTTTGCAGTTTGGGTACGTTCAATGAGTCTTCTGTTCCAACTTTGGGTTCCACATGGTTTTGATACGCTACCTCGCAGGTGAAGTGAGACTTATTGAATCTCTAGGTTTTTGAACATCAATAGTACGTCGTTCTCCTGCTGACAGTCGCTGGAGGTTACCTTACTCATTGTAAGGATCCTTTTTTGTTACTTTATTCTTTAGTACAAAGTGGCCGGGTCAAATCAAGTCGGGGGAGACGCAACTTTGCGTCAAATTTTCACCGACGTCAAAGCTTCTTTCCCTCCTTAGGCTTAGGCTAAAGCAGATGAAACCTATGCTTTGACAGATGCTTTTTCATGTGGAAGGGGAGGTTATCAATTTTAGCCTAAGTCTAGGGAAGGAAAGGAGCTTCGACCTTGACGCAAAATTGCGTCTCCCCCCCGACTTGATTTGACCCAAGTGGCCTATCCTCGTGTGTATTACGATTTCTTCCAGCACGAATTATCTGAGCTTCTATTGATAAAGCTGTGGTCGGGTCAAATAAAGTCGGGGGGGGGACGCAACTTTACGTCGACGTCGAAGTTCCTTTCCCTCCCAAGGCTTGGGCTAAGATTGATATCCCCTCCTCCCACATGAAAAAGCATCTGTCAAAGCATAGGTCTCCTCTGTTTCAGCCTAAGCTAGGGAGAGAAAGAAGCTTTGACGTGTGAGAAAATTTTGCGTCTCCCTCCGACTTTATTTGATCACTGTGATTTCGAAATGTGAGGATCGAACGATGAGGCTGGCCTGCTGGCCATAGGAACAACTCAGCACTATGCGAATATGGGCATAGAATTCTAGGGTTAATGCTTTTAAATCAACATCTAAACGGTCAGGAGGCGAAGGTGCTTCTTCAGTGGAAGGGGCAATCCACGTGCTGGGAATCCGAATCTTTTCTTCCTTCTTCCATTAAGGCTTAGGCAGAAATGGACGCGGGTGTGCAAATTGGCTCGTTAGTGAAGCTTAGGCCGCCGTCAGATTTCGCATTCTTGCGTTTTTTGTGATTTCTGTGTTTTTTGGGGAGAGAGACGCAAGGTTTCACCGACATCGAAGCTCCTTTCCCTCCCTAGCTAAGGTTAAAGCAGATGAGACAGATGCTTCGGCAGATGCGCTTTCATTGAAGAAGAGGGAATATGAATTTCAGTCTCAGTCAGAGAGGGAAAGGAGGCTCGACGTCAACGCAAAAGTTGCGCCTCCTCCCAACCTCCGACTTTATTTGACCCCGCACGACTACGATCTTGAATGTGCAGTGTCGCAACTTCGCTTGCGGATCCACGACAAAATCGCGAAGTCTGACGCGTTCAAGATTACGTAAGATACCTCCATGCATATTATGACAGCGCTGAAGGAAATAAGGGTGGAACGATGCTCTGAAATGGCTTCACATGCATTTTACCCAGGCCTTAGGGAAGAGCTTATGGGGTGGGTGAACCTACAAGGGTCATCTTATAAAATGTTGAACACCTAAGCAACATTGGCGTGCCAACCTGCCTACGTACAGGAGGGTATTACCTCACTGCCATAGCATCTGAAATAGTTATAAAGAGAGTTGAAATGTTTCTCCGTCGTATGAAAGTATGGTCGAGGAACTCCCTCATTTTGCGATAACGTGTAGATATGTCAATGTGCTGCCCTTATAGTTTGCATTGTTTTTTTTTTGCGTATTGATTTTTCGGCAGACGTTGCCATATGGTTATGAAATCTTTCACCTACTTGTGTAAATTTGCGCTTTCGAAATGATTATTCATGCAGGAAACGCCCGACAGAAACCCATGATTCATTAGCATTAAGAAATCGATTCCTGTTAGTTTTGTTCCTGTTATGTTCTCTTGTTTCCCCTTTCTTTTTCTCCAATTGGAAAACATATGGTGATTACATACGTTTTGCTGCAGAATCCCTGTTTGTGCGATGGCAGATCAGTTTTACTCTGGTTCTTCCTTTTGTTTTACCATTTTTCATCGTCGGCAAGTAGTGCACGATTCACTCTTATGCTTACTCTTTCCTTCGTGTGAAGCAATCCTTTTTCAGTAATGCAAATCTTCGTGAAAACTCTCACGGGAAAAACCATCACCCTCGAGGTTGAGGCCTCTGATACCATCGAGAATGTGAAGGCCAAGATTCAGGATAAGGAAGGAATTCCCCCTGATCAGCAGCGTCTTATCTTCGCTGGTACGTCTATCACCGGCTTATACTTCGTGAATTTTTCATGGTTGTTTTGTTTTTTAAATATTATCTATGGCCGTTAGCATGGGTTTTCTGATGTATTTGTGATATCGACGGTCCTATAAAAAGGTGTAATGGGATTTTGGGGCTACCAGCCACCTTCAGGGCTGCAGCTTCGAGTAAAGTGTTAGAAGCCATTTGTGATCTGCAACATTGATGATATTCTAGAGACTGCGTCATTGACGATAGGTCCTCATTTTAAAAGTCTATATGTTGCTGGGCAGCATGTGGCTGGCTGTAATCCTTTTTCATCACGCTTTCATGGATTGCCAGGTCTTTAGTTGGCCAGATTTGAAATGTTGTGTTAGGCTGAGGTTATACCGTCCGGACCGGTCGGACCGGCCGGTCCGGACGGTATAACCTCAGCCTAACACAACATTTCAAATCTCCGCACGGTCCACACAATCGAATTATCGCAAAATTGCAGACGACGGCGCACGCTACAGTAGTTGCGCGCGCACTACCCAGCTTTTGGAAGGTTCGGAAACAACTTCGGAAACGAAAACACGTTATGTAAAACTACAAATAAATAAACATGTTGCGCGAACACGCAATCACAAACGAAACGAAAAAAATTGATGCACAATACAGAGATGCACTGTGTATTCAAAATCTGGATAGTGCGCGCGCAACTACTGTAGCGTGAGTCGTGGTCTGCAATTTTGCGATAATTCGATCGTGTGGACCGTGCAGACCGTCCGGACCGGCCGGTCCGACCGGTCCGGACGGTCCGCACGGTATAACCTCAGCCTTATGGACCACTATCACACCACATGGGTGTGTTTCGTTGAGCGAGAAAGTAGCGTCGTCATGTCCAGCGTGCCATGCGATATGTGCAAGTTAGAGACCGATTTAGGAAGAGTTTGAAGCGATTATGTGCTCTACGCATTATTTAGAAGTAGGGCAGTGCAGTGCTTGGGGACCAAACTTCGTGTGGCGCTTAGCTCGCGCGCATCTGCCCAGGTGAAAAGCCGTGTCGCACTATACTCAGGCTTTAAGAGTGCTCTAGTTCGCTCTTTGGAAGTTGCACAAAAATTTTCTTAGGATTGCGATCTGTCTGTAGTGAGAGAGTATCAGTATCGTCATAATTCTATACAAGAAAAAAAAACTATGCGCAAATTGCGGCTGAGCTCTATATAGGAAAGTAAATATTTGTTTGCGCACTCAACGACCCGTCGATTCCTTTCTGTAACTGGTTGGATGGGATTACGATACATGCACATAGTATTGGTTAAAAGTATAAAAACGTAAATAAATATACTATTAAAACTGCAGGATGGTGAGATTAATGTTGGAAGGAGAGTAGGGCCTAGTATTGAAGATGTGGGTCGCTGAGGGGTTAGTGATGGTAAGGAGATCGAAGTTGAATGTGAAGGATATAAAACGGGAGCCAGTGTTGCCAAAATGGGCTTTGTGATGATGCTGAGACCACATACAACAGGAGATGCAACATGCATGGCGCTATAGTAAGATGAGAGGGAAATCATAACCTGAAACCATGGGGAAAGCACGCGAGAGGTCGTGTAGTAGAATCTGTGCACAGGTAATCCACGTGGAATGCACGCGGTTGTAAAGTGTTCCTATCGAGCTTGAATGAATACCTCTTATATGGCCTTTCACAAAGTAATAGGTAAAAAAGAGAGACATGTCAAGTACAGGTGTGAGAGGTTTACCTTATGAATTAATTCCCTAGGAGTAAGTTAGATGTTTGTTCCCCCAATATATTAATTAGTTGACAAAGAGAATTTTTCAGGCACACATGAGTGGCGCAATCATGGGTCACTGATATTAATCTTGAGAGTTCGGTTTGTATCAGTGACGGTTACTGCAAATTACGAATGATCTTCTTCATTGATACACTTTACATTTCCCCTTTGTACACATGTATTACTTTTACATCTTAAAGGTGAACAGTCGGTGGAAGCAATCAAATAGGGACACCTTAGCACGGCTAGGAGAGGGCTAGGTGCGAGGTGAGGTGCGAAATGACCTGCACTAATCTTGTGATTATTTCATCGTATACCTACCGTATACTTTCTGGACTAAAGGTACACACCCCTACACGTAATATACGCAATGACCATCTCTTTCGGATTCCAAAAGAGGTGGATGCAATGAAACTCCTCTGTTGGGAGATTGTCTCATTGATCCAAAATGACGGGTGTTTTGGTGGCTAGTATCCCTAATACCCATTTCCTTGCTTGGTTCAGGTCTCAAATCTATTGATGTAAATTTTAGTACTTCTTATATTGTTTGGCAGCCGTGCAACATTGCTGAATGTATTCGCTCGATAGACAGAGTAATTCGCAGTGCTGTATGGCTGATCACGAAATCGTGGATCAAGTGGCTGTTTAGGTTCCTGGATTTCCCTTTAACTTCTGAACGGTACAGTCCCAACAAAGGAAGAATAAGCGAAAAAATGAAAAAGGGTTAACGAAGAACGAAACACCATATTCCACGTTTAGGAAAACAGCTCGAGGATGGTCGTACCCTGTCCGACTACAATATTCAGAAGGAGTCTACCCTTCATCTCGTGCTTCGTCTTCGTGGAGGTTAGTGTTATTATTCCTAATAAGCTGTCAGTAGCAAGCTTATTAGATGTGTTGTAGTTTCCCGATCTCGTTTTGTAAACTTGTTTTGCAGAATGTCTAGTTTAAATAATACAGAGCACGAGTTTGTGGTTTTAGGAATTATCGAACCTTCTCTTCGTCAGTTGGCTCAGAAGTACAACTGCGACAAGCAGATCTGCCGAAAATGCTATGCTCGTCTGCCACCTCGTGCCTCCAACTGCAGAAAGAAGAAGTGCGGTCACTCGAATGACCTCCGCATCAAGAAGAAGCTGAAGTAATTCGCATGTGTGTGATGTGCAAGTGATAAAGTGTTACATAAAAACTGTTTATTTCATATTATTAAATGAAACATGTGAAAACAAAAGGGTCTTGTGTGCGTCGTCTGAAATAGCCGGCACCTTTCCACTGGTGTTCTATTGCTTGACGTGGTGTCTGAAATTTGTCTTCTTTGCTTCCATTTTTTTGGCTACTATGATGCCCTTACGGTAGAAGGGGGTGTACTGCTAGGACACAATTTCGCACCGCGACGTGCGACGCGATGGGTTTTGGCCAGGGATGCCGTACGCAGTTGGTCTTGAAGCGATTGCCCTGTTCTGAGCAGTTTTAGGCGTAATCGTTTCGGAACCCAACTTTCTACGGTGCACTGGCTCACACGCACCGCGTAGCACGCCGCACTCGTGGGAAAATGCTGTTTCTACGATACGCGCCCATGATAGTATCATTCCGAAAAGTACCTTGTAGTAGGTAACAGGGTCTGTTAGGGAGCGGTATCTGCTCAAACGAACGGTGGGTCGTTTGCATTGTCCATAACGTCGTCTAGACAGGCACATCCTTTCGCATTCTTGTCCATTATGTAGTACCGTCAAAAAGAATTCCACGCCAACTCCAATAGTGATTGGATCAGGCACGCGAACGATGTGTCCATCGGTAACAGAAAGTGCCTAAATTCAGCGTTAGTTGTGATGTACGATGGAATTGTCACAGTCGCGAGGCGGTAGCGACCTGGCTGACCGCTTCGCGACCGCACCGCGAATCTCTTCGAGGTGCTTCTAAACTCACCTCAACGATGTGTGTATATCCACTGGGTAGGTTAGCTCCACGGCTCACCACTGTTACCCCAGCAACGGATCGTTGTGGACGAGGACGTGGCCGGTATGGACCGGCAGCTACTGTGATCGAGAAGTATACCGACGGGAATGGTAATGTAGCGTTAAACGGGTAAACCCAAGTATTCAACCAGTGATTAAAGTGTGGCTGATCGTGGCGCGGAGAAGCCGTCGTGGTAGAGGGCTCGGCTGCCGTGGGGGGTTCAATTTGGCTAAAGCCGGTGCTTCTTGAAACCTCAGCCTCAGTATGAGTAGAGCTCGTGGCGGTCTGTGTCTCCACAAAGATATGATTGTCGATCGGCGAGATGTCGTAGAAGTTGCGTGGGTGGTCGAGTATTTCGGGGATGATGTGAAGTGGCTTCAAAGACGTCACGGAGGATGTATCAGATGCCTTCAACGTTTCCGCGATGGATTCTGAAGACTCGGAGGTAGTTCCATTGGACGTGGAGCTCCAGTTTCCTGTACCGGCACCGGAATCGAGGTCAAACAACTGTTCTTCATAGTCTTCGATCAGCATACACTCCACGTCATCCATATAGAGGTCGGGATCGGTTGTTGTTGTTGTTGCTGTTGTTGACGATGATGTGGTGGTTTTGGTGGTGGTAACTGTGGTGGGGCTGGGAGTGGTGGTGGTGGTGGTGGTGGCTGGAATGGTCTTTACGGTCACAGCTCGTTCAGCATGCTTTTTCCTAGCCGCCGGTTTGTTTTGGAAGTGTGCCAGTGACGTTTTCACGTTCGTCTGACAAATGCCGTCCATGCACTTTGAGGCATAACACGGATCAAACGCGGAAAATTCCGAGCAATTCGCTGTGGCAACCATTCGACTGACACATTCGTGCTTCTGAATATCACAGAATGCCATCAACGATGTCATACAGGCTTGACAACCACCTGAAATGCCCATTTCTATTTTTCAAGGAGTCGACGAGTTGTCTAGAAGTGGACGAGTTGCCGAGTTCACTCACCATCGTCGCCTTTCCATTGACCCAAGTGATACAGTATGACCAGAAGCTGAGCAGCGCGATTCGCACGAATCGCTGATGTCAACGATGCATTAATATTGAGACGTCGAAAATGTGTAGAAAGGCCACGAGGGAAGCTAAAAATCTCATGAGATAATGTATTTTTCGAAATTTGCGGTCAGCCAGAGATGCAGGGTCGTCATCACATTCTGCGTCTCTAGTCGATTGCACCGTTACTGCGCCAACCTGTTTGCGTCAGTCTACAACGTAGCTTGGCAATGCCCACATTGAATTAGTGCATGAACTCTGATTGGGTCAAAAATTTTGGGATCATTATCAGGCAGGTTGGACTGGAATCCGAATGCATGGCGCATTCCAAAATGGTGCTGTTGACGTGAAACATTTCGGCTTTTCCTCTAGGTGTTAAAGCGGCTCGTTTCGACTAATACTCCCAGAAAAACCTGTTTCAACTGGCTTATAAAAGACGTGAGCACCAGCTAAACCCTTACTCATGGCTCACGGTCGTATCCGGGGGAGATTTGAGCGCATGCCAGCAAAAATATGCAGGCTTGCACATATTCGTTGCGGTAAGCTGCTTTTATAGTCGGCGACATTCTTGGAGGGATCGCTATCAATCGCAGGGCCGACGATCAGTGCAAACAGTACCAGCGAAGTATAACGGGTGTGTGCACTTATGACGTAAAATCGCGTGGCCGTCCGCGGCGAGCGGCTCCGGGTGCGAGTATCAGTGGCAGGGCATGGTAGCCTTCAAGCGAGGCAGTGTGGCAGTGGTGGAGGAGTTAGGGTGGCATGGGTGCAGGAGGCAGTGTGAAATGGGTGGAAGTGCAGAGATGACGCAGCCACGCTCTGCCGGGCTCCCATGGGCAATAGATCCGGCAAGTCGTGCTGATGGCGCCGCGAGTGCGACGCCGCGAAGCGATCTTCCGTCATAAGTGCTCACATCCACGAATAACAGGTGAATTGCTTAGCGACAGTCGCGATCGCTTCGTTGACTATGTATATAGGCTGAGAGCTGGTTAACTTCTTTCTCTGTGTGAAATGCACTTAATTATGGGCAGATTCCAAATAAAGCCAATGGTATGAGGTTCGCCGAGCGCGGAGAAGCTTGCCGCAGTGCAGCGTATTCCTATCTATAGGTAGCTACTGTATATTACGTTGGAACACTTCAAATATGGCGGGGTATGTTGGTGGAGCTCTCGTAGGTTAGAAGTATGGACCGTTGAACATTTAGTTGAGGGTGCGTACAAATTCTACTTATTTTTGCCCATAAAGAGTGGGCAGGATGCAAGTGCGCGGTTGTATCGCGTTTAGCTCTGTCACGTTTAGAAAACCGTTCTAGGAGGGTGTGTAGACTTGTCGAATTTCCGCTTTGCGACGTCTTCCTTGCGGGTTTGCCGCGGTCAGTTGTAATTCCGCTCAGGACGCAAGGGTCTGCTACCACGGAGGTCCTATAAGAAATAGCTGTTTATGTCATCATCATCTAAAACAATAATTTTTGTAACCTAAAAAGACAAATTAGTAACATAAAAAGTAAAAGAAAGATAGCATTACATGATAACAGTCCTAATTAAGAAATAATTAATACGGGCGTAAAGCTCTAAAGAGAGTGTTGCAGTGTACGCAATCACACGCGAAGGAATCCGCGGCGCCGCTCGCAGCCCGCGACCGCGCGGAAATTTGACATAAGTGTACACACCCGTTCTAGATCTGTTGACTATTTTGGATGTTGCAGTTTTAGTAATATTGAAAATTGAGGGATCACTGTGAATGCAACCCATCGATCCAGCCACATTTCTTTGATAGAATTTCATGTCTCATCTTTCAGGATTGTAGAGAGTAGTGGTGAGTGCTCGAGAAGAAGCTCAGCATTGAATGTATGAAGAAAGGTAAGTAAGTTACCTCCATTTTGAAGTTATATCGAGTGTTTCTATGAAATGAAGGGAATTTCAGGGAAAAAATTGGGAGTGTTTACTTCTATGGTAATCTGTGACAGCGACACACCACAGCGTACATGAGATCCAGTGTAGCCCCTCAAGTCAGTTAAATTTATCAGCTGATATCTCACGTTATCTCACTATATCTTCACATTTGTATTATTAACCGCCTATGCAAAGTTAGGATAGAAGTTCGCACAGTGGCGTGCGGCGCGATGCATGCGAGCTAGGAGCGCTACACTTAGTTGGGTAATATTGCGATTACGCTCAAAATAAACTGCAGAATACGACAATCGCTTTTGAACCCAACCGCCTACGGTGCTCCTTGTCGGACTCAGGTCTCCGTCGAGCAACTCCGATGGGGTATGAACAGAAGCAGAAGGTCAACGCATTCGTCGGTTCTCTCGGAATGGTGCACTGGGAACAAGGAATCGAGCCTCTGTAAACGCTTATAATTTATGCTGTGGTGCGAGGTCGCACTGCGAACAGATAAACTATACGCGTTTGGTTACAGATGCTTAATGCCTTGTACTCAGTTCACAATTCCAAGACGGCTAAGAGAACATTGTACCCTTTACCCTAATGGATTGTCAATGAAAATCTCATGCACGGCGCGTCCCACAACGAGCCCCCCAGTCGCCTCCCTTTGGTCCCCTGGCAACAAAAGCGTACAGAGGGACCTTCGACATTCATCGATTAGCCATGGTTCGAGCTATCTGTCCACGGGTCAAGAAGAAGAATCTCAAAAACTTATGGGATGAAAATGTAAAGCATTATCGATGGGTAACTTTTATTTGTCACTATGGCTACAAACCCGTGAATCGAGGCTAACGAGTTATTGATCAGAGAAGGGTTTCTACACGCTGTGGTTGCGGATGAAATTCTCATGCATGGCGTATCCCACAACGATGTCGGCCAAGGCCAGTCGCCCTCCCGTTGGTTTGAGAGCAAGGGATGTGTATTGAGAGCACTTCAGACTTCGCTTCGACGAAAAAAATCCACTTGCCGAAATGTTTTTGATCTAACTTCTTCCTTCCTAAAGATATGGTCTATTTCTGGTGGTTGTTAGGAAACAGCAACATCGTAGGTCCCGTGTCGAAAATCCGCATTCATAAAGTCATACTTCAAAAAATTATGACCGATCGAAAAGAGGCATTTCGAGAAGTTTCAAATTTCCCAAACCTTCCTCGACCAAGTTCGCATTTAAGATTGCGCAGACTTTATGAGTGCGTATTTCCGGGACGGGATCTACGATACTGTCGTACGATACATTTACCTAAGTGTGAAATCCCCATTTCCTAAGTGTGGCTTCAAGTTGGTTCTTGACAGCGTCGGTGGGAGCATGTGCTAGTCAGCAATTCATATGTGAGCCACATGTGGGAACTTTTTAGAAGGGGTCAGTCTGGGTGAGTTGCACCATCATGAAGACACCGAGAACGTGATCACAGCGGATTTTCTTCTCAGCCTAAAGCTCATTCATTGTTGTGTGTATCGATAGCAGCGGATTTCGCAACGCGCGCGCGATGCGATGCGTGCGAGCTGGTAGCACCGGTGGGTCCCAAAGCGATTGTCTCTCGTATGGCGCGTATACGAGTTGATAGCGCCAAGATACTATTTGAACATGTACCTTTCTCTGGTCTTCTTTCTTTTTTCATTTCGACGAACTCTGATGTTTGAGAAGAAGTGCTCACTGAACAGTACCGAATCAGCTGGTCTAGACAATCGTAAATCCCATCGAGCATTCCAGTATGGCATGCGTTTTGGCGCCAGGGCACGGTCAATTCTGAAACTTTGGGTTTGGCTTGATTCAACTTCGGTGAGTGGCAGCGGGTATCAGTTGATGGTACTTACCGATTCACAATGTCACAAAGTTGTATCGATGCCATAGCCAGTGTGAATCGCCGCGATCCCATTAGACGTCTTTGGTGTTTATACTCGGCAAGGAGTCGCGCGCGATCGCCAGCCGATACTGCGCGAATCTCTTGACGCGATGTCATGTCCACACATACTGGTGTCACCTGATATAAGTACGTACATAAATGTGGCTTGATTTTGAATGAGAATTTCTTCGACTAACTGCATGCTATAAATAAACAAATAAATAAATAAAGCACAGGTAACTTACGGTAACTACGATTCCTAGCGTTGACAAGATAATTAGTGCCTCTAGCGAAAGCGCAGTGTGCAACATCTAAATTCTCTTGTAGATGAAATAGCCATAACTAAAGTTCACTCGCAATGAAACAGTTTAGACAGTTGCTTGTAGTGTGACGCGAGCGGTCGCGAAGCGGCTTCATGCAAGGGAAACTCGTCCGCATCGGCCCTTTCTGTTTAACGTTGGGAAGCCGTCTGTTTTATATGAGCTGCAGAAATATCGTCAGCGGTTTATGCATGGTCGATGGGTGAGAATGTGATGAGTTATTTGAGGGGGTTCTGGGCCAAGAATGCATCGAGGGAAAGGGGTCGTATTTAGATCGGGAGATGAGGAGATCGTATTTGTGTTGTGTTTGTCGTTTCGCTTTAGCTAGATCTCAAAAGTCTTTGATAAAGATGGCAATTGTTTAGGCTCACTCGCATAATCGTTGTTCGGACGAGTTGCCTTGAACCTGTGCCAGCGGTACCGTCGCGGCTTTAGACAAATAATAGGAATTCATCAGACGAGCTGCGTTCTTGTGCTGCTCCCTCCGGGGTAATATAGAGGGTCGTCCAGTAGCAGGTGTAGATTACTATGAAGGGGAGGGGACACGAGCATGATCTTGTTACCGCAAGCGATTGAGAGATCAGTGAAGATGAATGCTGAGGAAACGATTAACCGTGATGTCCTCTGAAAAGATAAACTTCAACGGAATAAACAGAGTTAGTGATGTAGGCCGACTAATTGAGTCCAGATGTACTGGTTAGGAACCACCGTTGAGAAGAAGGAAATCGGAAACAGACTCGCACTCTTGTCCGGCTGAGTTATGAAAGGCATGCCGAACGGACTCGAGTGAAGGGAGAAATAGGGGGTGGTATCGCACAAAGCTTCTGAAATGGAAAAAAAAAATTTGTAGGCTTAGGGGGCTAGGAAGGGGCGTCCAAAGGAATCCTGAAGTAATCGATTACTGGAGAAGCCACGAAAGTACATCACAGGGCTACCTGCTCGAGCTCACGCTAACCACGCCCACTTTAGCTTCTTGCTGGTCGGCTGAGCCAAGTGGACGTGATTAGTATGGGTTTGAACAAGTGCAGTGCTGTAATAGCGCAACATGGGTGAGCAAAAACTGTGCAGCCTAGGTATTAACCAAGAATCTACAGCTCAACGAAGGTAAGGCGACACACCTAATCATCGCTAGGTCTATCCTCTAAGGCCCCAGTAGGGGTAAGGGAAAACTGAGATCTGGGAGTACATGTTCTCTGAAAACGAAATTTCACTTCCGAAGAGGTTATATGTAGCGAAAATCGCATTGCAAAACGCGGTTCAGGGTCTTACGATGACCCCGTGACACGGCATGTCGTCCTTCGGTCCTGTGGCCGGGCGAGTCGTCGGAGAGAAGTGGAAAAACGATCGCGGCTCGCTGATTCGGCCTCTGGCCTGTCTGCATTCCACGCCGGCTAGTGACGCAGAGGGACGTGAGGAGAAGGGGGATTTTCGGGTTCCTGTTCCTCGGTTTTTTCGCAGTTTTATGTCGTTCTTTCTCTACTCTTACATTCCTGAGCAACTCTCCTTTCATAATCCACCAATTCGTCGAATTTACCCCTCCCAGTGTCTTCAAGTGATGGTCCAATCTTGGTATTCCCCTGCTCGGAGGAAAGTTAGTGGGCTGCCCATGCAAGTGATGTGTATTGATGGCGGGGTTTGCTGACCGACGAAGCATCCAATGAACCTTTCAACTTTTCTCCAAAAAACTTTGATAATTATATCCAACAGCGGTGGAGATTCCGGCTGTCTTTCATCTTAGCACTGCTGGCCGGGGTCAGGCGAGAGTCAAAAAATCGTCGACGAGAGAGATCATAATTCGATGTCCCTCAGCGAAGATTTTTCGACTCTTGCCGATCGGATAGTGGTGGGGGAGTTATATTCTGAAAATTTCCTGGAATTCTCGACACTCACGCACTTTCGAAAAGATTTTCGGCCGTTAGACGATTTCTAAAAAATATCGTCACTTTGTAATCGCACTTTGTACACTTTGTACTAGGCAATGGTATGATTACCGTTTGACGACCTTTTTGGGTAAACGGCTCGAGTATAGACAAGGGAGCAACGCTGACAGCCTCAAATGCGTCGACCGAAGCCAGGAGATCGTATTTTCCGAAAATTTCCCTCGACGTCAGCCTCGATCTTGAGTTGGATAGCAGGATTTGGATGACATTTTTCAGCGCCAAGCTTTTCACCCTTACCCGAGACGTTTTGCAGCCCTAATGAAAAGGTGGCTGCACAGAGAGCCCTGCTTAATAGTCCCTTTCCAACACTGAAATCTCTATCGTCACAGCTATGCGCCTGTCAACGGCAGCACAGGATTCTCGCATCGGAGACAAAACACCTAATCAATCATTAATATGCGGTGTGACCTGAACGATTTCCACCCCTGCTTGTCAACGAGACCGCTGCCAGCTGCGCAAGACTGACTTTTAGTACAAATGCTTTCAAGAAAGGAGATCCAAGGACCTACCGTACCATGTCGACCCCGCCCAGTTCAAAGACACACCCCTGGAACTCCTGGGGTCCTTTCGATAAGTGGACAAGTCAAGAAAAGCGAAAGATTGTGGGAAATTGTAGGTAAGCGATGAGCAAGAAAAAGTCAGGCCTTGAGAAACAATAACTGTGGATGTTCGAATTGACTTCCAACAAGATAGCTCGTCCGAGCAGGGGCGGGAGGGCAAAGTCTAATCTACACAAGCCGAATTCCTATGATGATGACCTTGGCGCAATCAGGTGCATAAAGTGAAGTTGGAGCGATTCAGACAGATGAGAAGTTTGGGTGGGCATTCAAATCGTAAAGATGAAATATTGAACCGAGAGCCTTTGCTTCTCATTCATGCTAGGTGAGGGTGAAAGTGTCTTCTTCGGAGTTGACCGACTTAAAGGTTTCCCAAAATACTCAAATCTGAAATTGCAGCTCTTTCTCGATAGTGGGCGAATACCCAGAAGTCCAGATCGGCTACCGTCCATAACTTTCATCCAGGTGACCTCCTTCGTGGCGTAGGAATTGCTACCATAGAGTACCAGCACTTTGCGAAGAATTGGTTCGATGGATGAGAAGCAACAGAAGTTACCGCGACAAACATCACTTCTGAAGCATGGTTTAGCGCTTGGCTTGGTCGTTCTCTTTCGGAGGACGAGCCATGCATTCCGATTTCACGGAATCAGTTGATGGGTTTCACCATTCACCCTACGATCTTTCCCCACGAAATATCGATTTCCGACTTTTGGAAGATGGAGAGCTCGAATTGGTTAGATAGGTTTCGATACTCATACTGACAATGTAGTAGCGGCCCCAGTTGCCGCTGCTCCCCCTTCGTAGAAGCAACCAGATCATGGTGCTACATATACTATGAGGGGGTGGGGGGAGGGGTAACTTGTTAAATTTTGGACAGTAACATGTCTTGGCGTGAATGTTGAACAGAAACATCAAATGTGCAGGATCATACATGTATATACATGACACGTTATTGACACGTCGGATTCAGAGATGTGTCCAAAATTCAACCAGTTGCCCCTCCCAACCAATATGACAGCGATTTAGGATTTCTTGGGAATAATAGGGACAGAAAACAAAAGGAAATTATGCGTTCTGAGGTGTTTCGAAAGATGAGATGGTATAGATTGGCTCGTTTATATAAACAATGTAAAGGGAGGGCGTCGGAAATTATGACAGCACACGGAGTGTGTGTATGAAAGATGAATGAGTGTTAAGAGATTATTACAAATGTGGCTAAGAGCCTCACGTTCGGCTGTCTCGAACTGTCTCGTTCGACTTCTCATTCACACTCAACGCGCGTATTAAACAATCGCGGTTATGATGGATGACATGAGCGGCTGCTCGTCGTCGTGTTCTGCTGCACTCAGTACGGGGTGAGTGTTATTGGAGGCACAACGTGGAGTGGACAAGCGCGATCAGTCATATTTCCACGCTTCGATCTGCAGAATGAGAGCATGTTCAGTGTAGTGATAGTTAGTGGTAGTACACAGTGATACCCAGTGGTAACTAGTGATAGTAACAGTTTTTCAATATTTCGATGAGGAGTTGTGTAGTGGTTCAGGTTTATGACTGTCTTATATAAGGCGGAGTGCTTACACCAGTGCTGGTGCAGAGTCCAGAGCCCACCGTTAGAAGTTCACAAAATCAAGGTGGACGATTTCCGTAGTGGAGGACGTCAACGTTCACAATGCTAGCCTCCATCGTCCCCAGTTCTAGACAGATGAGTTGGTTTTTTTCCGGTCTCCTGGAATTTGTTGTCCGGTTGAATCGAACAGTTAGGATGTCGCTCACGGAATGTCATAGCATTATGCACTTATACTCACGAGATTCAACTCAAAAACCTCGTGAGGAAGCAATTTTGTCTTGTGGTAGAACCTACCGCAACGCTTGTAATTCGCGAGGTAGTGCGCCCATTGCACACACGACACCTTGTTAAGACCTTGAGTGGGATCTCTATGGATTTTTTTTACCTTTTTTACCCTTTCGCTTATTTTACCCTTAGTTGTTTCACTTAATTGCTGCTGGTATGAATGAAATACACCCTACGATACAACGAATGACATCTTCTGCAGCGAACAACTCGGAAAAGTGATGTTGCAGTTCGAAGAGATGCGCGGGAGATGCGAATACACTGTAGCGCTTTTGATTCGAGTTTCTCTACTGATAATCGCTCCAACCACGAATATTCGTCTAAAAACGGTAACTTCTTTCCATTCTCCTTTTTTCGCGACCCCTCCCGGTTCCTTAAACTACTTTTAAAGTCAGTTGGAGGTGTTGTTTGTTTGATTAGAAAGCAATTACACGGCAATGCTAGGTCGCCATACGTTGTTCCTCGAGATCCAACTACATACGGCTTCATCAGCTCGGGTCTGTGGCGATTAGTCAAGTATTCGCGTGGCCGTCGGCGGCGAGCGGCGCGGCGAACGCAAGTCTTTTGCAAGTTATATGTGGAAATAGCAACAACAACAACTATGCGAACTCAAGCATACTGACGGCGCCGCGAAGCGAAAGTTCGACCGATCGCCACACACGTTATAGCTCGCACGCATCGCTGCATAGAACGCAGCGGTGCGAAATTCTAGTCTCACGGTATATCCCGGTCATGCGGATGGCCTCATGCACGGCGATGTTTTCATCGGGTGAAAAAGGTACAGCGACGGGAAGAAGGTCGGATCTGTTGCGTAATTGAATTTGACCGAAACATTGCCGAATGTAAGGGAGTACGCAAGTGTACAGCGTACTCACTGAGCCATGTGACATAACGCATAACCCAAGAATGGGTGTGTAGTCTTATGTCCAATTTCTGGGCGGGCGCGGATTTCTTTAAGTGTGAAAAGGGTATCCATGGTATCAGCCTCTTGCGTCCTGAGCGGAATTCCAACCGACCGCGGGAAGTTATGCTGATAGCGCCGCGAGTGCGACGCCGCAAAGCGAAAATTCGACATAAGGTTACACCCTCCAAGAATACTCATGTATTTGATCCAGAGTGATAAGATGATTCTTGTTTTTTCAAAGTTTAGTTTCGCAAACATTTTGGCTTGGGCTAAAGGTTATGGAACGTGGAACAGTGTAATGACTAGCCAACCTCCTTTATTCAGTTCGAAGACTATAACTAAAGTGATGGCATGGAAGAGAAGCATAGCGTGGGAAGTAACATGTAAGTTTTCCCTGTGCTTTTTAACCCTGCGCCATGCGCGCTTCATCAAATAGAACAAAGTGCTCATTAGCAGGCTGCACTGCTACAATCATGCAGTTTGGAGTCTGTTTGCAAAGATATATGTCATGGACCATAGGAAGTGATTTGGGAGAATTATAATAAACTTTTGTAATAGGTATTGATACATAGTGATAGTTAGTGATAGTATACAGTGGTACCTAGTGGTAACTAGTGATAGTAATAGATCGATTGATACGTAGTGATAGCTACTGATAGTATACAGTGGTACCTAGTGGTAACTAGTGATAGTAATAGATCGATTGATACGTAGTGATAGCTACTGATAGTATACAGTGGTACCTAGTGATAACTAGTAATAGTAATAGTTTTTTTTAATATTCTCTCAAGAATTAAGTAGCGGCTTAAGTTTGAGACTGTCTTCAACGAAGAGTATGATTTGTAGAGGGCGAAGTTTACGAAAGTGGAGAAATCAGAAAATTTGATATATCTATTTTAAATTGAAAAAACAATTTCATAAATTTTTATCAATAATAATCAGTAGTTCTTGGTAACGTGGACATTTCTCAGTGTTGACAGTCGTGACTTTCTCCAGGAAGTAGTGCTTCCAGATTCCATTTACCGATATCCATCATCTTTGCTGGTTCGTTACCTGTAAGCAAATTGATGAATGCACGAGAACGAATGGAACTCATCATTTTCTTGGCACGCGCCATGCACCGACGGGTCTCTAAGTGTTATGGTTTGGTAGGTTGTGATAATTTGTAGGAACTCTGATTTTTTGTTTGTTTTTTTAAATTGCCAAATTGGAAGCAAAGAACGGTGACAACTGATCCCCATTGCCTTGATGTGTGTAGGAACAGACTGAAAACTTGCGTGGAAGTATGGGGAGCGCGACGCGAGGAGTGCTAGCCAGTGGCACTTTATGTGTTGCCTTTTAAGGCAATTAACGGCAACTATTTACATGAGTCGCCTCAGCATTACCGTGTAATCTCTTCGGGATGTAACTACATTCGGTAACCCTAGCTCGCATGCATCGCGGCAACTGAAGTCGCTACTTAAGAGTACACACCCGACGATAGCAAAGGACGAAGTGACCGACTGGTCCCGTCTAATCTTTGTGTACGGGTGTGTTCCATTAAGCTCTCCCATTGGAGCACGCTTTTCTTTTAAACAGAATAGCTTGATTACGTCATCTTTGACTGTGACTAAAAGTTGAAATTTAACTATCTTTTTCGATTTTAGAACGTTCCTTCTAGGCAAAGATCACACTTCTGTTCTATGTAGGGAGGCTTCAATCACCTCTTTCAGCTTATATCTCTTGAGTTTTATCCAAACTCTAAAAGCTGAAATATTTTGCAAGGTGGTTTTTTCCCCTACTGAAAAGAGCTTGAAGACGTGTGAAAGGAATGTGTGGACTTACCTGATGTGATATATTGATGCGGCAATTCGAATTTCCATCGTCGTTGGCATGGCTGAAAATGGTTGATAGAAAATAGGAGAAGGTGGATTTTTTATGTGAAATTCAATTTTGATCATAACCGGAGCCATATTGAAAAAGAGTGGGTCCCGCCATCTCAGCTTACGGTAGGCCTTCAAACCTGAGGAGTCTATCCACTGATTTTCTCATGCAAGTATAGCCCACAATGGTTACTCCGGAAGAGTGACCCTTTTAGGACTAGGTTGAAGACACCGCTAGCAGCACTTTTGGCCGATTGTGGAATATGGAAGTAGAGATTAGAAGTAGTTTAGCAGCACAAATTAATGGAGGTCTAAAGAACCAGGATCTAGGACCCCTTTCTTCTTTGAGAACGAGTTTTCGCAATTTCTGCGTTACTGGAGGGGTAGATGCAAGCTGTGAGACCAGGCAAGCCAAGCCATGGTACTTGCTCCGCCCTCCGCAGCTACTCGACCGTCGAAAAGCTCCGCCCCTCGGCAGCCACTTTGAGGAGCACCACTCAGCCGGATTCTCATTTTTTTGTGTGAAACTTTGCATGCGGCCATTATTATGGAAATAAAACAAAATTATGTGGGTAACAGGGGAACTCATTTTCCGTGCACGATTTCCTTAATCGTGTAGGACCCTAAATTGAGTGCTCTGAATAATAAAAAGAGGGTTTTTTGAAAGTAAGTGGGCGAAGGTAATCGATGAGACTTACAGTGACACCATCATTGCAGTCATGATAGAACTTCAGTTGTGGATCGATAGTGGTGCGCTCTGCTGTTGACCCGTGTAATTCAAAAGTACCATTAGCGTCCGTGTAACCAGAGTCCAACACATCGTCTGGATCAGGGCCTTAAGAATTGCATTGATTCAGTATATGGTACCGGAGATGCTATATCCTTCCATTCGAATCAATTAGACCAGGCAAGCTAAGCCATAGCCATTGCCCCGCCCTCCGCAGCTACTCGGCCATCGAAAACCGTACAACGTAGTTCCATTCAAAACTCGGTTTAGCATGGGCCATGTATGTATCTTATCTTTGAAATAGCAGAAGCAGGTTGCCACTGTATATGGTGCCTTACGTTGTGGTCTAAAGGTAAAGGTACTGCCAGTGAGAATCAGATTAGTCAAATCACCTTCATTGGGTGACAGATTTTTTTGTAACTATCCAGGATGCACCCTTTCTCTGAAGTTTTTTTTTTCGCTGAATCCACGCTAGCCACGGCCCTTGAGCTCGGCCATACCAGTAAAGGGCTCTAGTGGGCGTGGCTAGGGTAACTTCGAGCGGGTGGATTCGATGCTGTGATGGTGCATAGCGGCAAAACACTATTTTGTTTTCTCTTTGAACCCACGCTAGCCACGCCCCTTGACCCAGTCATACCAGTGAGGGGCTCTGGTGGCGTGGGTAGCGTGACTTCGAGCGGGTGTGGTGCTGTGATGAGGCATCGCGGCGAAGCAAAAGGGATGTGGTTTGGATACTTACCCAAGGATCTATTGCCCCAAGAATGTAAGTCGACCAATCTGGTTATCGCGAGCTGTGTCTTTATGGCCAGCGTGGCGTTGCACCCCCTGCATGGTAAAATAAGAAATTGCCTGAAAATCTCCTCATAGAAGGGTTTAGGCAGGTAAAATGCAAGCACTACTGACTAAAAAATCTGTAGATTCGGTGCTGGGTGAGAGTAGAAGCGAATTGTCGTATAGAAACTGAGGGAACGGCGTGAATAATCTGCTGTAAATCGAGATTTCGCCACGACTGCTCTGTGATGTAACTCATGGCCCACAAGAAAAAGGTAAAGGAGTCACACTTGGTCAAAGAAGGCGGCTAGGGCGCGACCAATGGGATTTTTAAAAATCATAGTCGTTACCGAAATCATCATCGACTAGTTTGACTTGTACATCTTTTGCCGGTTTCTCACCACACATCAGAGCACCTCGAACCTGAAATCATTTTTGATCGTGTTTTTTTCTCCCTCAAATGATCTTTGAATTTTTCAAGGCCTGAAGATGTTAGGCAGCTCATTTTTACAGATGTCTTTGTTCAATCACTCACCCTGTAATTTTGTTGTCTGGTAGATACGCCATGGGCAACGACGAGTAGTGATAATAAAATCACTAGAGACGTTGTACACATCTTTGAAATGGAAAAATAACGAAAAAATCGATCAATTCTCGCCCGAATATGTAAGCCACGCCTATCTAGCGCTGTGATATGGGTTGTAGATCCCATTTTCAGTTGAATGTCTAGGCACGGGTTTACCATAATTGTCAGAGGGAGGGTGGGGGATGGAAGTGTGTTCTGAGTTCTGACACTAGGACCTGAACCCCGTAACATGGAAGTCACTGAATCTTCGGAATTGAGAAGAGCAATATCTAAAAGGAATCGTGCACGGGAAAATCTATTTCTCCATTACCCGTATATCTATGTTGTACTCGCTCAATGAGGGCCGTATGCAAAGTTTTACGCGAAAAGTTGAGAATCCGACAAAGATACAGATCCTCAAAAAAGCGGCCGAGGGGGCGTGGCCGTCTAATAAGTGCTCTGTCCCGTCGTGAGCCGCGGTTGGAGACGGAGATTGGGGCTGTTTCTGTAATTTTCGGTCTCCACTATACATCTCCGACCGCGGCGGACGGAGGGGCGGGCACTCACTCTGAGGCTCCGCCCCTCGGGTGCCACTTTGGGAACTATCTTCGTTGAATTCTCACTTCCGCGTGAAACTTTGCACGCGGCCCTCATTAAGCACGTTAAAATAAATATATGGGTAACAGAGAAACTCATTTTTCCGTGCACAATTCCTTTAAGCTGTGGAGGTCGTGAATCGGTGATGAGGAGCCCTACGCACGAAATGGGAGGACAACCAGCCTAGGCCTCACCAGAGCACAGTCAAAGATGCTGGGCACTTCACATGGGATGTGCTTCAGAATCTTCCAACTAGGTCCTGCCTAATGCGAATTGCTCCGCGCGCGGTAAGTGTTTTGCTGGTCTTATCGCGAGCAGAGCTCCTCTTGTAGAGGCCTCTCAAGATGGGAGGCTGCAGTGAATCGAAGGTGCTGATTTCACTTATATCACGCGAGAAACGATAGAGCAGGTATATCGAGAAAAAAAATATTGCAGATCAGTAATGGCTAAAATGAAGAGATCAGATGGAAAGGCTCCTTCGCAATGGTGACCTCTCCCTCTACGCGTTGGATATTGATACGATGGATATCGATTTCATGCGCGTAAAATCGATATCTATGTCAAAATGGGCTAAAATAAAATGAGAAAACTGCTTGATATGTATAAATATATAAATAAATATATTAATATAAATACATCAGTTAGGTAATAGATAGATCCGTGGAAATCGCCACTTTACACATCATCAGTGAACTGTTCTTAGAAAGCTCTTTACTTACACCTCTTGGAAAGCATACAATTATGATGACAATAGAGCAATTAATCAATAGGCTGAGATCAGACGGGACAGCGTTGGGTTTCACTTTCCAGTTCGACCTGAAAACGTTTTTGTAATCAGTAGGATTGTTTTTCTTCAGTTGCTTCCACTCTTGAGCTCTCAGGGATCGGATTTTACAGCAGATCGATTTTACGCGTCTGAAGTCTCACTCATATTGAAGGTAGGGTTACATTAATGCAGCAGAAAGAAGTATGAAGCATTCCTTGTGAGATGCATCATTTTGAAAGTGAAGGAAATCCTGAATTTCGAGAAAGCGTTTCCGAGTACTGCGCATTTCAATCGGTGATGCTCCACGCTGTTTAAGCCACGCCCCGTCAGGAATGTGGGCGGTAGCGGACCGTACCAGATAACCCCGCCCATGTGCTGTGCGTTCGGCTCCTCTTAATTTCAACAGCCATTTCTATACTGCATTTTAGTGGTCACAAGACATAGTTGCAGGTGGTACGTTACCTGATATGCAGAGGCAGATCTGTGATATTTTTCAAGAAAAACTATAAAATTCAAATGTTTTCAAATACTAATAAAAGATTATGGAAATCTCATGCTAGCCTCTAGATTCATAGTGCCCAGATCCATCGTCCGTTCAGGTTCTTCGCCCGAATAGATGTAGTTGCTGGGAATCCTGATGATCCATTCACGTTGACATGGCTGAAAGTGGTAATTCATTTCTCGAATTCGAGGGCGATAACTTCTAACAGAGAGGCTTGTGCTGGATTGGCCCGATGCGAGTGGCCGACCTTAAAAACATGCAAAATTGCGGGACACCGGATTAAAGGATACAATTTTTGGTCTAATTATCCGGAATTGGGATTTTGGTGCGGTTGAAGGTGTGATTTCCGGGGAACATTCCGAATAGGCCGGAAGTTTCACATGACGCGAGTTTGACCCGTAGAATGCCTAGAGTACGGCACTTGTTTGGCTCGACCTACCCTCATGGAAAGGTTTTGAATTTATTTGGTCGCTCTTCCAATTTCGGCATTAGGTCTGTGGCAATATCATATTCGTTTCTCACGAGTCCAAGTACCCACGAGTACAGGTTTCCAGTTAAATCGGTGAATTCTCGTTAATGCTCTCTGGGAAACATCTTTTTGACCATCAAAATACAAGTTGGTAGGGCTCTCGTGGGTATATAGTAGTGTCCAATTCTGCAACTTAGAACGCTCTTATGGTATATAACCCATAACCCAGAAAAAGAAATGCAACGTATACCATATATCGGTGTAATGAAAATCAATAGCTAATTTCTTCTGAAGGGAATTGTCGATGGAAAACCTTGATTAAAATTCTTTCCGAAATTATTCCAATTGGTACAGTACACAAACAGAAACACAAAAAGAATCGGAAATCTCGTATGTTCCATGACATAAATAGAAAAGCTGGAAGAAGAGCAATTTTTTCGAAATCTCGCCGAGCAACCTCTGAACAGCTGTTGGCGGCAGAGCGCAGTTCAAATTTTCGCGCCCAATGTTGATTTGCTTCTCACTCTGTGTCCCTTACCAGGTGACCTTGAACCATCATGGCCGTCCGCTCTCGGCCACCTGTCTCCGTCGGACGTTTTTTTGAGGACAATTTATGGGAAAAAAATAACTGTATTTCTAGTGGCTTTGAGGGATGAGTGTACACGCCATGCCTTGCGTTATTTTGAGGAGTTCTATCTCAGATGGTTTCTTTTTTTTTGAGAAAGAGAAACTTTGCATGCGGTCCCAGTAAGCAAATAAAATATAAATTTATGGGAAAAAAAATAACTGTATTTCTAGTGGCTTTGAGGGATGAGTGTACACGCCATGCCTTGCGTCCCTTTTCACTGATATCTTGGAACCTTTCAATGCTCACACCTCGAATACCTACCTTTCCATGATCATTACAGTCATGATAGATTCGTAGTTCCGGGTCAATCGGTGTCAGTTCGGACGCTGACCCGCTCACGCGGAAGATACCGTCGGACGATGTATACATTTGGTCTAACACGTCGTCTGGGTCACCTAGAATACTCCTTATCATTCTTTTTTTCAATAATTTTCTGACATACTTCTACTTTTCTGGGTTTATCTACTCTTAACGCGTCAGGTTTCAGAATAGAAGGGCCGAAAGCTCACCGTGATCTTCATCAAGCAGCTTGACACGTACATTGCTCGCCGGTTGATCGCCGCACATGAGTCGTCCCTTCACCGCCACACTCTGTGTCCGGAATGCCTCACATGCTATCACTACGGTTGACAGCACTGCTAGTACGCTTGTGAGTTTCATTTCTAAAATTTTCTCTCGTATTTATATGTGATATGAAGCAAATCAACGTTGATCGGGAACGGTGAAAGAATTTGTGAACTGCTGTCCATCCTCTATAAGGTCGCAGTCATGCTTCCATGAGGAACTAATGGGAGATAATATCCAAAGGAATCGTTAACGGAAAAAATAATTTTATATGGGCCGCGGCCGCGTGCAAAGTTTCACGCGAAAAATCTTAATCCGGCTAAGATACAGCACCACCAATTCTCGGCCGGGTGGGCGGAGCGTCCGAGCAAGTGGAGCATTGTAACAACCTATTTGTGCAGAAGAGGCACTTCCAGCACAATCGAACAAAGAACAAAAACTGAAAAAATGAATGGCATACCATCGATTCGCGCATTTGCTATTTTGGCATTTTAAGGCATAGCAATAGTAGTGTATTATATCGTGTTATTATTCACTGGAATTTCGAATATTTTGAGTATATTTTGGTTAATCCAACTATTAGGCAAAATTATGCGTGTGTGTGCCTTTAGGACAGAAATCCACACCGCGGCGTGCGATGTGGAATGTGGTTCGTGCGAGCTGGGAGCGCCGTATGTAGTTGGGTTCTAACGTGATTTCCTATTCGGTGAACATAGTGTTCGTTTCAGGACTCAACAACCTACGTGTCCTTACGACACGCATCCCACTTATGAGACTGCCCTCGTATTTGAACGCCAAGTACTAAGACGTTAAAAGCACTACGGAGGAGAGTATGCGTGTAAGGGGGAGGGGGTTGTGGTCACTTTGAATGGCTTCCCAAGAAGACGGTATGTGGCACAATTTTTGGTGGGAAGCGCGCTCCAGCTTCTCAACAAAATTCAGTGCTAGCCTATAAACCCGATGCTCTAGCTTCTCTTACAGATAAGCGCGTCACATGCTTTGCATATTCCTCCCACGTAACAGATTCGCGTGACTTGAATCGATACGTCAGCCATATAGTGCGATCAAAACCATAGATGTCAAAGAGGATAAGGTTTTGTTCCTAAAGTGTCTGTTTTATCTTTTTCTTACTGTCGCGTTTTCTAACACTCCACTTTCATGTTCAATAAATTACCGGAAACTCATCCCTTATCTTGAGGGTAACTCAAATGCAGACAGCAACAACACAATACAATGGAATCAGGGATTATGTGTTACATGTCTCACATTGGGTCGCGTTCATACTCTACGGTGCCGGCAGTAGGGCGTGGCTGCGTGTCTCTGCTCTCCGCCTATGTCACCCTGCCTCATTGCTTGCATCGTTTCTGCTCCTCCCCCGTGCCATTCTGTCTCGCTACCTGTGAACGCATGACGCCCTACCGGCGCTGAGTAAGACCGCAATCTTAGATTATCCCCGACATACCATAATTCTGATTTTTATCAGTATTTAACTCTACTATTTTTTGTGTACGATGCAGATAGTTGAGGAAGAAGAAATTAATTTACATGGAGACAGTCTCCGTAACAAGCAACTATCCACTAATGTCTACAGTATCCAAAAATTGCTCGTATTCAAAACTAAATAAAATCTTTTGACAGTACAGATTTATGCCGTACATTATAAACAAAAAATGGAAAACAAATAGTTTCAGGCACAAAACGCGATAATCAGATTACTGGCTCATTTTCTTGGAGCAAGAGGTTCTTGGATAGTTGCTCAGACTGCACCTTTGTTGCGGCTGCACGGTGTATCCTCACGGTGTCGTGCCTGCTTGACCACAAACAAGCCACGCCCCCAGTCAAGTCACACCTACCCTTAGACGAACAAATTTCCAACGCGGCGCTTAAGTGGATAAGGTGATTTGTGATAAGAGAAGATAATTAAATATAATTGAAGATATTTTAATGAAACCGATGATGAAGGCAGCTGTTACGTAGGAAATTAGTTCGTCTAAAGCCAGACGTGATTTGATTGGGTGGGCGTGGCTTGGTTGTGTTCAAGCAGGCACATCACCGTGAAGGTGCATCGTACAACCGCAACAAAGGTGCAGCCTCAGCAGTGATCCAAGGACTTACTCGCCCCAAGAGCGTATGCCACTGATCTGATTATCGCGTGGTGTGCCTTTAACCAGACTGTTTCAGAGCAGCTGGTAGGTCGTGCCAAAATACACCCAAAGAACGATCAAAAATAGAGTTGAAGATATAGTTTTCCTACAACTATCAACTCTATTTTTGATCAAATAAGCCTACACAACTGATGTATGTATGTGGCCAAGATCAGTGGTTGAAATTCCAGGTGACTATCAGAAAATCTTGTGGAGATTCCATCAGTAGTGAAAGCGGAAAAGTAAAAAGGAAAAGCATACGGGTAGGTTGTGATCAGCTTTCTGCAGAGATTTCAAGAATAAATGGTCTCAAATTTTTGACAGATCTCCAATCAGCATTATTTTTTAGGCTCAATCTGAAGAAACTGAAACACCAAGTTATCTCGTCATAACAGAGCTACAAGCACGTAAGGTGCTGATTATGGACTACATGGACGCAATGCATGAAGGTTAGTTTCTGTAGTTCTCAGGAAAGAAATAGACTCGGTAGGTGTGTGTTCTTCGTATCGTTTGATTGCCTTGTTTGGGCGGTGTAAGGAAAGAAGCAAAAACAAATGTAAACAATCTGTTTTCGTCATAGAGACACTATCAGTCTAATCAATGGGAGAAAAAAAATAAAAAAAAAGGAAGTGGGAGGACATATCACCCATTTCTGCGTTTTATTTATAACGTTGTCGAACTGTAATGTCCAGCAAATATTTAAATATCAAATTACGGTATATCAAACTATTACGGTCTTTGTGAAATCCCGCAAATCTCGCATCTCTGAAAAAGCGAGTGCGAGTGGAAGGAAGAGAAGAGACCTCGAAGAAAAGCGTAAAAAGAGCGTTTATCTGGTTTTCACGTAGCCCTAAGGCCGAGGTGGGGGTCGATCGGTCGAATTTTCGCTTCGCGGCCCCGTCAGCACGACTTGCTACAGTCGGTTGGAATTCCGCTCAGTATGCAGTGGGCTGGTATCGTAAGGGACCCTGAAAGATTGCAGGTTGGAAGCTTCGGAAGTTCTTATATGTTGTGGTTAGTGCTGTTTCAACGATAAAACTACAAACAACCCGCGCCGCTTGCCGAAGGCCACCGCGCGAAAATTCGACCAGTCGACCCCAACTCATAAAGCTGTGTTCATCCTTTGCACAGGAAGGACATGACTGCCAGGCAGCAAGGCAAAGTGGTACGGGGAAGGTGCAGAGGCGCAGACAACGAGAAACGATGGCACAGACGGAGACGCAGAGACCGCAGCCACGTCTTGCCGTCGGCACCGCAAAGTATGGGTGACAGTGCCGTGTAGCACATTTTCCTTAGCTATTTGTTTGCGAATTATGAGCTTTTTTGCACATTGTGCTCATACCACTATACAGTGGCTGCTCTTAGTGCTGATATGCAGTGTTGCTGTACGATGAGAGTAGAGCAATGAGAGATTGTGCAGTTTTCTGGGTGGATGTATGAAAACCTCCAAAAAGAGGGTAGAGTAGGTGGCTCACTCTATAACCATACGATGTAACCCATAACTCGCTGAAGGACTGCAGTGACATTGCTACATTAAACGCTGTTTCTTGGTAGTTAGATTTTGCTCAGGCATACATATGGTCATGACCGGATCGCAGACATCATATTGAATGTAAGGTGTACTATTCTGATTCTGTAAAGATCGGTATTTCATCTTTTGAGACTTCCCTTCAGTTTGATCAAGATATAGGATTCATCCTTCGCAGTACGTCCAAAAACAGCATAAGGGGTAATGTGGTTATTGAGAAACGTTCAAAAGAAGTCACTCGCATTGAAGCCAGGGGCCTAAGAAGCTTATTTATGGCGAAATCCCCGTCGGAAAGAGCGCCTCCAATTCGTAGAGATCTTAGCGGTTAACAGCTGACACCTTCGAATGACAGACCCCGCCTCCAGACGACGGATTCCCGGTTGGCTACGATGAGAGCTACGAAAGATATGCGACAGGATCGAGGGTATTGCGGCTCGCTTTCGCAGCTTCAGCTTGAAGCTCACTCCAGTGCTGCCGTATTTCCGACCAGCCTTTCTTGTTAACGGTTTGACAACATGCCAATGAAAAACTTGTTAGAACGTCCCGCCTTTTGGGGGAAGGTCGTCCGCGTCGAGGATCAACGGTGGGGAGGATATTCTGTTTCTTGGGTCTTTAGTCATTTCCTTTTGTTTCTTCTTCACCGTCGTATCACTAAACACCTTCACTTTCATGTTCACTACATTTTTCACTATTCGTCCGAATTTTTCCTATCACTGCCTTTAAATTTTTTGAAATAACACAGAGAAAAGTTCAAAACTTTCATCTCGAAGGGTTGCCTTGGGCTATGTGTTTCCCAAAGCATTACTCTCCAGAATGGAATCAGGGCGTCAGGCACAAGTGGTGCGATGTTGTACTATCTCAGCACCTCTCCGGTTTTTTTTTCGGTTATCTCTGATTGATGCGTGTTATTCTTGGAGCTGCCATGACCGTTAAAAATAGCTCAGCTGCAAATGCCTGCAAAGACGACGCTTTCGATTAGCTCTCTCCTCAAATTTTTTAAAGTGCGCCACGCATTTGTCGACCGCGGGGTATCGTTCCCACAGTTTTCTTGGATACCAGGCCTGATCCTGATCATAGCTGTGTCTGCAGCACCACCAAAAACGATTTAGTTGATGAAAAATTGACGTACATTTCAATATTGGAATTGCTAGATTGTTTAAAAATCGTTGTGAGCTTTTGTTGTTTTTTTTCTGTGAGCTTTCAAAAACTTCTGTAAATATTTAGTATTCTGCATGGAGCTCCCACCAGAAAATCAACAGTTCAATTGCATTGTTGCCACAGTGAACACCGCCTGGTTCCAACGCGAACGATGGGAAGAGCATTCAACACAAAGCCTATTCCAAAATCAAATTTTATTTTCCATGTGCGGTCGGGTTCAAAAACATAACGGAGACGACTTCGAGATCAGAGTTGAGGTGTTGGCGCGAGAATCTCAGCTGTTCGCGCGGAAATCCCTCGAGGCATTCTGAATTCAGTTCATTCATCCAAAAATGAACCAGAGAATGCCTTATGATAATACGAGAATTGATGCCCTATATAAGGATAGCCTTCCTACAGTAAAGTTGAGCAACAACCAGTCCTGTCGCTGCTGCGGTTGGTCTCCAGGATCCAGATCATTGCGGCGAGTTGCTCATCTTACGGTTACTTGGTGGTCTGGGTGAGCTCGAATTGTAGTGGGTTGATGATGTGCTTGACCGGGTGAACATGGATTGCCTTGATCCCCCTTTAGCCTCTGAAGAAGGCGATATCGCCAAAATGTTAGACCATAGCCAATAAAG
The DNA here is from genome assembly GCA_963978905.1 of Trichostrongylus colubriformis. Taxonomy (NCBI): domain Eukaryota; kingdom Metazoa; phylum Nematoda; class Chromadorea; order Rhabditida; family Trichostrongylidae; genus Trichostrongylus; species Trichostrongylus colubriformis. The sequence continues at coordinate 4,719,334 of OZ022259.1, forward strand.
GTGTGTTATCAACCTCGTGGGCAGTTAACTAGTCGAGAAGATATCAAATTTTATTATTTCTGCTTATAGTTCATGCTTTATTTTAATTCTCTTTTGATTCAAAAACTTACTTTTTCTAATTTCCAAGTTTTGAATATCCCATCTACCTCATTACATGAATATAAGTAAATAATGTAGTTTTTGGAGATCCATTTTTTGTTTAAAAGATGGATGTGAAAAAGGGAAAAATTAAAAAATGTTGTAAAATTTTTCCACAACCTGATATAGGGGGCAGCGATATACGATAGACGAACAAGAAAAGCGATACATAAGCATAGTAACTGACGAAAATTCATTACACATAATTAATACGTTGACGACCGCGCGTTTTTTCGCCTGTCTGCCACGTAGGACATCGCGCGCTCGCCTATGTCGAGAATCGCGTCCCAGCATTGGGGTTTTTGATATCACCTTTACAAACCCGCTGAATTTCGCGCGTATCTTGAGCGCTAATACAAAGAAGTGAGCGCTGCGAAATTTTAGATACCCCTTAAGGGCTCGAATAAGAGATTATTGCATGGTAGTGATGGAAAGTGCTTATAGGCACATTCCAGGATTATTGGGATATCACATCTCCTGCCGTGAATGGATAGTTCGACCCAAGCCACGTAGGCTGTATCTTTACCGAGGCGTAGATGTCAGTTCCTGGAGAGTGCAGAGCCAAAGAATCTAGCGCAACAGCTCGGCCCCGCCCACACCAGCCGGGGGTGTGTTGCAAGTGTTCCGGTGCTTAGTGTGGGGTCAGGTCACAGTAGTGGGTTTACTTTACGAGGCCATTGGTTTACTGCCAATTTCAAGATGTTGGCTAGTAGCTGGTCCACCTATGTCAAAGATAAGAGTCGAAGAGTAAAGGCAGACCCCCGGCTGGGGTGGGCGGGGCCGAGCTGTTGCGCTAGATTTTTTGGCTCTGCACGCTCCAGAAACTGACACCCACGCTTCGGTAGAGGTACAGCCTACGTGGCTTGGGTCGAACTATCCATTCACGGCAGAAGATGTGATATCCTGATAATCCTGGAATGTGCCTTTGAATAAGTGATGGGCATGTGAGGAAAGTCGACGTCTCGCGAGTATGAATAGTCTTGACTAGGAATTGAATGGCCACAAATCCCCTAACTGACTATGGATACCTGCGACGAGTTGATCGACAGCGATGATAACGAACCCTTGCTGGATGACGATACAAAGCATGAAAAAAAGCTAATTGAAAAGATGTAAGCGGACCATATTCACCCTAGATACCCTTGTGCATGTTGATCAAAATTAATTATTTGTGGATTTCAAACCAGGAAAAAAGGAATTTTCTGTGCTGCATCCCAGAATCGGGACGCATCGTCCCACGCGGCAGGAAACGTGCGTCCCAGCATAGGGACGCAATGTCGCCAACGTGTTAAATAAATGGATGACTGCTTCAAAAGTTCGACTGTTGGCAAGTATTCCTCGCAGTAACTCAGGATGTCGTGACAAAAGTGAGCTGTCAACTTCTTGAATGAAGTTTACAAACTCGTATGGCAGAGTTGAATTCCAATAGAGGTAAATGTATAGCATCTTATAAGGCACGAATCAATAAATCGATCGGAATGCACTGTCGATTGGCATGAAATTGGATTGGAGAGCAGCATCAAAGCGACGTTATTATTTGGCTGATCGAACTGATATACGGAGGAGGACAGGATCGATTCCTTCGTCTCGTGTCCAAGCATCTGTTATCTGTGTTGCCGGCCATCACACAACTGCCGCTACTTGCTGATGTTAAAACAGCTGACACGTGATTTGTTCGAGTAACTGGACATTGTTTCGTTTTGTAATTAAGGAATACCATGGCTGCGGAATGTAACCCATAACCCACGCAAAGATGGAGTACGCATCGGTATAAAAAATTGGAATTTCGAAGAGAAAAGCTGCTTTATCCAAACTGATATGAGCAACAGTGCCCTCTACCTGTTTACCTGGTCATACTGGATGGAAAAATGGAATTAGCGATTTCACTTGGTAGTCCCAGTGAGAATAGTCGTATGTGGCGCAGTTTGCTACGTAAAACACACTTTACTTCAGATTCCTTGAAAAGTTTCTGCCAGCAGACTCATCCGTGTAATGGCTCCCACGGGTCAGCGCGGCATGCGCTGCTTATGACTGCCGTGCGTCGCAGATCCACGTGGCTTCGATCGATAATGTTGATGCAACACGCGCGAAAACACGTCCATTCCGAAGACCACAGATAAGAAGAAAGCTCTGGTTCCTCGAGTTAATGACCATTTCTGTAAATTTTTCTTTACTGCTGTTCTACTATGCTTGATCTTCGTGAGAATGATGAGGTTTTAATTTCGAAGAAATGAGCACGATAATTTAGGCCATAGTTGGCTGAGAAATAAGAGTTATTTCAGTGAATCCGAGAGAGAGGAAAATTCGAAAAAGCTGTCGAGAGCCCTCGAAAATGGCACCCCGTTTTGTTCGTATCGGGAGGTGTATCCATTCGGGAGCGGAAACCCCGTCCTGGCACACACTTCGGGTTTAATAATTGGGCTATTACGGCTTTTTTTGCCGCTATGGACACTTGAAGTTCGAAAATTAATTGTGTACAACAATGCCACTTGCGATATAGTTTAATAAATACTGTGGTAATAATAATTATAATAATGAAAGTACTGAATATCACAATTATAATTGCACGTTCTCAACACCGAGTGTCATTTTGAAAGAATTGAATGGATTGCACGGAATTTTCTCCACAGGCGATACATGGAGCAATGGGCAATGGGCATAAGCGGCAAATAAGGCTGCATTTATACTCGGCGAACCTGCAGCAGCGAGTAGCTGGCTGGTTACATGCTCGTTTAGTATAAAAGTATGTTGTCGGAATGGGAGCGAGCGTCTGTTACTCGGAGACCATTAACAAAGTATTAATAATGAAACAACAGAATATTTGTAAGAATTGCGGTTTGATTGCGGTATGAATAATTAGTGTTAGGCGACTCATTTAATTGACACTCTACCGGTTACTAAATTATGTACGTATTAGTTATATGAGTAATTGATTAGGCATGAGTAAGGCATTCATCAGGTTGGGTCCATAGTAGGCGATGCAGTAATCGGCCGTCCACGTAAAATATATGTATTGATTGTACCCAAGCGTCTTTGAAATATTCGGCTACAATTTCGCCAAGTATAGACGCAACCCGAAGTGAGACGAGCATGAAAAAATGTTCTACAACGAACATTACACGATTGTATATCGATGGATATAGTGAAATACGGGCGTGTTTAATGAATGACGTCATCATTTGATGACATTATTTTCCCACGCTGACGGCGGCAAGAAAGGCGGTGGCAAGTTGTTTGGCAGGCTGTTGCCTTTCCCACTCAGCTTCATCATCACAGATTATAGGGAGGTAAAAATTTGTACACAAGCCGTTGCTTCTTCTCCGGCTTTTGGATGATGCCTAAAATCGATAATCAGTCATAGATCGATATTGATCAATTGATACGACAAACCTTTTTTGTAGTATTGTCGAAGGCTTCGCGAAAGTTTATCGTAATTCATCTGGGCACGGTTTTTTCGCTGTCCCCAAAATCTTGCCAAATGATGGGATGACTCGATTTTGAAGGTACCTGAATTACCGTACCTCTGCCAGGTCGATTGATGCTTGATTTTCGCGCCAAAAATTCGATTTCTTACCTTCGTCACGATCCACCCAACGTACGCACGATCCATACTGTTTGTTGGGATGATCCAGTAGTTCGCGGATGAAATGCCATAGATGGACGGTGCCGGAGTGTCGTGGGAACGGAGATGGGCGTTGCTCGTCGGTGGGCGGAGTTTGTGTGTTTGTCATACTGAATCAATTAGCAATCGATTGATTTGAATGTGTATAAGGCAATGTGAGACTTCCAAAATTTATTCCAAAAGACTCAAAACAGCTTTTACAAAACCGATTGCAAAAATTGGTTGCAAAAGATATTTTAGCCTTATAGGCAAGCTTTCGGCGCCTAGCGCCTTTATCAAGCCTGAAAATGTACAAATTAGATTTTATTTATAGACTCTGTTGGAGAGTCTACAGTCGTATTTGTACTTAAGCAACTTACTGCTGCCACAGGACTGTAGACTCTCCAACAGAGTCTATAAATAAAATCTAATTTGTACATTTTCAGGCTTGATAAAGGCGCTAGGCGCCGAAAGCTTGCCTATAAGGCTAAAATATCTTTTGCAACCAATTTTTGCAATCGGTTTTGTAAAAGCTGTTTTGAGTCTTTTGGAATAAATTTTGGAAGTCTCACATTGCCTTATACACATTCAGATCAACATGAGGCTTCGGGACAAGACAATGCTTAATCGATTGATTGTTTAAAATTGGTTGTTTAGACTCACTCCATCCCATTCATTTGACCACAAAATCCCATTCGGTCTTGCTGCATTTGTAGCATACTTTGCAAATCGATGCATTCATCGTCAGCCACTTAATGGGAAAATCAATAAATCAATAATGAGGAGGTAGCGATGATATCGACTCACTATCATGCATACTTGCATTACTGCTTCTGTCGCTATCACTTGGAGAAGGAAGGACACCATTACCGAAAAAGGCGTGACTATCTTGTGCACCCGCTCCGATTCCGCCTGTAACATTACCTCTTGTTAGGGTCCTGCAACGGTCGCCTTGATTACCGTAATACGTGCCGTTGTTGAAATAGTGTTGCTGGTGAAGATCCGTGGAATGATATTGTTGCTGCACGAAATCCGGCCGTCCTACGTTGTTTTTGATCGGCTCAGTGCCGATCATCGTCGTTTGTCCACCGGCAGTCATCTGAATCGATCAATATATCGATCCGTTCACCAAAATATCGATCCATGCAGAGGTTACCCAATTATTCTTTGGCATCGAGTTATCAGCGGCTGTTATACCGCCATTACTCTGACCGCCCGCTTGTTGCTGCTGATGGTATGACTCGAACGCTAAACGAACGAGTGATAAGGAGGATTACGCGTGTGTCTCCCAGCAACTGGGCTACGTAGCCAAGAATGGTCACATCTGGCCAAACTCAGATTTTTAGAAAGCATGTGTCTCATAAGTCATGCATGACATATCCAAGGACATGTGCCATTAGGATAGAAAATTCGCGTCGCGGCGTGCGACGCGATGGGTGCGAGCTAGGGGCGCCGTACGGGTGGGGGTCGCCATGTCGAATTGCAGCGCGACCGCCCGCGGCGAGCAGCGCGGCAAGTACGAGTCGTTTTGAATTCCGCTCAATACGCAATGAACTGGTACCCTGAGGACCTTTAAAGGTAGGCAAACTCCCGAAGCTTAGAAATTGCAATCTTTAAAGGTCCCTTACGGTACCGGCCCATAGCGTCTCGAGCGGAATTTCCACTGGCTCGTACTGACGGCGCCGCGAGTGCGACGCCGCAAGCGGAACGACCCAGCGTCCCGCGCAGTACTGGTTGAGTCCTGAAGTAATAACGCTCAAAAGGAGACATAGCACACCGTCTTCGCTTCAGGACCCAACTCATACACCGCGCCTCACTCGCATCCATCACACGCACGCCGCGACGCGAATTTACGATCCCATGACACTCATCCACACATCGAAAACTTTAGCAATACTGAAAAAAAACGCCTTTTTGATGCATGATTTATGAGACAAGCACACGCGTACTGTGCTGCCTGACCGGTTTTCCATAGTTGTAGTTGAGCGTAGAGTGTGTCACCGCCCTCAGGTGATAACGCTATAAAGTCCTTCTGTGTCATACTGAGCAGTACACGACCACTCAAATAAGTTTGACGAGGTGGTGTCAGACTGAACTGTTGACACATCTCCGAAATCCAACGTGAACCGTGTTCCTGCGTCCAATTTTGGGCATCTAAAATATTGTCCAATATTTAGAAACCGAATGAAATGTATTTTCCACACCACTCAAAAGAACGCAATAGTAGCGATTTTCTGCCTGCGTGGCGACATGTAGACAATGAACGGGCTGATTTGGCGAGATTGTACTGTGCTTTTGCGAGGTAATACTTGGGTTATGGGCCACATCATAATTGTATGCGAGAACTAACGATAATCTTTCTGTCTGTCTGTCTGTATGTCACAATCCATACCCAATAATATGTCCGGCATCAGTTACCCAAAGCAACCCCACCACCTCGCCAACCGATACGGTCTAGGTGATGATATTTGGAGAGCCTTTTGATTTGGCTGTAAAGACTCATTCTAGGGTAGTTTGACCCGTAGAATATGATTATGACATTTGTCTAGCGCAAAACGGCTTGATGCCCGCAGGCAGGCGCTGGTGCCCAAATGGGGCGTATAATAAAATTCGCTGCCTTGTTATGAAGACCATATATTATAGCGCATCATAATTGGTTGGTTGAGGGCATTGTTGAAGGTGTTACTATCAGGGTAAGCAGAGCTTTTAACGATGTTTTAGTGCGCCCCTGCAGACCTTGTCTGGGTTATGGGTTACATTATTGTTATGCACGACATCCACGAAAATTACTTTTATGTCTACGTGGCAACTCGTCCCAATGGAAAAGTGCTGCCCTAGATGGCGATGTACCGCGCTGTCACTTCGCTTCATGTGGGTTATGGGTTACATCATTATGGTGCGATAAAATTCAGGGAAATTTACTGCTTTGCTTTCAAAGCAATATATTATAACGCATAGTCGATTGGGTGACGTCAGACTGAAGATGAGTGTACGAGACTTCACAGAAAACCCTGAACATGTCGCTTTTTTTTATAAAGTAAAAACTGGACGTAGCGGTTGTTGAGTCTATTTGTCAAGTGCGATTCGTTTACTTCCGGGTAGCACGATGGCGCGCCAGTGTCGCCGCAAACAATTTTCCATAAGCTCACAATGTAAAGAGAAAACACGATCCCACTCAATCATTGAAGATTGCTCTCCCCTCTTCCCAGGTTGAATGGTACCCTTACTAACTTATGGCTACTTACCTGTTGGTAAACCTAATTTGGCGCATGTGGTGCTTATGTCCTGGATAAGATGTCTAAGTATCAGATCTCTGAAATCGTTTTGATATGAAGTTGTACTCAGCTGATCAACACAACACCACCGACACACCTGTAAATGTCCATTTGTTGGGCATCAACGCAGGCATTTCCATTTTGGCATGTGACCGAGGTGTTATCAGCGGCTACACAGGTCGTATTGGTGGTGACCGGAGAGTTTACAAACGGAGACGTACCGAATCCACCGTAGATCTCTGCAAGGGCTGATAATTTCCTCACGAAATCTTATAAACGGTGGAAATGTTGGCTTTGGTGAATAGGGTCTAATTGTGGAGGCACTCTACTGCTTATTCACCCCACGGCTCTGTTCTTGCGAGTGCTCTATGCAGTGTTTTGTATATACCCAGCAGGTGTGAAGGATTTCTGATTCTGCGATACGATCCGTGACTAAAAAGAAGCTTTGAAGTCTGCGTTCACACTCGACGATTTGCGGAAATCGCTGTCGCTGTGCGTTCATACTCGACGATTTGCGGCAATCGCTGTCGCTGTAATCCGTCGCCAAGTATGATTGCAGAGCAATCGCTAAAAAATGATCTCCGAGTGTGTACCCTTGCATCAGGATTTCGCACCGCGCAGTGTGCTGTGCGACGCGAGCGCGCGGCAACAAGACAACCATGCACCTTGCCGTACATGGTTGTCTTGTTGTCGCCTCGCTCGTCACAAGCTGCCACGCCAAATTTTCTGTCCTAGCGGGCCTTGGAGATCGCCGACACGCAGTAATCGCCACGCACTGATCGGTTGCCGAGTATGAATGCGAGGTGATCCTCAAATGGATTCGGACATGTTAGAGTGCAGAGAAACGGAGTCAAACAGTAAAGTCACTAAAGTTGTGATGAATACGTATTCTTTAGTGTTACATTCAGAGCTTATAATACGCGTTATATTTTCTTGGACTTGTCGTGAGGAATGTGATGGATTATCTCAATTGCCCTGCGTGACTGAAGTGTTATCGGATCCTTTGGGATGCGCCATGCACTCGAAATGGGAGGAGCGGTGACACTCGAATGGGGTCTAATCCTAATTTGCAAGTTAGCATTACCGTTCGTTTGGAAGGGTTCAAACAGTTTGTCGTTGGCTTGCGAACGTTCCTGGGAGCTGTGCAAAAGCCGTATGGCACTTGCTCCTTTGAGCTACTGGTATAAGTTGTTTGTAAGTAGGACAAATGCACTACAGTGTAAGAAGATTGCATACGGTTTGGGTCCACTTTCTTTCTTTTTCATTATCATGTTCTCTGGGCTCTGATCCACAATTCTGTGTTCCTTTCCAAGTTCTGGATCCTACAATCCCTTCTGTCCACGTACCCTTGCTTGCAGCTTTCCCTCGTTTCCCTCTCGACGTGCGATAATCGAAAAGAGGGAAAGCAACGGACGGACGAATCGTTCGCATGGACGCGTCCAAGTAACATCCTGATTCTTTGGACAACTTTTTGCAAAACGGCCGCGAGCGGAGGGCGACTCGTCTCGCCGGCCATCGCTCGGGAGAAATGCGACCGGTTCCATCTCCTCCCCACGCCGACGGCGTGACCGGTTCTTCTATGTGGCCGCGGCGGCCGTCGACGTGAATGAGATCGGGATCAGCGACTAAAAAGAACCGATGACCGGGTCACGACAAAACTGGTAGTGGGACAAGTAGCCACACGGTTGCACGACATGTACGGTAATATCGTACACTTTCATCTTTTGTAGATGGCATGCACATGGAAAAACACAGACGACGCCTCAGTGGGTTACAAACTCCTTCAAACTGTGCTTCTACTGCTCAGAAGGATTTCCCACCCTACTCGGTCACAAAGTAAGCCCGACGACCGTCGATGTTGTAGTATGCTATCGCACGGTCTTGCTTGGGTTATGGGTTACATCATAATTGTATGCAAGGGCTCTCGAAAATCTAACTCTCACCTTCGCCAACCTCCGTTTTCACAGTGTCGTTCATGCCATTGAAGCTGATCGTCTCCTGAACCTTAAAAAATGCTTTTTTTGGAGGGAAATTTCAAATGAATTTACAGTATTTATAGACAAAAAATCAAAAAAATTATATAAACGATTCTTATTTCGTGGCGCGTTCACCCAACAACTCCTCTCTGCGTCTCTGTCATGCCCCTTTCTTCTCTGTGATCTAGCATGTCCTAATCCGTTGGAACCCGTGATAGGATTTCAGCCGCTTGGGCATTTTCTATGACAATCCATACACAATAATCGAGTACTACTTCTGAAGACTATGTACCCCACCGTCACTTTGTTTTGCTTGGGTTATGGGTTATATCATTATGATGCGCGTAATTCGTTGAAAATCCGAACTCTCAGGAAACTGGTTTATTCCTCCCTCTGCCTGTTTAGTAGTTGACCCAAGTTCTGTCGTCTTCCCCGTCTCTGCTGATGGTATAGCTGACCAGAGTTTCTCTGCATTTAGCAAGTCCCAGCTTGTACGAAGTAGTAAAGGATTCAAATTAAGTACTGTGCGGCCCATATAATCTGTGAAACCCATTTTGTCGGGCACATTTTCCATTTCAACGAACGCCTTTCCTTTCCCTTTTAATTTGTCGGCGTCGGCGATTTTCCCCCTTGTCGACGATGAACATGAACCGGGCGCCATTAGTGACCACCACTGGTCGCCACCACGACCAGCACAGCCGTAGCCATCCAGTGTGCTGGCGTTTCTTTGGACGACACTCGCATACGTCTGAGAGTGAGCGACGAAACTCGTTTCATGCGTACTGGGCGTGAAAAAATCATGAGTCAAGCCAGCCGGTCATCTTGTGACGATTAAACCCTTAACCGAGAAACCGGACCGCTCGCGCGACCAGACCATTCGTGTAATTCGCGCGCAGAACCTCCTCGAAGATAGCCACGAGATATGGCGGCAGCCACGGCGTGGACGGGAATCACGCAGTGAAATCAGTGAAACTCGGGATACCCGATGGAATGTCCAGTCCAGAAAGTTAGGCAGATTTGAAACATCGAACGATCCTTTGGCAGCTTTCAAGAATCACGAAAATTTTATGATTCTGTTTCCTCTTGAAATCATTATATCAAAAGAAGCATTGGGGAAAAAACACAAAAAGAGTGAAAATTTCTTTTGGAACACAGTTCGAAACTGTGAAAAAATGCAACCAGTTTGAATTCCCGCCAAACTTTTTTTGAACTTTTGTCTTTGGAGGGAAACGTATAAGTATTAATATAGTATATTTATAGTATCAAATTTTTATTAACGGGAAAAGTGGTTACAATCTAGTGACAAAAACTTTGTTCATTGGTTCTCGGTTGAGGGATTTAATTGGTTCCCAGCTGACGGATCATGATCGCCGCTACTCTTGAAAGGTTTCTGCCCAGTGAATTATTTCCCCGCGCGTACATTTGAGTGCGACTCCGTCAGATGCTATACTAAAAAGGGAGGGGGGGGGGGCATTTTGTCGAACGTTGAGAACTTTGCATGAGTGACGTGTGAGACGTGTTAAACGTTGAACAGGAACATGTCTTCACATAAACCGACGTGTCGATAACATGCGCTCCAAATTTTACTCCAATTATCACATCCGGTTCACCCACCACTCCTTGTGGGTAGCCGTGAGCTTCCTCCCTTGTAAGGTTTTAAGCAAAACCCACGAGCCAATAAAAACTCTTTCCCCATCCATGAAAAATTTTGAAAAAAAAAACCCCACTCAAAAAGAAAATTGCACATACAGTCCATTTCGGAGAGTGTGATAAGGCGTGAAAGGAGAGTGCGTGGTGGGATGAGAGTTTCATACACGTTCACCCAAGTCGTAGGCCACGCCCTATCAGGCGCTCCGAAATGGACTGTACATGGCGCACGAAAAAAACTGATGCTTTTTGTAACTTCACAGGATTGTACACGTATACAGCATTTATAGCAGTCACAGACACGCCAGTCATGTGAAGACATGTTACTGTTCAACATTTAACATGTTTGACACGTCAATCATGCAAATAATAAACAAATAGATAAATAAATAAGTAAGACAATCTAATAAACAAACAAGTAAAACATGCAAGATGGTTGTCAGACTCTCCGAAATTCCAACGTGTATAAAACAATGATGGAATGAAAGAGATACTACTTATTCCAGAAGGGTGTGTGCAGTTATGACGGAAAATCGCGTAGCCGCCCGCGATGAGCGGCACGACGGATGCGAGTGTCAGTGGCAGGGCATGGCAGCCTTCAAGCGAGGTAGTGTGGCGGGTGGAAGTGCAGAGGTGACACAGTCACGCTCTGCCGGGCTACAAAGGGCATTCGGTTCGGCAAGTCGTGCTGATGGCACCGCGAGTGCGACGACCACGGAGCGATCTTCCGTCATAAGTGCACGCACCCGCTCCACTGCTGCTAAACTGCTAAACTTGAAGTCAAGAAATCATTATTATATGCACGATATTTTATGGGGGTCTTACATCAGAGAATCAGCTTTATTTCCGTTTCGCACGGGCCCTTGGACGGAAATCAAGCTTATAGCGATTTTCTCTTTCTGTGCTCATCAGTGAGGGGAAGGAGGAAGAATTTTATTAAAAGAGTCAATTATTATTGTTATTATTACTTTAGTTATTTGTATTCTAATAAGAATAAATTTTAATGAGTTTAATTTACATTATCATGTTATATCATTTGTATTTTTATAAGTTTTCGATTTGACAGAATGACCCCCCTCATGCTATAGTGTGTGTAGGTATACTAGATGGCTTCCAAATGTGTGCGCGCGTGAAAATTGTTCGAAGTGCAGAACGCTTCACGGGGAATAGCGACTTTTATCAGAGGTGACTCTCTGGAATTTATGATTTCACTGTACAACTCATTCAATAGGCGTCACTTTGATCCTCAAGATATCAGTGGTGATAAGAAGTGATGGTCATCAGTTGAAGCACTTTTCTAATTTTTTCCCTGAGATGATTTCATTTAGACACGTTTGTTAAAAGACACTGATAAGCTACTCAGGTATGTACACTTCCGCGTTGATATTGCAAAAATTGTTTTTTGGCGTTCCGTTTCGGTTTTCCCCGCTGCTGACCCGCGTTGCTACAGGACTTGTTTACAGAGAAAACAACTGGCACTTGGCTTTATTGACATAATACCATCACGGCCATCTTATCTTTGTCTTGATAAATCCTCTAAAAACCTCTGAAAAGCCGATGAACCTCCCAGAACACCCTTGAGTTCGAAGGTAATTGACACGAGCTAATATACAAAAGGGTACCGCCACGACAGGGTTTTGCAACGCGGTGCGTGCGTGCAAGGTAGGGGCACCGTGAACCGGTGGTCCTGAAGCGAATACCGTGTCCTGCGCCTTGTGTTGAGCTTGATTACGTCGCGATGGGACTGTGAAACGTTATGTGATTGGTTTGAAATGATAAGCACTGATTCATGCTGATTTGACTCCGCAAGTCAATCTGTGGGCAGAATCGTTTTCAAAACCATTACGTATTCTGACTTGAAGTAGGATGCTGGCGCATCCCATGAAAAGGTTAATCACCTCGAATGTTTCCTGTTTTTTTTTAACTTTCATTCTACGACGATGAGTAATGGAAGGGGTTCATATTATGTTCCTACACGGGTTATCAGGCTCATCTAATGAGGTAGGAATGGTTTTTGGAGTCGTATAAGGGGCAGGGTGCGTTATGCAGCCAATGAAAAAGACCTTTGGTCTCTCTTAAGTATTGTTCAGAGTTCGCCATGCAGGGGATTAAGTGACCAGGCGTAAAGAAAATGGCACTTATCGATCGTTTGATTGATCGCCTGAATCGCGGACTCTGAACGCTACCTTTTACTGTACTTGATCTTCGTTAAATAGTCACTTCTCATACATGATCATAACATTTGACAGTAGTATAGGCTGGAGGACGTAGACTGACCTTCATTGATGGTTTCTTACAGAAGGCCGTCTGAAGTGAAGCGGCAGCGGCGTCAGACGTCGCCGTGGGCACCGCTTTCGGTTTCGCGAACATCACATCATCGGCCTGCGACGAGTGTCGCTGTGGTTGCTGAAAATTCCCCGTTTAATCACGACCAAAGACCATTTTTGGGTCTCCACTATTACGTCAATGGAGGGTACTGATAACGTCCAGCAGGGTGTCATTTTGGCGGCAAGTTATAGAGGTTAAAGACATCAAAAGAAGAGAGCATGTAAGTGAGCATATTGATTGTTATCGATTACCTTATCAATATCGAACATGTCGTCATCCATGGGAAATTCGCTTTTCACCTGAGTATAAACGTTCGGATCATCAGTCTGGCCAGTGGAACTGATTGACGGCCATCCATAGGCTGTTTTATCACACGCACCGATGTCATTCATCTGTAATTCAGAGGGATTACGGTAGCGAGAGTATAACGAGAAAAACACGAATATCATTTTCCGGCAGATGTGGGTACGTGCCCATAATTAGACCCCCCTAGAAAGAGGATTTCGAGAGATTTAGCCAGGAAGGATTGCTCAGTGACCACTTTGCGAAGCTTTTTTGAGAATGGATGCCCCACTGAAACTTGACTGCTATGTAGCCGTCTCTTTCAACAACCGGCAATTGTTTTAACAGTGCCCGCCCTTTCGATCACGTAGCCCGCCCTTCCGGAGTCAACAGTGGAAAGGGGTCTCATTTCTCGGGCATTTAGGCAATCCAATCCGTTTTTTCTTCATTTTCATATTGATAAGGGCCTGGTCTTTTGTATTGAATATCTTTTTGATATACGGCTCTACTACCACCCCACTGCCTTTAACCGCTTAAAGCGCCTTTGCGAAAAATCGATAAGTACTGATTGCACACGCGACATCGTGGCAGCATCTACTCTGAACCTTTAATGCTGAGACGAATCTGTGCGCTTGCATGCATTTCCATTTTAAATAAACCTTCTATCTTGTAACAACTTATTCTGACCCCTACCGCTTCCTCCCCCCCCCCACCCAAAGAAAAAACTGGGAGGGATACGGTAATAGCTGATAAGACTTACCTCTAGTTATAGTTACTATCAGATGCTTTGAATTGTATAGACGACTGTGTCCATTTAAATAGCGTTATCTGCAACAATATAGCATATTGATACCTACTGCAGATAATATCACGAAAATGACGACATCTGCGGTACAGAAAAAAATCATGGTATTCCCAAAGTGTACGTTTCAAGATGGAAATGACATAAATATTCAGATAGCATCACTGACTGATATGGCGTCACTAATCAGCTTCTTTTGAAAAACACACATATGTTATGTGCAGAAAAACTCTTACATTCGTAACTAGTCGATATCGATTTCTAGAGATCACCAGGTAGCTGTATGGTCGATGCGTTGCTGAAGTTCACCCTTGGAGACAATGCAATGCGAGAAAACGTGCTTCAGCGAATGAGTGAAAGTCGGTCAAATACTAATGAGGAGGGGGCATTTGGTTAAATGTTGAATAGTAACATGTCTTTACATGAATAACGTGTCAAATACGTATCACAAATTTCGAGAACTTGTGTGTTCTTGTAAGCCAATTATTACTGTTCGAAATTCAACAAGTTGCCCATCCCAAAAAATCGATGGGGTTAAAATAACAGATGAAAATTGACTTAAATCAATTTCAAAGGTGAGGGTCGGTTGTGTTGAGTACAAGTTACGTACACCTTCATTGATCAATGAGGTTCACCTTTATTTGAAGAGAATGGACTTCTACTGTTTATTTCTGTAGTTGATTTCATTGATTGCTTTGTTTGTTTATAGGTACTGAGAAGTCTGGTCTCGAGAAGAAATACAAAGGGTCTGAGGTTATCCCCAGCTCAACAACAACGCTATTCTTCCTATATTGTAATCAGGAATAGAAGGAGTAGTGATACCAGAAACACGAAAGAAAAAGTTATTTGTTAGGTTTGATCTGATAATAAGCTGAGAAGACCCGAAGTGAAGTGGCATGCATGAGCTGATATCGAAAAGACTGCGATAACAAGGGGGGACACTTGATGCAAGTCGAATTACGGCACACCAAGAATTAGGGGACTCGATAAGATTCCGGTCAAAGGTCGCTACGGTACTATTGGAAGGAAGTTCGTGATTTGGGGATAAGGTTGTGAGAACCATTTGGTGGATGGATTTTTGCATGTGTGACCTCCAAAGAGCTGGTGGCTCACTTTTACAATTTCCCCGAACGTGGTCAGTTCCTCCCGGCACGGTGGGAAGCTCATAGCGCAACGGAGAAAAGAGCCGCTTCCCAGGAATCTGATGGCTGTGAGTTCATACTCGACAGCTGTGTTCCCGTCTGAGACAGCTTCTTGATTAGGTCACTAGTTCTCCGTTTGTACATGCAATTCGAGTACATGGCTCATTCTGGGGTTCATCTGAAGCGCTCAACAAACAAGAGGGATTCGGAGATCGACCAGTGGTCAGAGTGCCAAGCAAAACATGGCTAAAACTGCTGTGACAGTGGCTACTTCAGCCACGGCCACGATGACGTGGGTGAACGCGGTGGCGTCGTGGTGATGATGATGACGATCGTCGGGGAACAATGGCGCGTCGGTCACGACCGCCGCACGGTCACTATTGAAATTCATCCAGGATGTCTGACTCAGGACGACGGTCGATTTTGGAGACAAGAAGAGCGATGGCGCGACGACGATTTTCGTATAGTAAACTGGTGATCAGATGGCCTCTTTGCTGAAGGAGAACAAGAGGCTTTCAGAGACTGCTCGTCGAGGGGGGGGGGGGGGGATGAAGGAGAGGCGTGGTGGGGAAAAGCGTAGGAAGGGAAGATGTGGATGTGTGGATGTGTATTAGTTGAAATGTGACCGTTACGTCTGCTCCTTCAGATGTCACATAGATCCTGCATAATAGCCTAATATGACGCATCGCCCACAACGGAAACTTCGCAGGACTTCTCCCACTTCTCCCATTCTCTTAAATGAAGAAGTATCCTGGGTACTGATGTAGATGACAAAATACGCACAGTAGTACCCGTGAGCTCCCCGAATCAGCAAAAAGGGACCGAGAAAGGGAAGCTTTATGTGTCACTTATTGATTTTAGCCTACATGGGAGCCTAATAAATGGCGCAATTAAAAGTGTTATTTTCTTACATCATAAGACTGTGTATGATCAAATGGGCTACATCTATTATTATTACTATAAATATAGCAAAAATTATATATAAGAATTTTTGAGATGAGCCGTGCCCGTTATTTTTGTTCTTAACCGTGGAGGGACTTCAGTACTAACGGTTTTGAATATTAGTAATTCTGGTACTTCAGTACACTGTTTCCGCCAACCACCCCCCCCCCCTCCTCTCTATCCAATTGAACTTGGTAACAATCAAGAAACAAAATAATTGTTTGACTGGAGGAATCCCGAGCTTTAACCCGCAAGCACTGGAGCTGCGCTGCAGAGTTTTTTTTTACCGTTCTACCAGCTTCTCCTGGAGCCCACACGGGAAAGGTCTAAGGTCAAAGAAGCTTTGAGCTGTGGACTTTATTCACCGAATTTGCGGATTTTGAAGGAATGAATTAAAAAGAGATCGCCGAGTTTCCACTCATTATACCATTTTATCTTATTTCAGAGCATTATAGTAGCTTTTCTCTCATAGCTGCTGTATACATATACGTGATTCATGCTATTTATCCTATATCATATTGTTCTGTATTTATTTTATGTATCTTATATTTATTCGAATCAATTTGGATTACGCTTTTCATATTTAACTGATTCCTTGATGTTCTCGAAATCCCCCCCCCTTTCTACTGGGGTGCGCCATGCATTCGGCTTCCAGTTTGGGTCATAGTGGAGCATAGAGGAGCATATACGGCGAGTTTGCTTCTCTGGACTTATCACACACCTAGATAGGTATATGAATAAATAAGTAATCAAATAGATAAATATGGCATAATGTGATTCACAGTACCGATATATTTTTTTCAACTATAATTTTTCCCAATGATTGCTACCGATCAATTGTACATGCATGGTTGGAAAACTGGACCTTCTTAGGCAGGGCTAGAACCTCAGATTCATCCGCATCATGAATATAATAGTGACGCCACTTACCACCCAACCATCAAGGTATATGTAATTCATGGAAGTGTTAAAATGGTCTTCTAATTAAAAGCATTCAATTAGTTGTAGAAACTTGACAATCTGGTACATAGCTATATTTTCATATTCAGAAAAAAAATTACGCTTTTGCACCATGTATGTAGTGGACGTGTAATCGCTTTGGACCTAACTACACATGCCCCTTGCCTATCTCAATCCCTAGACAAAAGATGAAAAGACGTGAGTAACCGCTGTCCATTAACCCAGGGACTAAGTGCGTAACTATTCGAAATAATTTTATTGCCACTTAGTATTGAGAAAAGAAAAGATCCGTCGGAGGAGGGAGAGTTTGTAATAAATTTCAACTCTTATTTATGAATATGAAGCCACTTCTGAAAACGAAAAGGAAAGTTGCATGAAGAATTACAAAATAGTAAAGGAAGTATCAGAGGAATTGTATGAAGGGAAAGAGTTGTAAACATGAGTGTTTTTATCAAGTGAAGAAAGGCGCCGCTATCATTCGTATGATCAGGTATCAGTGCCCACTTGGGCCAACCAAGCCATCCATCCTCTTGCCGGGGTTCGAGCATGGATGAAGGCTCGATTGCCATGTATGTTAGGAAAGCCCTTTAGTGCCCCGCAACGCAAGCCCGACCACGTAAATAGCAGAAACAAATACCAACAAACAAACAAACAACAACAGCAACATAGAAACGGTGACTTTACTACGTATTTGAATGGTCCTGCGATCATAAATTTCCAAAATCCGAATAAGTTGCGTATTTTGAAAAGAACATGCAAAAAATATTCTTAGTTTTTTGCAACTGAGAAAACGAGTGGACAAGATAGCTGAATTATGCTAAAAACCGGACATTTTATTCGTGAATCTTTCTGGAATGCGCCATGCATTTGATTTCTTTTCGACACCGTATTGTAATGGTACAGCATGGGAGGTAGCGGCCCTGTCCTCAGAGGTATTTTGTGATGGCATAGGCCTACAATGGCAAAAAGGGACAGCAAAAGATACAGTTAATTTGTTACTGAAATCTAGGTATTCTGACGGGGTCGAGGTAGGGTCTTTTTGAGGGCAGCATTACCCCGAGAAGAAGGATGATGCGATTAGTCAACTAACATGAGAGAGTAGTACGGAGTGGCATGTTATCTGCAGCGGAAATGCTACCGTAACCTTGCTCATGACCCCTTGATACCGTATCTAATCCATAAGGTGTTTGACTTGAACCTCAGAAAGAAACCACCTGAAGACCCTTACGTTATCTCTTACTTGGATATCGCAAGTATGAATAGATAATCTCCTAATGCGATAATTAAGGAGAGGCAAATGCCCGGTATTCCGATATTGGCTTGACCAAGTGATTTATTTTGCTTGTTTTATTTCGAAAACGATTTGTTTCCTGATCTATTTTCAGAAATTTTGACGAATTTTGAAATATTCCAGAAAGCACATGAGAAATTCGATTCGCTACAAAAATCAAGCCAAAACAAGAAGATCAGATCCAATACGAAGCGAGAAAGATGAAAAAATAAAAGATTAATGAAATGTGGGCAAAAAAACACGAAAAGTACATGCCCGACTCGCGCGCGGTATGTCTTTCCGCTGACCATCACAAGAGCACAGCGGCTACGAGATGGTGACGAGGCGACGATGGCGGTGGTGGTGAGTTTTGCTGTCCAAACACATTTCCACCTGCCCGGTGCCGGCCTCAAATAATGAACCGCAAATCGCCGCCTGGCCAGGTATTTCGTGGTGCACGCAGTTGGCCCTATGCCAAGTCGCTTTTATCACCTTTTACCAATCGAAAATTGCTGAATGTCTGCACGAGAGTAGCAACATCGGAAAGCGCTTTATTTCAATCTCCTTCACTTGGTGAAAAGGGAGGAGCAGGTAGAGGTCTCATTTGGGTCCCAAGGTTTGGGGCAGATTGTTGGTTCTTAAGTGTGCTGTCACCCCTCTGCGACTTCTCTCAAACATGATGCTCATAGGCTGCAGCTCTAATGAAAGTAGGTGAGATCTCCCTCCTACGCTTTTGTTTATATTTGCAAATGCTAGCATGTCAACAACAGAGCGATAATGTTTACCTCACGTCTGGCTACTAATTAAGAAAACTCCAATTACCGTATACCGAATTGGGCAAATGTCGAGGGAAATTGGAATTTAATGGCTTGGTCTGCTCCTACATGAGATTTTAAGATCGTTTGGGATATGTTTGTCGAGATTTGATGCACTTTCATTTTTTAACTTGCTTTTTAAATCTATTTCGGCTTATTTCATAGAAAGTTTCACATGATTTTCAACTTTTAGGTCTAAGCTCTTTAAGTAGAATACCCAGGCATTGCTCAACGATAGGAAGATTACGAGGCGGAGGTGGTGTAGTGACAGAAGGTGCACACCCCACTCTCATGGTGAGGGAATCAATTCCGCATCAGCACCAGCCTGAGCCAACCAAGCCTTCCATCCCTCAGGGGTAGGTAAACTGGCATCAGACTCGTCTGGGAGGATGGAAGCTCTGACTTGTACATCGGCGGCCACCGCAAGTCATTGTATAGGCCACATCACATTCACCAGCTACCAGGATTCCGAACGGAACTAGAAGGTGCGGCGCATCCTAAAATAACTCTGGATGCTAGGCAGTGAGGCTGAAGGAGGCAAGAGCATCACTCTGTTTTATTCTAGAAAGTAAAACTGAATCACAAGGCAGTGCAACATCCCATGGAAGTTTTCGCCCTGGTACTAGAGGCTCGGTAACCCCCATGGAATGAACCCAAGGGAATTTTTAGCTGAGATCCAGACTCGAAAAAGGGAAATCAGCGAAAACACGGCTAGTCAATGAACGAAAGTCTCGACGGGTGTACGGAAAGCGAAAGCGACAGCGTCGATGTCGTCGAACGCCGAGGGAAGGCTCTGCACCAATTCTTCGGCGATTAAACAGTAAGTGAATTGAAGTGAAGACCTGCCCGACTATGACGGTGAGAACGATGGATGGTGAGATCGAGGTCAATGTGAGGAATTGAGGAGGAGATGGACACTACACAACCCTCCCGGTGGGCTTCCACGATACACGACGACAATGACGACGTTGACGATGACCGGTTCCGCGCTACGAGTGTACGAGTTTGTGGATGATAGCTGGTGTGAGTGAAATGGCTGAAGCCGAGGCTTCTCGAGATTTTGATGATCTAAGTCTCTATCAAATGAAGATAAGTGGGAAGTCTGAAGTAATGCCTGCGGGCCCTTCAAGGTCGCTTATCAGGTTCAGAAGAATTTGAGATGGAAAATTTTAACCGATCAAGAAAAAAATCTCGAATTGAATTTTTTTTCAAAAAATGTTGCATTGAAAATTTTCACATTACTTAATACTTATATGGCGACGCAGCGCACAGCTTTGCGTAGCGGTTTTGATTCGGGAGCGTGACGCTTATTTTTCGACGTTTTTCCTACTTCCTTCCACGACGATATCTATGACCCCAAAAGTAGATCTAGTCCAGTCCTGGTGACTGGGATCGGAGAGCGACTTTCATTTGTTCCACTTTCGGCATGGCGGGAAACTCGTCCGCAACGCAACTCGTCCACCATTCGCAGATAACCACATCTATCCGCCCACTAGCGACTGTAGTGCATTACGGATAAATCCAATTTTCGGCTAAGAAAATGGGGGAAATGCCAAAAAGGAATCATTGGAACATGGGGACATGTGATGGGATTCCCACAGAAGAGAAATGCCAAAGGGGGTCTTCAAAGGAGTCTGGATCCGAATCTCCCTTCCTTTGATTCTTCAGGTCATCAGTGGAATCATATGCGAGACAACTCGTCCGCACCACATTGTACTCGTTGCTTCCACACGGAGCCTCGTATGTACTCTATAATATGGTATGGACAAGTCGGAAAACTCGTCCGTAACAGTTGTCCGTCACGTGTCTCATAACTGCTACACAAGCTACCAAAGCCGTTTCACTTTCAAATTGATGGCGTCTGTGCGGCGACGATAGAGAAATCCAGGTCATTTTGAATGTATTAAGAGTCGTTGTTGAGGAGGTCGTCGTCGTCGTCGTCGATCGGTCGGTAGGTCGTCGAGGGCGCCTGATTATTCCAGTCACGACGGACCTCAGATGAGGTCGACGCGGATCCGTTCACGTTCGCTGCGCACTCGTGCACGCGCACTGGTTCATGAAACCTTTTTTTCCGAAACACGGCCGAATGGGAAAGTTCCAGAATGTGTCGAACGATAGTGAATGAGATGAGCGGTGGTGAAGGAGTGTACTGTGTTTGTTGTGTGTGGACGAGATGTGTGGGAAAGCTCCCAAAGGTCATTCTTGACTCTTGAAATTACGGTAGTCTCTTATCGATTCAACAACTGAGCAGAGATTTCGTGGATGCCACACCTTACGATATGCAGACTAGCTGGATCCTTTCGAAACGGCCGATTCTTGAGTAACCATCCATTTTGTAACCGCCACGGTGCGCCATCACGACGCCGCATTCGCTCAGACTCAGACTAGCCACACCCACTTGGGCTCCTTATTGGTCAGCTGAGCTGAGAGGGCGTGGTTAGCGTTGCACCCACTTGGGTTCCTTATTGGTCAGCTGACTAGAAGGGCGTGGTTAGTGTGGATTTGGTGGGGTAGAGTGCCTTTATAGCGTATCTTGGCGGCGGAAAATGGGTGCAATCTGGATAATCACCACAGAATCAACTGCCCCAAAAAGGTAACTCAACTGATCTGAATATCACGAGATGTGCTTTTTGAACTTTCTTTTGAACACTCCAATATGCAGAAATGTACGGTATAGAAAGGCGGATTGTAATCTTCTCATCTGAAACCAGCTCGATGAATATCCTGTTTTATCCTAAAGCCGGAGTTGACCTCGTCATCGTCTCCCGGCTGCTGTCAGCTATACGCCACACAGAAAAAAAGGCACAGACGTGCAAGCTTATCCATCTTTCTGACACCGATTATTGTCCAAGCGATAGTTTTTTTCCATCAGTCATCAAGCCAAAGCAAAGTGTGATTGGCCCGCCTCTTTTATCAAGTTTAGCAAAGCAAAGCAAGCACGTTCGAAACAAAGACAAAGTGCCTCTTTTTTTCGGAACGCTCCACGTTTCTGACTTATAAGCATGGATGTAGAAAATTGAAAGCATTTCGGATATAATTTTCGCTTTTAAGGCGGAACTGGTGACATTCAGAAGAACATAACTTGGGAAGGGATATTTTGGACTAGGTGCAGTCGATCGGTGATCGTGGACTTGAATAGTACGGTACAGACCCTGTTGATGGTTTTGTAGATAAGACCTGTGCAACGAAATACAAAATTCAGATGCTATACTGTGAGGAGTACAAAATTTAAGTGCTATACTGAGGGGGTAGGGGGGGGGTCAACTTGTTACCCGTTGAATAATGACATAAATTACAGGATTATACATGTACGTACACGATACACGACATCGATAAATAGTACGTTATGGCACGTCGATTATGTTAAGATATGTTACTGTTCAACAGTCAACAAACTGTCCACTCCTAACCCTCTCCCCCCCCCCATCGGGGCACTCCCAAGTGTCGAGGAAGTTGCGTTGCCGTTTCAGTACGACTTTCCTCCCTCTACGGGGACCAAATACGACCCTCCCCTTCCTGTTTGACCCATAGAATACCAACTGTTGCTGGATTGTATAGTTGTAATGTGTTTTATTGATACGTACTCTTTCATGAAGCGAAAAGATCTCTCACACTTCCTTCCAGGGATTGCCTGTGAATTACTATTCGTGTGCTTATTGGAAGTTCGGATTCTGGTTGAAGGTACGACCCCCTTCCCTTCCTGTCCGGTCCAATACGACCCACCTGTCGAGGAATTTTCTACTCCAGGTATACCCTGCCCCCCCCCCTCCCCCACTTATTTTTTGATAAGTATGTTGACGGCGGAGTTGACCTTCGATATTGAAACGAATTTCGAATTTCTTTTGAATAATCCATGCGTATTACCGTGGCTCGAAATCGTAGAAGTGATTGCAAGGGCATAAGTGACAACAAAGGTTCGGAAAATGATTCACCACTTCATAGAAGCTATGTTGTTGTTTTGTTTATGATGGTTGGCCTCGGAGATTTCGTAGATCTTCCAAGTTGCTCAAAAAAAAAAAACATGGAATCCTTTAGGTTTGTACATGCCAGGCCTACTATGAGAGCACATCTGCTTCTGTGCTATTCTTGCCTTTTCCCTTTTTCCATACAGAAAGTTCTTCGTTAGGCTAATCTCTGTCCTCTTATAGTGAACGACAAAAAAAAAATTCGAAAAATCTGAAAATACGATTCGAAAAAATAAATCGTTGTTGTGCTCTTAATGCGGTATGTCTCTTACTTGACACCTGGTTGATATTCGATTTAATCTATGATTCTTTTTTCAAAAAAAATCATAGATTAAATCGAAATTTTTTTTTCACGAAATACTTTTCCTGGCTGTTGGAATATTTATTAGATTGAAATATATTAACCAAACGCTACTCGACATTGAATGAATAAAACTTCACTTGGATGTTATTTTATTTATTTTTTGCTTTTTACTTCAAAAAAAGGTACTACGTGGTAAAAATAAATAAAACACTGATAAAAAGCTACAACTTCCGTCAGCTATCATGCGCTCAGCGTTGGCTATTTCTGTTTTGGAATTTGTAATAGTATTTCAACTTAGGCGTAGTGTCCTTAAATAGTAAGAGAAGGGAGGGGGAAGGGACTGATTCTGCCAACCGAAGTCAACGAAGTAGCTCCGAAAAACTGGAAGGAAAAATGAAGTGCAGTATTTGATCCATAGATCCAAGCTTAGGATGATGGCACCGCTTCCCACTGCCCTCTCTCTGTCTAATCTGATGAAAACACTCTAGAAATGCATGTAACATGCACTTGCATGTGTGATTACAGAAAAATACGAAGAAATACCGCTCAAGGATCAATGTGGGTTGGGGGAGGAAGAGACAAGCTGTGACGCAATATTTGTGTATTGTATACCATTGCACCACACACACCTAACAACACGCGAAATACCTGCGACGACGAATTGTCCTGCTAGTAATTTTTTACGTGGAACTAGGGAATGTGTGAATTTTACCTAACGCCATCTTGCGTATTCTTCCTATTGCCACTGACCTTTGCTTAGTTTCAGTTTTTTTTTAGGATTTTCGGAATTTTTGGATTTCAGAGAGTTCCAAAGAGGGAAAGAGGAGGAAGATCAGTGAGGAGACCTTGTGAGAAAAAAGGGAGGATTCGGAATCAGTTGAGAGGGGAAAGCAGAGCAGCTTGGAAGAAGCTCATAAAAATAGGTAGCCGTGGAGCTGCAAAGCGACAAAAAGCCGTATAAAGAGCGTACTAGTGAAAGTGGTGTACACGGTGGGCGGGAGTGAAAGGAAAGGTGTCACGGGGCCCCGTAGAGATTGGACGGGGGTGAAAATTCTCGGAGAATACAAGACAGCAGCGGTGGGGGGTTGGACAGACAGCCCAAAGATGATGAAGAAAGTGAAAGGTTGGTTGGGGCTGAGCTGAGCGGCGTGCATGGGATGCCCGCGTCGCCACGTATGAAAGTGAGATCTGCACCGTCGTAGTGGTGATGGTGGTGGTCGTCTGCTGTTGTGGAGGAGAGGAGACGAGAAAAGCGAAATGGGGTCAGTGGCGCCGGCCACAGCGCCTAAAACCGGCCGACGACGATCCAGATGCTTATCCCCCTGGCCGACGGCTTGGCGTGCGCTCGTGCGCGTTCGCTCTCGTTTGACGGGCTGCGTGCACGCGTGTGAACATCTCGGGGACTTTCGATTGTTGTTCAAAGGAGAAAGTGAGCCGAGCTGATTTATGACACGATACAGTAATCATTAGATATCCTATACAGTACCACAGTACCCAGGTACTGTAGGCGTCGTATTAAATGCATCCTGCATGCGACGGCCAAGCTTTCTCAGTGTACGTCCCTCTGGATGGCCCTGGTACGCTTCTGAAAACGGCTTTTATGCTTTACTTTCTCTCGTAGGGCAGTTAAACACGTTGCAAAATATCAGGGAGGGGGGAGGGAGGGGTCAATAAATTTCGTTTGACGTGTGCCACGCATTCCTAGTGCATCAATTATAAGGGCAGTGATTAATCATGCACACAAGTTACACACATTGAACAAGGGGGACTAGTTGTTGTTCATTAATCAATGTTGGAATCCAGACATGAGTTTCATGTCAAAAGCAAAACGCGCTTTCATTTCAAAGTTCCCTCTTCAGCAAAAATCGGAGAGAGCTAATCAAAAAAAAAACATTTTAGCCTGTGCTGAATGATTTCCAATGCGCCATATATCAGAGCTCCTCTTCGAAATCGTGAAGGCGTTGGAACGCGTACTTCACCTCTGAAATAGGCTGAAAACAGCCTTACCATGCTGACTAACTACTGTATCCGAATAACAGCCAACGACGCTCCAGGCGCCAATGGCTCTACGAATAGCAGCCCTGCATTCTTTGGAGTATCGTTGCAAATAAAAATACGTCTAGACGTAGGTGTGGTTTGTTTTGTAATCGCTGTTAAGTGGCCTCAGCGTCATTAACTAGCGTTCTGGCGCTAAAGGGTCGCAAAATTGTAAGTTGCAGAAGGACCTATCTGCTTGAGAGCATTGATCATTTATGATTTTATCAAAGCTGCTTGAAGCTGTTTAAATTTCGAGCTGCTTTCACATGCTTTTCAGAGAAATATGGTACAAATAGTCTTGTCTAAGGAAATGGGATAATGCAGTGGGAGGGGATTCCACATTTGGACCGTGAACTTGTAGAAGAACCGCTTTCCAGTGAGCCACGCTTCCTTGCTTTGCGCAATGGTCCGTCCATTTTCTAGAAGAAAATAGATGCGGACATATTCAAGATCAGTTGTGCTGATAGAGTTGATGAAGGGGTGGTAGCGTGGCTGTAGGCGCTGCGTCAAGCCTGCCTATTCCGTGGGATCAGGACCTGGCTGGGCATAGGGAGTCTTCCATTTTTCTGGAACTTGACGAGGGTCTTCCTCCAGGTCCACATGTTCCCTTCGTTTTTACGTGGCCGCTACGATACCAACTGGCCAATAGGACTTTTTGAGAAAAATATCAAATCTCAAAGCCTCGTCAAGGCTTTACTGATTGGCTCCACATAGTCCTTGCCGCAAAATTTGTTTCACTTCTCTTGACCAGCCAGTTGTCACATCCTTGCCTGGATTAGGTTTGGTCGTTCCAAAAACTCGCTCGTGCACGAACAACTGCATCTGTCAATAACCTTCGTAAGGTGTTGGTATAATATGACCACGCGTGACCCTAATTCGTCTACACATAGATTGCTGCTTGAACGGGATCGTGCCGTGATGGGGGTGTAATATGCAGAATTTCTCATTGCTGCTAATTATGGACATTCGAACTCAGGTAACTGACCCTGACGTCGACAAACATGATTTTTCGGCTTAAACGGCAACTTTAAGCTAACATCCGGCGACCATAAGAATGCGACACTCTCCTCTTAAGAACAGATGTATCTCACTGTTATTGACAAGGGTGCACCCTATTGCCCCAAAATGGCAAAAAATTAGGGCGCAAAGGCCACTGATATAGCGACTACACACAAATCACGCCTCCGTCCGACATCTTTTCTTGCAACGATGTTCCAAAAAACAAAGCGCTGCTGCTAGTATGGCCATTGTCTACTGGTGTGTCGTTAGGCGTCGTTCGAGTACAACAGGTGTTTGAAGCTATGGGCTCGCTTGTGAATCACTTTACGAATGAAACCTGCACTTTAACACATTAATGGTTTCGAATAGACTAATGCCCCTTCTAAGAATGCGTCATACATCGAATTTCTGTGAGGAACTGCGCTTACATGATCAAATTTCTTATGAAGCCCGTAAAATTCTCGTGGAGTCAACCTCAATAAACAAGAGGAGATAAATGACCACAAGCTAACAGGAGCGATGAAAACTTACAGATTCTCCTTACATTGTAGTGTCTTGTAGATCCATTAAAGATATCGAAAGGGGGTAATTTTGGCCTACGGTAGAACAGAAGTAGTTCGGACGAGTTTAAGTGGCCGCAATTGCACAACCAATTTGGCGCCTTGGCATGGTGCGAAGAGGAGATGTTTCTATTATAAAGTTGTTTTTTCCTTTTACTTTTTCCTTTGTTCTTTCTAATATTGTTTCTAGATGTACTTACATGAAGCTAATGTAGTTGAGAAGGAGCACTCCACTGCGCTTGGAGTCAGGTGCTACAACTAACGTTGGCCCGCTGCCCGTCTCCTACAGGGAACAACTCGGAAAGTCAGTGTGTTGGATGCGAATGGGATGCGAATACGCACCGCAGCGTCGCGCTTTTGAATCCGGGTTTTTTTAAACCGATTATCGCTTCTAACCTTCAGTGCTCGTTACAAAATGCTCGTTTCTTTGCGTATTCCTCTTGTTTCGGACCCCTTCCGGTTCCTTTAAAAAGTAAATGCATTATCACATTGTCAATCTGTAGGATATACCAATCAGGTGGGTCACGTAGTTTGATCGATTGTCGCTATTATGTCAGGTGTCGATCACCCGTTTAAAGCTCAAGCTACTTCCCGAACTCGCTCCCTATTTTTTATTTTTCTTCTTTTTTCTTATTTCGATTTCCTTAGAGTGTTAAATAGTAAACATTCTGGGTGGGTGTCAATGTAGTCCAGGGGGGATAGCAGACTGTCACGGTGTCCTGCGCTATTTTTGCACTGGATTTTGCCTGAACGTTGGTCACCCACCCTTATCCCCCTCAGCTGAAGCATAGATCAAAATATACACTGGAATGTAGAAAATGTTTGCTGTACGATAGTTTCAGGTGAGAGGTGACAGCGCGAGAATGGGCGTATACACTTATGACAAAGTTTCGCGCGGCAAGCGGCGCCGCGGATTTCTTCGCGTGTGATTGCGTACATTGCAACACTCCCTTTAGAGTTTTACGCCCGAATTGATTATTTCTTGATTAGGATTGTTATCATGTGATGCTATCGTTTCTTTTACTTTTTATGTCACTATTTCGTCTTTTCACAAAAGTTATTGTATTAAAACAATGATGAGATAAACAGCTATTTTTTGAAAGACCTCCATGGTACGAGACCCTTGCGTCCTGAGAGGAATTCTAACTGACCGCGGCAAGTTGCGCTAAGAGCGCCGCGAGTGCGACGTCGCAAAGCGAAAATTTGTCATAGGTGTACATACCCCGCAGGAATAATTGCCTCCTCCTCTCCCTTGTACCACTTTCGGTGATACCTCTGCATTTTGATCGCTTGACTCTTTTGGTGTCTGAAGATACAACAAAAACGAAGTGTAATCGATAGATGACGCCACAAAAGCGTTCTAACCCTCATTCCCATATTTACCTTATTCCATGATTTTTCTGGTTAAGAAAGCGATCGAAATGGTTTCCTAAATAAAAATACAGAGCATAATCAGTTTATCTATATAGCAGATAGGATGTTGGATCTGTTTAGTACTGTTGAATCAATCCCATCACTTTATTTTCATCGGTATTCCGTCCACAGCAAAACCGAGAATTGACACGAAGGGCACAAAGGTGCCACCCCAAGGGGGGAGGCAAGTTTATTGAATGGTGTTTCTCATGAATACCCAACATAAACACGAACTTCACAGGATCATACATGTACACATATGAGATGTATTATACATGAACGGGAGGTAATCGACACGCCGTTCATGTGAGGACATGTTTCTTTTCTACAATCGGCAAGTTGCTCCCCCCCCTACCTTCGTTAGAATGGTACTCAAAAAACTAAATGAATATATGTAAATTAGAACTGAACCATAACCTTAATATTTAGTGACACTCACGTCAGGCTGACTTCTTTATGGTCGGCCGTCTAGTATGCAAAATATTACTCTGAATAAAATATCGAGTAGCGAAAAGTCATGCTTTGGTCGATTTTTTTCCCATTTCCCCCCTCCCCTAATCTCCTCCATTAGAATAGCACTCAAAAAATTAAATGCAATTCATTGCTCCAAATAAAACGTCGAACAGCAGAAAACCATGCTTCGGTGGGAATCTTTTGGAAAGTCTGTTTTGATCCGAATTACGAATTTTATTTGTTTACATGATGTCTCCTGGCGGCAAGGTGAGTTCATACATGCAAATTCGCGCGAACTTGCGATATGCGATATGGTCATCAAGTGAGATCTGGAAAGCTTTCTTCTTGCTCAGTTCTAAAGTTCGTCGATGGTCATTCAGGGAGCGAATTGTGCACTTCGCACATGCATCGATCTGGGACGCTGCAGATATACCTGCATAGGTTTATAAACCTGTCGAATCGCTCCTACTGCATACTCTGAAAGGCCTCTCTCGTTCGGTCGGTTTTTCAGTCTTGTTCGTTCATTTTGTTAAGTATCTACATATTCTCTACTTTTGGAAATACAATTTCCCCTTTCCTTTTTTCTTTTTTTTACATTTCAAGCCTTGACCCTTACGTCAAGATTTCGCACCGCACGTACGACGTGAAACGCGAAGCGTGCGAGCTAGGAGTGCCGTCTGCGGTTGGTTTCTGAAGCGATTACACGGCAAATACACCCGGCGCTACTTGACATATTGTGTAATTGCTTTGCACCCAGCTCCCACCGTCTATGCCAGGGTGCACGATCCAAACTGAAGAGTAGTCACCCAAAGGTTTTTGCACAGGTTTGGGCGGGAGAGGGAAGATGACTTCGCATTTCGCGATCATGCGTTTCTGAAGTGTTGCAGCTTCACAATGGAAATCGCAGGATCACATAGTATCGAAGCGGGGAGGTGTGACAACAGCCAAAGAGTTGCGGATGGGTGGAACCATATTTTTGTACGAGAAGGGGATTTCACACTAAATTAGCAGGTGTTTTCCCATACTAAAACTCGTTCCCTACGCTTGAGCAAACTTTTGCATTCTCCGTATTCATAAAAATATACTCCGAAGGTATGAAGTATAAAAGCCGGCGGTAGGGTGTAGGGTGGAGGATTTTACTGACAAGGGAGGGTCATCAGGTCAGTCCGGCCTTTTGCGATGGGATGTATACCACTATACTCGTCTTGGGACGAGAAACTCAAATCTGCCTTCCAAATTTGCGAAACGATTCTGTGAGCAAAGTTATGAAGGGTAGTCTCCCGACATGGTCGACTCTCTCTCTCTCTCTCGCATGTTCGCATGAGTGGACGTGGAATGCTAGCACAGCAAGGTGAGTTGTGGTGTACTGGATACGATGGTTGTTTCACAGGAGATGGGTCACAAGTTCGGATCCTTTGTGCGACTGCTCTTTTGCTTTTCTCCCTTCAGCTCATATGAACCCAGAAAGTGCGTATTAGTAAGTATTTGAAAGGTTTACCTCTTCATTCAACATCAAGAGGGGACAAAATTTCACGTTTCCTGATTTATGCATTTTTTCAAGACTTTCATTTATAGAGGGCATATGGTGAATAGGAGATACAAGAATATTTGAAAACCAGTAATTTACGAACACATGTGGTATTCCTGCACAAAGTGGGCGAAACAGTACAATCTCTCACAGTGTGCACAACGAATAAAGAAAAACAAGGATATAACGTACCACATGCCCTCTATAAATGAAAGTCTTGAAAAATGCATAAATCAGGAAACGTGAAATTTTGCCCCCTCTTGATGTTGAATGAAGAGGTATACCTTTCAAATACTTACTAATACGCACTTTCTGGGTTCATATGAGCTGAAGGGAGAAAAAGCAAAAGAGCAGTCGCACAAAGGATCCGAACTTGCGACCCATTTCCTGGGAAACAACCATCGTATCCAGTACACCACAACTCACCTTGCTGTGCTAGCATTCCACGTCCACTCATGCGAACATGCGAGAGAGAGAGAGTCGACCATGTCGGGAGACTACCCTTCATAACTTTGCTCACAGAATCGTTTCGCAAATTTGGAAGGCAGATTTGAGTTTCTCGTCCCAAGACGAGTACAGTGGTATACATCCCATCGCAAAAGGCCGGACTGACTTGATGACCCTCCCTTGTGAGACAGTCATGTGCAGCCATCTGTTGCACCCCCATGTTACACAAAGCCGATAGCAGGCAGTGTTCATAGTTCGCGACATGGGCGATTACACGATCAGGCGATTAGGCTAATATGGAGCAGATGAGAATCGACTTTTCGGTGGACCACCTTAATCGCCTGATCGTCTAATCGATATGCATCTTTTCCTTGTTGCCTGATCGCTAAATCGCATATGTGATCGCCAACTTTGAACACTACCTAAGAGAGAAAATATCGTCGCACCAGTGAGGGTGGGCATTTCTACATGTCAGTAATAAGTACTGGGCGTTACAAGAAATCCCGTTATCCATCTCGATCAACGTCCATTCCTACCTTCTCACCAAGGGGGACCTTGCACGCGACCGCTTCGGCTGTCGCGGCCGCATTTCGAAAATCAAGCTGCACTCTGATGCAATCACGATTTTGCCTCACTGTTCTAATGGGCAATGGGCAAGACTCAATTTCGTGAGTCAGATTTGGCAAGAAAAGTGTGAGTTCCTTTATTATTATTTATTTTAGGTTATGTTTCTTCATATGTGACGGCTTTGACGGCCCTGTTTTTATTCTACATAAGTGTACCTCACTGGTCAGCGTACCAGTTTTTGTTCAGGGCTTAACTTTTCTGTTTGGCTGTTTGGTGTTTTGGGATGTTCGGTTTTCATTATGCTAATGCTTGTTGTTCTCTCTCTTACTAATAGTGCGCCTTGAGCGCATGATAAATAAGTAAATAAATTGATGTAGGTGTTGGTGAAACAAATGTTGCATTCTAATTTTATTTTCTTTAAAGTCATATTTTAGAGGTGGAGTACAGTTCAACACTGGCAGCAGTCAGTTTATTCGCCAAACATCTCATATCCAAGTCTTGAATAGTCGTCTGTATGAGAGGAAGGAATAGGAAGGAGGACGTCAGTCAAGGGTGGGCCGCTTGATCAACGGTTGGTGAGTGCACTAAGTTTTTTTTATATTTCCCTTTTAAACTTTGCCTCCCAAAAAATACTATCATTGTGATCTTTTCCATACTATTCTGCCACTATCTATGGTTTAGAATTTATAGGGGGCCTCATAGGCAATCTCTGGAAAACCCTTTGCGCATAATTCCAGTAATACAAGGCAGTAAATGCATTAAATAACCGATAAGTACATTTGTCATGGTGTCAGAATATAGTTTTTGATAGAATTGACTCCCTATGATTTCCGAGATTGGAATGGACTTAAACATTCTTATCCAGGGTTCATCCAATAACTATTGCCAGTGCAAGACCTGCGATGGTAATTTTGCCAGCTGTGTCGGACATTTCGGCTATGTGGATCTTGCATTTCCGGTTTTTCATGTAGGATATTTCAAATTCACCATACAAGTACTCCAATGCATATGCAAGGTATGTGGTGTCTTCATCGATTATGTGTGTTTATTTCGCGCCATTATTTTTCGAATTATCCAATGAGCTCTAAGTTTGTATTTTTTTATCGAAAGCGTGTTGGTCTCTACAGGGTGCGACAGAAGTATCGACCGCTTAACCACGCCTTATGCCATCGGATGCAGGACCGTCGTCTAAAATATCTCTATACTCTCGTCAGAACAGATTATAGTGAATCGGCATAGTTAGGAGTAGTGCAAGCATCGCTCTACAAGATACTTAAAAACGATGAGAGCGGGTTAGAATTCGAACTGATTGCTGATCGTTGCTGCGAGGCGCCCATCGGTGTGCATGCTAAAAAACCGGGTCTTCCGTGAAGTAGGACAAGTTGATGGGGCAAACCTTCGTCCCAGTCCGACAGTCGCGAAGTCTGACTATGGCCTAATAGCATAGCTTGCACAGCCTTCGTATTCAATGGATTTTCTCATTTTTGTGAGACGGTTTCCTGCGACCCACTGCAGCGACTCACTGCAGATCCTTTTCCTGCCACCGTCTTACTCATTATGATCAATTTCCAAAGGGGATCGCTTGTTGACCGTGCTAATGGACTTCGTGTTGACCTTCTCTCCTCTTCATATTGGTCAAGCTGGGTGGGGGTGGATCGGTCGAATTTTCGCTTCGCGGCGTCGCACTCGCCGTGCCGTCAGCACGAATTGCTAAAGTTGGTAGGAATTCGGCTCAGCCAATTTTGCTGCTCTCTGTATGTACAATATACTGATAGCTTGTCGTGATCATATCAGAAAGTGAACAAATAAAGACTATTTTTGTAGCGAACGCTAAGCGATTTTGAGTTGTGGTGCTTTGCATTGAAAGGTTGGGCTACGTTTGTATCGTTGCCATTTTTTTCAAAAGTGTGTGGTAGTATAATAATATAGTGCTGGCGACTAATAGTGCTCGGGAAAATATCGGGTTCCGATTTAGACATTTCAACTCGTTTCTTGTTTTTTAGAATTGTGCTAATCTTCTACTGACCGAGAATCAACGACTGCATTTCCTCAGACAAGTAGCTACTCCCGATTTCAACTACTTACAGCGAAAAGCTCTCCACAAGAGCATTGTCACGGCATGCAAAAAGACTACTTTTTGTCCAAAATGCGGAGAGAAGAATGGTATGAAAATTGCACGTATTTTGAAGGTTCCTACTTTACATTTTTCACCTTCGCGAAGCTTCTTTAGGCCTAGCTGAGTTAGACATAATACTAGTCGGTACGAGCGGGTAAGTATAGAAACCATTCTTAAATATTCCCACGCGAGTGAAGGCTGCTAAATTTCTCAAGAGATACTTGATACCGCAGAGGGTTCTATGAAAAAATAACGGTTGAGCGGAAGTTAACTCCATAAGTAACAGCAGCATTGATAAAGTAGCTGTTTCACCTTTAGTACGTTCACAAAGATCGTTTATGTAATATTTTACGATGATAAGTGATGGAATTCAGGGATCGTGCGCAAGGCTACGGGAACGATACTGAAAATTGTCTATCGATATGGAACACCTGAATGCAAGGTAGATCTACCGTAACATTTTGTGCAGGAAAATATTTTAACTTTCACGCGTATATTATTTCTTCCCAAAAATCTTTCTTTTTTTTCTGGAGCTTTGCTTCGATCGCTAAACTTTTTCTGCAATCCTCTGGCTGATTTTTTATATGTATTTGTTTGACACGTAGTTTTTCATGAGGATTATGAGGATGATCTATCTTTAATTTGAAAAACTTCATCGTTAG
Organism: Trichostrongylus colubriformis; assembly: GCA_963978905.1. NCBI lineage: Eukaryota > Metazoa > Nematoda > Chromadorea > Rhabditida > Trichostrongylidae > Trichostrongylus > Trichostrongylus colubriformis. The sequence goes on from OZ022259.1 coordinate 4,753,563, forward strand.
GGGACTGATTACGACAGAGATCCCCGAGATTCACATTCGCAATCATTACGACAGATTGATTAGCTTTAGACAGATTCCTTCACACGGTGTCTTTAAACGCTCTCAGGCGTGGTACCGCTAGCTGTCACCTACTGTGACTTAGTGTTGTTCGCCTTGAACTCTTCATCTATCGAAACTCCCGAAGACCCTGGTGTTACCTTATTATCATCAAATGACAGATTTAGTCGATGTTTATTTTAGACGCAGCTCGTTGAAGAGCTTTTGAGTGCTTTTGCATCTCACTAAATCGTCACACTTTACAGATATCCGAATACTCAGCTGCTATGGAGGCAAACTCAGGAATCCGCGATTTTCTCTACAGTTCGAAATTCATCCTGCTGAATCCCTTAAGAGTTCAGAAATTGTTCAGCAATGTAATGAAAGAGGTAAATTCCTCAGAGTTTCTTCTGTTTCTTTTCACTGAAAGGACTCTCTTGTCATTTTTGGTGAAACCTGCCTTTTCAGGACATTCCTATCTTAATGGTATGCTTTGCGGAAGATAGACATCCGAACAATCTTTTGCTTACTAGGATTCCCGTGCCTCCAGTTTGTATTCGACCATCAGTTCCATCAGGTGGTGTCGAAGCCATAATACTATCCCATATGGAAAATATAAACCTTTCAAAAATTGATAGAAATGGGAACTGGTTCAACGGAAGACGATTTAACCATGAAACTTGCTGAAATCATCCTCATCAATGACGTACTCCAAAAGCACAAGGAAGGTGGTGCACCTGTGAAAACCGTCATGGAAACTTGGGATCATCTGCAGGTGATTTTCACTAGTGAAGCATAGTCAAGAACTGCACAGGAGAAACTTTTCAGATACAAGTTGCATTGTATTTTAATGGTGAATTGTCTGGTTTGTCGCAAGAGCTACAACTAAAGAAGGTATGTCATTCTATGGAAGACTTTGAGTATTTGAGGCTTTTCCTGTGGGTATGTTCTGTTCGGGTGTGATGGTTGCGATATCATTCCTCTCCGCGACGTACAGTACAGGGCAATGCGCGCAAGCGAGGTATGCCATGCGTGGTTAGGTCCTAAGGCGATTACGAATTGAATAAAACCCATGGTAGAGGAATCGCTTTGGGATACAAATACATGGCGCCTGGTAAGAAGTCCTTTCCTAACGATACACACCCGTTAATGATCCTTGACTGCCATCAAATATCGATGATTGGTATGTTTTCCAGCCCTTTCGAGGTCTGACTCAACGTCTGAAGGGTAAGCATGGTCGTTTCCGTGGCAACTTATCAGGAAAACGAGTGGATTACTCAGCCAGAACTGTAAGTATTTTCGAACTGCGGAACAGTAGATTCGCTGAAGCTGGTCATTCTACCACTGTTTCCGCCCTCACCACCCTGTTGTACCGCAAGCGTACTTCGGCTATGATGTGGTTGCAATTTTTCGAAATTAAAAATAATTATTTTTGTCGTGTGACTCACTGGTAAATTCAATCCTGGAGTGAGTTAAACGTAATCGTCAATAGAGGTAAATTTTGAAGGTTCAAAATCAGGAGTAGGTTGTAAGTTGTTTCTAGAAAACGCATGTTCAAGATACTAGCTGATGATCCACCCCTGGGAGCAAAAGGCGATGGGGGTAATTAGGATCCATTTTGAAATCATCCAGTAAATCGGTGACGTTATACAGTAACACTACTTACTTAGCACGTAATAACAATCAGTAACTCTCATAAAACTGAGCTAAGTAGCTATCATTCTGGCACTGGCACAGCACCAGATTGTGACAATGGACTTGAATAAATGAAATAATTGACAGTCGTTTCTATCCTCAAAGGTGATATCGCCTGATCCGAATTTGCGTGTCGATGAGGTTGGTATACCGCTTCAAGTGGCTGTCACTTTGACATTTCCTGAAATCGTCAATGACCACAATATTGAAAATATGAGGAAGCTTGTTGTTTCTGGACCTGATGTTCATCCTGGTGCTAACTATGTTATCGATCGTGTCTCTGGAGTAAAGCAACTGCTCAGGTTAGTTCATATTTTTATTTCACGAAATGATTGGAGAAGTTTCATTGGTGGGTTTTGGTTCCCGTCAATATTCTGCACATGTAATGTCGGTTAATGCCAGCAGCTGGATGGTATCTGTGCAGTTCAGAAGCACCTGCGCACCCAACGACTGTAAGGCTGCTTTCATACCCATCTGGATGGGATTTTTGGATTTTTAGCTTCAAGAAAAAGATACATATCTGTTGGGGAAATGGAAGTATTTAGGTACCCGCGATTTGGGATTTTGAGGGATTCACATTAGGGATAAGGTACGTATCGATGGAGAAAATCAGCGTATCCGTGTATGCACGATTTGGCATTTTTGGCGGATCGGCGTATCCGCTATTTTGGACATTGCCACAGGGCAAAAAATCAAGAAGCCGCCCGCAGCGAGTGCGAGTCGTTTGCAGCTTTATTTGTTGAAACAGCAACAACAACATAGGCGAACTTCCGAAGCTTTAAAACTGCAATCTCTGAAGATCCCTCACGTTACCAGCCCATTGCGTCATGAGCGGAATTCCAAACGACTCGCACTGATGGCGCCGCGAGTGCGACACCGCGAAGCGATTTTTGTCACAAGTGCACACACCCTATGCCATAATGCATGTAGAGTGACGTGGTGGTAGGTGGCGTCGCCAAAAAATTCCGAATCGCGTGTAATCCGATATGCCGATCCGCCGAGCCGCCGAAATCCCTTTCAGTCGGGTATGAATGCAGCCGGGTGGGGTGAATTACGTCAAATAATCGCGTCAGCGGCGTCGCACTCGCGGCGCCACCAGTACCACTTGCGAATCGATTTTGCCTTTGGGAGCCCGGCAGAGCATGGCTGCGTCACCTCTGCACATGCGCATCCACCCATGCCACACTGCTCCCTGCACCCACGCCACCCTGCCTCATCCACCCTTACCACACTCTCTCGCTTGAAGGCTGCCAGCACTGCCACTGGCACTCGCACCCGCCGCTGGCGGCGACGCGGTTTTTTGGCGCAATTCCCCCACCCGAATGCAGCCTAAGCACTAAAATTGGCTTATATGATTACGGCCTATGCGGCTTGCAACAGAAAGTCGAGTGTCATTTGATTCGTGGTGTTTTCTTGGCTCACTCAGACCCAGCGCACGTGCAACACCTTGTTTTTTATCCCGGTCCCAAATGGGCAGGCTGGCTACTGTGCGGTTGCGTATACGGTTGCATTCATATTCTGCGGGTTTTGCGGCGACGCGCTATATTTATAATTGTACCCCAATCGCATTTCATGTGCTGAATATTCGGTCTTCTTCTTTGTCATATTTTTCTTTCGTCCTGGCGATTATTTCCGGTTTTTATCGCTGCGGCTTGAAATATTCGTTGAGTCGAAATGAAACGCGATAGTACTACCAGTTATGAATACAGCGCGTGCAGCAGGTGTCGTCCATGCAGCTGTCAACTCGCTCGGCGAGCGCGTCGCAGAGTATGAGTGCAACCTATTTCATCGTTTAGTCGTCTTATGTCGACATGTAGCAGAAATCGTCCACTGCTAATGTCAAATTTCGTGGTTTTCTTCAGCAATAGGGTGTTTGTCCTCCGAGGCAACTGAATAAAAACAAGCGGAACAGCATAAAAGCACGAAATGAACAAGAGGAGGTTCCCTAGTGAACAATCGGTCTCCGGGGTTGTCGACATATGAAACGTTTCCCAATTCTACAAAAGAATCCCTAAAGCAATGTGGAGATAATCATGAGGCCGCATTTGGGTCGTTTCGGTTGCATCGCTCCAGTGTCTGACTATTCTTCAAACTTCTCGTGTCACTGGGAATCCTTGTTTGTCTTTCCAACCGCGAGCTAGAGGCGCTCTTCAGGGGGTGCCAAGAAAAGTATTTTTTTTTCTCCGCTTTCCACTCCACATTAGTCGAACTTCAGCGAATTCTGCCAAGGTATTCCATCCCCAAATTCAAGAGCACACCTCATACTATCATTAAACTCGGTGGGAGCCTATTGCACGAGCACGATCGCGAGCATATTCCGAGTGAGCATAATGTGTCACCTCAACGCGGCAAAATCCGAGATTTCGTCACTTTCGTTCACAACCTTGCTAAGGTCCGCTCACTCTGGGTACCTGAAGGGATTCATATTGGGTGGTGCCCTTAAAGGAATCGTCCACGGAAAATGCGTTTTTGTGTTACCCATACGTTTACGTTGTATTTACCTAATGTGGACCTAGCAAAAGTTTCGTAAACAGTCCCACTCTCCCTTTCCAACGGCGGCGGACCACGGGACGAGGCTTTTACTCTTAGGCCCCGCCCACTGGGACCGCACTTTGTGGTGCTGTATCTCAGCCAGATTCGCATTTTTTCGCGTGAAATTTTGCATGAGGCCCACATTAGGCAAGTACAACATAAACGTATGGGTAACACAAAAACGCATTTTCCGTGGACGATTCCTTTATGTATCCCGTTTTTCCAGGCTCCCAACACCCTTCATTTTAAAAACCAAAATGCGCCATTGTCACTGAATTCCCTCAGGGGACAGGTTTGAGGCATGAAAAATGATACCTCGGATCATAGCAGCCTTGTCCAAGCAGCAAGGGCTCTGTGACTTCCATAATCCGAAGGGCCAATCCTTAGGAGGCTTCCCACAAAAGACCTACCACGGAACCTGGCTCCACTGTTTTAAGCGCACCATGATATCATATGTGCTCCAAAGCCCGACTGCGCCGACTGACGGCTCGTTCTGACGAATGTGAAAGTAGTGAGCCGTGGCTTGTTCCTGCTTTTGGAGGAACACTTGAGGAAAGTTCTGCCCCGACACTTTTATCTCTTTCGTGTCCTTATGTTTTGTATACTTGCCGGATGTGAGCCAAATTCCTTCCGAAAAATTCCGTTATTTCGGCACCGCCTGTATATAGGTGGACCTGAAGCGATTGCTGTATCTTGCACCTTATTCTGCGCGGAATCGCCTTAGTACCCACCTACGTACGCCTCCTAGCTCACGCGCACCCCGCAGCGTGCCGCAGTGCGAAATTCTGTTCTAGCCGTACTCACCCCGCTTGCAGATACAGTAACCGCGAAAGTTGTGCCAAAAACTTGAAAAGTGGTGATGTGGTGGAACGTCACCTAGACACTAATGATATTGTACTGTTCAATCGTCAACCATCTCTTCATAAAGTTTCAATAATGTGTCATCGTGTGAGAGTCATGCCTGGAAAAACGTTCAGGTAGGCATCAGAAGTTCCTCAGAGATTTCATCGATTTCCACGTGAGTCTTTAGATTCAACGAATGTGTATGTACTCCGTACAATGCTGATTTTGATGGTGATGAAATGAATTTACACGTGCCGCAGACACAAGAGGCAAGAGCCGAGGCCAGTGTACTGATGGGCTTGAAAAGTAATCTTGTTACTCCGAGATCTGGAGAGCCGTTGGTGGCTGCTATTCAGGTATAATTTTAATTGATTTGCAGTGAAAATCCTACATTTTAGGTACTGAGTTTTCGCTACACACAAGTATTTCTTAAATTTCTTCCTCCAGTTTTTTTTGTTTTTATCGTTTTTCAAGACATTAATAATCCGGGAATAGAATACTGCCGTGCGACAGACCAAGGCGCAAATATTTTGACTGCTTTTTTCGGCATTGGCTGCTCTGCTTTTTTTCGGCATTGGCTGCTCTTGGTCTTTTTCGAGCGCGAACCTAATGCTCTTTGTTTTTTGAGCACTTCCTCTCAGAGACGTCCATGCTGGTTAAAGGAACCGGAAGGGGTCCGAAACAAGAGGAAGATGCAAGAAATGAGCATTGTGTAATGAACACTGAAGGTCAGAAGCGATAATCGGCGAAAAAACCCGGATTCAAGAGCGCGACGCTGCGCTGTGTATTCGCATCGCATTCGCATCAACACACTGACTTTCCGAGTTGTCCGCTGTACGGGACGGGCTGCGGGCCAAAGTTAGTTGTAGCACCTGACTCCCAGCGCAGTTAAGTGGTCATTTCCAACTACATTAGCATTCATTTAGGAACATCTAGAAACAATATAAAAAAGAACTAAGAGAAGTGTAAGACAAACAAATTTATAATATTAGGTTGATTCATAATAAATCGGACAAATGGTAGTGATGATTTCTAGAGATCATAACTCAGTAACGAATTAACGAAAATGGACGCGCGAGGTACCGTTGGAATGAGTATGAAAAGCTCTTCAAAGTACCGCAAAATAATCACTCCAAAGTAAATTCATTCCGCCACAATGCCGCACGATTTCAAGCGGTCCTGAGACCACATCCGCAACGTCATACTTTTTATATCGCTATCTGGCCAGGAACCCGCGGATATCGGCAGACGTCTGATAGAAGTTCACAAGGAGCATGCCCCCGGCAGAACTACACTGTAGTTGTAGCATTCGAAGATTGCGTCAGGCGACTATTCCATCGAAGACGAAAACCGCGGTTGGTGGAGCGTACACGGCGTAGAGTACTGGGAGCTGCTCGATGAAGGTACCACAGTATCCGCCGACGTCTACGTTCGTCAATTACGAGAATTGAAGGCCAATGTCCAAAGTTCGCTACGGCGGCGGTCACATGTCTACTTCCAGCACGACAACGTGTTTACTTCCACAGACCGCACTTCGCAAGATCGACCAAGGCCGAGCTGCTGTCGTACAGTTGGACCGTACTTCTATACCCACCGTACTCCCTAGACCTCCTAGACCTGGCCCCTTCAGATTTTCACCTTTTCTCCCACAGCCAACGCTACCTGGACGGCCAAGACTTCAAAACTCGCGACGAGGTCAAGGCGGCACTCGGCAACTTCTTCGAGCTCCAGCTTCCGGCCTTCTGGAGCAAGGGCATCCATGATCTGCCTATACCGTGGCAGAAGGTCATCGATAAAGATGGAGTATATCTCAAGTGAATCCCTGTTGTCGTAAAAAAGTTGTACGACAATGATTAAAATTGGTCAATTTGTCCGATTTATTATGAATCAACCTAATAGAAACATCTCCTCTTGGCACCATGCCAAGGCGTCAAATTGGCTAGTTTGTGAAATGGCGGCCACTTAATCTCGTCCGAACTACGTCTATTCTACCGTAGGCCAAAAATGCCCCCTTCCACTTCAAACGCGTATTTTCCAATTTTGGTTGCTGGAAGGTGCATCGATGAGCTTCCGAACACCAACGACCATTTGCTCGGTCCTTGGGGAGCAGTTGCGCGATGGCGTAAGTGAGTTATCTCGCGTCTAGTAGCTGAGTATGAACGCGAACTGACAAAAGCCGTTTGAAGCAGTCGCCCTAAGATGTTTTGTTTGGCGGTGCATCCCAGCTGTACAAAAAGTGTACACCTAGGTTAGCCCGTGGCGTCGCGCTGTTGTGCGTTTCTAACTCAGAAGTACACGGGCGAATAGCGGAGTAATTGTGAAATATCAAAGTTTGGTCCGACAGTTTAATAGTAGAGAAAGAACCTCATAAATCGTTTCAAAAAGCCGAAAATGTTGTCCCGCCCTTGCAGCAGCTCGCCCGGCTCATGCGAAGCAGCGTGGTTGGCAGCGCTGCGGTTTTGCGATAAGGCCCCAAGGCACGCTTTTTCAAAGTGATTTTTGCCACAGATCATCTCCTCTGCACTGGAATATTTGTTCACGAAGATTGTGCATGCTCAGTACTCATTTAAGTCTTACCACTGACGGTGCCTTTTATGATACTTGTGAGGTTGATCATTTTTTATTATAGGTGTTCTTTACCATTGAATCGCGCAATTTTTGAATTCTAATTATTATACGATCCTTCTGCACCCCATAGTCGGAACTATGCTAACCTAATTTTGTGTGGCTTCTGAAGGTTTTCGTATTTTGCTGCCTAAAGTTCATGTACATTCTCTCTAGGATTTGGTTGCAGTCTGTGATACTTTTTTCAGGATTTCATAACAGGTGCGTACTTGATGACTCACAAGGATACCTTTTTTGAACGCAGCGAGGTGAGTTCAAGTATTGTCAGGTTGAACGGTGCTGTGTAGATCAGACGCATGATGTTGAGGGATACGTGGTGTGCGACAGGACATTCAAATTAGATTAGGTCACACAAGGAGGCGGTGATCACTTACCACACGATGAAATAACGACTGGGTCAGCAAAATTATTACGTGCGGTGACCATTGGAGTGTCCTGTCGTACGTCCAAAAGGAAATCATATCTAGGGGTATCCACAAGCTCGTCTTGGAAAGGGTTCCGCTCTCAGGCTTGTCGGCTGGCTGCATCAATAATAGACTGTAACGACAAAAAGCAAATACGTCTTCACCTACCAACACCTGCCATAATCACACCGACGAGGCTATGGACTGGGAAGCAGGTTTCCTGAAGTGATTTTCTGGGAGCTTCTAAAGTTTCACCATTCGTGCTTTCAGTTATTGGAGCTGATTATCTCGAAGGATTCAAAGAACCCACTAAAACTGAATTTATCGGTGCCAAATAAAAGCTTCACTTCAGGAATGGAGCTTTGCCCGAAGGTAATTTCGATGTTTTGCTTGGAAAGGTTGTGAAATCAAAATCAAAAGAGTTAGGCACTAAAAAGGTGATCTGGGTTCTCTATAGGGGTAGACAGGGTGTGTGCACTCATGACGGAAAATCGCTTCGCCGGTCGCACTCGCGGCACCATCAGTACGACTTGCCGAATCGATTGCCATTGGGAGCCCGGCAGAGCGTGGCTGCGTCACCTCTGCACTTCCACCCATGCCACACTGCCTCCTGTACCCATGCCACCCTGCCTCCTCCACCCATGCCACACTGCCTCGCTTGAAGGATGACATGCCCTGCCACCGGTACTCGCACCCGTCGAGCTGCTCGTCGCGCGCGGCCGCGCGAAAATTTGTCATAAGCGCACACACCCGGGTAGACATGGTGGCTGCAATGAATGAAGGGGTTCCAAGAAGACGGTGTGTAGTTTGACCCGCTTGGAAAGTGGGCTTTAGCTCCCTAGCGTAGCCTCACTGTGACGTTCTTGGTCAAGTGGAAGTGTGGGGCTGACTCGGCTTGGCCGTTGCCCTACCTTCTCCAGTGATGGAGCCAGCGAACTTACCCACTGCGTTCTCTTTATCTACTGCACTACTAATTGGCACCTCTAATATTCACAAACCTGTCGAGTGATATCACAAGATAATGGAAGGGGGCATTCTGTAGAGTGTACGGTAATCGTGTAAAGACAAAGTACAGCGTTAAACAAATTTGACACGTCAGTGATGCATAAGTGTTAACTTTGCGTGAAATGCCCCTTCCTCATTACGATAGCACATGTCCAAGTTACCCATAGTACTGCTCTTACCTGTCCTTTCTTTTTTTAGGATTCATTTGTTATTATTCGCAATGGTCAACTGATATGTGGAGTGCTGGATAAATCTGTGCTCGGTACTGGCTCGAAAAAGAACATTTTCTATATCCTACTACGGGATTTCGGTGAAGATGCTGCAGTGGATGCACTGTTCAGTTTTTTTTTATTTTTTGGGTATTTTTGTTATCAGAGATTTAGGAGTGATTTTACGCGAAGTGTCCACAGTCGTTTACTCGCTAAGCATCATTTTTTATGCTAATCTTTTAACCTTTTCTTCACCGACTTGAATCAAAACTATCTTATTAGATGAGATTCTATGATCTAGGCAACTTTGGAATTTGTGGTCTACGCTCGAGGCGTTGATAAGGTTCTTTTATAACCCTCTCAACGCCAGAAGGTGAAAAAGGGAACCTTCTTAACGCCTTATTTTTTCCTTTTTGTGTTTCTTTTTTACTAAAAAGTTGCATCACGACGCGCGGTATGCAACGAAAGTGTGCCAGCTGGAGGTGTCATTTGTAGAAGCGATTACCCTGTCCTGCGCCTTGTGTTAGACATAGGATTCGGGATGATATTTAGCTTCTTTTCTTGTGTCGGTTTAAATTGTCAGTCTCCGATTCATCGGTTTGAGGTGGCGCCTCTCGCGAATGACATCTACTTTTCTTTCGAATCGTGGCTTTTCTGTTGGAGTAGGCGATGTTCAGCCTCAAGTACAACTACTTGTGGAGAAGTCAAAGCTCTTACGTGAAGGTATGATTTCATCTCTGCTTCTATTCCACGGTCTGTGACTGATTGTTTATTTTCAGGGTACAAGAAATGCCAAGAGTACATTGATCAGCTCAAGTTTCAGCAGCTCAAGGTGCAACCTGGCTGCACTTTAGAGGAAACCCTTGAAGCATCGATCCTGCGGGAACTTTCGTCGATTCGTGATAAGGCTGGAAAAGCAACTATAGAAAATCTATCGAAGTGAGGCTTCGGGTAAGGTGTCTTAAAAATTGGGGCTGCATAACATTTCTCTGCTATTAAGGCTCAACTCACTTTTAACTATGGCAATCAGCGGTTCCAAAGGCTCATATATCAACATATCACAGATGATTGCCTGTGTAGGACAGCAGGCCATTTGTGGTCATCGTCCGCCGGATGGATTTGATGTTAGCGATCTCATTTCTGTTTATATTTGTTTATTTCGTATTTTGGATACATTCAATCGTGTTGCTCTCAGAAGCGATCTCTGCCACATTTCGAAAAATCGCAAAGAAGTCCAAAAGCTAAAGGATTCGTGGAGAACAGCTTCTTTTCGGGTCTCACTCCTATTGAATTCTTCTTCCACTCAATGGCAGGTCGTGAAGGGCTTGTGGATACAGCGGTGAAAACTGCTGAGACAGGATACATGCAACGACGACTAGTGAAGTGTCTTGAGGTGAGACTTTTCAAATAAATTTGTGTAGGTCACATTTAAAACTGACTGAGGTTTTTTTCCCTAGGATTTGTGCGCAAGCTACGACGGTACTGTACGTTCTTCTTGTGGTGACATCATCGAATTTGCTTTTGGAGAGGATGGTTTGGGTTTGTTGGACTTGTTATTTACAGCTATTTTCGTAATTTCATAGTGAGCTGCCCGTATTTTCACAAATCGGAAAGCGGTGTCGCGGCTTGTGACGCGATGTGTGCGAGCCAGGGATGCCATATATAGTTTTGTGCTACGGTGATCGCGCTTGAAATAAGGAACAGGACACGTAATTGCATCGGGACTCCATCACATACGGCGCTCCTAACTCGCACGCATCGTGTCGCATGCTGCATGCCTTTGCAAATTCCCGTCCCTGGCTGAGGTCTTATAGTTTTTTAGCGAACTTCTGGATTTGTAGGAGTTACGGATGGGGTAACGTACATGGCCCTGAAGGGTTGGATCTCGTGAACGACTGTCTGTTAGCATATTCGATTCATTTCCGACCGTGGAAAATGTGGGATGTGATAGCCTACTATTATAATTTTATGCATTTTTTGTAGATCCTGTTCTGATGGAAACGAGTGATGGCTGCGTTGTAGATTTCCCTCGTCAGTTAGAACAGATTCGCAATTCCTTCCCATTCAGCGATGACAAGGAGCTGAATCGGAGCGATATGGAGGTTAGTAAGTGTTGTGCATTTTTAGCAGAGGTGGCGCAAGGGGTGGGTGCGAAACAGCGCGCGTGCTAGCGAAGCTCTATCACTTGGTTCGAGTAGTCGGCTTTTACGACGAGAAAATATAAAATATACTCAGTCCGACTCCTCGTCATATTGGTTGGTACCGAGTGGGGCGCTTTTGTAACGGTATGGTTGTAAAAAGAATTTTCAGTCCTTATACAAAGCAGTCGTAGATGTCGAACTCGGAGAATCTCATCTTGAATTTCAAAATCGTTTGAAGAATTTTGTTGACGAAGTCATCAGGAAATCCCTAGCAACCTACAAAATTCCAAGTCTCTGCCGTGATCATCGTAATGGGTTGGTGTTTTCGTGTAAGCACTATTTTATTCTCGTGCTGATTTTTGATTATCTTCTTATGCTTCTTGTGATATTTATTCTCTCTGCTGATGTATGCAGAGCTTTGGATTTTATTACCCAACGATTTGTCTTTCCATGCTGAAGGCTTTTATGTTTTCAATTTTGGTGGACGCACATGAGTGTTTCAGATCTCCGGTACATAGAAGAGGGAATATGTGTGCACAGTGTTACAGCCAGGAGAAATACAGGTAATTCGTAGCTTTTAGCTATTTCATTCTTTTCGTTATTGGGAATTCTATAAAAATTTCGCTTGGTATTCTTGCAATGTGAACTCAAGCCATAATATTGAAGTCTGAAAGTGTTATCTACTTTGATGAAAGGTCCACATGAAAATGAAAGCATCCTATGGTTTTTCGCGTTTAATAAGGCTGCCCTTCTACCTGTCGAACTTTCAGCCGGCTGCACATATGAAACAATCGTATCAGCATTGCCGTCATGACCCATTTCGCATCGCGACATGCAAGTACTTGTCGCACTTAAGCTCCAGATTTCTTGGCGTGATCCACATGGACGATCCACTGCCCAGCTAAATTCCACCTTCATTTTAAGAAAACCAGTGAAGTTCAGGAGATGACAGTTCTGGCTGCAATTTCTTGAACTTCACTGAGCTCTCTAAAATAAGTAATGTTTGCTTTGCATGACTGAATCCACGAACATTGCACACACTCCGCCCGCAGTAGGCTCTCTGTATCGGGCAGCTACGACCTGGTTTTGTTTTCAAGACAACCTTTATGGTAGGGTGTGTTTTTTGCGCGCGACACATGCGAGCTACGTATAAGCGCTGTGCGAAGTTAGGTCTCAAAGCGGTCACCGTGTTTTACGCTTTATTTTAGGTGTAGGTCGTGGTAGCCGTTTTAGGAACCATCTGTTCATGGGGCATTCTTAGCTCGCTCGGCGCCCACAGCCATGCAAGTTTTCAGCTCTAATGGCATACAATCCTTCTAGGTTTTGGCCGTGTAAATTGATCATGTTTTCAGGAAGGCGCAAATTCGAGCCCACTGTTTCTCTCGCTCTCAGTTCATAGGGTTTCTTGAAAAATGCTGCGAGAAGCAGAAGAAAGCTGTCATTGAACCAGGAACCGCTGTGGGCGCGATCGCGGCGACTAGTATAGGTGGGTTATCTAATCTGGTTACCGTACTCAAATCTTGGCTACATGTTTGCTATGTTCAGTTATTAGGTTCTCGAATAGTTTTGACAGTTCTATTCTCTATAGGTTTCCCGCAGTTTTCCACTTAAAGAGGTAATTTTAAGGTGAACCTTCAACCCAAATGACGCTAAAAACATTTCATTTTGCTGGAGTTGCTTCGATGAACATCTCACAAGGAGTGCCGCGTATCAAAGAGATAATCGATGCAGTAAAAGCGGTATGACTACTCATCGGTCATTTATTTAGACATCGCCAAAAGAACATGATTTTTTTTTCAGATTTCAACTCCGATTATCACCGCCAATCTTGTGAACAATCACGATGAGAAGCTGGCTAGACAGGTGAAGGCACGTATCGACGTCACCACTCTTGGTATGTTTCGAAGTATTTTATGCTTATTTATTATCTAGGGCTGTGGAAGTGCTTATAAACATGGCAGTCTTCTCTTTCTATATTTACCGTTTGTCTGTTTACATAAATGATCCTCAGTAGAAGCTTCTCCGGTTTGGTTGTTTAGCTTCCAACCAAAATTGGTAACAACTTTATATCCAGCCGATGCTTCGGCGTTGTCGTCGTCGCCTTCTTCACAGTCTTTAGGAGTGTCGACCGCAGAGATTACACTCAAAGACTCTGAAGAAGGCGACGACGCCGAAACGTCAGTTGGAAATGAAGTCGCTAACAATCTTGGCTGGAAGCAAAGCATCCTGACAGCTATAAATAATTGAGACATCATACCGAGATTCATCGAAAGTCGCTCAAGGACTTTTTTCCGGTTCGTTCAGCGTGACTCGGTACATGTGTGTTCACTGTTTTGTTTTTTTTGTATTTTGTCTCTTGTTTTATATTTTGAACGAGTGCTTCTTTTTTGCCTTTCATCCTGTTCATTTCCAGGAGAAATATGTGACTATATTGAGGAAATTCTGACGCCACACAGCGTATTTTTATTGTTGAAGCTGAGTGGGAAACGTATCAAATTACTCAATTTAGAAGTAACCACATTATCTGTAATGTAGCACCTTGGTTATGCATAATAACTCAGATAAGTGGCCATTCCAGGTAACCATGTCTAGCATTGTGCAAAGCATCGCTTGCTCAAAAAGCTACATCGCCTTCAGGGCATCACAGGTGAATAAGCACTTCGTGAGATCTTTTCCGCGTAAGTATCAGGGTAACTGATAGTATATATCACGTATTTTGACTGATATACTGATAGTATATATTTTGACTAGGATACCTGTTCAAAGTTGGAACTCGTCAAGTTAGATTCAAATGAAGGCATTAAAATGCAAACTTGATTTCCAGATAACTGTTGTCGGCAAGTCGATGATGATAGTTCGGCCACCGACCGATATGAAGTACAGTATATGTACAACAATGCAAATCATGAAGCAATCGCTACTGAAGGTCGTCGTTAAAGGTTATCATCCAGCTGGTTGTCAGCTTCCTTTTTGCAACTTAATTCATAGACAATTCGGTGTCCATCTTAACTGAACAAATTTATCTTTCGAGGAATTTGAAACGAACCAAAATCACCTATCGTCCCCACACCCGTGATCTATTGAAGTATTCTTGTGAGGAGATTTAGGTATTCCGAATGTGAAGCGCTGTATGGTACATAGGGACGAGCGATGTGGCGACAATCTCAGAATCATCGTGGAAGGCAGGGATTTTCGTGGTGTTCTGTCGCAAGTTGGAATCGATCCATGTCATACGAGCATTAACAGTCCAGTGGTGATGGCTGAGGTAATAAGCGGTGATACAACATTTATGTTGTCGTCGTAATTCCGATGCAGATCCGATTAGAAGCTTTTCTGTGGTCGGTATAAAGGAAGGGGGCGTGTTCGAAGACATAAAATGTAAAATTTATTGTTCCCCCATCTCATCACGATAGGTCGCGCCCTCTGCTCCTACTCGGATTCATAGCCTCGTTCGGGAATATATCTGGATCTGAACGAGTTGAAAAGCGCCAGGGTGTGAAATCCGATTTCGCACGTCTCATGAGTCACCAGCGTCTGTGATCAGTTTAAGTGGTATTCTCGCCCATTGCAAATCGAGGAGCAAGCAAGAGGATGTGACGTCATATCGATCACTTTATTCCAATAAGTAGAATAAGATTAATAAGTAGGGAATTTCAATTGATTACAGGTGCTCGGAATCGAGGCAGCTCGAAAATGCATCGTAAACGAAGTCCTCAGCTGCATGGAAGCTCATGGCATTGGTTTAGACAGAAGGCATGTGATGTTGTTAGCAGATGTGATGACGCACCGGTATGTTTCTTCTCGCTTTCATATTCTCACTTGTTTATTGTTTATTTTGTTTTTATCTCTTATTATTTCACCATTATATGAGATATCAATTGTTCTGTAGCGGTGAGGTACTTGGTATCACACGTAATGGTTTGGCGAAAATGAAAGAGTCAGTGCTGTTGCTGGCGTCATTTGAGAAGACCGTGGACCATTTGTTCGAGGCCGCATTCTATTCACAAAAAGATCCAGTCAGTCCGCTGTTTGTTTATTACTAAGATACATATGTGGCTATTGGCATATGGCAGCTAGATACAGTACTCTAGTAATTATCCACATGTGAATAATTTCTTTTGCAGATTCGTGGCGTGTCCGAGTGCATAATTCTCGGTGTTCCGATATCGATTGGTACCGGCATGTTTAAATTGCTTCAAGAAATGCCTAACCCGATAATTACTCCAAAGGAGCCTATATTTTTGAAAGAAGAATTCGGCCTTGAAGTTTAACTTCGAGGGATTTCAAGGGATCTAACGCTTACAAAGTAATCTGATCTTATTAATATTTGAATACATTATCACAGAAATATATGCAAAAATTTACTAACCCAAAAAAGCGTGCAGTCATTGGACTAGCCTGTGCACGGTTAAGATCTCGAGTTACATTGCAGATGTTTTTTTTGGATTTCCTGACGCTTTGTTTTATTTGTTCTGTTGATATAGTTGTTGTTGAGATAGTTTTGTTGAAATTCTTGTTTTTGCAATTTTTCTGTCAACTTTGGTGCAAAAAAAGTTATATTGGTGTAGAATGAATGTTGATTTCCACCGTGAATTCTGATTATTTCTCTACGGTAATTCACTCTGTTATCATGTTTCGGGGAAGCTTTTCTTATAATTTTTTTAGTATTTTCATCTTGTTACGTCCCTGTAAATTCGCTCGCTGCCGCGCTGCCTTGGAATTCATTTGTTGTTGCGATGAGGGCACATCGTCCTGATTATCCTCTATCTCTCAAGGTGAATGTGGCTTTTTTTCGCGTTGACGAAATTATCAGTAAAAAGATGAATGGAGCAAATGGCCGTTGCTCAACAACGTTCACTGTTTAGCAGGTGATGGTCTGAGAGTCACTGTAGCGTAATGTGTTTTGGAGTTACTGTAGCAGTTTGTTTGGGAATATTAGCAAAAGCGAGATACTCACAACAAGTATTCGTGGACACGGTGTGGGTTGATGTAGGTATGGGGGTTTTGTTCAGTACATTCATTTTTATGTTACTAATTTCCTCGGTGGCGAGTCATCTCTGCTACGTAGAAAGGATTGCATTACTTGTAATTACTGAAGCCATCTACGAGCCAAAGTTTTTTGTTTTTTATGTTTCCTGTTTATTTTTCACGAGCGGAGTCAATATCGCGTCCACGTGTGATGTGTCCCACTAAGCTTTGTTTCTTAAAGTTTTCGGATGAATTCATGAGCCGTAAAGATACTACCCGGGTGAACGCCCTTCTCAAAGTTGGACCAGTTTCATTAGCATCTTCGCTATTTGGTGTGTTTGTGTTCGTTCCATTTTTGGTAAGTATCGTTAGGCCACGTTCATACTTTGCGCTGGCAGGGCGTGGCTGCGTTCGTAAGCAGCGGGGCAGAGCAGCGCGGGGTTTGTGCAGAGACGACACTAGCAAGGAGACAGGGTGGCACAGGCGGAGACGCAAACTCACGCAGCCACGCCCTGCCGCTAGCACCGCAAAGTGTGAACGCGACCTTAGGATGGGACTTCTCGACGTAGCGTGCGAGCTCCTGCAAGAGGCGCCTTGTGTAATCGGGTCCAAAGGCGAGTTCAGTGTTCTACCCTTAAGGCGCAAAACAAGTTCATCGCGCAGGACCCAACTACATAAAGCACTGCTTGTTCCGCACGCATTGGGACGCACGCGCATGCCGCGGTGCGATATCCTGTTCTAACGATATACGCCCGGATTAGTGTCATCTCACGTTCTACATAAGTTGTTATTGTAGAAATTTTGAATCAAAAAAAAAACGAGCAAAGAAGTAAGAGCCGAGAATTTCCAATTAATCTACTGCCAATTCGCAAGTATCTTGAGGTATCTTGATATGCATAGAGATATCTGAAATTCCCAGTTTTGGCTAAGATAATACATAGAAATGTTGCATTATGATATTTTTTCTGTATTCTGTTTCAATATTCAACAAGAGTTACTGTAGTGCTCACTATTTATCACTACCTCAGTACAACTTAGTAATATGAAACATTACAACATGCAATTTGTGAATTTCATCCTACAATGCTTCGTTACAGTAAAATTTAATGAAATCGAATGTTATGTCCGAAATCTGCTCCAAGCCGACATGCAAAGACAGTTATATGCGTAAATTACGAATAGCTTCAGGAGAAAATTGATAATCAGGTTCTGGATTGAACCAGAGACAAGCGCGGAAATAACGGATGTGCTACAAAAGAGGTAGGCGATGTTGTAAAAAGTGGGGAAAATTTGGAAACTGTCTTCCAGCTGGAGCGAATAATCAACGTAGACATAATTGTAAATGTGAAGGCAGGTTTTTTTATACGGGATCCAGTGGCTCCGTTGTACAATTTACATAGTTACCATTCGATATTTTGATTGATCATACTGTAGCACCGCTTACTGTTGAATAGCCAGCTGTGGAAGTGGTGCCTCAACAGTGAGAACACCATCAGTTGAAAGTGTTGACGAAATCTGCTCAGGATTCGTTCCACGAGGAAGCAGAAACTCCTGAAATATATGATTCATTGAAAAAAGGCATAAGTAGTTTAAGGAATCACTGTCCAAATTTTGATATTATTTCACCCTCCGAAAATCCGCTATTCTGCAAGATCGCACTTGCCGCGACGCTTGGGATTGATGAAGTGGTCTGTCGCACTCCTCCGCTCTCTTAGATTAGTGTTTTATTTTCCGGCCTTCACCACCGTGATGCTATGTACCACTCACGTCGACTTAATGACAAACGCCTCGCGTTCTCATGCGTCGCGGCGTATGCGATTCTGCGCACAATATCGCAAAATTCTTGGTTTCTAATCTTCAGCAATACTGCAAGCAGACTGCAGTCTCTTCATTCATTCACGAAGTATAATGCTTGCTTCAGGCTTAGCATCACTTTTTTTTCGAACAATCCAGCGTGTAGTCCTGGACTTCACCATAACTTTTTCGTATTTCATTTCGGTCAAGCTAAACGTAATGCGATCGTTCCTTATTTCCTCATTACATTCCAGAACCACTTTCTTCAAATCTATTAGGTGATGACGTCAAGCTAGTATTCTCGAAGATGGAATACCGGCTAGCCGTTTTCTTTTCAAGTACGTTTTCCACTTTATTCGTCATATTTTTTATCATTGGTTTGGTCATTTATTCTCAGTATTTTGCGTCGTTTCCACCTACTTCCAGTACAGTAACTTACAGTTTCGAGCTGCTAAGAGAGCACCAATCCTTGATCTCTTATTTATTATCGATTATTGGATACGGGATCAATAGAGATACTGGAAGGAGTTATTTTGGTCGGTTGTGGACTATTAAAGTGAAGGCGCTAAGTACCGCAACAGCAAAGAAAGAGCTGTATGTATCAGCCGCCAACGCAAGAAGTAGGACCCTTCCACACTTTCCCTTTCGCCGCCTTTGCATCACTAGCTGCTGAGGGTATAATGCAGATGGCGAGGGGTCATGTCAGCTAGCCACGGACGATGATGCGCCCTCGCAAGAACTCGGCGCTACAGCTCGATGTGAAACGCGGTAAAAGACATGGAAGACGCGCTTTTCAACGCCACAGTTTCGCCACAGTTTGTATCTCCGTAACTGGCCTTTTCATTTACAAAAAACATTGTTCCCAGTTCTGCTTTTCTTTATTGTTCCTTACGGTGCCTTAAACACTGTTATTGGTAGGTGATGAAATGGGAGCTGTGACAAATTAATTCAGGCCAGGTACATTCCTATACAGAATTCCAATTACCGCATAACATGCAATAGTGCACAGAGAACAACACGCACTCTTGACCGGAAAAGGCTGAAAACCGTTGAAAAACAGCTATGCAATCGAATCCCCATTACTGCACAAGTCTTAGTGAGTACTTCGGTACATGTGGTGCCGAAGTATACATGGGGTGCCAAAAATAATTTTTCTCCTTCACTTTCAAGACTATATTAGTCGAACCTCAGCAGATTTTGACGAGGTATCTCCACTCTCATATTTAAGAACAGACCTCACCCTATCACTAAACTCCGTAAGGCTGCCTTCCTGCTTTGCGTGATCGACGCCGGCACCGCCGGTGCCGGCGTCGGTCACGCAAAGCATGAACGCGGCTCAACAGCTTCCTGCACGAGCAGGATCGGTAGGTTCTTACGGGTGAACCTGATGTGTCACCTCAACTCGGCAAAATCCGAGTTTTCGTCACCCTCCTTCACAACCTTGCTAAGGTCTGTTCACTCTGGGTACCTAAGGGGAATCATCGTGAGTGGTGACCTCAAACAAGCCGTTTTCTTAGGGTTCCTAACGCTCTTCGTTTCCAAGAACCAGAACCTGCCATTACCAGTGAAACCCCTACGGAGGCGGGTTTGAGGCATGAAAAATAACACTTGGGATCATAGCTGTCCAAGCAGCGAGAGCTCTGTGCCCTTTATGAACCAAAGGGTCAGTCCCTAGAGAGCTTTCCACGAGAGACCTGCCGCGGAAGCTGGCGCTGCTGTTTCAGGCGGACCTTAATGCCGCAGGTGCTCTTAGCCCGACAGGGGTGTGTGCACTTATGACGGAAAATCGCTTCGCGGCGCCATCACAACGACTTGCCGAATCGACTGCCCTTGGGAGCCCGGCAGAGCGTGGCTGCGTCACCTCTGCATTTCCACCCAAGCTACCCTGCCTTTTCCACCCATGCCACACTGCCTTGCTTGAAGGCTGCTATGCCCTGCCACTGGTACTCGCACCCGCCGAGCCGCGGGCGGCCACGCGATTTTCCGTAATGAGTGCACACACCCGCCCGACTGTTGACTGAAGACTTATAATTATCGGTGGCGGTGGAAGTAGTGAGCCACAGCTTGTTCCTGCTTATAGAGGAACATTTCAGGGATATTTTGCCCCAATACTTTCGTCTATTTCATTGCCCTCTGTCTTGTACTCTTGGCGGATGTGAGCTATGTGCAAAATTACCTTTTTTGGCACCACCTGCATAGGTCTAGTAAAATGCTTCGGTTTTTTTGCGGATTTATCGATGCACACGGTTTTTATGAAGCCGTTGCAATTTTTTTTTTCGTGGTGTGAAAGCCCTTCCGTGCAATATAACGCTTTGTAGATTCACCGATCGCATCATAATATTTGCTGCATCTCTCTAGTCGCTTGACCGGAATTTACATCACAATTGCTATAGAACAAATCGGCAACGGATGGGGCTGGGTGCGAGCCATCATGATAATTTTCCAATTTAATTGTTTAAGTCATCAAAACTAAGTGAATGTCATCTGTTACCTGATTATATTCTCTGAAAACGGTACGTTGTGGTGTTTTCTCTTCGTGCTTAGCATGAACAAGTAGACGGTTGTCGATGGTTTTGACAGTCACCTCTTCCGGCTTGTACTGAGCCACATCGAATCTGAGTCCCGATAGCATTTTTCGCATGTTTTCGAAGGAAAATCGATATAGCAATGCGATATTATGCGAAATATCGGATTAACCTCAGTCGTAAAGTTCTGCCGTCACTTTCGTCTCTAATAAGTGGACTTTTTACATTATCCATATAAGGATCGTACATACGTTGCGATAACAAATCTGTGTGACCTGGAAAAAATGGTGACTGAAAAGGAAAGTGCTTCAGCACTATCCAAAAACATGGAATATCAATTTGGAATTTCAAACGAACCGAACGAAGAAGGAGGAGGACCACCTAAATCGTCTTGACGGCGAAGTGATGAGGAATACGACGAGTCAGCAGCACGATTAGAGGTTGTGGATGTGGGAGGTGCTCCTGGTCTGTAGCCTAAAAAGGATGGCGGAATTACTACTGGAGCGGAATGGAACCCAATTCACTAATGCATCTATTTGTGCATAAATAATGCTATTTGTAGGATTCTCTTGCAGGCATTAAATCTCTGCAAAGGAGCAAATTCACATTTTCTCGAATTTAACATCATGATTAGTAGTTCAAGCATTGTTCAATTATCGTTATCTCAAAATTAGCGAGTTTGACAAAGAAGGAATCCCCCTGAGATCCCGCCTTCGGGGCGCTTATCACAAATATGATTTCCTTTCTTGACGTTGGAGCCAAATTGGCGCGTTTTGCCCTCAACTTCTGCACAGGTGTTACAATTTCTTTCACAAAATTCGTTCAAAACTCCCATGTAATGGGCAATTCAGCTTTCTAATCACGAATGTGACATTCATTTTATCACTGACGTCGTTTGGCTACGGTATATCTCTAATCTTCTTGTCTATTCCAAGCGTACTGGCGCTAAGCGACGTCGGCACTGGAAAAGAATGTCATATTCATAATAAAAACACTCAATTAACCTTATATAGGAAATTTAAACCAATTCTATGAAAAAAATTGTTGTGCCTGTTTGGAGCAAATCGTGCCTATATGGCTCCAACATCAAAAACGAATGCCTTCTTCGTAAGCAGTGGCCCGAATAACCATTGTGAGCATAGTTTCACAGCAAAATTCCTTTTTTTTTCGCATCATGGTCAGTGGGGTAGTAATAGGACTTGGGCATATAATAATTAGAGTGGATAATTATATCTATGAGTTGAAATTGAATGTCAGCGGTCCATCTGTTGAGGAGAGCAAAATGCGAAAGGCTTGCGACAGCAGGCGAACTCAGCTCTCAGCTGTTTTTATAGGAAGTGCTCCAAGCAGCATATCGATTTTCCCCACCTTGCACTACCCTGCAAAGGGGGAGCGAATTCAACGAAAGCGGCGCATTAAAGCCAATGTATACCTTCGAATTCGGATCGAAGACGTTTCATTTCATCTTCAACACGACGCATTTCTTGTTCGAAACGATCTCGCATGCTGCCAAATTCGTTATCGATGACCGAATAGTTGCTACGGTTCACGTCGATACGTCGTTCTGACATCGTCTACCTGAAAAAAAATTCGATGAATGAAGGGCAGTGAGGCCAATGCGATGGTACGGGAGTATGTGAGCGGTTTTAACAGAATTCAAAGTGAACCGGAAGAGTTCAAGTATGGAAATGCAGTGTTGCATATGAAATTGCAAGAAAAACTATGCGATAACTAAAGCAGGGATCACATCGTTTGCTATGCGTAATATTCACCTCAGTACCTTTTGAAATGCACATAAGCCTTGCCCTACTTCAGGTGTCATCAGGAGCTACTTCTGTGGTGACATGGTTATTTTGAGCGGGCAGTTGTGACCAGGGTACACCGGGAGTCGAGGATTTCTCGATAGGGGGGGGGGTCGTATTTGATAGGACGGAAGGATCCTCCTTGCAAAGGTCTACGATAAGAGCTAGAATCTCATTTTTCAATAAGCAGATAACAAGCGAAGCGATTTCGCAGCGAAATCATATGAAGAAAAGTGAAATAAATATATTTTTGCTTCAAACGAGAATACAACAAAATAACATCAGTAGAACACTTGCAACAATACAATCCGGCAGAAGTTACTGGTATTGTAGTGGTCAAAAAAATGTTGGGGGGAGATGTCGTATTTGGTACCCGTGGAAGGGGGTCGTACTGAAGCGGCTATTTTCCTCGACACCTGAAGGTGCCCTGGTTGTGACAGTCATGTTTTCAGTGGACAGGGTCAAGCATGTGTCGAGAAAGCTTCGGTATAGGGTTGTATTTGGATGATTGGGGAAGGAAATCGTATCTGGGTATCGGGCAGGCAGACAAACTGATTAACAGACAGACAACCGATTGTGTATAGCAGAATATTACATACATAGTATGTGTACCAGTTGGATTGACCGGCTTGACCGACGCTTCCGGCCCTTTTAAAATTTCATGACAGACAGACAGCTACACAGACAGACAAATGGACAAACAGACAAGGAAACCGGCAAGTAGACAAACAGACTGGCTAAGTCGACTACATTTCTGTTTTTGGAATTGATGCGGTGACTAGCACGTAATCCAGCTTATTTTGGAGATTTATTTTGGAGGTAAGAATACAGAATTATGAAGAAGTCCCTGTTCCACCTAGTCGCACTTTGTTGTTTGGTTTTTTAATTATGATAATTCTTTTTGATTTTTATGAGGCTCGCATATTCAGATTAACCACAATAAGCTGCTCAGTGCGTCCGAAATGTTCAATCCTATTTTGGACAATCACATTTTTATAATAGTTATGCTGCTTTTCGTCGTGAGTGAATTTACATATTTTCCTTCATTTCTTTACAGGTATAATTTGAGTAAGAAATATCAGCTTTATCCACTAAAAATGGACTCTGACGGAGCTGATTTATTCAGCGACTGCAATGCACATGGTGAGACAATGATTTGCACTTTTCAAATTATTCTAATATTCCAGTAGATGAGCAGACAATTAGACGTCTTGCTTATTCCTTGAAGTGTGTCCAATTTTGTAGCAAAACTGATGATACTGAGGTGGCTGAGGGCTAGGGGAAACTGTGAAGCTCTTGTGTAAAGACGGCCGCAGCAAAGACGGCAAGCACAGGGGTTTTTATAACGCCAGTGGTTTCCTGGTCAACAGCAATTCAGCCCTCCAACAACCACGCGATTATTATGTTCGTGGTCAGCTCTTCCGGAAAATGTGAGCTGCAACGGCACCGCAAGGAGTTCAAAAGTCGCGAACGCGACGTGTGCGGCATGCTCGCCGAGAATCGCGTATTCCGGCGCCAAATCGGCTCCTTCTGTATCACACCACATTGCAATATGTTCGATCATTGTTAAAGGGAGTGATAGGAATGATTGGGGCCGAATGTGAAGAGTACTGAATATAAAAGTGGAGGTGTTCAGTGGAATGAATCTGGAGAAAAAACTGAATGAAACGGTCAAAAACTCTAGAGGTAAGACCCTCTCTCCCATTAGTTCTCAAAGATTGGCTGGGCTGGGATAAAAATGCCGGCAACCGTTGAAGAAGCTTTCTCCAAAGCCCAGAGGCGCTCCTCTCACCTGGAATTTTGTCACATAAAGTCTTCCCAAACCCGTAGCTTTCATTTGGGTGACTTACATCAAGAGTTCTCATTAACCACATTACCCCTATCACTGCCTTCGATATCAAACAAATTTGTGAACTTTAAAGCTGCAAGGTGCATCTGTTTGAAGGGCTGCATCCTATCGATTAGCTATTTCGGAGATTGATGGAATAATAAAGTCTAATCTGGGGATGTTTTTTTCATGGGAATGGTACAAGTTTCGAGAGTTTCGCCTTCATGACGAGATGTGGGGAGTTTGGCGAATCCAGTATAGGTTGACTGTTTCCTAGGAAAGAACAGGTATTCCTACTACATAAAAATGTCTATCTGTCTATCCGTCTATCTATCAATGTCTATCTGTCTGTTGGCCTGTTGTACGAAACTCGGCATGACATGAAGAAGAACTTGAAGCGATCGGGACAAGTTTGGAATGAGAGGAGCAGGGGTCAAGAAGGAGCACAAATGGGCCGAGCAGCCACGTTCACAATGAGCGCGACGTCCCTGAAAATACGGTATTCAGGTCAAATTTTTGGTTAGATTTCGAAAAAAATCTGGAGGAAAGTTCCTGAAAGGTTAGTGATGAGCTCTTAAAAAAGATGAAGAAGACCTGCCCGCATTGGGAAAGGACCGTGCTGGAATGGGCGGGCTTACAAGTCAAGTTCATGGCGTGGCTCCAGGGCAACCTTGTGACCAGGGCAAAAGTCGGTTATGATGGCCAATGTACAAGCTGTGTTGAACCTACTTCAAGCAATCGTCCAAGGAAAATTAATTTCTGTGTTACCCTTATATTTATGTTGTATTTGCCTAATAAGGGTTGCATGCAAAGTTTCACGCGAAAAAGTGAGAATCCGGCTACGATACAGCACCAGAAAGTCCTGACTGGTAGGGCGGAGCCTCGTCTCGTAGTCCAGCGCGGTCGGGAACGGAGAGTGGGACTGTTTACGTAACTTTCTGTTCCTACAATGCGTCTCCGACCGCGGTGGACGACGAGGTGGGCATTGCTCGGAGCTCCCGCCCACCTGTCCAAGACTGCGGTGCTCTCTCTTAGCCGGATTTATACTTCTTGCGTGAAACTTTGCATGCGGCCCACATCAGGCAAATACGATATAAATATATGGGTAGCATGAAAACTCTTCTCTCCAAGACAACTTCTTTGAAGTATGCGGAATTGGAACCATATAACGCTGAAGGCCAAAGTTTTCCTTATCAAGTTCCAATGATTCTCTATGAAAATGGGGCCTATCCTGTAGTTAATCTTATTTTTTCCACGAGAAAATGAGGTTAGGCCATGTTTCTTGAGAAATGACAGCTGATGAAAGAGGAAGGATAACCGTTCCGGGAAAATGTCCGCAGCGTAGTGGATGTGCACAGGCAACGTTGAACGATATGAATCACGACAACTAGTCAATCGCCATAGCGATGATGCACAAAAAGTACGAAAACTGCATCACGCCTCACGAACGGCACTGCGTCAGAACCAGCAGTACTTATGAAGTACTTTTGTGGCCAAGTACGCGTTGCCATTCAGTGGAGTGTTAGAAGAGAACGAGTGGAGCACAAAGTGATGTTCAAAAAGAACATCTCATTAGAAAGCATAAAATAGCAACTGGTCAATGAATAAATAAAGAATAGCTCCACCTCAGTACAAATAGACGCTGCGTTTTCTGCCGACGCGGTGAACCGAGAGGTCCTCTCAGATTGGGTGGTCCAGCTGGTGGCTCAGAATGTTGAAGAGCCAGAGAAGTTCCAGCTATTCTCTTAGAGCATCCTAGCAGTACGAGCATTCACAAGGCATAAGTTTGAGAAGCACGGTAGCGCTGAATTTGAAATAGAGTGCACATCATAACCGGGAGGCTCGTATTCTCTTTATCACTTGTAAAACATCGGTGGCACTCGAGACTTTTTATCAGAGAATGTTAAAAATGCCAGTGATGCCTTCGGACAGCCGAGAAAAAAGTCGTTCAATGACAAAAGACCTGCCGGGCTGTGGAATTCTCGAAATCGCTAAACACTTAAATTAACTGTTAAAGAATTATTAATCAGGAGACAACATAGCACGCACTTTTGAGGTGTGTGCCATTACGACAGAAAACTCGTGTAGCGACGTGCGACGCGATGCTTGCGAACTAGCGTCGCTGTATTTATTATAGTTACGTCCTGAGCGACAATCGTGTCTCAAAGGATTTGTCCACGAAAAAATTGGTTTCTTTGTTACCCTTATATTTATGTTGTACTTGCCTAATAAGGGCCGCATGCAAAGTTCCACGCGAAAAAGTGAGAATTCGGCTGAGATAGAGCTCCCCAGATTTTTGGCCGGGTGGGAGGGGCCTCCGAGTAAAAGCCCCGTCCCGTTGTCCGCCGCGGTTGGGAAGGGAGAGTTGGGCTTACGTAATTTCCTGTTCCTACAAGCGTCTCCGACCGCGGCGGACAACGGGGTGGGCACTTGCTCGGAGACCACGCCCACCCGACTAAGACTTCGTGGTGCTGTATTTTAGCCGCATTCACATTTTTTTGTGTGCAACTTTGCATGCAGCCCAAATTAGGCAAATACAACATGAATGTATGGGTAACATAAAAACTCTTTTTTCCGTGGACAATTCCTCTAAGCTCGACTAAGGGATAGGATATGGTAATCCATTACTCAACTACTACATACGGTAATCCTAGATCATGCACGTTGCGTCCTCCAGCGCGACACGAATTTTCTGTCCCACCATCACACTCCGATATAATTGAGGCTAGATGTGATAACCGATTTTCCACCTCAAGTGGTTGGATTCCAGGCGGGTCAGTCTAATGGGTTCCTCCCTCGGGTTCTTGTC
The DNA here is from genome assembly GCA_963978905.1 of Trichostrongylus colubriformis. NCBI lineage: Eukaryota > Metazoa > Nematoda > Chromadorea > Rhabditida > Trichostrongylidae > Trichostrongylus > Trichostrongylus colubriformis. The sequence continues at coordinate 4,780,779 of OZ022259.1, forward strand.
GTTATTGCAGTAACACATGAGCGCTGCTTGGCGCTAGCGTATGAAGGCTTAAACCTTGAACAACATGTGAATCTCCGAACAATGATTGAGGGTGTTTTTGATAAATACTCTGCCTATCAATCTTGAATGAAAGAAGATAACAAGAAGCATATGTAATAATCTATATTTATGTGATTCACTTGAAAAATGCCAACAAATCATGCTACGCATGAAGTAGGAGAAGCAGGTGTACTCGCTCTAATGCTCTCACAAGTGTAACAAAGGTGATTACACCGAGGTGCACATAAACGAGGAACAGAATGTTTTCAACGGCCAGTTTTGAAGTTGTATTGAAAGGGGAAAGACAGCGGCTGGCAGTACCAGCTACCCCCCTGGACAGTTCATTCAATGAGCTTCCGATCAGTGATGTTTTTTCTCTTTTCGAAATTGATAAGCAGCTGGTTATCTGAGTGTTTGAGCACGTGAACTAGGGATTGGAATACTAAGTAACCCGAAGGTCGTTGAAAGGGCCGACTGGGCATTTATCCATTGAAAAACTGTGAATGAACTGATTATATGCTACTGCATACGAAAGCAAAAGCATGAGCAAAAAGAAACTTTTCTTCTGAAGTGACACTTGGTGCCAGAAGAAAATCACAGGAGTAACATGATAAGCTGAGACAGAGCGAGAAGGAGTAAGCAGTAGTTCTAACAATGAAATTTGACGTTTTCCCGTTGGCCGTGTGTCTGTACCGCGGCGGCGGCATGCAAACGAATCATCAGTAAGTGCAAATAGTGCGGACTAACGTCGAATTCCAACAATCGACTGATCGATGCGCTCCGCGTTGACGGACACAACTACCATCGCGGCCCTTTCTCGCACTACTAGGTATTGATTGATCACATGAAACAATATCTAGAAGTTTAAATCTGTCAATAGAATGGGTAGATCTGTTCGAAAGCGATGTGGCAGTTTGCCTTGTGCAGTTTAGGTGGAGGTCCTACCGTAATATGTACGGTTGGGACAACACGGCACGCAGTAGAGGCATTGAATGCCGTCCCAAAAGTACGGAATCTGATTTGCATCAGAAACGGGAACAGAATATGATCATGCTGAACAGCGAATTTTTTGAAGCGACGTGATACGATGAAAGGTTTCGAAGAGATAAGCCAGCACGTCGAGCAGGCACGATTGCGTGGGAAGGGAGGAGACAAGTGAAGCACGCAACTGTTGCTTGCACACTGAAACGAGAGTAAACATCCTGAAATAAAGCAACGAAAAGTGTTTTTAATGTGGAACTGCACTAATAAGTATTAATATTAGAGCCGAGGGAGTCATCTTGTTAAATGGTTGAAATTCCAAGAATCCAGATGATGTCATCTATTTTCATTGAAAATGAATCAGGTGATGTCATTCATTTATGAATGTGCCTTAGCCATTAAAAAATCGAAAGCGAGTTTCGTTACAAAACTATTCGCTAGATTAGCTGAGAATAGTTGACCCAGGGTGAGTCACCCTTGACAGGCCGTACAGAAAGACTCTTAAGACAATTGGAATACTAGAACCTGGCCGGTTTGGGATTTTTTTTCAGGCATTTGGGGTGAATGTAGTGGCGCAGCTGTGCGCAACCTACCCCCTATCCCCGTCCCTCCCAATAGCTTTGTTGCATCTCGCTCTCAATTTTTTTGTGTTCCAATTCATCTTCTTCGTCATCATCGAGGTCAAAAAATATATGCATATACGCTTTAAATAGAACTTTTTCTGCTCTGTAAAACGGTTTTGTTTCCTGTCGAGGCCTAAAAGAATCTCCAGATTTGCATTTGGTAAGACTATTCTCCTTTAGAAAAATTGTTTCCTGAATTCTTTCACAGGTTAATATTACTAAGGCTTCGAAGTGGAGAAATCAGCAAAAATCTGTACTTTTGGCATCTGCTCGTTTCCTGTAAAGATCGGAATTTCCCTAAACAACTCCATCGGACTAAAAATCCTCCAATAAGAAATGGTACGAAATTGATCACCCGAGTATTATTAACCTCGTGTGATTCGATCTGGTTCGGAGCAGGTCAGCTTTTTCGGAGAGCAATGTGCCAAAAGTGCAGATTTTTGCCTGATAAGTGCTGCACTTTCATGTCTCAAAATAACAAACATTTATATGATCAAAGCTAAAAAGCACAGTTTTGTAGAGCAGAAAAGCTCTTTCCAAAACATGTATACATGTTTTTTTTGACTTCCCTGGTAGAAGAAGGAGTTGCCGAAAGTGCCATTTTTGCGTTCTAATCACTCAAGTTCTAAGCTTATAGATATCAATCTATTAAAGGATTCAGAAACCGAAAGGTACTGCACCGTAGAGCGGAAGAAACTCTCCTATCGAATGCATATACGAAATTTGTCGAAAGATCCAAAGAATATTGTGAAATACAGGGAATAAAAAATAGCACGAACGTATCGCACAATCTAATGCTTCGAAATGGATGACCTCCTTCGTTTTTCAAGGATTTTTATTATTTGATAAGGTACCTTTTGCCCCCATTACTCATTTTTTATCATGCATTTTTGCATTTAAAACTTTGCATGGTGGATGCTTCACGCTGAAAATAACTACATACTGTGGGAAGTGAAGGTCTTAGCTCACGAACTGATCACCGGATCAGCGATGAGTCATCTTGCATTTTGCCACTGGACGTGAAATATGACTCTATAAACCCATGCGAGGGCCAGATTACCTTGAAAAACTGCTATAACAGCAATTTCATGCAGTGGAAGTCATGAGTCAAGATCCATGTGGATGATGACTAATGTCCCATGGAGATCATCCAGGAACGAAGCAAGGGGATGAAAATCTGGTTCTGCCCTTGCGAAACCGAGGAGGCTTTTTTATATCGCGTTGATTCACTCCCTCCGGTGCAAGTTCTTTTCAGACTTGGGTCAAATTTACATTCACTCGCTTACAGCACCGTCTAACGCACAAAAAACATCAGAATTAATAAAAACACGTTGAACAGTGAAAAAATGAACAAAATTTTGTGAATGAAAATGGTGCACGAAGCAAAAACAAACAGGGTTTCTTTCCTACCTAACGCCTTTGGGTAGTTGGAAGGAACGTTGATAGGTACTTCAGAACTAGCGCCACATTGGTGGGGTCTTTTAAAGGTACGAAGAGATACGATTTATTCCTAGTTGCAGGACGGTGCGAAGATATGTTTGTGGAAGATATGGATTTTGATGTTTACCTACTTCACTCCTTCCTTCAAAACCTGGGAGGAAGGAACTCTGGGTTGGTGAGAAAATCCTTCGAGCGAGAAAAGGGTTCATTACTTGAAAAATGTCGTTTGATCAATAAAAATCGTTTCTTCCATCATAATGAGTATCAAACCCTCATTATAATAGTGGTACTTACGTGCTTCTAACTCAATTTTTACTGTGGTTTTCGATGCTTTCCTGAGTGCCTTTTTCAGAGGAAAATAGCGTCGAAACGTGATACCACGCAGTAAACCAGAGGTATGGGCATCTCGCCTCTGGTGATAATTTCCTGTAACCCATCTCTCATCTTGTTGTTCCGATGGTTTAGCCGGCCTTTACCATATGATCGATTGATGGGAATTCCTGATTTATAAATTCGTCGACGTTGTGCATTTGCATCACGAAACGTTGAGGGTTATGCGTAACGAAGGTCGTCGGTCGCCCCGACTGGCTGTCGGCTGGCGGTGACCAGCCGTCGCGTAACGCCCTTCTCGGACCGCACACCCCCGCTGTCACACCGTCTGAACGCGAACGACTGAACCGCTCATCCGAATATCGATTTTGTTCCTTCCTACTTTTGTATCGCTATCGATCCTTGTTGATGTTTTAACCCTTCATTGTTCTGGTTTCTGTGGTCGCTCCACGGTTTTACTATCACTCTGAGAGCTCGCTCTAGTGAAACGATGAGGAAAAAGATTGAGTCAATTAAAGTCGGGGGGGGGACGCAAAATTTTCACCCATGTCAAAGCTTCTTTCCTCCCCAGAAGAAGATGAGACCTATGCTTTGACAAATGCTTTTTCGTGTGGGACGAGGGGATATCAATTTTATCCTAAGCCTAGGGAGGGGAAGGAGCTTAGACGTCGACGCAAAGTTGCGTCTCTCCCCCATCCCCGACTTTATTTGACCCAAAAGATCGATCGCTTGGCGTAAAGTTTCAGTCGAACAGTTGTACTCGGTGCAATTTTTCCATCTGCTCAACTGCTTCCGATAAATGAGTGCTTTTTATACGGCTTCTTTCTTGATTCTCTTAGGTCCAATGAACAGTTGCTGAAGCGTAGTGCCTACAGCGGTCGATTTACATCATTCGACGATCCAGGACTTCCTCACCATGCCTTGAAAGGGGATCAATCAGCGATCATGATGACGCATAAAGGTGGGGAAGGGGTTGGGGATCCCTACATCAATCAGTGAGAAGTTCACTGAACCAGTCTCATAGCTAAAATGCGGTAAGAGGGATAAATCGTTTGAATCGGGTGCGTATTCGTCTGAGTCTTCTCTTTGAAGCACTTAGTTGATATGTGACCTCTCCAAAACTCTGACAGAAAGTAAGTGGGAGTTTTATTTATCTATTTATCTACTGGAGTAGTAAACAGCGTTCACGTGAGAGGGCAAAAAAGCCGAAATTTTGGGAATGGAGCAAGTTTTGCCGCATTTCTCCGGTGATAAAAACCCAGATCAAACCACCCCTCCCCCTTCCTCCCAGGACGAAGCGAGCCTTCGATTCCTCGAGGGTGGGCTAAATGGCACCAGACTTTGGTTTTGAGGGTGGGGGTTGGAATGTAAATGATGTTCGCAAGTACGCTTCGCTGATCTATCTTCCCAAATGAAGTCTGGTGTCAATTAATCCAACCTAGAGAATTGGAAGCTCGTATCGCCTCGGTGGGGTTTGACCCGGAATTTTATTCGTGACCTAATGCGGCGAAATTTCCCTAGTCTCTTTTTCGCCCAGTTGTTTTTGGAAGAAGTCAACATTGCCCAAGATTTAAAAAAAAGGAGAAAAACCTCGTTGCCTGTAGAAGGGGTCAACGCTATGTCCACTGTTTGCACCAGCGATAAGTCCCTTGGCATCCGAAGATGCAGCAAAAAAAAATTAAAAAATTTCTTTTGTGGCCAAGGAACGCAGCTGCTTTCCTGTTGCCATTGTTTCCGATCGTTTCCATTTACAAGGGATGAGAGGTCGGAGAAAGTGTGACGGACACACGGTTTTGTCTCAAGATGGGCTGCGTCTTCGTCCTTCGTCTGCCTTTCATCTCTTCGTCCATCATCAGATAGTAGCACCAAGTGGAAAGCACCTATTTCGTATCAGCCTCATTAATTTTTATTATCTGGAGAGTCAGAGAGGTGTCTGTCTCTCATCACCTGTACTTTGTACTTTTACCCTTGTTGTCCGGAGTGTTCTCAACAGCAAACAGGATTGATCTGAACCTTCTTTGATGCACAGTCACATAACCCTCGGAAATTCGGTAGGCGTGTGAATTGCACGTTTGTGGTTCGCCGGTTGAATGCAAAGCAGTGACCCCAGCTGGTTCTGTGGATAGCGTGAATAGCCGCTGCGCATATTGCTGTCAACAAATATACACGGCTTGGCCGTCCGTATTGTTTGATAATGCAGTTGCCAACCAGGACTCAGCCGTCTATCGCTTTGGGTCTGCTGGCTGTTCTTAGATTCACGTGAGTGAATAAAAAAACTCATTTTTACAAAAAATGTCTTTAAGCGTACAGCGTACAGCGTACACGTACAGCATTGAAAGAACCGTCCACGAAAATGCAAATTCTCCTGTTACCAACGTATTTATGTTATACTGGTTACTAGGGGTCGCATTCAAAGTTTCTCGCGCATACATATATAAGGAATTCAATTGAGACAGAGATCTCCAAAGTGACGGACGACGGGGTGGAGCATTCGAGTGGAACTGGACGCTAAAGAGCTGAAGAGCAAAGAAGCGAAACGCACTTGAACAGGAACGCAGAGTGAGAAGCAAACCAACATTGGGCGTGAAAATTCGAACGCCACCCTGGTCTCTGACGGCGTTCAAATGTAACAGGCAAATGTGACGGGAATTTAGGCGAGTTGTTCTCCTTCAAGTTTTTCTATTTCTGCTTTGGAATAGAAGAAATCTTTCGGTTAATTTCGATTTTTGTTCATGTACTGTATGATGTAGCGTGATTTTAAGTGGAATTAGAATCTCAAGTTTCCGTAGATCCCATCAGGACATCGATTGCGCCAGGCGAGGCGAGTAACCCAAAACAGCTCAGTGCATGATGAAGGCACACGTCGCGAAAATCATGTTGGTCCACTTAATTTCTTGCGCGCAGTTCCTTGTGAGTATCCAGGCTGCACCTCCACGGTACGCTATCACCCCTCTACCCATGCTAGGCAAGCGCACTTGAGCTCCTTAGCAGCTAGCTGAGCTCAGAAGGTGCTAGCATGGCATCGAGTGAGTGTGGCTCCGAGATGGTGCACCAAGGCAGCGCAAAAGGGTGCACCTTGGATAGTTACCCAAAGGCCTACTGCATCAGGAATTTGTCTGATCTAATTGTCGTGAAGTGTGCGTTCGAAGGAATTTTTCACGAACATTACTCGATTCTGGTTCCTCATGAAATCACACTGCTAGATGAGGTAGATGAAAAGAAACACGAGAAGAACATAAAAATTCCCTTTGTTCCGCAGTAGAAATCGAGAAAGTGAATGAAGAGCAATCGATCTGAATTCCCGCCACAACTTTCGAACACCTGTCTGCAGCCAGAGTGCAGCTCAAATTTTCGCGCCCGACCTTGATCAGTTTCTTAATCTGCGTCTCTGACCACGTGACTGTCGACTCTTTGGTTTGCGGTTCTCCAGCCTCCAAACCCACTCGGACGCCCCACCCCGTTCTCCGTCACTTTGGGGAGCTCTATCTTGATTGGATCCTTATATATGCGTGTGAAACTTTGCATACGGCCTTTAGTAAGCAAATATTACATAAATGGTTGGGTAACAGAAAAACTTGAAGTTCCGTTGACGTTTCCTTTCCCTCAAAGATGTAAAGGCACATTTGCAGTGTAAGAGATTGTCAAATGTATCAAATGTACTTTGAATATCAGCACCCAATGTATTCGTTCTCGTTTCCCATTGGCACAGACTGTGCATGTTACACTGAGTTTAACGGTGGGCAATCTGTCACCAAACATCCAAGACTGCTAGCTGCTAGCAGTTTTTGTAGAATTCTGAGTCTGCTAGACTTAGCGAGCGGGCAACAGCTGTGTGCTGCTTCCCCTGATATCTTCATCAGTTCTCCTTGGAAATTGTGCCAGCAGTGATGGTTTATCTCTTCAGAATCTCTCATCGGTCGCTTTCCTGTGTCTTTTTGTTCATGTATCTGCATCGAACTCTGCGAGAATTTTGCAAAATATGAAGGGGATCTGAGGATATAGGCCGGGAGGGGGGGGGGGAGCAGAAGATGTTCACACCTGGAGCTCGTTCCCGCTGTGTAAGAAGTCTTCTGCTTTATGCTTTACGTCTGATGTTTTCTTATGGCAATTGAATTTAAGTTCCGACGATGATGACAGCATCGTCCAGGGGTTGCACCGGCGAGTGGGAAGAAACGCTCCGGCGATCGTATCTGTCATTGTGGTGCGCATCGATCAGTCGAATATTCGATTTCGTCGTAGGTCCGCGTTGGCCGCTTTTAGTGATGATTTGCGATTGAATGCGGTCCAGACACGTCTCTATAGTGTGGCCGACACTGGGGTGATGGTCGGGACACATGCTCAGCAGGTCCGCCAGGTCACGCCCTGACCATACGCATCCCTTCAACGGGTTCTCTGTAGCATATCGCTGGAAAAATTTTGAAAAGCAAGTAGATCATTGTACGGAAATAGTGCCGGTGTGATATTTAACTTCAGCAAATTGGATCTTCTTGGAAGTATGGGAGGCTTTATTTTAATTTTCACCAATTTGAAATTCACCTTTTTAGAGTAATATGTTACGGTGTTCCCCAAGCATGTAGATGGCCGAATAGACTTGTACGGAGGATAATATTTACTTAAAAATTGTCCCAATAACCAGAGCCAATGGGCACAGGCTGCCACAGAGTCGGTCAAAATTCTTGGGTCCCAACCTACCGCCCCGCCACAGGGGGAACTGAAAGTTTTAGTGCTCGTTCAGGAGACCCATTTCTTGAGCTGCAAGGTTAACTAAATTACCAGCAGGGAATATGTAGTTCTCGACATAGGTGATTCTTTGGCGTGAGCTCTGCATCCAATTTCCGCTCAGAATATTATTGGATATCTGAGTGCTTGTTCCGTTTCATGAATATCGCGATTGGTTGAAATCCGAACCCGTACTTCCACCCACCCAAATAGCCTTTCATACATTTTATCGATTTTGGAAAAATAGACGACTTCACGGATCAGGGAATGATTCGATTTGAGAATTACTGGTAGATGGTAGTACCAGTCACCACGCTACATACTTTTGTCGTCTCGAAAGATGACATTCCAACTGGCTGTGGTGAATGTTCTGTATCTTTTTTTGCTGTAGTTACAGTAATCACCTACGTTCACTTGAAATGATACAAAAGTAACTGTAAACAATATTATAACGGTAATATTAATGTGTAATATACATATTTGGTCTTCTAAATCTATATACTGAATTATTTGCAGCTCCGTACAACAACAAAACCTTCTGAGGCCTTATTGTTCTTGTCCGACATTGTCTTTGTAGCCTCTGATCATTTCTTCGTTTGTTTTTCTTTGAAAGACCTTACTCATCAAAAGATTTCTGCTTTATTGGAATAGTCCACGAGAAAATGAGTATCTTTATTACCCATATATTTTCGTTATATTCGCCTAGTAAGGGACGCATACAAAGTTTCACGCGGAAATTTGAGAATTCGGCTGAAATACAGCTCCGAATTCTCGGCCTGGTGGGCGGGGCCTCCGAGTTAAGGCCCTGTCTCGTCGTCCGCCGCAGTTGAGAATGGAGATTGGGACTGTATACGTAACTCTGTCCTTACAATACGTCTCCGAACGCGACGGACGAGGGGGTGGGCACTTGCTCGGGAGCCCCGCCCACCCGGCCGAGACTTTGCGGTGCTGTATCTTAGCCGGATTCACATTTTTCCGCGTAGAACTTTGCATGCGGCCCACATTATGCAAATGCAACATTGTAAATATATGGGTAACAGCAAAGCTCATTTTTCCGTGGACGATTCCTTCAAGTGCTCTGTTTCCGATGCCTTGATTCGAGAAAGCTACCGAGGTGCATGGCATACAGTGTCAGACATCGTTTGAGGATTCCTGAAGAGGGGAGTTGCATTTTGAGTCGGAAAAGGGAGGAGGGTGGTACTGCAGGGAGGGAAATTCTAGAGAAATCCTAAATAGGTCGTTGATCGATAATTAAAATTTGTACTAGATAGTAGTGCAAATCTGGTATCTGACCTTTCTTCAGAGATCACTGTTCAGTATACCAATTCCATATTTCTGTGGTAGCGGTCATGTAAAGGGGAAGAGGGTCGTATTTTTGAAATATTTTTTTCAATGTCATGCTTGAGGTAGTGCCTGTATGATCTGATTTTCTCAAAGCAACTGTGTTCATAAAAAAAACCTCGTAATTTTTGTACGTACTCAGACGAGCCCCGCCCCACATATAATAATTGGGCTCCGAATTGCTGTTGATTGGGTTACCGCCTGTTGTTCTCCCGGTTCTCTTTGTGGCGCGCTTGCTCTTTGTGCTCTCAGAACTCAGTTGCTCATCGTCGTAGTGTAGGAAAGTGGTTTGAACGAGAAAGGGCGATATTCAGTGGAAGCGCCTTCCAGTACGCATTTTGTTTGCTGGCGAGGTTGTTTGTGATACCAGAGGTGGTAGCGAGATTTCGTGCTCAGATTTGATCTTCATGACTGAATTACGCTGTCTAAGCCTGAGATTCCTCGACGGGAGTTTGACGCTGTACTCGTCGTCTACTAAAAATGTGATAATCATACACAGCTGCTCAGCTCACCACAAAATGACCGTTCCACCGCAGTACTGGCTGAGAGAGCTGCTTATCATTAAAACGGGGACAAAGGAAAAAATTGATGCACCTGAAGAGAAATAGGTCTAATGTTCCTATTAACCCATTAGCGACCAGGTGTTGTGAAGCCAGGGTCCACCTGAAAGTATAGCCCTACACTCTCTGACCTCCGCAATTACGACACCTCCCCGTTGCATCGAATACGACCCCTATCATTGAGGTTTCCTCAATCCCCGGTGTACCCTGTGCTGAGCTGTCATTTTTCGTTTATTTATTTATTTAATGAATGGTGCTCAGAACAGGCATGTGTTAGTAACGTAGAACAGGCTTGAGTTAACAACACAAAAGCCTACACAATAGCTAAAAAAGTGGAACCACGAAGTATAACCAAAAACCAATCAGAGCGAGGTTTCCTCCTGTATTTTCTGTGCATATGATCCCAGGTTATTGACACGGCTTGTACGAAATCAAAACTTGAAAGTTTCGAAAAATTTGAGAGTAAGCTATAGTTCAAGTATTTTTTGCTGCAGCTCGCCGACAAGCCGCGCGGTGGCAGATGGTTTAAAGGGTGCTGAGGTGAATATTATGTAAAGAAGTGATGGATTCATGCTTTGATATTAACCGGTTTTTCTTACAATTCGCTATGCAATATGTCATTTCCATTTTAGAACTTCTACTTCGCTCTGTGTGCTCTTAAAACCGCTGACACAAGAACGAAAATTCAGGTCGGTCACTCGTCTCCCACAGTAACCCTGACGTCAATTGAAGTGTTTTTTCGCCTAAGCCCAGGGAGGGAAGGAGCTTCGACATCGGTGAAAAGTTGCGTCTCCTCACATAAGAACGAAAAGTCACAGACAGAAACATTTTAATTAACGTCAGGGTTACTGTGGGAGACCACCAGTACCCGACCAGAATTTCGTTAAATTACCGCTGACTTGGTTCCGAGTCGCCATATTTTCAACGATTTCTTCATTTATTTAATTTTAAGGTAGACGATGTCAGAACGACGTATCGATGTGAACCGTAGCAATTATTCGGTGATCGATAACGAATTCGGAAGCATGCGGGATCGCTTTGAACAGGAAATGCGTCGTGTTGAGGATGAAATGAAACGACTTCGTTCTGAATTTGAAGGTATGCATTTTTAACAGACTTCGGCGACATCCTCCGTGAGGAGTAGTCCTCGATGAGGGTCGTATTTTGATTAAGGGAAGGGGATCGTACTTGTCGCGTTATATCTCCGAAAGTTCACACATCCATTCTCTCGTCATAGAGCATGCTGATTTGTGGCACTCTTAGTGGGGGAGGGGGAGGAAGGGGGGGGGGTGTTATTGCAGCAAGTTATGGGAGGGTGTTGCACGACACGACGATGTTTGGCCTTGGTGTGCTTCCGTTCGTGGTTAAATCATCAGCCCATAATGGGGGCGGGTGGTAAATCGATAAGCTGGAGCAGTCTTGCATAAAAACAGCTAAAGGCAAGGCTGCTGCACGGCTACAACTCGGTGTTCCATACTCGGTAGTAGATTTTATCCTTTTATTATTTTATTTTATTTGTTATATGGTCCTATTAATTGAAATTTTATTGGGGATTGCCAAATATATCTGTTTTTATTTGTATTATGAAAGCACCTATCGAAATGTCAATTTCCAAAATTTTTTTCTCTACTAAAATTGGGTTCTGACATTTTTAGGGGCACCTGGAAGTTTCTATGTTATTATCATTGGAGTTATTCGGTACTATGTGTAGACCGCTGTCTTATAAATCACTGATTGTGTACTTTCACTCAGCTTTAGGATGACTCTGAAAAAGGGTTGTTTACTTTTGTTTACTTCTTTGCAAGAGTTCTAATATGTAGTAGGGAATCCAGTCAGTGGAACCACTATGCATATGGGTGAATGGCATTCAGGGTACACTGTAAATCGAGGATTCCTTGATAAGGGGGTCGTATTTGACCAGACGTCTCTGCAGAGGTCGATAAGCGCTAGAATCCAAACTTTCAATTAGTAGATGAAAGCGAAAAATGTTTCGCAGCGAACTCGTATGAGGAAAGGTGACATAAATACCTTTTTCTTGGGTCATACCTAGCTTCAGACCACATTGCAAATATACTATCCGGCAACACTTATGGTATTGTAAAGGTCAACAAAAGAGGAGGGGGTTGTATTTGATACCAGTAGAGGGGGGGGGGAGGAGGAGCTTGTACTGGAGCTGCTATTTTCCTCGACACCTGGGAGTGCCGTGATGGCATTGGTTGGCTCTTACTATGCCTTGGTTGTTCTGATCGATTTCATCCAGCTTCGGTTTCAGGTTATAGACCATCTCAATCTGCATCGTCTATATCTAATCGCCCTGGCTACGACTCGTACTCCACTCCACTTCGCCGTCAAGACGATTTTGGTGCTCCTCCACCATCTTCGTTTGGTTCGTTAGATACTCAACCTCTAGTGGATACATGCTTCAGAAGCGCAGGCTTTTTAATCAGGATTTCTTTCAGGTCGCACGGATTTGATGTCTCGTCCTACATATGATCCGTATCTGAATAATATCAGTAGTCCACTTATCAGAGATGAAAGTGATGGCAAAACTCTACGACTTAGGTTAGTTAGGATTTTAAACAATTTGTTTTGTTGTATCGGTTTCCCGCCAAAAATGCAATGTTTTTCAGATTCGATGTGGCACAGTATAAGCCGGAAGAAGTAACTGTCAAAACTATCGACAACCGTCTTCTTGTTCATGCTAAGCATGAAGAGAAAACACCACAACGCACCGTTTTCAGCGAGTATAATCAGGTAAGGGCTGGAGTTATGTTTAGTTTTATGGTTTTTATCTTTGACATAGTAGTATGACGGCTTGATTTGTATCATTAGGAAAGAATTTTGCAACGCGGCGCGCGACGCTGTGCTGTCGATTTAGGTATGCCGTCTGCAGTTGGACCTTGAACGATAGCCTTGTTCTGTACCTAGGATAAGGTCCAGGACATGCTGATCGCTAAAGTACCCGCCTGCACACGTCGCCCTTAGGCCGCTGTCAGACTTTGCGATTTTGTGATTCTGCGATTTCGCGGCGTCGCAATTCCGCACGCGATACTACGACCTTGAGATTTTGTAACGCCGCGTCTTCGCGTGCGGAAGTGTGACGCGGCAAAATCGCAAAATTGCAAAGTCTGACGGCGGTCTTAGCTCCCACGCATGACCCGCATGATGTACGCCTCGGTGCTGAATCTTGCCTGACGATGTGAACCCACGACGGATTGCACTGACGCCTGAGTATTTGTATAATCCATTTGCAACCACCTGCGAAAAAGTCTGATGAAAATTAGGGTCAGTGTGAGTGAAGGGTGACAGCGAGGCATTATGACGCAATATCTGGTGTTATTAGTGCCATTGCACCGAATATGCCTAATATTACCAGATTACAGATATTCTGCGTTCTTTCCATGGGATTTTTCATGTAGCTATGGTCGAATGTGAATTTTAGTCTGAGCCCAAGGAAGGAAGCAGCTTCTGGGAGCCTAGATCACAGAGGAAAGGAGCTCCAAGCGAGTCTGTCATATCATGTGCAAAAGGGAAGGGAGTTCTTTTGCGGGACGTGGTTCATCCTTCCCGAAGGTCGCCTTCTTCCTTTGTTTAGGTTTCAACTCAAATTGTACCTTTTGTATCTTACCCGTTCGAAATACGTGGAAATTATCTTTTGAAAAGCTTGTTCGCTACAGAAGAGTATATTTGCCATGCTATTCTAGCGTAGTTTTGTCCGCTGCTATGCTCTAAGCCGCGTTCATACTCGGCGCCGACAGGGCGTGGATGCGTCCACAGGCAGGGAGGCAGAGTGGCATAGGCGGAGACGCAGAGACAGGCAGCCACGCCCTGGCGCCGCCGCCGCAGAGTATGAACGCGGCTTCACATGGATCCGAAGATTACACGGAGTATTTACTTCTGCCGTTTTTCTATCGCCTGTAGTTGACTAGTGATGTTAGTGACCACTCTGGAAGCCATTGCTGGGACTTTGTAGCTAATATCAACTGTTCGTGACTGTTAGCGTAAGATACTGTGCATTCAGCACGTTTGAGAAATGCTTACGCCAATGACTCAAACTCGTTAGAATGAGTGACTAAGCGAACGACAGAAAGAGTGAATGGCGGAATGTACTTGAGGAAAAGTACTTGCTGAATTATTCCGGCAATGCCGGCATTCAGTCGCGTTCTAAGAAAATCCCAAAAGGGGTTCAAATGGGCCTCGACTGTAGTTGGTATTTCTGTTGTTTGAGATGAGGTCGTATATTGTGTGCGAGGTGTAAACGTTGCATTTATCTCCTCGTCAGACTTCGTGATTATGCGATTTTGCGGTGTCGCAGCTCCGCACGCGAAGAGTCTGACGGCGACCTTAGGTCGCGTCCATACTTTGCGCTGGCAGGACGTGGCTGCGTTCACAGACAGCGAGGCAGAGCGGCACGAGAGGGGTGCAGGGACGACGCAGGGCGAAGTGAAAGGGTGGCACAAGCGGAGACGCAGAGACACGCAGCCGCGCCCTGCCGCCGATACCGCAAAGTATGAACGTGGCCTTACAGTGAGAAGGCGGCGCCTCGCTGCTGTTTTCCTTGTCACCACACCGATTATCGAGGTTGGAACATATTTAGGTGCAGCAACATAACCCATACAACATTGATTTCCGTCATTTCCACCCCTCGTATGGTAGAAGGAGGTTGTACTGGGAGACTTCAGAGGAGGAGGCAAGTATTGGCGTGAATATTGGTATATTGGTACCTTCAATCGATGTGAAAGACGTGACGGGAAGCCAGCATGTTGGGTTCGGCGCTCAGCTCATCGATTGCTCGAACAGATGATCACACCATAAAACCGAGTCATAAGGAGGCGAATGGTCGTGGTTTTGAAGGCTTTTGTCACGGAATTATGGGGCACACGTCTGACGGAACGATGTAAAGTTACACTTCCGTATCTTAGATATTGCGTGTGACAATAAAGCAGCTAACATTATTAGTGGCTATTATTACAATCAAAGGCACCGAAACGAGGCAGTAAAGGGAAGGAGATCTGAAAACGATGTTCCCTGTAAATAAAGAGACCAGTCATGAGGAGATGTTGTTTGACGAAAATCGCGTTATAAAACGCGCCTTTAAGGATTTTGTCGCGCTTCACTTTAAGCTGCAGAGCTTAACTGACCAAGCTACTGCGAGGGCGGGGTAAGCCTCGCATTTGCCTGGTGTAATTCCCTCGTCGTCTGCATCTACCCTTCGTCGGTTAATGAAGCGGAGGCGACGAAAAGAAAAGTTTGGAAAGGGGTCCTATCTCTTGTGTTTGCGACCGTTACATACAGTTCTTCCTTTGTTATTCGACCACTTAGCGCCTCGACTTTCAAATTCTACAATCGACGGAGTTACCCTTTCCAGTGTTTTCAAAAACGATGGCAGCACCTTAAAACTCTGGATTTTTTAATCTTCACCTCGCATGGATTTCTTTTTGAGATTGGGTTTGAATCCATTCACTCCGTGGGAAATGTAATCTTATCTCAGGATTTCGCTTCATGACCCGCGGCGTGCGATGCGGCGTGTGCGAGCTGGAGTTCTTAGAGCGATTACACGATAGCTAGGGGTGCATATACAATTGACTTGTAGCTTTGGTACCCAACAACACGGCAGACATTTTCGCGTGCGACGCGACGCATAGTTGGGTCCCAGGACGATTACGCCTGAAATAGGGCACGGATAGTAGCACTCACTTCACGACCCACCTGCATACGGCGCTCCCAGCCAGCATGTGTCGCGTCGAGTGCCGCGGTGCGAAAGTTTGTTCTAACGGTACACGTTCCACGTAAATCGGTGCGTGAAGCAGTGGATCGATTTTCCCAAAATACTCATGTACTTCTCATTGAATCCAATTCTAACGACTGTTTAGGAATTTCTGCTTCCTCGTGGAACAAATCCTGAGCTGATCTCGTCGACACTTTCAACTGACGGTGTGCTCACCGTTGAGGCTCCGCTCCCACAGCTGGCCATTCAACACTAGATGGAACCATGGGAACGTCTAAGGATTTATGGAACGATAAGCCCGCCTTATGCTCACTATCATGCCCACATTCTAATCATTGATTTGCATAATTCTAATGAGATTTTCGAACATTTTTTTCATTTTTAATCACAATCTCGCCTACCTCTTTCGTAAGGAAACCGTAATGCTAAGCCTTTGCAGTTCAATTCAATTCAACGCTTGCTATATTTGATGATTTTTTTCGTAATTATTTTTGTATGTCACCTGTGGGTACATTTTATATTGCAATTTACTGTTCTAATACATAATTATCGACTAATTTTTATTTAAACGTGACCGCATTAGTGATAGCACAAATCCAGAATGAATGCGCATGTTGTAAGGTTCGGTATTGGTGATTTCGGAAAAAGATATGCAGTGAGCATTACAACACTTTGTATATGATATAATCATCATAGAAAAATGTAACAACTTTTTCAGTGTGTTATCTTATTTTTGTAATAAATTATAGATGCCATTTATGCATGTGAAGATAGTGTGAAGCGTGAGTTTATATGGACAAGCACTATTTGGTAAACAACACTTACTGTTTGCTTTGCTCATTTTTATATGAAATATCACAACAACATTTCACAAGAAGTGGAATCCGACACCCGCGGGCACCTGAACCTGCTACTACCGCTATTGAGCGAAACTTCAAAAGTACACTCGGCGATAAACAGGTAGTCGAGTTTCCTTCTTTAGGCGGTAGATCCTTGGGTAACCATGAAGATTTCACCTATTTGCACCACTATTGTGTGCCACTACAGCTCTAGACCCAGTTGATGCCACCCTGCCACGCCCTTTAGGCTCAATTGACCAATAGGGAGTCGAAATGGGGGTGGCAAGCGTGAGTTGAGCAGTATGGTTATCGCGACGTGTGGCTATCAAGTAAATCCAGATTGGGTGATGTTCTTAAACATTTCGTTTTTTTCCGGGTTCTCAGCGCCCTTCGTTTCCAAGAACCAAAACCCGTCATCACCACTGAAACCCTTCCTGAGGCAGGTTTGAGGCATGAGAAATGATATTGGGATCATAACAGCGTTGTCCGAGCAGCAAGGGCTCTGTGACTTTCGCGAACCGAAGAGCCAATCCTTAGGACGCTTCCCACAAAAGACCTACCACGAAACCTGGTTCCACTGTTCTAAGCGGACTTTGCTACGTATTTTGGTAAAGAGGAAAGTAGTGAGTCTCAGCTTGCTCCTTTTTCTAGAGGAATATTTTAGGAATATTCTGCCCTAATACTTTCATATTTCTTTCGTTTCCCTATGTTTTGTATAATAGGCGGATCTGCCGTGAGTAAAATTGCTTTATTTTTTGGCACCCCCTGTATAATGTAGCTAGCTGTCAGTCTTGAGCAAAATTGCTTTATTTTTTGGCACCCCCTGTATAATGTTGCTGTCAGTCTATGTATGTCCAGATCATCGGTCTGAATATACCTTTTTCCTGCGACTACATGGGTCAAAAATATGCTTACTGTTGAATTAGGTCAATAGATGAATAAACAGATAAATAAACAATAAACAAACATGCTCTGTACAGTTCAAAACAGTGGCACAGTTTGAAAATCTGTAAGAACTGATTGTTTCCCGGTTCATAGATGGACTATCTATGAACCTGTTATGTAGATATCTGCGGTATTGATAAGTAAATGATAAACAACTTGTTTTGGCGTCTGTGTGTAAAAGTTGAATGAAGTCGCCGGTTGAGATAAGCCTGGTCACAATCAATACTTTCTTGAAAATTTCATATGTATAATAATATAATGGAGGATAGGTGCTATCCTGATGAGGGGTGACATTTAATGGAATGGGCTGTTTCAAGAAAGTGCTAATGCAAAATGAATTTGGGGACATGTGAGGGACCATATAAAGACAAGTCAACACGTTTGGCACGAAATGTCCCCTCCCCCCCCCCCCCCCCCGCATAGAAGTAGTGCTCAAAGATACTTCACATTATCTTTTGTACAATTCATTAACTTTCTGCTGAATTTCTTTTATTTCTTGGGCACAGATCCCATATTTGTTTATTTTTATTTATTTAGGTGAAGGCGCAAAGTTTTTTTTCCTCAATCAACTTTATCCAAAAGAAACTCAAACCAATGTGGGGAAATGATATAAAACGCAACACATGAGCAGCTTGAGGTATGTAAGAAAGGAAAACGGCAAAATGAAGGTGTTTAAATAACAAACAATAAAATATACTGAACAATAAAAACATGAATAAATAAATAAATAAATCAACAAATAACTAATATCAAGTGTAAGGATTCCAAGTTTTTCGATAGTATAGCTCTGCCCTTTACCCTATAAATGGCTCTTTGAATCTGATGATTTACCTGCTACCCGCCGCAACCGGCTGTTATTGACTGTTGGCGGAATTTCAATTCACGTGGACGTGAACGCAATGGCTCCATCGAAACTGGCGGTCAACCAGGCTATTTGGCAGTGACCAGGCGTCACGTAATCTCTTCGCCCCCTCCCCTATCCACCCTCTCCCCCACACCACCCGGTCACACCGCCTGAACGCGAACCGAGTGAACCCCTCATTTGAGTATCGATTTCGTCCATTTACCCTGATCCGCCATCAGGTTACCGTCTTTTCGGACCATTATCTTGATTTTTACAAGGTTGATCGTCGACTTTTTCTGATTGTTTCGTTTGATATTCGAGAACTTTCTTTGTTACGAAGGAGGACTTTTTTGTGGACGATCCCATCTAAACGCTAGTGTTGAGTGATTTTCCAATGTTTTTTTTTTTGAATTTCCGTATATTTTTTTAATCTTTCTTGCACGAATCATTGCCAAAATGGCGGAACTTTTTCGATTTCTATCGCCATGAGGGGAGACCAGGGTACACCGGGAGTCGAGGGTTCCTCGATAGCAGGGAGGTCGTATTTGAGAAGCGGGATGAAGGGTCCCGCTTCTCAAATACGACCTCCCTGCTAGCTGTAGACGTCAGCAATGGTCCCAGGCCAGATAATAAGCGGAGCGTGCCGTCAGCTGACCCGGATATATAATAGAATATGGTTGAATTTGGGTGATTAAAGGAAAAGTGACACTAATTAAATCGTTAGCAATGCTATGCAATCGGCAATAGTTACTGATACTGTATAGATTAAGAAAGAGGAGGGTGAGTATTGGATCCCCGTTGAGGAGAGAGGTCGTACTGAAGCGACCATTTCCCTCGACACTTGGGTGTGTCCGGGGAAGGGGGGGGGGGACCGTTGAACGCGCAAGCATCACCGACGTATCAGCCTGCACATTCAAGTGTATAGTTTAGAGAAGTCATAGGACTAAAGGGAGTACTTTTCTCTTTCTAAAAAATTTGGCAAAAATGTGGCTGAACGCCGATTACAATGGTATCCCTCCCTCCCCACCCCTCCCCCCTCCCCTTCCCATCCCCTAATCGCGATAGCACCCTCTTTCGGTCTCAAAAGCACGTGATGACAGTTGAATAGTGCACTGTTCAGATGCAAATTGTTCCACGTGGAGCTTCGGTAGGGTAAGCCACTAGTCGGTAGGGTAACGCGCTAGTGGTGAAGTTTCCGAAGTGCGCCGTGCTTTTCACTCTTTATCACATATATTACGGAATTCGAATGGTTACTGGAGTTGTCCGATAATCTACAATAGCCTAACTGCTTTTGGTGCGATAGGTGGGGAGGGGGAATGGGTATTAGTAATGGTGTGAGTTCCTGCGTGATGCTAGGTGGAAGAGTCAGTGAAGCAATTTTTTATGCAAGACGAGGATTTGGATTTTTTCGCATTCCGAATTGGGTTAGAAGCGATTCACCCGCCTCAGAGGTCCTTGCCCTGTAGACTGAACAGTTGTCCCCCCTACGTGTCTGTCTCATTGAAGCCCTTGGTTGTCTTGATCACTTAAGATCCTCGGGGGTTAGTGATGGCAAAGGTTCGTATGAGGAAAAGAGGCGAAATAAATCATTTCTTTCATTTATTTTAATTTTTAACTATTGTTTATTGACCGATCTTTCATTTCTTGTGAGATGGCAATTTTATCGATCTGCCAGCGGATATATGTGTCGTCGTCAGTGGATGGTTTTTATAAGACGAGGGTAGGAGGGACAGGGGGGAGGGTAGCGGCTAACCCTAGTTAGCGATTAGACCCTGGAGAGTTTTTCGGGCAAGCTATAATAGACGAATCGAAAGAGGAGCGCGTAACCGATCTTGAGCTGATCAGTTTTTTTCTCGTTCCTTTATAACGCAGTGACATACGATTTCCTTCTTCATCTATGATTTATTTATAAAGGTCCCTTCCCTTTCCCGTAAGAGGGTTATGTAGAGAGGAGGGATCGCTTCGATAATGATCTATTGACCAGCGAGCGCGCAACTTTGCGCAACAAAAGGATTTAGCGCGTTCGTGCTGACTTAGTGTGAAGGTCATTGCCGCCAGCGCCAGCGCTAGCCGATTTCTCCTTTGAGTAGATCGTAATCACCACTTATCCCTGGGGAATTTGTAGCATTCAGTCATCCTGAGATAATGTCTAATGTGAAGAAATTTATAGATATAGATAGAGTATGCTGTTTATTGATGGTAAATGGCTCGTTTCGCCTCCCACTCAGACGAACCATTGTATGTTGCCAGCCTTCGAGGCTCATCAGTGAGTAAGGCTGGCAACTTCAAGGGAATGTGTAAGTATGTGGTGACAAATATGTTATGAAAATGCGAAAGTTATTAGGATATGCAGTACAATAAAAACTTAAAAAACAAAAAAATGAAAAACAAATGGGGGTGCTCCAAGCTATGGAATATAAAATAAATTAATTGGTTATGTACAGACTAAAAGACTATGCAGGTACAATTGTGTTCCTAAATAATTGTATGCGTACATATGATACTAAGGGAAGGGGGGTATGCACTGTAGTTAGAGCGCACATGTAGGTCTGATCACACAAAAGTTTTATTATTATACTACTTGAAGTGCTATGAACTAATTGAGCGCTACTCATAATCCTATTGGTAAGCAAAGATCCATAACATGTAAGCTTAAGTACGTGTGGCCAACTTGCTGAACCAAAAAATGTGAATGTACCATCAGCAATGAGTAAATAGAATAAACGTGAAGCTGGTGATAAATGAACTAGTTGTCAGGGACAGAAAGATTGCAACATTCCACTATGCATCCACACTTTTTTTTTTAATTAGCTATTAAGTATATTATTCACTAATTTGGAAATATTTCGTGTGTTATCAGTAAATCCAAATTTGTAGCTAATAAACTTATTTTTCATAATGCATTTAATAATATGACAGGCTATGAATTCCGAGCTATAGCCATTGCTTCTCAAAGATGCTACCATACCTCTTATCTTTGCGGCATATGTATCAATTGAGGTACATGTGTTGGCTATCCGGAGTGCTTCTGTGTATATAACAGCTCCTTTATTTTTTATAGAGATGTTACTATCACTATGTGGAATTCTGTTAACTTTAAAATTGAATTCATCCGTTTTGTTATATAGCCACGTAGAAACTTTTCCATTGCTAACTTCTAGTGTTAAGTCTAGATAGTTGGCGTAGTGATCGGAAGCGTGAGTCCTCTTAAGCTCCAGTTTATCTTCATATACAGTTCTAAGAATTATCTCTATTTCTGATTCATCAAAATTATGTATTAGCAGTAAATCATCCATATATCTAAATGGTATGAATGTCTTACCGGTGTATAATTTAATGGACTTTGCGTAATTAAATTCCATAATTGACAATGTAAAATCTGCTAATAACGGACTGAAATTACCACCTTGTGGTACCCCTTCTTTTTGTTTGAAAATACTTTTACCAAAAAGACAGTAGCTGTTGTCTAACAAATAGTCCGTAAAATAGAGTAAATCTTCTTTTGTATAGTATCTATATTTATTCTTTAATTCCTTGCCGTTACTGTAAAAAACATTGAATCCATTGGTAGCAATGAACGCTTTGTTAGAATTTTTAAAGCAGATATTTAGAAGTATTTTTATGCTTTGCATTATATGGCTATGCTTCAAATTGGTAAACATATCAGTAAAGTCTGCTGTATATACTTTGATATTTTCGCATCTAATGCAACTAAGATCCTGACCAATATTAATGTTAACTATGGACCAGTATGTTTTTATGGTCCTACTGCGATCTTCCGTAGCTTTTGCATAATGTTTAAAATGGTTTTTAATATAAGTGAAAATGACATGTAGTTCTTTAGCTAACGATTTTATGCTACTATTATGTGCTCCTGTGATGAATCTAAACTTTATAGGGTTTTTATGGAGTTTTGGAAGGGCATATATGTAGGGTAAATCGGCTGCTATGTCGAAGGATAGTTGGTTAACCTGACAGAATGACCTGTGTTTATTTATGATGTATTCTTTATTTTGTTCTTGTATCAATTCATACGTATTTTTAGTATTTGTATAGATTAGATTATGTGATTCATAATACAAGCCCATTTCTTCCATCAGTGTTAATAGGTAGTGTTTCTTACAAATGATGCCATAATTGTTACTAGCTTTATCTAAAGGACAAAAGATAAACATGCTGCTATATTTCTTGACCTGTTCACTCAGAAGGTATTCACCTTTTCCAGCCATATTATCAGTTGTTAGCAGTGGTTTAACTTTGCTGTGATAACTATTATTTACATATCTTATTATCGTTCTTATTTGCTCTTGGTTCAATTTATACCTTTGATTAAAGTGTTTAACAACTTGATTGGTTAAAATTTCATATATCTCTCTAACTTCTTTTCTACTGACTCCTTGATCCAATCTATATTTGGTACCTTTGCTTAGTAATTCCTTAAATGCCTTTTCTTCTATAATATCAAGGTCTCCTGTTATTATATGTCCATGGTACCTATCAATGAATTTTTTATATTTTTCTTTATGACAAATGCAAGTCCTACTTAACGTATTTTCAATTTCTTTTTTGTCCAGACTTTTCAAAAAGTGATTATAATTAAATATCTTGCTTGATAACATGCTTTCGTATTTAAATAAAATTCTTATGGGTACATATTCTATGTTATTGCTGTTCTTACTAGTTATCTCCTTAATCAGTGCTGAATTGAATATTCTATTGAAGGGGATTATATCAAAAACTCTACTAGCATAATTTATTGTAATGTTATGACATTTAATAGTATCTTTTTTACTTTCTTTATATGTATTAAAATGAAAATGTGCTAATAAACTGAACACTAACAACCTATTTTTATTAGTAACTTCTTTTAAGAAGTCTTCTGTAGTAGAGAGTTTAATTATCTTAGCAATTTCTAATTTCCTTAAGCTTTTAAACATTCTATAACATTCCATTGGTTCGAGATCTCCTTCCTTTCTAACCAATTCTTCTAATATCGTATTAAATTTAGTATTTTTCTTCTTACTTTTGTTTTTGTTGATCCCTCTATTATCTCTTTTTTTGGTGATTTTTAGGGAAAAAAAGGGGGGATTGTTTTTGAATAATTGAGTATTATTAAGATTAGTGATATTTCCATATCCTTTAATGTTATCATTGAGACCGAAAGGAAAGGGGGTCATTAAAAGTTTGATCCAAAAAAGCTCTTTTTCTAAAAGGATACTTCTATCATTGGTGTTTTCTGAATCTAGCACGGTAACAGTGATTCCTTGGTTGCAAGTGTGGAAATGATTGTAAAGCGGAGTATGTTTTTTGTGCGTATATATGTTATTTAAGTGTTCCCCTATTCTCTCTTTGAGCTTTCTGACTGTCATCCCCACATATTGTATTCCACATTTGTTACAGGTGAGACAATATATAACATTTTTTGTGTTACAGTTAGTGCCGGTATCTTTACATGTATTAATGTATAGTTTTGTAACATGTGAAGTTACGTAGTTGTCTTTATTGGTTATATTGCATGTCCTACAGATTCTATCGCAACTACAACCTTTATTAGTATTACCGAATTGTTGAAGGTAATAGTGATTGGCCTCACCCCTTACTTTGCTGAATTTTGTTTTGGTGTAATACCCGGGTGCATTGCTTTTTGTAGTATTTTTTGACCTAAAATCTAAGCGCATGAGTGGTCCAACCCAAGCGCAGAAAGGTGTCATTCCCTAAGGTTTGGCAGGACTGCTGCCAGGGGGTAGCTCTCCCTGAATGTTAATAATCCTTGGATGGTCGTCGTGAACTGGTTTTCTTCGCGGAACGTTGAGTGATCGATTGCTCATTGTAGAGTCTATGCCAAGGTAAACTGTAAGTAACCAGACTCAATGTGGGCATCTTTCTAACCAGTAAGGAGTCGATTCTCAGATAAATGGAATAGGCTCATAGGGACACTAACCGTCAGCTTAGGTCAGCTAACTATGAGGGAACATGCCCAACGATTGGAAATTACAAATTCGTAAAGTCTGTATGTGATGAGTTCATAGGGCATCCCACACAATCCCACCCCATTGACGTAGTCACAGCCATTGACGATGCTTGGCATTAGGGCAGAAAATTCGCAACGCGGCGTGCGATGCGACGCGCTCGAGCTGAGGGCACCGCGTGTAGCTGTTGCTCAGAGCGATTCGCCCGAAATAAAATGCAGGGCACTCCATCGCTTCAGGGCTCAACTACGTACGTCACCTCAACCTTGCGCACATCGCGTCGCACGCTGCGAGCGAATAAGTCGTTTTAATGGCTCACACCCGATTGGCTATAATGGTGCCATCGATAAGCGTGAAAGACACAAAGAATGTCGAAATCATGCGCTGGTTCGCTCTTTCTGAACCCCTCAGATTGAATGAATGACGCAGCTGCGACATCTGCTTGGGAAGGATCATTAATTTTCAGGCACATTGAGCTGTCAGAAATGTATCCAATACGTCCTCTAACCTCATTTCTCCCACGCCCGCATCCATGGAAGAAACCGAACAATGGGTTCGAAATGTGGGGTCTTCTGAAGGATCACTGGGATTGGCGTACTGTTTCGTTCGTCCCATGTATCTCACTTATGTATTCTGCTTTTTGTTTGATCCTAAAAAAAATAAAGGATAAAGTTTTTGGCGTTAATCAATCCCTTCTGTGGGATGCGCCGCACATTCTAGTTCCATTCAGAATCGTGATGGCTGGTGAATGTGATGTGGCCTATAGAGTGACGTGCGGTGGCCAGCCGATGTAAAAGTCAGTGCTTTTATCCTCCCAGACAAGTCTGGTACCAATTCGCCAATTCCGCAGGGATGGAAGGCTTGGTTGGCATGGGCGAGCGTTGATGCGAGATTTGCTCCCCGCACCATGTGAGTGGAGTATGCGCCACCTGTCATTACATCACCTCCACCCATATGTACGATATTATAGGGCAAAAATGGTGGGAAATGAGCCATAGCACTGGTGAGTTAATATTTTGAGGTGTGCCGGAGAGGACGTATGTACCATTTGGTCTAGAAATCGCGCGGTCGCCCGCGGCGAGAGGCGCGGCAAGTGCGAGTTGCTACATTGCGTGCGATTGCGTACACGTCCTTCAGAAATTTACGCGCTAATTAAATATCCCGTGATAAGGATTTCCTGATTTGAAAAAAAAACGTTTAATAATCCCCAAAAACGTTCATAGCGATCACAGGAAACAAAAACGGGAGCTGAGGAACAGCTATTTTTTTCGAAGGTACCCTATGGTATCAGATTATGGCATCTGAGCGAATTTCGCACCGACTGTGGCAAGTCGTACTGATGGCGCCGCGAGTGCGACGCCGCAGTGCGACTTTTAGACATGATGGTATACACCACCGGGAGGGGGGGGGGGACGTAATTCTTTCACTCTTTTGTGTAATCTGAAATTTTTCAGTTTATTCTACGTCATTTTATGAAACGTTTCGTGTTGTGCAGAACTGTTTTTCTAGAATTAGCGAGGCCTGAAAAGACTAACGAGACACTTTCATTAATACTCACAGAATGCCTTAATTTTTTGTCGGGTTTCACCCCGTGCTCTCAATCCCACCTCTCCCTCCCCCCCCCCCCCCCCCCCGTTCCCAGCAAGTGACTTGATCACTTTGTAATTTTCTCACCAGTTGGACGATTGATTTACTGCAACACACAGCGGTAACCGGTTGCTATATTTTCCTTCACTGACTCAATTTCTCCCTCACTGCCTCCATCCCTTCTCAAAACAATGATTTTTCCCTACTTTTCGATCTATTAGGTCTCATTGTCAAGATTACCATTCTTGGTAAAACCAACCGGTTTCAATCTGACACAAATCTTGGTTTAGTTCCGGCCTCCAACATTTTAATCTGATTCCAAGAGGGAGTGTCGAACCGGGAGACTTTACAGATGGAGTCTCGAAGAGGGGACCCGATCTTGCTCCTCAATCGAAATTTGGAAAAAATCCTTCTTTCCCTAATGCTTTTTCGGGTATGTATAATATTCGCTATGCGGCACGGACGCGATGCTTGCGAGTTGAGGGCCCATGAGTAGTTCGGTCCTGAAGCGACACTGCGAGTTACTCAGACGTGGAATAGCCTTAGATCCCAACTACTACATGTGGTCCCACTTGCTTGTACGCATCGCGTCGCATGCCGCGTTGCTTAATCCTGTTCCAATTATGCACACCCAGACCTTCTAAGTTGGAGAGATGCCAAAATATTTTAGGTTGGATTTATGCATCTGACGGCCGAGATGCTGGATTACAAATGGTTCCACCGGCCCGCACAATGTCCCCCTCACCCCGCCCTACCCTCCCAGATGGTATCGTGCCAAGGCTGGACGCAGATGTACAGACCCAGTGGTGGGACCAGGGTTGTGCAGATATGACAGCGAATCGCTTCGCGGCGTTCCACTCGCGGCGCCACCAGTACGACTCGCCGTATCGATTGCCCTTGGGAGCGGCTGAGCGTGACTGTGTCACGTCTGCGCTTCCACTCATGCCACACTGCCTCGCTTGAAGGCTGCCATGCCCCGCCACTGGCACTCGCACCCGCGACGTCGCTCGCCGCGGGCGGCCACGCGACTCGCT
Organism: Trichostrongylus colubriformis; assembly: GCA_963978905.1. NCBI lineage: Eukaryota > Metazoa > Nematoda > Chromadorea > Rhabditida > Trichostrongylidae > Trichostrongylus > Trichostrongylus colubriformis. The sequence goes on from OZ022259.1 coordinate 4,807,758, forward strand.
GTCATATCGCACACACCCAAGCGGAGCTTTAATTGATTATACTGAGGACCAGTGCACTCATAATCGGGTTAATCGGAATGAATATCTACCTGCATTCCCAGCCTTTTGCAAGGCTTCCAGGCTCAAGCATGGATTCAAGAATTCTCTAGAAGGATGGGCGGGGGATATTGGATTGGGACACGAAGGCGGTCGTGCTTGAGAAACCCTTGAGTAATCCTCAGCTGCGCTCCTGTTTTCACTGATTTTTTGTGCGATCACGTGGTCTATATACTAAAAGCTCGTCAATCGATAATCATTCTTTGTAATACATAGGTAATAGCAAGACTATAATTGATTATAACATTATTTTTTAAAAACTCTTATGTACCAACAGTTCTACTGGTGAAAAAAGGGGGGGCAACATTATTTTTAAAAATTTCGCCAACCCTTTCCAGTTTCCAGGACCGAGGCAGTGACGGTTTGTCCTGGATACTGAAATCTCACGTTATGGTGTGCTGCCCATCGGAAAGCCATTATAAAACTCTGGCATGACGAAATGTTTGCCAGACTACGCCGAGAATTGATCCAGCAAACTGTGCAAACGCTAAGAGATTCTACGACACTAACGTAAGCTATTCCCTTTACCCGTACTTTGTGTGGTTCGTGTGGTAATGGTGACGTCTAAGAGCAGTTTGTCACGTTTAGGTGACGTTACTGTCCGTGCACTCCTCTCAAGGTCCTCTGCAGACCAGACAACGCCTAATTTGAGCCACGGCACTCGCCACTTGTGGATTACGTGAGAAATACCAGGCAACTAGCTCTGGCTCCGAAAAAAAAACGTTTGCGATTGAGACGATGACCGGTCCTTCAAGAAATCCCACTTCAGTCATAATTCCTTTCCAGTGAATCGGGCCCGGTTTGATTGGTGAGACGATTAATATTCCGAGGAGATTTAAGTCGACAGGTTTCCTTGGCGGTGTTTATTATATGGACTACGCAAAGAGGATTCCAGAAACTTCATCGCACCTTTCCTTTCAGAGATATGTATCGTGCAAAGAAATTTCGTGATTTTATTTTGCTTTAAAATCAGTGTACTAGGGTATTTTAAGAGAAACACGGAGAAACACGAAAAGGGAGAAAATATATTTAACTAACCAAAACCGAAAATTTGAACAACCCGTCTGAATTCCCGCCGACTAACTTTTCAACAGTTGTCGGAGAGAAGGTGGACGGTACATGGTTTGACACCCGTTTTGATTTGTTTCCCACACTACGTCATCGATCATGTAACCGCCTCGCTTTGCATCACAGCCCTCGCAGCCCGCCCACGTTACCCGCATGGACGAAAACGGTGGAGATTGGCGGTTGTATTCTGCCGGGTTTTGTTTTTTTTTTCGTGCAACTTGTATGCAGCCCATGGTCACCAATCTGGACATATATACATGTATGAGCAGGAGGAGGAGGAGGAGGTGGGGGGACGGTGAAGGAAGATCTCAACTTCCGTGGACAACACCTCTGATTATTGTGAGATGCTAGAATTTTGAAATGGCGCAGACTTAAAAAATTGCAAGCAAAAAGCCCTTCTGAGTACGCAGTGCATTCTTGCAATCACTGTCTCATACTTCAACGATAAGCATGCTCAGGGCGTATCCTCACATCAGCTTTCCTCTTTCTGTAGAACTCTGATTACAGCGCAGTTAATGTAACTTGGGGTGGGCAGCAGTGGTAGTGACATGGTTTTACGTGACCGACTTGTCAATATGCCAGGGATGTGTAATACAGGTACTTACGCGTCAGTCAGGTACAGTTTTGTTACTATCATTGTTGCCCACACCAAGTTACCCGGTGCCCTATTTTCATATCCTACGCAGATCACTCACTCAGGTACGTCGAAGTTTGGTCATCCGCACCCACTTAGGCACTCTCTGAGAGCACTTTAGGTCCCCAGTTGGGTCCACAAGGGCACTTCCTTCGCCTCATCGACAAACTCGGCGTCGGCGTTAATCAAACAGGAAACTAGGCGCAGTTTTTGCGTGGAATTCACAGGCACATAATGGTATTGCCTATCGTCGGAGTAATCATGACTGACAGAATTGACAAGGCCTCTTTTCGAGGTCTTGGGAACTTCGAAAGTTCCCTATTCAAATGTCCAGTCGTTCCCGTTCCCACATCGTCATCGCTGGCGCTGCTCATTTATTGGGTCGTTTTATTAACCATTTTCTGGTTTGATAATATTCATTCGGTCGCAGGTGCATCAGCCCGAAAACTCGTCCGAATTAAGTGTGTGTTCAGGGGTTTTTCGAAGAGCACTGACATGGAAAATGCCTTCGTATGCAACTTACATAAGTCGTCGGTATTTATGTGCAACGATGCACGACGATCACGTGCCACGAAGTTAATCGCCCTGGAATTCTTTGCATTCGGTTACTGTACATCGGAGGTAGTGGTGACAAGAACTGGTTCCAATCGATTCACCTTGAAAGGCTGTTGCTTCAGTTCTTCGTTTATGGGCTGAAAAAACAAGTAATTTCCCAACTCCTATAGCGTTCAAAAGAAAGTAGTGACGCCTCTTAGACTCTGGACGAGTTTTCCGCCCTCTATAGGAACTTATGTAGCTTGATGTGAAGAACGTGAGGTTAACATGTTGTTCACTGTCACGAAAACAAGTCATTAGAGTTTTGAATCGATGTTCACATAGTGATAGGTGCATTTGCGGACATGGGAAACCTGCATTTCATATATAGCGGTGAAGACATGTTCTGCGAACCAGTGCATTACCTCGTAGGGGTGTATGTCGTTTGGCGCGGCCCTTGCAGCTAATTTGCCAATGGGGCGCATGGGCCGTCTGGACTCTCCCAAATTTACCTAAGCCTTAGGGGAGGAGCTTTGGCAGTGCTCCATTGGCAAATTAGCTCCAAGTGGCCGCGCCAAACGACCGTCTCCCCCTCGTAGTGCAGCCGTGCCGCGTCGCAGCCGCTTCGCACACGCCTTTGGCTTACGATTTGTATGATAGACACATGCACACTTTGGAAGTCTTACTGGGGCAAATATTTGACCCTGCTGCCTTACTGAGAGAAAAAGCTGTTAAATCAAATTCTTAAATTGAGTGTCAAAACGCGACCTTCTCGGGAATTTCTCAAACTATGTTTGATCCTGCCTCACTGCATGACTCAGAGGGGATGAGGGATCTGGTGGGCCTCGGGTCTGGTTACCTAGGATCCTTCTGCTCGAAATCTCTTCAGTCAGAATTCGTTCTCCAGAGTAAGTAGGTCACTTGGTCGTTTTTCGAAGTGGCGTCAATACAGCGATCGTCTTCCGGCTAATCTAGTAGTCGGAGTATTTGTTTTTCTGTTGTGAACCACTCTGGATACGGAGTGGTTGGTTGTCCTTGCTTTTTTCCCATACTAGAATGACTGCGGAATTCTGTATCTTTTAAGTGGATGGTTTGTTAAAGCGTTTCCAAGATTGCAGGCCCAGAATAGGGCCTATAATAGGCAGACAAAGATGCAAAATAACTGATGATCAGCATAAAACACGCGAAGTCCTGAAGAAACACTTCCAGACAGGTTTGCCGCCTTTTGGGATTGATCAATTGTGCCGAACCGCTTGGCTCAACTGTCAGCTGTTAGCTTGCGTGACATCGATCGCTCAGCGTCTCATCGCCTTGAATTTGTCGAAATGAAATAAGATAAAAAGTAAATAAAATGAAATATAAAAAAATGACTGTGAGATTATTAGGCGCTTGAAAGTCACATCCGATCATTTCTAGAGCTTTTAGGCTCGAATTTCATTCATGTGTAAAAAAATACCCTGGATTCAGTAAGGGGAGATAGATCACCTTCTATCTTTCGGTCAGCACTGGTTAGGAACCGAGGTAGTGATATGGTTATTTATATTTGTATTCGTCATTGTTTTATCATGTAGCTGGAAGTATCCATTAACACGACACTCCTTTGAAAATCACCGTGAAAAACTATGACCCCAGCATAGCGCACAAGCTCCGCCCACCGTGTAAGTCACGCCCATCAGCCAGTTTGGACAAGGATGAGCTATAAATGAGTAAACGGCATAGATCAGATCTACAAGTGTATGGAACCTCCTTCAAGGTGCCTCAAAATTGCTAAGAAACAGTGAACTCCGGGGAAATTCCAGAAAACTCCTCACTGGATTCGTTTATTTCACGAAATGGATCCTTGTTGTTTCTTGAGACTTTCTCAATCACATTTCCAGAGGTGCTTTTAGGAGAGAATTTTGCAATGCGGTCTGCGACGCGATACGCGGGAGCTAGGGCGCCTTGTACCGGTGAGTCTTGAGGTGTTCAACTCGTTCTACGCCTGAAAAAAGGACTTAGACCGGGAATTCGCTTTAGAATCGAACTAAGTACGACGCCTTGAGCTCGAGATCATCGCGGCGCACGCCGCGTTGCGAAACCCTGTCCTAACAATGCACCGTCCTTTTTTAGTAACAATGCTATACGTACTGACACTGTCTTTTGCGCTCTAATTTTCGACCACTAACTTCAGTATTTTCCTGCTCGAAACCTAGTTTATCGTAGAAGGTTTGTATGACTTGTCTGATTGGGAGTCCACTTACACGTGATAGTAAAGCGCCAGTTATGAGTAAACTGTCTGCCACCGTCACCTATAGTATAATACATCAGATTGTTGTCTACCATACATACAGTGTGTCCCAAAAGTATAGGTCCACCTTATTTTTCATCCATATCTCCAGAATGGATAAGCGATTCCTTTCCAAATTTTTATATGTAGTACCTGATCACTGTAGCAATCAAGCGCCTCAGTAAAATTGAAGACATAAAAATGCAAAATTTTATTTGATTTTTTTTCAAAAATAAGGGTGTCCCAAAAGTATAGGTCCACTCAGCTTTTCCGCCTTGCTTCCATCGAAAGGTAAGTTGTGAAGAAGATGTGTTGACGCATCCTTCTGAGATTTACTCTACAGTGAAATGCCAAGCGGTACGCACTTTTCCGAGTACGAAAATGGGCAAATTCTGGCCCACAAGGACGTGAGACTCAGCAATCGCAAAATTTCTGAAAAGATGGGCCTATTCCAAAGCTCGATCAACAGCTTCTGTCGTACCATGGACCTGTACGGAACGAAAAAGGGAAGTAGAAGGCCGTAGGAGATTTCTGAGAAGCAGGAGCGTCGGATCCTCAAAGCTGCGTCCAATTCCAGAAAGGGTGCTTGTCGACGGTGCAGGGAACTGGCACCTGCTGTATCGAAAAACACTGTGCACCGTCTGCTCAAGTCGTCTCCTCACATCGAGCGAAGATGGTTTTCGTCCTTGCCATACCTCACGAGGGCGCACGAAGAGGCTCGAATCCATTTTGCCAAGTAGAATGTCAGCTGGACCCATCAATAGGATGAGGTAGTCTGCAGGGTTACATTATTGACGTAGTAGTTCACACAGCATTAGTAATGGTGTTGCAGGTGATCTTTTCTGATGAGAAGAAGTTCAATTTGGACGGCTCGGACGGCTTAGCTAGTTACTGGAGGGATTTGGGGAAGGAGCCATGCTACTTCTTGAGGCGCGGATTTGCTGGTGGTAGTGGTATGGTAGGGACCGCCTTCTCTCGCTTTGGTTAGAGCAGGATACTATTCATCACGCATCATATAGATTCCAGGGCTTTGCAGGACGTTCTAGAAAGTAATTTACTACCATATAAACAGCAGTACATAAAAACATTGGGTGCACAGCCGACCAACACCCTTTCTGGAATCGGACGCAGCGTTGAGGATCCGTCGCTTCTGCTTCTCAGAAAGCTCCTACGGCCTTCCACTTCCCTTTTTCGTTCCGTACAGGTCCATGGTACGACAGAAGCTGTTGATCAAGCTTTGGGATAGGCCCATCTTTTCAGAAATTTTGCGATTGCTGAGTCCCACGTCCTTGTGGGCCAGAATTTGCCCATTTTCGTACTCGGAAAAGTGCGTACCGCTTGGCATTTCACTGTAGAGTAAATCTCAGAAGGATGCGTCAACACATCTTCTTCACAACTTACCTTTCGATGGAAGCAAGGCGGAAAAGCTGAGTGGACCTATACTTTTGGGACACCCTTATTTTTGAAAAAAAAATCAAATAAAATTTTGCAATTTTATGTCTTCAATTTTACTGAGGCGCTTGATTGCTACAGTGATCAGGTACCACATATAAAAATTTGGAAAGGAATCGCTTATCCATTCTGGAGATATGGATAAAAAATAGGGTGGACCTATACTTTTGGGACACACTGTATGGCTTAGTTGACTCACATCGATTAAGAAGCAAGTGGGCGCCATCGTACCCATCCCTCAAAATCCGATAGTTATGCTGCATACCGAGAAAGAGGTCATGTGACAGCGCCCGTGTCTTTATCATCGCAAATATTAGGGCGTTTTTCCTAATCGGACTGAGTCATCGCTGAGTTTTGTCCGGGTTAGAAGCAGTTCCGCTCCGAAAATATGGATTTCTCAATATTTATTTTTAAAATTACAGCTTGGCTAAAGGTGAAGGGCTCCTAAAAAGGACAAGGCCCTCTCGAAGTTTAGTTTAGTTTACTTTTCTGATATTTTTTTGTGGGATTTTTTAATTGCCGTGGTCATCCTGAGAGAGGGTCCATTATGTTTAAACGTTTTTGGATTGCTGATAAGCTATGAGTTCCTGATAAAAGAAATCTGATATGGGACGCGAGCGTACGCGAAGCGTTCCAAGGTCGCATTTCACTAATCGATGGTGACGAAAAGCACTTCTAGTGTCTCTATAATCTCTGCTTTCTTGTTGCAAGCCCCTCGGAAAGCATTTATGGCTACGATGCAATTTACTTCACGCTTTACATATTACACAGTTGCATGTTATCGAGTTCTCTTTTACGTGTTCTAAAAAGGTTAAACAATCTTCTGAGAGGAAACCGGGAGCGATTAATAATTTCCCGGGTATCATTCTGTTGAATGCCCACCATTCCAAGATGTTCCTGTTCTGGTTTGTAGAAAGTGTTGACGATTCCATGTTTTGTTTTTGTCGTGGATTCGGAACAATTGAACGCTTTTCGACTCACTGTTTCGTATTTCAACCTATTTTCAGTCATCTAATTCGGCAGAAATTCCCAATTCATGGTGCATTCTTGGGCAGGAGCTTTTCTCCCGCTGAGATGGGGGTGAAGACCAGTGTCCATGCCATTCTGTTTCAATCTTTGAACCTTTGTATTTCATTCATTCTGTTATCGTTTCTCACCATTATCCCTAATTGTGGACTCTGCCACACTTCTTAGTTCGCTATAACTGCAGGTCTTCCAATATGTCATTACAGAACCAGCCGGCTACTGTGTTTCACATGATCGATATTCACCGAACGTTACTGGTTTTCAGGCTCAAGCATGGGTTTGGGGAAATTTTTGAAGGATACGACTTTCATCCAGACCGACCTCCATGGTAGGCACCCTCCCATGATTGATAGTGTTGGCGTGGTGAAACTGGCCCTCAGTTGGTAATCATAATCCTGTTATTTGATACAAACCATGATGATCGGTTAGCGATCTTCTTCGGTGGTTAACCTGCTCGCTCCAAAAAGCACTGAAAGCGTGTGGGTTTTGAGGATTCTTCGAAGTGTTTCCGCAATGAGAGAGGGAGGGGCATACTTCAGAGTCTGTGATGACGCATCGCTTACGTGTCTAATTTGTTGAATGTTTTACACTGAGATGCTTACATGATTAACGTATTACTAACATGTACCTTAGATCATGCACAAGAATGAATATATATAGTTCATTTCGAAAAAACTGATTGGGTGTGTCCCACGGACTTGGGTGAATGGCGAGAGTGAGAGTACGTGGCGAGAGTGAGAGTCTGTGGCGGGGTGAGAGAGTCGAGAGAGTTTGATACACGTTCACACAAGTCCGTAGGACACGCCCAATCTGTTTTTCTGAAATGGACTGTGTGTATATGAACTTGTCTTTGATAGATGCATTGCTGAAGTGATTCCTACGGAGCTCGTACCTCACGTTTAGGTGAATTCCAAAGATGTAAATAGTTAACAATGAAGAGACCCACAGATCTCCTCCACCGAGGGGCTTCTCTCGCTGAAGGATCTGGAGTGTTAGGTGGCAAGGCTACGTGGAGCGACCCCAGAAGGCGGTTAGGGGGCTAATCGCGTACCAAAAGCCACCATCTACCTACCCTGAGACGCACATAGATTCAGGGGATGGATCCCTCTTTCTGCTGTGCTGGGCTGATTCATACTCTCTGTATTCATGCAGACATTTCTCGCATACGTGTGGGAACATTCTTTATGGTGCAGATAATATCCTGTATCAGGTTACCTAGAGGGAGGTTATCTCTAGGTTTAGCCTCCGTCCAAGGGCCCGTGCGAAACGGAGGTTAAACTACTTCTTTGCTCCTTCTCTCCTAAAATCTTTTTAAACATAGTTTCTTTGTTTACAATTGCTTATTTCTTCAGACAAAGGCTTGCATTCTAACGACTAAGAGGTACATGGAAGGCGGTCCGGGGTTGCCTCCAACAAAAACCCCACGTTCACTACGGAATAGCGTGGCTAACCACCCGGAGTATACCCAGCCCCCACGAGAGATCCTGGCAAGCTACTCGTGGGTCTTCATTTTGTCGAAAACAGCAATAAGTATGGGTCTCAACCCCCTCAACCTGAGGGATCCCCCAAAACGGCAACGTTGGGTGGAAACGCTCGGGAGAGGGTGCAGGACTATAACAGGCTGCCTAAATCGAGAAGGACTAGATGCGATCTGTTTAAAAGATTTAAGGGGAAGGGGGAAAAACAAGGAAATAATTTAACCTCCGTTTCACACGTGCCCTTAGACGGAGGCTAAACTCAGAAGTAACCGCCATCTGTGCTCATCAGTAAGGAAAGGAAGGCAGGCTGTTTATTAATTCATATGATTTATGAATTAAACTGAGTGCAAACGGTTTACATAAAAGATTGCAAAACAAAAGTTGTTTTATGAATTAAATATGGTAAATGATCAAATATTCTCTGATTAGATCACTCAAATATTTGTTTGAATTGACTTACTATATGTGGAACCATTACAGCCACTGTGGTAAAGATGGGAAATGAAAATGTAGCGTAGTGAAAATTGTTCGGACTATAGATACGTTATCATATTATTACTCGTGTGGTATATGTCATTGTTAGAACTAGCACATTATCACTGCGCTCTAATAATTTAAACTGTGGTTGATTTCTGAAGAAATCCGAAACAACGCAGTTTCATACTATTCCACGAAAATAACCAACACAACCACTCCTAAACATGAAAAAACTGCAAATAAGCGACGTAGGAGTGACGCTGTTGCTAGCTATTGCTTGACAGGATCGTACCTGTATAGGAAATGCACGGTACACCCGTAACACGAAAATTTTGTAAAAGCATGCCAGTGTACAGCATTTAACAAGTTAGACACGGAGATGATGCGTCATCATTCAGCATTTTTAAATGTCCCCCCCCCCTCTCCTCCCTCACTGCGATAGTACCGTATTTATTTCCAAAGTTACTCCTCCTACTTTTCCAATACGGCCTTCCTTAGGGATTCTTATACTCGTGCTTGACCCTGATGGTCCATGAAACATCCGCGCTCGCGCGATTGTTGTTCATTATGCGCAACCGACGTTGAGTCCTTATACATCTGCGCTTGAATAACCCCTGTGAGAGAGCCCGTCAGTTGCAGAGCGTGCAGACGACGTCCAAATTGTCACACCCGATTGCAATTGATAATGTGTCTTTGATGCGCCGTTTATTCGTTCTCACAAGGGACGTGACCCCCGCGAATTAAACGACGACGACGACGTGAGTCGCCACGAGTAGCAACGAGACCGTGTTGTTTCAGGCGACGAAAGACAGGCGCGGCAACCCGCCGATCCCACCCCTCCTTCTTCCGACGAACGTGCGAACGAAACGAGCCGCCGCCGGTGCCCCGCCCGCCCGTCATCGCCGATCTAAACTGCAAGGAGCAGCAGTCGGCTACGTCGCCCAAGTGTTCCCCCCTGCGATGAACGCTCGAATGTCGCGACTGCGACGCTCGCTATCGCGTTCCGTCCAGCAGCTGAGTCTATCGCGGTCGAACAGTCTAAACGGTCTCATCGAACTGCCAACCAGTAGTTTTACAACGCTCGTCGACAAGTTTGCAGTGAGTTTTGCCAGCCATATTGATTTCTGATTTACCAATTTTCTGTTTTTTATCGATTTTTTGCTTGCGCGATATTTTATATTTTATTTTATGATGGCGATTTTATATCTTATTTTATCTTGACGTATCCAACAGGTGGCACGCTCGTTCTTCATTTTCGGAGTGTTTGTTTAATATTCCATGCACAATTGGGAATTTAAAGGTCTCTAATTCAATGACCGATTAATATTCTCTGAGAGAATGGATATGTAGACCTGATGAAAAAAATTGATGGCTTAGAATGCTAAGGAGAGGAAGGAGTTGAGACGGCGACTAGTAATTCCTGTCAGTTTTTCTCCCTTTTTATTTATTTATCTACTTGTTTACGACACTTTTCCGCGTTTGTTTTATTCTAAATTCATTGTTTTCTGAGTGGAATTTTTCTGGTTCGGGTTTTTTCTGTGAAGGTCAATTGTTGAGTGACCTCGGAGCGATTTGATTGATTATATGAAGTTCCAAACTTTTTTTGAGATTTTCTTGGCGCCGATGTCCTTCATTATCGGCTATTTCTGTCCACAGGGAGGGACATTGCACAAGCAATCATCGAGAATATGAAAACCAAGAAATCGGCAAAATCCACATCCTGACTATTCGCTAATTTTTTACTATTATATCTAATTTGTACTTGTACATTATGCAAATTTATTTTATTTTACTTTCCACAGTAATGCTAGAATTTTTGACTAGTACTTCCTTCTATAAACTTTTCATGAATTTATTTGATATTTTACTATTAAACGATAAATTTATCTACTTTTGAGTTTAGTAGATATGAGGACCTTCTTCTTCATAGTTGGCTAAAATCCATCTATAGAAACGGGTGTGTGTGTCCTTTCTCATATAGTCGCATGCGTTCAATGCTTATTGATTAGTTTTTAATTGCCGCTTACTTCCGGAAGGTTCTACTGGACGGATCATGCAGGATATGTACTTGTTTGCAGACCATAGCACGGTAGATGGGTAGTCGAATAAAACCAGTAGGGTTACACTACAGTTGAGGCAGGGGTAGAAGGGTAAATGAGGGATTTCCAGGGTTACGTAGGTTTTTTCGTGACAATTTTAATTTCCAACTTCCACATTAGATGGCATGACGAGCCATTTTCGGAGATTCGGACCCCTGATCACTGAAGCTGTATCAGCGCCATCAACCACTGCATCATTGTGGAAATAACGTTGAGAGTGCTACCTCCATTTTCCGTAGGAGTATCAATTAAATATGGGTTCGTTAGTTGCAGAAAGGACGTTGTATACGTCAGTTTGAGCGTCTTAGTTTTTTGATTAGTGTATGAAATTCATTAAGTATTCCTCGTTCCAGTGGATTCACGCATTCGACGACGATATCGATTCGTAATTATTACGAATTTTTGAAAAACGATCAATAAGTCGGAGCTCAGACCATTGCTAAAAATTCTCATTCATCCTTCCGCATCGTTAAAGCTTTATTGGAGTGGGTTATGAGTAGTATATTTCGGGCATATGCCATATGGTCGCTGTGAACAGTGAATTCTATGTTTATCGATTTGTTACGGGATCTTGGAACGTTCCAGGAAATTTTTCCACACCAAATTGGCCATGTTAGGCTAGTCGGCTGTGTGCACGAGATCATACAGATCAGTTTTTATACCTTGGGATTTCCATATTTTATGGATAGATGACCTCTATAGAGCCCCTGTTTCCAGTGAACGATTGTCCCTTATTGTATGAAAACCATTAAAGCAATAAATCAAATCGATGGTTCCCAAAGGACTGGGAAGTATCGACTTATTGATTTAATTAATTAATTGGCCTGATCACTAAGTGTTTCTACCGCGATGGTGTCGCCGTGTGACTGCGCAATGATTGATACGCTGAGATTTCTCGCTGATAATGGGGAAGAGATTTGATAAATGGAATGTCACGCATTGCGACGAACCCACCTTCACACCACTTGGGAATGGCTGAAGATTCGGGTCAGATGGGCAGCAGTTGAGAATCGCATATCCATTATAGTTGGCCCCAAAACCTAGCCCTAATGAAAAGTGCGCTGGACTTCTTAAGCTCCAAGTATCGAACTCCTATATTATCGCGTAATTAAATACATAGCTGTGCGTGTAGGGCACTACTAGTGCGGGTGCTCCCTGATGATCCATGTGAAGTGGGTGAGTGGGCTATGAAATAAATATGAATAAATATGAAGTGGACGGAATGTGGTGTGCAAACTTTATTGGGAATAACCAGGAATTCCCCCTATATGATGGGATGGCAGGTGGGCTGTGCACCGAGGTGGGCGGAGCTTCACTTACAAACTCGAAGATCGCGTTCGGGGCACTGAAGACCGCCGGGAGAATTCGGTAGCAGTGCTTTTTGGATGTAAGGCATGATATGAAGGAGCGTTCAGAATTTATTTTTACACCATTTCAGAGCTATTTTGTAGACACATAGTTTTTTTCAGAAGATTTCTATTTGTTGTTTTTACTATATCAAGAGGTTTTTGAGTCTGTGACATTATGTAATATGCTTTTGTTTGACAGCTGCTGCTTTCTGCCGCATCCCCAGCAAACTAAAAATCATCTGGAACGCATAACTGTGCACTGAATGTGCAATATGCCTTGTTCTAGGCTAAATTTTAGCTTTACACCCTGCCGACTGGTAGCTCGTAAATTTTTCGGGCATTTCGCTGGAATCTTAGCTCTCTATTAGGCTCCCCAGGTACCCTTACACGGCTGTGATCCGTACATGCAGGGAATATCGCGCTTTCCTTTTTTCGGCTGAGGTTCCTTGACTTGAAAACTTCTGTGAATACAAGAACATAAAACACTACACAGGCGCTGAACAATATTTTTTAGGGAATTTAGGGAATGCCATGGAGTGCTGATCGTTGCGTCCAGAAGAATTTTGATGAATTTTTGAATAAGTTTTCTAATCCCGACCTGGCCTCAATTACTCGATACCCTCTTCCTCTTTTTTTCGACCACTTCATCGGCTCAAAAATCACTGAAAAAGAGGTAATCGTTGGAAATGAGGATTCCTCGGAAGTGTACAGGAGAGGCAATCCCAACTTCGTTTTTCCAATCCAAAATGCGACCTTCCCTTGAGCAGTCCTCGGCCAATGTTTGACCCTGCTGCCCAATATTCATAATTTTTTGAAGCAAATTTGGAATGCAATTTGGCCTATCGAGATTGACTTGCAGACCATCCGAGCTTGCAAACCGCTATTTTTATTTCCCAGACTGACGAGTTACCGCTCGCTAATCGCGGAGGGTTAAAAGGTCCGTTTGTCCGGGCTCCGTACTGGTCGGGGTTTGGTAGCCGTACTTTGTCAATGGGAACGGCGTAACTTCTCACTACACCATTTACACTTTTCGGCAGATTTATTTAGTAATTTATTCATATATTTGTTACGCGCCTGATGCGCTTCAAATTGCTCATAAAGTTAAGGGCACAAACACATTTGTGAGCGCGATCCATGGTCAAGAGAGCATTTAAATCCACTTTCTGTTCCATTTTTGTTTGGTTTTCTTGCTGAATGTATGTCATTTACCTATTATATTTATATTTGTCTATTTATTTACTTAATTATGTATTCATTGCACAGAGAGGTGCACCACACGTTCAGAGAGGCGAATCATTAAAACACACATTCCTCAAATAAAAAAGCAAAAAAAAAAAAGAAAGGAGGATTAAGGCAGAGAGGAAACCATAAAAAGCAGAACCAAAAGAGGTTATTGATTATTATTTATTATATTGATGATGTTTATTATTATCTATTCGTTTTCATATTGAACATATTTTATTGTATCTTCGAGTATGGTTTTCTGCCAACGTCCCATTGTCATTCTCAGAATAGATGCCCAAGCGTCATCGAAGTCATTATCAAAGCCCTTCCGCCGTGACATGAGAAGGAAGTGTGTGTGTGTAGGGGGGGGGGGGGGGGTATGGCTGATGACTCAATCGACCGAATGCATTACGTCGGCTTTAGCAACTGCTCACTAGCCTTGAAAGAACGTAGGAAAACTCGTAAAAAAATCTCTTGATTAATGGAGGTTGCTGAACAGCTGAAAGAAACGGGAAAAGGATCGCAGCTGTTTGGATAAAACCCTGAAAAAAGCACGACTGCCATCGAGTGATGTGTGTACGCGAGCGCGTTTCCCACTTGGTGCGATGCGGAATCAGATGATTACATGAGAATCATGAATCTTTCGCTAGAATGGGAAAGCTGACGAGAAATTTCATTCAGAGCTGTTTGAAGTACTCTGAAAAAACTCTTGCAGAAGTCCTTTCTGTAGCACGAACATCCTTAGGCCGCCGTCACACTTTGCGATTTTGCGATTTTGCGACCTCGCACTTTCCCACGCGATACTACGATCTTGAGATTGTGCAGTGCCGCAACTCTGCGTGCGGAACACCGCAAAGTCGCACTTTGCGATTTTGCGGTGACGCGGATAAAGGGTTTTCTCCCTTCGACATCCAACAATGATCAATAATAATCGCGGCCTTGAGCTCTTGAATAGGTGGCGATCAGCATGGGAATAGTTCCCTATTTGCAACCAGTTCGATCGATAGCGTGAAGTAAAGCTGCTGCCCGGCAATAAACGGCACACCCACCTTTTATTGAGCAGTTGTGTTGGCTAATGCGATCAGACGGCGACGTGTTTACCGGCAATAAATATTATTTGAAAAACCGGTCAACAGGAAAGATCAGGAAAATTCTCGAAAATAAATCGTAAAAAATCGTTTCGGAGTATGAAAGGGTGCTTTGAGCTAGGGTATAAGATTAGACCATATTTTGAAGGCTCAAGGAAAGTGGATGCTTCACCTAAACGTTCCTTTGATAAGAGTAATAAAAAAAAATGAAGTTGTCAGCCATTAGTTACTTTTCGTTGGATGAGCCGATTTCCGCCCATATTTGGAGAAATGTTACTATGCGACTATATGGTTCATGTCATGCTGCACAACAGCCAGTCATTATTGAAATCAACACTATTGAAATACTGGATAAATAAAAATAACGATAAAATATAAATATTGTTAAAATCAAAATTCTTTTTGAAATCAATATTCCCTCCTCCTCGATAGGTTTGATCTTGAAAGGATCCGATCTTACGAATTGTGTAGTTGTGACTCGATCTAGTCACTGTACTATCTGTACTCTTTCCTGTGGAGCAATGAACAAGTAAAACTTTTAACATCATTCAAAGATTTTTAATTACGCATCGGTTATGCTTCATTTTGTAGTATTTTTTCACATGGTGTTTATCTATCTTGCTTACTTTTCATTTGTAGTTTTTGTTTTCTTTTTTTATTTGCATTTGTGATCGATTTCCCTTTAACATCAGCAGCGAAGCCTAATTTGCTGGTATTCGCTTAAACTATTGCGAGAACTGGTATTGTTTTACTTTAATCACTGGTCATCTGCGAATGACCCAGAAGGTTTTTATCATGTTCATTAGCAATCTTGTAAACGAGCCCCTCCTTCCTCCGGACGTGTTTCTTCTACAGATGGCCGAGTTTTCTGCCACTAAACGGTCACATTAGCAGCTACACCATTGAGAAAACTGGATTGTACATCTGTATCATCGCCCATACATTAATATAATAGAATTTAGAACAAACGCGCGTATGGGCCTGTTTACGAGCGTGTACGGAACAAAAACTGGGGAATTCGTTCGCAGCAGCGATCAATTTCTAGTCCTCATTCCGAGTTTTTTTTTATTTTACTCATTCATTTATTTCTTTACGTATTTATTTGCTTATTAACTCAGTTATTTTATTATTTTATAGCTGTTACAATGTGGTATCACACTCATGGTTTATTAGATCGGTCAAAAACTACCCGCCGTTTTTGAATAGCCTATTTTTAAAAATTATAACTCTATTCAAATTGAATTATTTGCAACTAATTGAGAATCATTGGATTCAGCACACCTTTTTCTACAATCGTTTAATAAATCACTTTTACTTCTAAAATTTTGTTTCCTCAACATCCAAAAACTGTTGATAAACATCCTTCTCTTCCAGGAACATCCTCGTGCACTTGATTTTTTACAATTTTTTCGGACAGCTCATTCTTCATTGTGGAAGGTTGGCGTCACTGCGGAAAGTAGCCGGACTCACAGTTTGATTAAGGAGGACGTACATATTCCGAGAGCTTTAGCCGTTTTTCCGTATGGTTCCACTGTTATGTAGAGAGTTTGTTCGTAAAGTTTCAGTAGACTACGTTTACGAGAGGCCATGAAAAAGTGACGAAAGGATGCATCTTTTTCACTTTGCCTTTTTGGACTTGCCCTTGCACGACTTGACAACATTCCATAGGAAATTGGTAGACGTATTCCAAGTTAATTGCACAGATTTCTTAGACGTGCTGGAGCATCTAGTCAGCAAGTAGAAATCGTTGTTCCTGTACTTTGAGATAGCTGTCAAAACACGTCTTTTATAGAAATAGGCCGCGCTCATACTTTGCGGTGTCGGCGGCAGTGCGTGACTCTGTGTCTCTGCTTCTCTGCCTGTGCCACTCTGTCTCGCTCCCCCATGAACCTTGTCAGCGCAAACCATGAACGCAGCATGAATAGTACTTCGCAGGTAAAAGAGCAGGGTTTTCCTTGAGGAGTTGTACCTGAATTTTCCAAAAATCGCGAAATATACAACTGAAAAATCAAATAGTCAACGGGCAAAACGGCGGAAACGTTTTGTTCTACCTAATATTATTTTTAGTCAACTTTCTTCGATATTTCATCCTATTTTGAGCGTAAAAGCTACGGATCACACTTCCATTGGTATCATTTTAGTTAATTTGTTTATTACTTACTCGCTTACTTTTCAGAATTTCGCTGCGAATCTATATTCTTTTCTGAGACCTACTCATCTTCAATTTTCATTACTAAGAATGGATTCTCTTGTATTCCTCGCACGTTATACATAAACAACTCTCTATTCATATTCTGGAATCCTTTATTTTCATTCTGAGCTTCCGAGATTTCCGCTTATCACTGTGGATATTTCCTTGAAACTTGAAATTTTATGTCATTCGGCTTTTCGCATTGCAAGCACTTCAAAAATCACGCACGTTTTGATCAGAAGTGTGCGTTATGCGGGAGCAAACATCTCAAGCTGTAATCTTGTCGGCTGTTATGTGAGCAGCACTCAAGCCGGCTGACGGACGAGCCAGCCGGATGTCGCACATGTGGACAAATAATATGTGGAACAAATTCTTGACGCCGGATACCTTGATGTATCAAAAAAATCTGGCGCAAAGGGATCGCGGTGTAGGTATTTTGTGGAAAAGGATGGAATAAATCTGTGTTCCTGAGGAATTTATCTCGAAAATAGATGAAGACAGCAGTGGCAGGTGGCGTCCTTACCAAGCGAGAGTAGCCCATGAATCAACTCTCAGCCATCAGCTGATCTATTTCTTAACGAGACCGGTCACAGGCGCCCGGTTTCCTTTTGGAGGGGGCATGTGTGGTCGTTGAAATGCTTAATATCTTCTCGTGAATTTATCCACAGTATTATTCACAGTAATAAATGATATTTATCCACAGTAATAAATAAATCCACAGTAATGAAAAACGAAGTACGAGTAGAATTAGAAGAATATAGAGCGGCAAAAAACTGAAAAATAAGTGAGTAAATAATAAATAAATATTTAAAGTGATATAACTAAATAAACTAAATAAACTAGTAATAAACTAAATAATAAAATACTAATAAGCGTGATCCGTTAGCGATTTAGCACAGAATTAATACACTTCCTTTCCTTTCATTTAAAAATTCTGATTTCCAGTTTCCTTTCCAAATTTACCAAGTTCTCTTCCGTCTTTTCCCAACCTTGTTCCTGTCTTCACTGATATCTTTGCGAGGACAGAACGCTTAATGGTACATAGATTAGCACTTTGAGTCATGCTAAGTGGGCACAGAAAGAGTATAAGCCAAGACACTCGAACTGGGTCGGGTCGTAGCTTGTGGCGGTGACGTTGCTTCACGTGCGGTCAACAGGGGCGATTTTGTCCATTTTTCAATTCTTTTTAAATTTCCTTTTTTATGTTTTAATTTTTGGTTCTTTTCCAACAATTCCTTTTCCTCCTTGATTTTGCTTTTCCCTACAATCTTATTATTTTCAGTTTTGATTACGGCACTATCTTCATCAAGTGTGTCTTTGGAATTTTTTCTGTTTTGCACTTCAAATACGCATATGATTATCTTTCGAAGATTATTAGTTGCATTAAATTGAACTCGAAGCAGTTGAAAAAATTTATAATTGAAATATGTGTCTTTGAATTGGGATATCATTATTTATCTAATTACTTATCTAATTATTGAGCTTAACCATCTTTCTTTACTTTTCACTACTTTTTTGTGAGTTCTTTACTTCTTTAATGTTCACCATGAGTCGTTCCAGACTCCGTCAAACTTCGAACAGCTGCGACATTTGGTCCAGCACAACAATGACGTTCTTCGAGAGGTTATCAATGCTTTCGAAGAGAAGTAAGAATTCGCTCGTTTATACTTCACGTGGCAAGCGTTCGACGTGGGTGTATAAGACCCCTATTTCAGAGCGGCACTTGATTTCCAATACTCGAAATCGTTGAAGAAGATCTCAGCAAATTTACATCGAGTTACTCATATGAATGAAAGGTGGGTGTGGCTCCTACACGGGTGTTGCTTGACGTCAAAACAAACAAACCTGAAAAAAGAGGCGCCTTCTCTATTGAAATGTGTAATACCTGAGTCGTCGTTGCTCATCGTGGGTATCGTAACGATACTACGATGCATTGTATGTTGTCAGGCATGGGAACACGGAGCTGGGGAATAGTGTGGAAAACACCCAATAAAAATCTCTTGTAAAAGCGGGACCAAAACTAGACTAATCAAAGCCGAGTGCTCTGACATTTGTTTGCTCCTTCCAGTTGCTTACAATATTTGATTCTGAAGTCTGTCATGGGTAATAAGTTATTTGGCAAGCTAAAACTTTTGAAAGGCAACAGAAGTAGGATTTTAGGCCTTGCCAAACAGACAGACCTAAAAAGTGCTAGCCTGAAAATTAAAATACTCAGTTCTGCAAAACCTTCATCAATTGAAGTTCTCTATTTCAGTGACATCGACAAAGGATGGACGTCGGTTGCCGAGCAGTTTGACGTACAAGCCACGATTCATAGGTGTGTGTGGATATTGATCGATGGAATCTCTAATAAATCAATAATGATCATTGTCATAAAAGAATGGTTTTTTCCAGTAATCTGGGCTCAGCTCTTACCGATGACGTCATTCAACCATTGCGTTCAATACAACTCACTGAGGCGAAAACCATCAGAGCGGTATGATTGACTCGAGCTTATCGATTTATTTTTAATCGATCGATATTCGATAGAACGATTCCAAATAATTTTATAGCTTCAACAGTGCCATACCGATATTTTTTCGCTGTGAAGCCTCGCTCGAGAGGGGGAAAATTGGACCAGTAGGGTTGGGATGGTGTGTACACTTATGACAAAAAATCGCGTGGCCGCCCGCAGCGAGTGCGAGTTGTTTGCAGCTTTATCTGTTGGAACAGCAACAACAACACAGGCGAACTTCCAGAGCTTTCAAACTGCAGTCATTGAAGATTTTTCACGGTACCACCCATCGCGTCTTGAGCGGAACCCCAAACGACTCGTACCGATGGCGCCGCGAGCGCGACGTCGCGAAGCGATTTTTTGTCATTACTCTACACACCCGGTTGGCGGTCTACGTGCATCGTGTGGTGTGGGTCCTGACGGGAATCGGTACATTGAATTGGGAAGTTCATGCGAGCGACTGATCTTGGCAACCCGCCGTTGCTTACTTTATATCTCAAGATAATCCCGCTCTGCCGACCTGTCCCCCTCCCTCTTTCTAATTTACAATTTTTATCTACCGGTTGTTTTTGAATGTGTGTTATGTGCACTATTTTTTGAGAATTCGTTTAGGCCACCATATTCGTAGAGCGTGAGACGCGAAAATTAAAGGACTCTAAGGATGCTACAGTAAGAAAGAAGCGAATGTTGTATGAAAGTAGTAAACAGTTGGAAAAATTGGAACAATCGCATGATCAACAGAACAACGGTGAACGTGTGGGTTCTATTGATTGTTATCAATTTTTAAAATGTCGATTACATTTTTATTCGTGGACTAATCGTTTTTCGTTATCAACTTTTTGTGTCATTGTCACCTCAGTCTACTCCTAAATCCATCCGCGTTGCGACCGCTCGCTGCTGTAGTTTTTTCAGACTTCCTATTTTGTCAGTAACTTCCAATTGTTCAGGTGAAACGGCACCATGTAGTGAATACATTCGAAATTAGAAACCGTATATTCTTTTGATTGGTTTCAATTCAGGTTTAGAGTTTTGGAATTCGAATCCGGAATCATTGCTCATTATGAATTAAATAAATTCAAATTAAAAACTTGGCCATTTCGGGTTGTTAATGGCACGAGCGAATAGATATACGATTTTAGGCTTCCTTGAAAAAGAAGCGTCTCGAGGACCAGGTGAAGAAACAAGAGGAAAATTACGTTTGGGAAACAATTGATTTAGAAAAACAACGGCGGTAAGTCTCACTTCAAAGCCTCCAGTACTTAAAAGATAGCAATCGATTTATACGATGACGGAGATGATTCGGAATCTTTCCGATTTTTTTTCCGGGAGATCACTGATAGTATCCCGAAGGAAAAAATTGGTTAGTGAAAAGCGATTAGACTCACTGGATTAGTCGATGGTCGAGCTCTGTTCATACTTCGCGACATCATGCGCGACATGAAACGACGCGGTTGTGAAGCGAGTTAATCTTTGTGACCACCTCTATCTCTAGCTCTTCGCAGTGCGCCAGAGCTCAACCAAAGATGTTATTCCGTTCAATTTGATTTTTTCTTCATTTTCATTTTTGTTTCGTCTGCAATTTTCGAAGAAACTTCATTGAATTTGTTCTGCTGTAGAGCCTATTGACCAAAAGTGGTTTTGGGAGCGAGGCAATATGGATCCTTTTTGATTGCACCTATTGTTTCGTGGCACTACAGGCTCCGCCGTGGGGCAGTTGTCCTGTCTCATTTTCGAGCGTAACTGCCAATTAACGGCCTCCGAAGTCGAAAAATCTCTCGATGGGATTACTGGGGCACAGCTACAGTCACGATTGTCGTCTCATCTGCCCAGCTACAGGATTAAATAGGGACCATAACGTTGATTGTTATCGAATCGGAAATGATGACTCCCTATGATCCTGAGAGCTTTCCAGCGCAGTGAAACTAGCAATGAGCTCATGGATAGCTCCAAAAATGACCAAAGCTGAGCCATAGCAAGGCACATCACAAGAATAAATTTATAGCGATAATGCTTTGGAAATTCCTGATGCTCCGATGGGCATTTCAGTGTGTTGTAACCCATAACCCCTTATTGCATTGGCAAACCTGTCCATACATCAGTGTAACTTTCCGATCAAATCGAGCAGTTTTTGTTACTGATTTTTATGCATTACAGTATGACAGAAGGCGTATTGCGAAAAGGAGTTGAAAGCCTTGAAGCGGTGGAACGACAGCGTTTAGCTCATTGTCAAACTGCGCTAGGACGCTATCAACGGAAAATCGAACAACTTGGACCAAATTTGCAACAGGTCAGCCTACATAGGAAATTCGTGGCATCACATTTGATTTGCCGCGCGAAAAATTGGCCAATACTATGAACAATCTAGATGGGCACTACGTACGAATTACGAGGCTTCGCGAATGGACCATCATGTGCGCCTCTTTTCCTCGTTTTCATCTAGCCATTCTGGATAAACATAATGAGTATATCAAAAGGGCCCGGCAATAATTGGCATCTGTTTTGAAGTATAATGCAAAGGGATGACCTAAAGTGCTTAGGCCGTTTTGCACGCGTGCGGTTGCGATGCGGCTTGCCGTCAGATCGATATTCCCCATAGAAGCAATGAAGTGACGGCCAAAATGAAATTTATTCTCAAAATAAGGCACTGAAGACTATTGCGTATTGGCTTAGTAGTTTACTCAAACATTTTTGATGAATGTTTTTGTTTTATTTATTCATTTATTTATTTGTTTATTTATATTTTTCTGAATAATTCAGATGTTCGACCGTCACACGAACAACCTTGATATGGCCGTACAGGCCACAGCCGCTGACTACATAGCCGGAATTCAACCGTCAACAGCGGCTGTGAATCACATTATACTCACGGATGTTTATGTAAGTCCAAAAACTACGCTATCAGTCTCAATACGACCGTGGCTTAATGGAGAAAGGCGTCATTGCTGGGTCCCTCTCTCATGAGCGAGGTGGTTGGTTCGATTGTGTCTCACGACCACAATATCCTAAAGTATTCTGGAGCCTTTGGATGAGTTTAAAAACTATAGTGGAGGATCGGGTTAGATCGCTGGTTGTGAACAGTGGGTCACATTTATGGGGGGGGGGGGGGGGTGCTTCTAAGAGCTCATAGAAACCGTATTCGTGTGGCGTATATATCTTTTAAGAAGAAATTTGAATGCATAACAATGAATTTACTCCGGTGCTGATTGGCGGGACCAATTTCGAGGGAAAATGCTCTCATGTTGTGGCCATTTCAACAGAATGAAAAAACCCGTTTTTTATTCTATTTACATTCATAGAAGCTTCAGTTCTCTCAACGTCCGATTCACTCGTCGAGATAACTCGTCCGCGAATCGATCGATACTGTGATCCAATACCGTGTCCGTTTGTAGTTCGTCGCATTCTTTTCGGGCTTCGATCGGACAAGTGGCTTTGTAGTGTAGTTTGAGGCCAAGTTTCTCCGGTACATAAATCGTACCGGTCACATTTGGTGAAAGACGATGCAAAGCGAAATGGTTGAACACGGTAGCGACGTTAGCCGTACTGGAAAAATGCAAATTTTTGAGATACGGTAGTCAAGAAAATGTGCTCTTCACTCACCTTGTCATACTTTTCCCGTAATTGCGATGATTACTCGTTTTCCGTGACCTGTATTGGTTTCGTAGCATGTAGAGATACTCCGGTACTGATTGATTAACTGTTTTGGCTGAGGGAAATTTGAAAACGTTCGCGAATGATAACGAGCTGATACGATCAGCTGATGTGTCTCGTTCAATAGTTTTTAGCAAATCAGAGTAGTTATTGTGCTCCATGGGAACTATTAGTTCATCGATATCCAAAATCAGAATGTAGCGATGGGTAGATAAGTGCCTGAAACGAGAGATCTTGAATTGTCTAAAAAGTTGCGCAAGATCGCGCCCATGCCGGGTTCACAACCACTTGGAACGAAGCCAACACAATGAACTGTTCTTCAACAATGAGCACTGAACCAAAGAGTGTCCCATAAGTCGCTCATATTCCGCTTATATTCGTTTCCCGTCCAACGTTGCATGAAATGCTTATAAACGTCGGGAGGGGCAAATTGGGCATATTATGGAATATGAAGAGGATGCTCAGCAGTGTAACGATAAAGAAAGAGCGAAATAAATCGGCGAAAAAACCGAGAAATGGGAACCCGAAAACCACCTCTCTCGCGCCCCTCTGCGTCACTAGCCAAGGATAGACTGCAGGTGGGCGAGAGACTAATTGAGCTAGCCGCGGAAAATGTCTTGCCGTCGCCGGGAACTCTCCTAGCGGATGAACTGCTGAACGAACGTGCTGCGGGACCGTGACAAGACCCGAAACCGCGCTTCCTCCATGCAAGTTTCACTACGCATCACCTCTCTTGGTACATATCGATTAGGTGAATGATACGCCTGAATCGCGCAATCGCGCCATCGCTCGAATCACGAACTCTAAACATCGCCTCATTTATGGAATGACCCAACACTTTGGTCGGAAACGAGTATGAAACAGTGTGAGCAAGAGCAGTAATATGCTGTCCCATAAATATTACCAAACCCCCTCCCCTCCCCCTCCCCACCCCACCTAATTTAAGCTCTCCCATTGAGATTTCAAGCAATTCCAAATATTATAGCGCTTGTAAAGCTCAAATTTCACCGCTTTCGATAAGCGCGCGATTTATTGGGCACTTAACCGACCTGTAAAGGCAATCATTGTACGGTATCAGTTCGTGACGACGTTTTTGTTGACGATTCCTGGCAATGTATTGGCTTCGTACCAGCGGCAAATTTGGCGAATGACCCGGTAGTGTGAGAGGGATCTAAAAATCAATAATTGATTGGTTAGCAGCACTCATTGATCGAATCCTCGACTTCTGGT
This sequence comes from Trichostrongylus colubriformis, assembly GCA_963978905.1. Lineage (NCBI taxonomy): Eukaryota > Metazoa > Nematoda > Chromadorea > Rhabditida > Trichostrongylidae > Trichostrongylus > Trichostrongylus colubriformis. The sequence goes on from OZ022259.1 coordinate 4,832,112, forward strand.
CCGTAGACTAATTAGTAATGTAAGAATGCAGTTATCGATTGGGCAAAAATTATCGATTGACCGTACCTGTACGAGGTTTCCGAGCTTCTCATAACGATCCAGCACCCTTTGAACATTCTTGGCGACGGTGTATACGTAAGTGGTTACTGTAGACACTCCAAGTAAATATTGCGCTTCGAGCCATTCCACAAGTCGCGTTGAGACGTCCTCCTAAACGCGAAACGTTTGTTGTGTCTCAGAAATCGTGCATCGATCAATAACACCTTTATAGTTTGCATTTCATAGTTGAACTAGCGCCTTTCACTGGGGAAAGCCCAAGGATACTCCGATTATGCGTGATTATTAGGACAGTTACCGAAATGTTTTCGGCTTTTCTTACGCCATTCGCTATAATGTCTTTGCGAATAACCTTAAATTGGACGGTATTTGTGATAACTGTGTTGCCGTGTTACTGACTAGGCTTTGTTCATAGTTTACGATTCAGGCGATAGCGCGCGACTCGCGCGATTCATGCGGAGACGATAAGATATGTAGTACGTATTGATTAGGTGAGTGATACGCCTGAATCGCGGTAGTCGGGCGACACTAACCATTGATATTTAACTTTTTCTTTCCATCTGAATCGCGAACTCTGAACAATACCTCAGTGCGACATTTAGGGGCACGTGTACCTAAGTTTTACATACCATACCAAAATGCTTAATTATATGCCTAATATTGATTACGGTTATTGCTTAATTATTATTTGATTACTGTATAGATACCAAATTGCTTAATTACCTGAAAATCCATGCCTTTTACGCATACAGCAACTGCTTCCTTTTCTCGTATTGTTTGACTGATACGCACGCGTAGCGCGACGCGTTGCGCACTACACGGCTTGCTGCTAATCGATACAAATAGTTTTGTAGATGAGTCGAATCGGCTTGGTATGGGACATGTTATCAGATTTGGTATGTAGAAGTGATCCCTGGAAGAGTGCAGACGGAGAAAGTTTGAGGCGTTTTCTGCGTCTCTGACCTGATCAATATCCACAAACAACCCACCTTGGATCCCATCCTCGTTGCCAAATTTCTCGCACGTAGCCTTCGACGACTGCGTAACGATTTTCGTCAAAAATATTACAGTATATTTTATGGCGTAGAGTACGGAATGATACGGCAAGTATCTAAACACGCTGTTCAGACAGTTTGGTCCACTGTAATCCCGCACAAATCTGTTTAGGACCTGAATGGCGTTGTTTTGCGGATATAGTGAGTTTTTTCTGGTATCGCGATAGGCTGAATACAGGAAAAGGCCATCATTCTCCGTCCATTCATCAGTACTTATCGATTGATATCGATCCATTTGGCACCACCAATAATATTCTCTCAAGGAGTGCTCCTGTAACAGGCACCATGGTGGCATGAATGTCTGGGCAGGTTTGCTCCATTTGTCGTCCATTATTTATGCGTCTATGATAAAAACTACGAAGTGCGCGATGTAGCAACGAAGTGTATCGAGACACACGATAATTATCGATTGTTGCGATGAGGGCAACAAGCGACAATTTCTACCTTTTCGACCACGTCTCGAATTTTTGCTTTGCCTCGTTGCATATCGTACATGTATTGCATGGTCTCTAACGCATAGTCCACATCCTCCATGAAGTCACTTTTAACGTTCTGTAAAAATTTATCGATTTTATTGATTGGTGCACTATTTCATCACTCACTCACTTTTCTCTTATCTTCTTCCAAATTTAGCATCTTTTGTTTACGATAATCGATAGCTATGATGAAGAATATCAAACTGATACATGCTGCCGCAAGTTTCCGTCGTGAGTGCCATATTCCGTTGGCGCGCGCCATCCTTGGCCCACGATCGGAATTGTGGCTGAAGAGGGTCTTATTTTTGAAATCATTCTTTGAGAAAAATAAACTAATGACACATATCGCTGATTCGACATAGGAGGCTTTCAAACGGATGTAATAACGCACAAAATCGCTTCGGAGAGATGCTTTATGGTCCAACGAATGTGTAATATGTAGTCTATTTTGTAATAAATATAATATAAGAAATAATGTAGTATGTAATATAATGTATAATATTAGGTTGTAAGGAAAGTTCTTGCCGCTTTTGCGCGTTCACAAGATAAATTCAAATTTCAAAGCGCGTCAAAATGAATTAAATTACATGTAGTGCTCCTTAGATAGAGAAAAAGTTGCTCTTCCTGAATTTATGCTTCTTCTAAAATGCCTTACTCGTCCACCATGTTCATCAGATCTAGCGCTAACTGAGCCCCACTTTTCCACACATCTGAACGCTCCTTTAATAGCAGTGTTTCCAGAAACAATAGTGACTCAAAGTTGACTTTTTTTGCTTTCGCGCTTAATAAATCGTCAGCCCTTCATCAAAATGAGTTATGCAAATATGCATAATGTTGCCAAAACTGTAGGAATCGAACGGTGCTCGCAGTTTGAGAAATGATGCAGTCTGAGCCGAGTTATGATCTCCCGAAGTTGAAATTGCGAAAACCGGCCGAAACTTTCCTTACGACCTAATATAATGTATAATATAATATAGTTCAATATAATAATATAATATAATAATATTAATAATATAATACAATAATATAATATAATAAATGTAATATAACAAATAATATAACAATAAACAAACAATATAATACAATAAATGTAATACAACAAATAATGTAATATAATACATGATATGATGAATAATAATGATTATTTTATCCCCGCGGATCTTACATATACCGATCACTTCGAAATTCGAAAAAAGTGAACTATGCAAACGGAACTACAAATAACGTATGCTTATCTATTGATTAACTGGTTGATACAGATTGATCCGTGGTGATCGTCTGATGGGGTGTAAGGCAGTTGTGAAAAAGAACTGGTTAGTGGCTACTAAATCGATGGGGTGATTCTGCGGTAATATGGGCGGTTCAACGTTCGTGACCGTAGACGACCTTGGGAGAAGTCCCCGCGAGTTGGCGTCGAGTAGCCTCTCTGTTCCGTGGAGGTCGACGAGGATAATTGGGCCGCCCACTGAAAATCAACAAATTCAGCTAAATTCAGCTATGCAGACGGAGAAAGTGAAAAACTGCTACGGTAGATTGCGGTATATAGCCAGGTTTATTCTGGAGGGTTCGTTCCAGGTTTATTCTATGGGGTGATGGTATGTGTGATGTTTCCTCACATTTGTCCTGAAATATTGCGTCTCGGATCTCACCATAACCGGGAAACGGATTTCTGCATATTGGGTCTGGAAATAAGTCCCCGCCGTTTTTTTATTCGCTGTGTTTCACGACGTTTTCTTCACTTTCAACGAGATTTATACGGTTTAGAAACGGAGTAATCTTGAAGCAAAAAAATTCGCACTCTCAGTATCTCCATCTCCATCCACTCTTCTTTGGATCCTTCCTTATGATCAAAAACCAATGCATACAATTAGCCTTCTTCCATCCCGAGTGGGGATCAAACTAGTGTAGTACGTACCGTGGCGCCGCCAGCCACCCGTACGCCACAGCGAGCGGAGACCATGACGTCATTATGTGATGTTTCTCTCTTTTAGGCTGAAAATTTCGGTGAGGTTATGTGTGGTGCACGACGACGAGCGGCTTTGATGCGTGTGTCGAATCTGTTGGATGCTGAACTACAGCGAATGTATGCTCAAGGACGTGCCGATACGCAGATTTGTAATACTAGGCAAATTGTAAGTACATGGCGTTATCTCAAGGTTTCTGGCATCGTCTGATTACATAAGGAATAAATAAATAAATGAGCAAATATTAAATTTCGACTTCTTTCAGACTCTGGTAGAGTTCATAGAGTACCTGTTCTACAAGGTGAACGATGCGATCAATTCATTGGATGGCGGCCAACATCGCGGATATCATCGATTAGTTCGATTTCAGCACAAAACCAAAGACAAAGCGGTATGAAGACACGACCGATCGATATTCTACCGTACATACTTGTAAGGGCTCAATTCTGGTGTTTCCAGGGGTTGCCAGCGACGGTACTTACGATCCCGTTAACCGGTGAGGATCAGTCGCTTCCGCCACCATCGATCGCTTCCAATTCTGCTGGGGCCTACTCGATGCCGGTCACGTCTCCACAGTCTAGTTGTGAAGAGTACGAGGATTATGATAAGGTAAGAGAGCCCGTACAGGTTTACGGTTCTGAAGATCCGATTTTGTCTTTTAGATTTCCGATGAAGGTTTCTACAACTCGTCTTCCCGCCAAACCACCGTAATCGATGAACCTGCAAATCATTCAACGTTATGTAGAGTGTTGTACGATTTTGAGCCCAAACATGATGATGAAATACAAGTGAGCCCAATTCATACTTAACAGAAATAAGGTCGATGAGTGCAATCATTTTCTTTATAGTTTATCATATTGCGCACATGGTGCTCCATAGTCGGGGAGGGGGGGGGGGGGGGGTGCTACTGTAGTTGCGCTGTCGTCCCACACCCGAGACCGTTCTACAATCATCAGTATCTATACTCAAAAGTATATTTTTACCTGAGCCTTACCTCCAAGGGGTAGGTGATTCCTTTTCAATTAAGGCTTGGCTAAAAACCTAGGCCCAAAATAGCGCCCCCCCCCCCCCCTCAACTACATTAGCCCTGGGGGGACCACTCATTGTCCCCTGTTGTCCTTCAGTCGAAACCGTCCTACAATCTCGACACTCGAGTGGTTTTTACCTAAGCCCTACTTTGAAGGAGTAGGGGCTTACCCCTAAACTAAGGCATAACTAAAAGCAGGGCAAAAATAGCGTCAGACATGGAGCGCAGTAGAGTCCTCCCCCCCCCCCCCACCCATCCCAAAACATTAGCGCCGCGCGTATTACCACCTAGGTAATGCTCACAGATCGCGATCCTGGTGATCAGGCGATATCGGCAATCAGTCCTCAAATCGGTTAATCGATACGCTTCCTCTTGAATAGTGTTATCGCTAAATCGCGAACTCTGAACACTATCTCAATATCGTTTCCCCTTTGCGTGCCTTAGCTATCGCCTACAGTATTTTTATGTTTTTCGCTTTCATTGGCTTATTCCCATGTAATCCTCCCGTAGCTCTTAATCACTTACTGCCCATAGATATTACCTTCATATTGTCGCGTGATGTCGTCAGACCGCTTGGCGCTCGTTCCTGAGAATGTCGCTTCTCGTCGCCCTTCGTCGCAGATCATCAAACATCGCAGATCTCGCTTATTACCCATGTCTCGCTCTCATGATTGCGCAAAGAGAAATATAATATTTTTGGGCAACTCGTTACTTGTTTCTCTGTCATTGTCGCTTGCTTGCTGCTTAAAGGAACCGGAAGGGGTCTGAAGAAAGAGGAAGATGCAAAAAAAGATTTGAAACGAACATCCAGTGTTAGAAGCGATAATCGGTGAGAAAACCCGGATGCAAAAGTGCGATGCTGTGGTGTGTATTCGCATCACATCCGCATCGCTTCGAACTGCTCATACCAACTATCCGAGTTGTCCGCTGTAGAGATGTCATTTGCTATCTCGTAAAGTGTATTTTCATTCATTCGTGATCATGTGAAATAAGTGAAACAAATGAAGAAGAAGCGGAAGCATAAGAAAGAAGTGTGATTACAATTAAAATCTAATGAATTCACTTCCACCGTCTTGACAAGGTGTCGTGTGTGCATTGCGGCAATTGCAAGGCACTGTGATTCCCACCGTAGACCAAGATTGCCCTCCTCTCGGTGTCTTCAAAGAGGAATCAGAATCAGAAATTTTCGTGGACGACTCCTTTAATGTCGGTGAAAGTCGTTGGTCAACTAACTCACTGAAGGCCATCTTCCCATGATATCTTCACTAATTTCCTTTGCCAAACGCGCTAAGATTTACGGTAGTACCGCGCGCCCTTTGTCCCTACGATGTATAGTCATTGTACAAATAATCCTTCTCGCAACCGCACGCGCGTGTTCATTGAGTGCACAGTGAGAGGTGTGGTTGGCAGACAGGAGCTATATATGGGAGTTATGCATTTGTCTAGGGAAGCGTGTTTATTTTTTGTACTTTGCTCTATTACCATTACTTGCTGTTTGATTGTTATTTACCAATTTTCATCTAGGGTACTTTCCTCAGAATTTCACTCACCTCAGTTATAGGTTCGTGCCGGAGAATGTGTGGTAGTTGAGGATCGACTGGGTGACGATTGGCTGATTGGACATGTTATCTCAGAAAATGGAACTGACTATAAAAGTGGACGATTTCCTACTTCTTATGTGGCGTTTTGACTTCCCGCTCACCGATTGTGTTAGTTGTCCGGTTCCAATTTTGCCAGTTGTCCAACAGCATCAAAGAAACTTGATGTTAGTCCAATTTTTTTCCATATATACCATGACCTGTCCAGAGTAGGTAGTATTGAGGTCTTTGAGACCTCCGTGCAGCTGTTCCACCAATCTCGTATCACTGTCCTAAGGAGCATAATTTTTCAAAACATTTCGGGCTGCCTTGTAGATAAAATTTCTATATACATAACTCATATAGACACTTTTCATAGGAATCACTTGTCTCATATATCGTAGAGTTTTGTTTGAAAGCGTGCACACTCAGCATGTATCGCACTCGAAGAGGTCGTGGTTGCGGACTTGATAATGCGTGCGGTCGCGACGCGTAATTTTTGAATTTGGTCCGCTGACACCTTATAAGCCAGCTGGGTCGGATTTTCGCTGATTTTGCTGGCCCTCGATTTTTTTTCTTCCTATTCTCATCCAGGAGGCTTCAATCTCGTCCTAGACTTGAACAGTTTTTCGTGCACAAAGTAATTCAGGCATGGTGACCATGAACTGGATTACATGCACGTTTCGTTTCTTTTTGGTCAGTGGTCTTGTTATGGTGTTTTTGCCTGCTTGGTGTCATTTATTATTTTTGTTTGATTTTTACTGATTCTTTTAATGGATGTAACGGTTTTTAGGCATAGTCTACATTGTGCCTTTATTTACGTCGAACGCAATATTCAACAGGGAAGGCCCGTCAGGGCGCGCCAAGCTTTTTTAGAACGGTTTTTTGCATTTTGTAGGGTTACATACATACATGGAACAAAAAGCGGTGTCAAATTGAGCTCAATGGTTCTGGGATGACCAAAAAGTGAGTGAATAAAGTTGCTCAGAAGGAAGTAGTTTGACCAGTTTGTTCATTTCTCTTTTCCAGCTGTGGTGTTCAGTATATGTTTGTTGGAGGACTACGCCATACTTCAAACCTGGTTCAAAGCTTATAAGGAATGGCTCAGAATGTGAAATCACCTATAGTAGTTGCTAAAATGGCTCGGAGAGCTCATAGAGGGATGGATAAGTCGGAGCTACAATAGCAATCGGATGGTCGAATGGTTAGCGGAGTGGACTCTCGTTAGAGGGGCAGGGAGGGAAGCGTGCAAGGCAGGGAGGGAAGCGTGCAAATGTTCCGTTTAGTGTTCTAGGAGGTCAGGTCGCCGGTGTTGTGTGGAGAGTAATTCACTATAGAAACAACGAAATTAGTATTTTCATGAGACTAAAACATTGTATCATGGACTGTACAGTAACTAGCTCCCACCTTCATCATAGATCGTATTTGCTTTCAGTCAGAAATTGTATCTAGTCGATGATGCTCTAACTTGATCACTCAAAGGAATCGTCCACGGAAAATGAGTTTTTGTGTTACCCATATATTTATGTTGCATTTGCCTAATGTTAACCTCATGGAAAGTTTCACGTGAAAAAATGTGAATCTGGCTGAGATACAGCACCACAAAGTGCGGCCCAGGTGGGCGGGGCCTCCGTGTAAAAGCCTCGTCCCGTCGTCCGCCGCCGTTGGGAACGGAGAGTGGGACTGTTTACGTAATCTTCTGTTCCTACAATGCGTCTCCGACCACGGCGGTACGCGGTACGAGGCTTTACACGGAGGCCCCGCCCACCTGGACCCACTTTGTGGTGCTGTATCTCAGCCAGATTCACATTTTTGCGCGTGAAATTTTGCATGAGGCCAACATTAGGCAAATACAACATGAATATATATGGGTAACACAAAAACTCATTTTCCGTGGACGATTGCTTTAAGTAACAAGTATCCAACATTATTACATATTCATTCACAATTGTCTGCCTTTAGTCTCCATCTTCATCTTTGTATAAGTAGACCAGGTAGGTAGCCAAGATCTTGAAATCAGTAGTTAATCAATCGTCTCATGAAGTCAACCCACTCACGGGTGACCTGACCCCACATCAAACACCGGAACACTTGCAACACACCCAAAATAGGTCTAGAAGCAGAATCGTGTACGAATCAAGAATTCGACCTTTTTGAGACGATGGATTGGACATGGGTACGCAGCCCCTTGTTTATTTGTAGAAACGAACAGCTTCTATAAAATTCAATGGAAAATGCGGGAAATGTTCTGACATGTGCCAGTGACCTCCCTTCCTTAGATGCGCCAGACTATAGGTCAACCAATTTTTCTCGATCAGACTGGAAGTTTTTCCCTGGGACGGTGGACCCCGTGGGACGAGCGTTGGTAGGTCCAAACAGAGAAATCGTCAAATACAAAAAAAACTGAAAGTAGGGATAGCCCGGTAGACTGAACTAAATTTAGCACATAGATTACATGTGCGGTTATAAAGAATACAAAAAGTCGGGAACTGGAAAAACACAAAAAATGTTTTTAGTGGAGATTGATCGTCGGCCATTTTCGGGCAATCCCGATGCTACAATATTTGGCCCAATTTGACACCGCTTTTTCATTTTATGTATGAGCCACTATAAGATGAAGAAAAATGTTTTAGAAAAGCTCAACATGTCTTGATGGGCGTGCCTTGTTGGGACTCGCGATCGCTTTTTTTCTCACTTTTACTTTCTTTATAACACCATGACACAACCGATGAATGACAGGAGAATGGTCCGCTTTCACGAATCTACGAGATTTAAATATGAAGGCGGAGTCTATCTGCGGGGGTGGGTGGTATACAACTTATTGATTGTGCAACAGTTACATGTTTTTACATGACTGACGTTTAAGTAATGTAGGGTACATGTTATTGGTAAATTCAGTGTTACTGATGAATAGTCTTGTGAAAACATGTTTCTTTTCAAAATGCAACCAGTTGCCCCAGCCTCACCAGACCCCTCGACTGAACTGTGCAGTAAGTCCGCAATCACGTCCCCATTCGCGTGAAAATGCAGAGTGTACGTCCTTACCCTACTTGGAGTCATTTCTGAGTAATTTTCTATCGGTGCTGTTTGTCATTTTTCACATTTTGTTGTTTTATGACAGGCATAAATTAACTCTAATCAATGACTTATTGCTCGATGATGAAGCAAGGTTCAATAAAAAAATTAGTCGCGTCAAACATCATGGTTTCATGACGTCTCGATTCCTCTCGGATTGTTTTTTTTTTGTGATTTCGTGCCATGTTGTGCACGTTGTTGATCGCTTAAGCGTGCGGTTGCAACGCGGTTTAATTGGTATTATGCTGTTGAAGAAATAGCGAATTTACAAGCTCTGTTAGCCGTCTATGATCAGTATGCGTTCAGTTGTTCGGGCTATTATACAAGCAAGTGCATGGCGCACTCAAAAGTTGTAAAATTCAACAGTTCTTCGTCGACGCAGGCAACTTCATAATTTTCTTCTAGCGTTGCACTCGCAATTCAGCGTGGAACACGCTCGGTCTTGAGGTTCCTAGGTAACCGAGTGATGAATGGGACTACTACAGCAGTATGTCATATTTTTATGACGTCTATATGCAGGCGTGTTGTTTTGAGATGAAAATTCCGGAAAGCAGCCACATTATTCTCGGGAAAGCGCTACAGTGGGGAAGAAACGGTATGGAATGGTCTAATCCCGAACAGTAAAAATATAAGAGCCCTATTCTCACTCCAACACTTTTAACTTCGCATCAGTAGCCGTTCAGGGGTAGATGCAGATGGTGAGGGGCTAAGTCGGCTCCACGGAAAAACTCACCGGCGCGCGTATGCGGCGCGTGCTAGGTGACGTCACAGCCACCGCGCTGCGCGACTGTGAGCGATGGCCTTGCTCCTACCAATGCGCTTTATAGAGGTTAACCTTGTTGGTGCTTTGCTAATACATTAAGGTGAGCACATAATGTGCTGCGGAAAGCTTTGCTGCTTTGACAGACTTCTGATAGCTGCGTGAGCTAGCCTTTTTCAAAGAGGCTAGCTTCTCCTGACGTATGGATTTCCCTCAGCCCAATGATGTAGAAGTTTCAAGAGACTGTGTGTGCTCCGTCCCATGTATAACCATGCGGGGAGACACATAGTAGAAAAGAGCAAGCCATCTCATGCTTTGGTGAAGTGACAGCAAGGTTATCCTCATTGAAGAGGAATGTTTGTAGCGCAGGCCATCGCAAATCGTCTCGTCGCGCGGTGGCTGTGACGTCACCAAGCACGCGCCGCATGCGCGCGCCGGTGAGTTTTTCCCTCCTCCCGGCTAAGTCACCCATTCGCGAACGTTGTCGCGCGACTCAACAATAACCATTCGGCCGACGGATGCGTGACCTGCAGCGCTGCGAGAACGCGAGAAAGACTCCAACATGCGTTTTTCTTATAGGAGGTTCCGCCACAGATCATCTTTTTTGTGTTTGTTCACAAGGACAGCATGTTTTCCACTTCTTATTTTCTTCTTACGCTTGGCGGTGCTTTAAGATTTTGAGTTCGTGAAGATACGGTGTCTATGCTTATCGATCTCCCGTCATCCATTCGAGAATAATGTGGCTGCTTTCTGGATTTTTATCTCAAAACTACGCGCTTGCATATAGACGTCATAAAAATATGACATACTGCTGTAGTAGTCCCATTCATCACTCGGTTACCTAGGAACCTCAAGACCGCTGGAACACCGAGCGTGGATTCCACGCTCGGTGTTCCAGCGGTTCCAGCGGATTGAGGTTGAACAAGGATTCCACGCTGAATTGCGAGTGCAACGCTAGAAGAAAATTATGAAGTTGCCCGCGTCGATGAAGAACTGTTGAATTTTACAACTTCTGAGTGCGCCATGCACTTGCTTGTGTAATAGCCCGAACAACTGAACGCATACTGATCATAGACGCGTAAAGGTGACTCGACGTGTATATCATCTATTTATACACATAGTCTCGCACACATACGACCTAAGCTGATTGCTGGACTTAGTCGGTGGCAAGAGTTGATCTGAAAGTATTGAGAGCGATGGCCCTTCTTACTGCGACACCTATCTCTGTTGAAAAAAATTTGGGTTTCTTTTGTGAGTACTGGACAGTAGCTCTTTTCGACCACAAGTTTCTTTCGTGAAGGATCTTTTGCAACTACAGGAAAGTTATAATTCAATATGCTGGTAGATACTGTAAGGCACGAGCACCATCTGGGCTAAATTCCTTGGCTTGGTGTCTCATCAAAGTAATCGTCCACGGAAATATTAATTTATTTGTTACCCTAATATTTATGTTGTAGTTGTCTAATAAGGGCCGTATGCAAAGTTTCACGCAAAAAAGTGAGAATCCGGCTGAGATACAGCTCTCCAAACTCCTGGACGAGAGGGCGGGGTCTCCGAGTGAAAGCTCCGTTTCGTCGTCCGCCGCGGGTGGGAACGGAAAGTGGGACTGTTCACGCAACTTTCTGTTCCTACAATGCGACTCCGACCGCAGCGAACGACGGTGTAGGCTTCCGCTCGGAGGCCCCGCCCACCCGGCCAAGACTTTGTGGTGCTGTATCGTAGCCGGATTCACATTTTTTTTCGCGTGAAACTTGGCATGCGTCTCACATTATGCAAACACAGCATAAATATATGGAAACATAAAAACTCATTGTTCCGTGGGAACGATTCCTTTAAATAGCGAAAACGTGATTTCCCCTCTAGCGTAGAGATAGCAGAGCCTTTCCTCAGGGGACGCAGAGTTGAATCAAATTTCACGCCGGCTGCCAGACTTGAGTTTAAGTGGTGGAGTCGCCACTGACTTTGCGAGGAGCCGATCGCAAGGCGATCAGTGTAACTATGAAGAGGAGTCTTGAAGGCACACAAAGCGATAATGAGATTGTGGGCTCGCGTTCTTGAGACAAGTTGGCCCTTGGATAACTCTTCAGGTCGCACCTTTGCTGCGGCTGCACGGTGCATCCTGGCGGAGCTGTGCTTGTTCGAACAAAACCAAGCCACGCCTACCCAACCAAATCACTCCCGGCCCCAAACGAACAAGTTTCCGACGTGGCGCTCACGTGGAAAGGGAAACTTGCTATTAGAGAAGATTATTTAATGAAACAGCCATTCCGATGATGAGGGCAGCTTCCACTTGCAAATTCGTTCGCCTAAGGCCAGGTGTGATTTGCTTGGGTGGGCACGGCTTGACTGTGTTCAACCAGGCACAAAACCGTGAGGGTGCAGCCGCAAGGTGTAGCCTGAGCCGTTATCGAAGCACCTACTTGGCCAAAGGAAGTAAGACACTAATTTGATTAACGCATGGTATGCCTTTAAGCCAGTGCGCCATACCTTTTGCTGGTAAAGTCTACTGACGGCGAGAAATCGTATTTGGTGTATTTAGGATGGAGATGGTAGTGGCGAATTACATCATCTTCATGCCCTTTCTTTCCCACTTTGGGTGTGTATCATTAGGACAAGAAATCGCACCGCATGTGGGGGGTACGCTTGTGAGTTAAAGGCATATTCCAGAATTGTTGGGATATACAGGGGGTGCCAAAAAAAAGTAATTTTGCCCACGGCTCACATCTGCCAATTTTACAAAACGTAGGGAAACGAAAGAGATAAAGGTATTGAGGCAAAACATTCCCGAAATGTTCCTCTAAAAGCAGGAACAAGCTGTGGCTCCTCACGTTCATGTTCATAAAAATATGGAGGTTTCATTCGGCGCAGTCGGGCTTCGGAGTACCTACATTTAAAAATTCGCTAAAAACAGTGGAGCCAAGCTCCGTGGTAGGTCTTTTGTGGTAAGCTTCCTGAGGGTTGGCCCTTCGGTTCTTGGAAGTCACAGAGCCCCTGCTGCTTGGACAAGGCTGCTATGATCCAAAGTATCATTTTCATGCCTCAAATCCGCCTCTGGAGGGGTTTCAGTGGTAGGGGAACGTTTTGGCTCTTGGAAACGAAGAGAGCTGGGAACCCGGGAAAAACGCAATGTTGAAGAACACCATCCGGTATGAATCCCCTTAGGTACCCAGATTGAACGGACGTCAGCAAGGTGTGAAAGAGGGCGAAGAAATTTCGGATTTTGCCCAGTTGAGGTGATACATCTTGTTCAGTCTTTCCTTGCTCCCGTTTCTGCTCGTGCAGGAGGCTGCCACGGAGTATAATGATAGAGTTAGGTCTGCTCTTGATTCTGGGGATGAGAATACCTCAATAGAATTTACTGTAGTTTGGCTAAATGGGGTCGAAAGTGGAGGAGACAAAATTACTTTTTTTTGGCACCCCCTGTACATTCCTGCCGTGGATGGATAGTTTGACCCAAGCCACGTAGGCTGTACCTTTACCGAGGCGTGAATGTCAGTTCCTGGGGCGTGCAGAGCCAAAGAATCTAGCGCCACAGCTCGGCCCCGCCCACCCCAGCCGGGGGTCTGCCTTCAGTCTTCGACTCTTATCTTTGACATAGGTAGACCAGCTACGTAGCCAAGATGTTGAAATTGGCAGTGAACCAATCGTCTCGTGAAGTAAGCCACTATTGAGTGACCTGACCCCACATTAAGCACCGGAACACTTGCAGCGCACCACCCGCTGGGGTGGGCGGAGCCGAGCGTTGCGCTAGATTCTTTGGCTCTGCACGCTCCATGAGCTGACATCCACGCTCGGTAAAGGTACAGCCCACGTGGCTTGGGTCGAACTATCCATCCACGGCAGGGATGTGATACCCTCAATAATCCTGGAATGTGCCTTTAACGGTGCCGTATGAAATCGAGTCTTAAGGCGAATTCAGTTTTTTTTCCTTCATTTTGAGCGTAGAACAGAATAATCGCCTCAGAACATACGGTGCTCTCGCTCACACGCACGACGTCGCAGGTCGCTCACCTCGTCCTAAGGATGCCTCTCCTCCCTACCCACAGTCAACACTTGCCAGATAAAACAATCGAGGTCGATGACGAGAAAGGAATGGCAGAGATCTGGAGAACGGTTGAGGTGGTATTCCTTGACTCCAAGTTCACATTGGTTGTGATGCAGTAACCCAAAGTGCCAGTAAAGGGAATATCTGCCTATAGCTTATGTCAAAAATGGAGTATCTGAAAAGAATGAGAGATGGCACGTCTACAGCCATTTTCAGGTACCATGTGTAGATGTAGTGCACTTCACGCTGAGTATAAAACTTCACGTCCAATTTTTGCATTTTGGGGATAATCAAGAATGGAGTTCGAGGAATCACAGTTGGGAGAATGAACTTAGTTCACCAACTCTTAATGTGCTCTGAAAGGGACGGAAAAGCTTGCATTGTAAGCTGGCGCGTTAGAATTTGCCGGTAAACAAGAATTCGCTTACAGCCGTGCAGGCCATCAATTTCTCCCGTAAACGACGTGATTTGTGCTGGTGTTCCGCTGGCCAAACCCTAGAGAAAAATTAGAGAGCGGCACGATAACCACACGTCATGACACGGTATCGTATCAGCGTAACACATACCGTATTCAGGCCAACTGCACGATATCACTACGGTATCTCTGATACGGTGTGTTACTCACGATACACGTCAATGCGGTCTCTTGGAAGCGATCCGCTACGCGGACAATTTGAGTTGTGAACTGAAGTTTGCTTCCATTCGAGAAATTACCTGTTCCTCAATCTTCCCACCCCCTTCTTTCCTTTCCCTACCTCTTCACATGGGCGGAAGTGGTGTAGTGACAGGTGGCGCCCACCCCACTCGCATGGTGCGGGGATCAAGTCCCGCATCAGTGCCCACCAAGGCCAACCTAACTTCCTTCCCTTTGGCGGGTTGGTACCGGACTCGTCTGGGAGGATAAAGGCACTGACTTGTACATTGGCTGGCCACCGAAATTCATTGCATACACCACATCACATTCACCAACCACCACGTTTCTGAATGGAACTATAATGTGCGGCGCATCCCGGAAGAGATTGATTGACGCCAAAAATCTTATCCTTTTTTCTCTTCATAACGTCCTCTTCCTCGAAACTCTCTTGGGATGGACCCATATCAAGTGAGATCAGTTAGCACTAAAAACGTTCCACTTGTAAATTTTGAGCTCTTTTGAAAAATCGAATTTTCCCTCTCCACTCGCTTTGACTTCCAACAGTCCGTAGTCGTCACGTCCTCACAAGGTATTACTGAGCAGAAGCACTGCTACGTAAGTCATCGGCTTCTTTAATCTCCCATGTGAGTTCGCATGAAGTCCTTTTTCAACCACCGCAGTAGCCGTTTCCAACAAGCGCCGGGCCCGCTCCTTTATTAGCCAGCGATTTTCAGCTTGATGAAGATGACTGTTTGTGGTGGACACGTGCGTTTTTACACCTCTCGTCAGACGGCTGTGAGAATGTGAGAGTGTCGCGGAGACGCAGGGCACCGGGCGGCGGACAGACTGCGGGGTGGGCGGACCGGTGGCGTCGGTTAGTCGTCGGATGGGTTTCGCATCCGACTGGCTGGAAGCAGCGTTCGGACGCTGGACGCAACGTAGTGCGGCGGCCCGTGGCGCCACACGACGTCTTCTATGCGTCCATGGATTCGGCGCCTTCGTCAGGGCACTAGCGCACGCTCCTGATCCTGTGGCTGCCAAATGTGCCTGTTTGGCCTTGTCCACATTATTCGTTCACATATTCATACTATTTCGACCCCAACGGATACGATGGGCTCAGCTGTGTACGTGTTTTCGCGTTTCTGCACCGGTTTTTATTTGCGCTGCTGTTGACGCCTATAAAAAGTGCTTGAATGGACAGCAACTGCTGTCCTGAGTCATTCCTGAGAACCTGAGAACTCGTTCTCACCTCATCACTATTTTACAGCAACTAAAAGTATTTCAGATTATTGGTCATTTTATAATCGGAGAAGCGCAGCACCCAAACAGCTTTTCAAAATTTTCCAAATTTTTCTGTTCGCGAAATTTCCTCCATTCCCCTCTTCTTACATAATTTTCCCCCAGCTGTCTTTGTATGTACTTGAATGTGATTAGCGTTTTTATGAAAAGTCCATCTTCACTTACATTGTGCACCAGTGCGTTCAGTGTGTTTTATGAGCATAGATTGCCGCCGCGAAAAGAGTTTTTCGAATTCCAATGGCATGATGCCACGGATTTCTAGATTAAATCTCCCTTTCTATTTAATCCATTTTTGTCAGCAGACTTTATTGATTAGTTTTAGGCACAGCCCTTCTGCTTGTCGTCGACTGTCTCACATCCAAACCTGGCCATGACACCCTGTTTCCGGTGATATTGGCCACATTTGCTATTTACACACTACTCACATTACCGTTTTATCTGATTCTTGGAGGAACCATTATACTGTCTGTGTCTCAGACGAGTTTATTTGTTCTGTTTGCGCAACCGCTTAGAACGAATGAGGTTAGTTTCTTTTCTTTTCCAGTGGCTACTTTATAATTTCGGTATCAAAGGAGTACGTTTGAAACCAATTTACCGTCTCGTATCAAACTTCCTCAAGATCTCCTCAGCAGGATTCTTTTCGTTTTGTTTCATTTTGTTTCTAATCGATTTTTGCACATTTCCTTAACATCATATCTTTTGGCAGGTTCGCTAAGCTAATCATTGCTAGATCATTTTGGTGCTAAATTTCTTTTCCTCGTTTTTCCTCCGCAGTTATACGCATTATACGCCAATGATCGTTACCTCGGAAGAGCGTACTTTATCTGACCATGGGGCGGTTTTGAGATCCATCGCACTGAACTAGTGCTGCTCTCCTTTTTCTCGGACTCAAAGGTCAACGTTTCTGCGTAGTAATGACCTTGTCTTAATCCTTACTACGCCGTACCGATTGAGTTGTTTTAAGCTTTTGCGTGCCTCTCCCTGAGTTTGGGATTTTCTTCCTTTATTGGGGGCCTTGCTGGCAGAAATGAGGTCATTTAGATTGAAAGTCACAATAGCGCAAGTAGAATAGCATTTTGTTTGCAAGTGAAATCTTTCAACAGCTTCGGCCGACTCACTGAAACATCGCTTCTCACGGAGCTCCTAATCCTTGAAATTTTACAATCTATCTTCTTGACAGTCGAGTGGTGCCTACTTCTAGGCGGAGAAATGGATTGGTCATTGCAGCTTACTAGTGGAACAAGATCGCGCTCTTGGATTTGAGTACATTTCCTGATTATCTTGAATTTATCTCATATGATACCCTTCGATTTTTTAGTTTTTCTTCACCTTTACAAGAGAAGAAGTCGTTCAATTTATGGTAAATCTTTCTACAGCACGGTAGGAAAACTATGTAAATTCCGTATCATAAGCCCTATATCATTGGCCAATCTAAATGGAAGTCTAACCCTTCGCATGGAGAATAGTGTTTGATAGAAAGAGCGTCAAGTTTAAGTGCATTCATTCGTAGCTTATGTTCAAAGATGCCGCCGATTAGGGGAACATGATTTATGGGGTTCATGATTCTTTATTGAACCGTCGTAATACAGAGTGTCTTCGAGAAAGGGCACCCTCCTAATGGTACTCAAATGGCGTTTAATTACACAAAACAGCTTCCTCTACTCGTTCAGAATTGTTTTTTCTCAAATGTTGGGCATCTGGCACGCCGCTGCATCCTTTTTCAATTTGCCTATAATTACGTCTAATTAAATGGATTAGTCCGATATTACTTGTCCAGGATCATTCTGCTCAATGGGACACTCGGTTCTTGGACGAGTCTGAGTCGATTTCTTTTGGTGCTTCTTAGCGGATTAGCCATCATGTTATCGCGAGAAGATCGCAGCAATAAGTTGTTTTTGGGTGGATAATTCACTTCGTTAATGCGATATGTCTAGCACCCACTGTGCGTCGAATGAGTAGCTTCAGTACCCTGTAACCCGCTGTTGCTCTGCTATTGCTCTGCTCGCGACTGACAACTAGCCTTTACACCGCAGGCTAGCCGGACGAGTGGGGTGAGCGAGGTTAGCCAAGAGATTTGTGTCGTCGTTCGGTGTCGAATTACGAGGCGAGGATGACTGGGCGAGCTCCTCCACGTTTCTTTTGTGTGTAGTCCGCCGCCATTGCTCAACTCGTGCATACCCAATGGGCCCACTTTGACACCTTACGCCGCGAAAAATAGATTTTCAACCCACATACAGGTTTTCTTCATAAGGGAAAACGGTTCGTTCATGAATAGGTGATCAGACACAGTGTGGTGTTATTCGTATCGCTTTAAAAGCGAGTCGGGTGGAAAAGGAATTCAAGAGAAGATCGTAAACTGTCGGTGTCAGGAGATGTACTTGTAGGCAGTCGGAAACTTTTGAAAAGAAGTCACTAGCAGCACAATACAGCCGCTCTCTATCAGAATAGTATGTTACGCCATTGCCTCCTTGGAAGACAAAATCAGAGTTACCATCAGCTATCAGAAGTATTTTCACATAAAATCCATTGATTAGGATACAAATTAGAAACTCGTTTTTCCCACACACTTTCCAAAATAGATGAAGGCTTCTTCTTGTGGAAATATTCTGAATCTGATCAAGTAGTTGCTCTTTGAGGTAACTGGCTCTTACCTCAATCATTATGCTTCGTTTAGCCAATACATATATTTTTCCTTTCTGCCGACCCTACTCCTCGAGACCACACATTCATGTATGTCATTCAAATGATCGTTCAGAACGCAGTTTCACACGCTTTCGATCCTATAAAAAGCTATCGGGAAGCGTGTGAACCGAACACGAACGCTCAAAACCGGCATAGTTGGAGTGTGGGTGCGACAGTGCTATGCGAATCTCATATTTAATAGTTTAGCAGCGGTCTCCATCATGACGCAAATATCAGATGTTACGAACGTATTAAGTCAATATTTGTCGAAGCTCTCTGAAAGAAACTGGGAAAAGAGAAAGATGTTTTTGAAACAGGTTCTGTGGACACAACAGCTTCCTTTTGATGGTGCGAAGAAGTGAACTTTTCCGTTTCGTAGGTAGTTTTCAGGCAAAGCGCAAACCATACAGCCGAGAGAGAGAAGGGCAGTAATCTGTCAGGTTCTAAAGAACCAGCGAGGTACATCTCCTTTGCTAGCTAATGTGATTTATTGCATGTGATAGCTACTTTCGGATCATTGTATCTCTATTCTAAAGAGGAAGTATTGGGTATAATTCATATTAATCCCAGCAGTTACGTTTTGTTAGTTCATTATTGAGGCTTGGGTTGTTTTCGTAAAATGCTGAGAGAGGGCTCCGGGGAATTCCATGCGTTCTGTTCCTTTCTGATTGGTTTCCGGGATGAATCTAAATTGCATAACCGTACACATCGTACAATGGTAATTGCCTATGGAAAGATCATTATACATAATTTTGTGCCGTTTTACGTTGTGTCCTTGTCTTTGTCTTTGTTTTTATCTTTGTTCTTTGATTGCATTGTTGAGCCTTTCCACTCTTGACGCTCATTTCTTTTACTCGGCTGCTTTGAGCCATGAAACTTGATACGAATTTCTCGCTTGCTGACTCATCCTTTAATTTTTTTTCCATTTTCGTTTTATTTTGTATTGTTACTCGTATTATTTTATTAACAATCTCATATCTGAAAGTGACGAATTCTGCATTGATCTCATTTGAGGGTTCTTCTCCATGTTTTCCTTGTATTGAATGGGAAGAACCACCTACTGCGGATTCTAAAAATCAGTTTTCCATCGAAAAAGTCATAAGAATCACATATTCACTTCGCGAACCGGATTATAGTACACGTTCTTTACTTGCACTGCTTTGCTTGAAGCAATATCACTTATCTTTGCTAACATATAGTACTTGCGCGGTTGCAAACCATTGTATATTTTTCATATATTTCAGCATGATCATATTTTCTATAATTTCTTGTAATTTAGCAAGGTTATGTTACTACGACGCGATTGAAAAGTGCATATAAGCACCCGTGAGGGTTGGTTTTGGCGGGATATTGTTGTTTCCTTGTTAATAGCAACAATCGTTCCTTCAGTTGATATCAATGATCCTTAGTAAATATGCTCCTTCACCCTTTCATTTTACTTAGTTCTCCTCGAATTTCGGTCTAGGATGTTTTGACCTGTGACGAGAGTAAGCTCTCTGAATTTGCATGGAACGCGAAGCTTTGGAATTCTTTCCTTCGCAAGTCTCACATATGAACAGAAGTTTAATTTTACGTTTTTCTTTGAGATCTCCTGATTTACTTGTATACTAAATTGATTTAGACCTAATTCAAGCGCTTTTGAAGCTTTTTTGAACTAGAGTAGAGTCCTAGTATCGCTTATGAAATCACCTCTAGCGTGTTGGGAGTGATGCACCTTTTATTCATTATGAAGTTTCCATGTCTAATCCACGTGTACTTTGCTTACTGGGCGAGTTCTTCTGAGCCTGTGCTACCTTCTGGATGTACTGTTTACGTTCTCCTCCTACACGTGCATATTTTGGTAATCCTTTTTCGGATTCACGCATCACTCTCTACCATACTGTCCTCTAATATCTCCAAGAATCAAACAAAAGTGCTATCAAAACTCTCCTGCTGTTAAATTCACATACCTGCGAGAATGCGTGTAGTTGTCACGGAAATGCAGTTATGGCTTTCATAGATGGACTTGAGAGGTCCATTTAAGATCGAGTGTGTCATAAAGATGACACCCACCGATTTCGTCTATTTGGAACATATTCCAGTTGAGAAATCTTTTTCTTCTTTCCATTATTCTCCGAAAACCAAAGTGCGTGAAGGGCAAAGAGGTGTGCAAATATACATTATTTTTATTTGCTGTGGAAGTCATTTTCAATGACTTCTTTGAGCCTGATTGCTCCAGTTTGCTTCTACGGGATAATAGGGCTAATAGTCCATGGTGATAAACAATTCTCCATTGATTTATTTTCGGCTTATTTTTGTTAGTGGTTCCGTTTTTGGTCATCATTATTGACTTCCTTCTGTTTGTTCTTTTTATTTTGGTGCTTAATGATTTTCGCTAATCACTGATGGGCCCCGATTTTGGATGCGAAGGTATTACTACGTAGAGCTTCTGTCCAGGACTAGGCTCTGGCTAACGGCCTGCCCGGGAAGCCGACTGCATTGTAATGTGTCTGTTTAATGGAATCGTGTCGAAGTTTTCAAAGCTATCCATCTTTCGGCACCATTCTTCCCCTCTCGTAGCGAATCTATTGGTCCACACGGCTGATTAGTACACTTTTGGGCACTAAACATTGTACGACAAGGAAAAAACCGTTTTAGTTTGCACGGGATCTGAAGAACTGCTACTCGTTTGATCTAAGAACTTTTTAGTGTAAGCGGAAGAGTTACTGTAGATTAGGCATACGGTAATAATTAATGGTATTGTACTGATTTCAAACATAAGCGATTAATGAGGCCGATGGTCGAATTTTTGTTTTTGGTTGCGCTCGGAACCATTCTGAACTACACAAGGACGCTTGACCCCATGCAAAATTCTTGGCGTGTCTTGTTGACCTTGACTAAATGGAACTTGAACAGTTTCGCAATGAATCATGGGTGAAATGAATGGAAAACTGTGAATAGATTGCAAAACTGAAAGGCGTCACGGCAAATGTTGTAGAATTACTCCATAAAACTCATCAAGTTTGAAAAAATCCTAGAATTTTCTAAAATTAGTCTCTGTAGGTTTCACGACAAAGCGGGGTGACAAGCCCTAGCTCTTGATAATCTGTTGGGAAAAGGTAAAACTTCACTTTCGAAGAATGCGCATTTAGATGTAAGTGCCAATTGGTCTGCTGGCCTGCAGCTGTCGTGTTGGCAACTAATAATTTGGCCTAGCGCTAAATAAATTGTCCAGTGGTGCCAAATCATAGAACAGCTAGTTAGTAGCGGTAATCTCGTAACGCAATCATTGCGCTGCGTTGCACTCTGATCGACATCGAACGGATGGATCAGCGCCGCGCCATCATCGATCGAGGCAAGGTCAGCCACGCGACCACGCCAACCCTCTCTGACAACCATCAACAATTATGAGTAAGGTTATTGTGATAGTTGACAGTCTCTGACCTTCTTTGGACAGCTTGTGTGAGGAAAAACCAGCATTATGTATAGACAGCCTTCAGCCTAAGACCAGATCAGGGGCTATACGTAAACCTTTAGCTAGCGCAAAGTGAGTTTAAGTTTATGTGATCGGTGGCTCGGAATAGCGGCTAGTGGGTCAACCATGGAACTATAATAATGTGGCTGTGGGTTATGGCTTTTATGGTCATACAAAGCAGCTCCCATTTTCACGATGAACTATTATTTAAAGACAGTATTAGGGGTAATGTGGTAATGGAGAAATCCCTACAAGAAGTCACTCACATGGTAGTCCTGGGCTTGAAGGCTACCTGTGGCAAAATCCCGGTGAAAAAGCGCCCTTCCGAGCTGTAGAAACGCCGCAAAACGCCGCAACCAACCATCTGTCCCGCCCCTTAATAAGTCGATCCCGCCTCCGGATGAGGTAATTCCCGATTGTCTGGGGTGGGAGCGGCCAAGGAGATGCGGCAGGATTGGAGGTTTTGCGGCGCGTTTTCGCAGTTTTAGCTTGAAGCTCACTCCGAAAAGTAGTTGCTGTTGTATTTCCAAACATTCCCTTGTGTTACGTGGCAACATGACCATGGAAAACTAGATCAGACTACCCGCCTCTTGACGGACAGGTCGTCCGCGTCGAGAATCAGCAGTGGAAAGGAGGTCCTATTTCTCGGATTTTTGGCCAATTCCATCCGTTTTTCATCACTGTCCTGTTACTAGGCTTCTCGACTTTCACATTCACTACATCTTTTACTTTTCGTCCGACTTGCCCCTAATGCTGCCTTTAACATGGTAATGTTGGTTGTTAATGGTTGGAGACCATCGAAATCCAGTTGCTGATGCTAGAAAGTTCAACCCCGGAAAACATGACTGGGTGTGTTCTGTCACGGTCGACAGTTCCCATTTTTTTAAGATTTCCCTCATGAAAGGGAAGTGGAAGAATGCTGACGGACGGGCTGATTGACTGGTTGTTGGTAGTGATGGTTTGATCACAAATGGAGAGGGTAAAGGTGGAAGTCTGAGCAGTTCCTGGTCTATAATAGACTTTCTAAATTCACATGATGTAATAGGATCAGTTTTGCCTCGTTCTTTCCTATGTTAAAGCTTCGATCAACATAACGCGTCTTCATGGGGTTCAAATGGTATCACAGAGGAAACAGAAGCGCTTCCCCTTGTTCGCTATGTGTCGCTGCACTGGAGGGTTACTGAAATCAATTAGAAGGATAAACTGTGGGGATTTTCTTGTGTTAGGTTGTAAGGTTTTGGCCGGTTTTCGCAATTTCAACTTCGGAAGATCATAACTCGGCTCGGACTGCATCTTTCCTCACACAATAAGCACCATTTGATTCCTACACTTTTGGCAATATCAGAGATATTTGCATATCTCATTTTGTTGAAGGGCTGATAATTTATAATGAAGTCGACTCCAAGCATCCATTCTTTCTGAACACACTGCTGCTGAAGAAGCTCAGATGCTGCTCCAGCAGGAGCAGATGCTTGGGAAAGTGGGGCCCAGTTAGCGCTAGATATGGTGGATATGATGCACGAGTGAGGGCATCAGCTTGCAACTGCTCCAATCAATGGAAGACGATTTGTGGAAAGTGCGCTTGAGTAGGGTTGCTCCGTGAGGTCCCGCGGCACCCATTTTTTTATGTTTTTTTTTTGAGGTGGTTAAGCAGATTGTGTGTTGAGGGCCAATACTTTGGACATCCCCTGCAAGTATGAGCGCTCATCGCTACCTGTCATTTTATTGGGTCATTCCACAAGTAGTGTCGTTTTTTTTTCAAGCAAAAATTTTTGCCACAAGTCACAAGTTTTTGCAGCATATTATATATCATTCGGAAGGAAATTCTCTGCTCTACAAAATGGCATACTTAGTTTCCGAGTATGTTAGAACGGCGCCGACATTTAGGCCGGCGAAGAGGTAGGTCCAGCAGACGAAAATTGGCCAAACCGGCAATCAATTAAAACACTATGTTTTGCTTGAGGAAAACTAACCAACCATGTGTTGCGTTCTCAGCCCCGACCTCTCCTGTAAGTTCCACCAGTCGGTTGCTTGAAAAGTCACGTCGCTCTTTTTCCACATTTAGTTTTTCCGCCACAACTCGGTGATTTTTGACAATTTCTTCGAACAAAGGCAAGAAAATTTTCTCAATCAATCAGTTGAAAGAGTGGTGAAATGTTAAAAACAGGTGGTGGCTAGGAACAGGGAAATACCTTTGACCGGATTCCTTAAGTTTCTCATGGAAAAAATAAATTGTGAAAAATGTCAACTGGACCCCTATTACATGGTATTAAAACTCAATCTGAATCGCAGCCAAAACAAACTAGAAAGATGTTTTCGATAGAGCAGAAAAAGTCCTTCGAAGTGGTTCATAAAACAACTCTAAGCAAGAAGTTTGAAAGAAAAATTTCATTTTGAATAAATGTGGGTGCTTTCGGAAAAAGGATTTTAGAAAAATCACGACACGACTTCTTGATCAACTAAATATTGGAAATTGTAGAAGAGGTCAGGACTAAGTACGCGACACATGACTGGTTGATTTTCCTAAAATGATATAGTGTTTCAATTGATTGCCGGTTTGGTCGATTTTTGTCGGCTGGACCTACCGCTTCGCCAGCCTAGATGTCGGCCCCATTCTAACAAACTCGAGAACCCTACATGTCATCTTGTAGAGCAGGAGAACCTCTTTCAAATGATGTATGACATGCTGTGGAAACTTGTAATTTCATAGGAAAACTTTACGCTCGAAAAAAAACGACATTACTTATGGAATGACCCAATAGTTAAAGCGATTTGATCAGTTGATAATCCAAGCAACTCGTTCTTATTTCTGCACTTCTGGAAGCAGGGACGAAGTGTTCCAGCCAGTGCTTCACCTCCTTCTCTTGCAGTACTCACATTTGTGGTTGCCTTTGTTGGGACTCGCTCAAACAAGAACTCGTTAAGTGAAGTCATCTAAAAAGTGTCATTTTCGCAGTACTTTAAAATTTCCCTAATAATTCGGAAACCTTGTGGCATTCTAAATAAAACATATTTTCAGCAAGAGCTACTTTTTGTCTATCTAAGAAGCACTATATGTAAGCTGATTCATTTTGACACGCTCTGAGATTTGAGTTCATCTTGTGAACGCGAAAAACCGGCCAGAACTTTCCTTACAACCTAGTATTATAGAAGACAGGAAGTCATCACGACTAATTTGTTTGCGTGATGCACCAATTTGCCACGGAAGACTAATTACTCATGTATCATCACTGATCGCCTTGTTGTTACCAGCACAATCTGCTTTGTACGCTCAAAGATGTTGTACCACCCAGGCAGACATAAAAGCCTTGTTATATTGCCATGTGGGCTTGCACTGAACACTGGGTGCTCTACATGGCTTATATGGTTTCTGCTCTGAGCGCATTTCTCTATGGATTGTGGCTTAGAACAGAATTCGTTGACCGATTAGGTCTATTAGTTGTTGTAACATTGGAGTCATGGGTTTATCAATAGGGCAAGAGGCGCATAAGTGCGTCAGAAAGGATAAAATTCGCTGGAATTAAAAGTTCAAATTGCCTCTCAAGCTCATTCTGCCACCTCGAAAAGAACTAGAGGGATTTTAGGATTCATGAACCTTTGTATTCACTGCATTGATGTTTTATCGCACAACACGTTCGCTTGATATTGGTGGTCCAATGTTTTAAAATATTATTGCGAGCTAATGACAAAGTAATGGAAGGGCGGTTTAGTGCACAACTCGAGCATTGAGCCCTACAAGCAGGCTGCATCTTGATCGGCATTGGTGATAAGCATTCAGAGCTTTTCGACCATGCCCTTCGAACGTCGGTAAATGTGGCTGGAACGCCCTTCAACGTCATCCTACTAATGACGATCAAGATGTCGGCCTTCTCTTAACGTTCATGGAATTTGGTTTCCTTGTACATCACTTTTATCGGTGTTGTCCTGACATCATAGCAGAAGGATGTTGTGTCTAAATGGAAAGGAACATGTGCCAGCGCGGGGAAGTCTTTCTATGGTACGCGTGGTTTGTGGACCAGTCAAAGGCTCACTGGACTGCACGCACCAGCGGAAAATGTAATCCCGTTCACAGCATGCTGGATTTTTTTTTTTAAATTATTATTCACATTCGTGAGACGTGTGAATAGCCAACATACTTTAACAAAGCTTCATCGGATTATAAAAGGGTTGTGTTGTTGTTTCGATGCCATTTGGAATTCACCATTCAGGGTGCTGCCCTTGTGGCTTCGTAATGAGACCATTCGTAGACGCTGAGAGCTTACGAGCTTAAAATTGAGATGGGTGCTGTATTGGGCGGCATCATCGTCATGCTTCAAGCATTTTGAAGATGCTTTTCGCATTCTGTTCCAAATACCCTGTCATGTCATCGCTAATGGATGGGAGACCGCAATGACGCTAGCGTTGAACGACTGGTACATCTAACAATTAAGAATATGCTCAGTGTGAAAAAAATCGAAATAAAGGAGGTGGGTTTCAAGCCTGTGGGGGTGCAGATAAACAGTAATTAGAGGAATCGTCCACGAAAAAAAAGTCTCTTTGTTACCCATTTATTTATGTTGTATTTCACAACAATTGAGGCTCCAAAAGCGAAAAAAGAATTTGGGTGAGATACCGCTCCCTAAATTCTCGGCCGAGTGGGCGGGGCCTCCGAGTAGAATCTCCGTCCCGTCGTGCGCCACGGTTGGGAACAGAGAGTGGGACTGTTAACGTAACTTCCTGTTCTTACATTGCGTCTCCGACCGCGGTGAACGACGGGATAGGCACTTGCTTGGTGGCCCCGCCCACCAGCCGAGACTTTGTGGTGCTGTATCTTGTTCGAATTCCTATCTTTTCGCGTGAATTTTTGCATGCGGCCCTTATTAGGCAAATACAACATAAATATATGGGTAACGAAGAAACTAATTTTTACGTGAACGATTCCTCCAATGCGAAAGGCATACATACGTGACAGTTGCTAAAAAATCAATTGCTCAATCATGTTCCGCAGGCGCTGCACGTTATGCTTTCCAACGGTTCAGAAGTTAATCGCTGGTCGATTATGTGGTTCAACAATCAACACGTTCAACAACAAAACCTTCATTTTGTAGATTTCGGACTGCAAATAAAGGACCTTTGTAGTCTAATGATTGTCGATGGTTTTAGCACAGTGTCTGGATTTTCTGGTATGTATCTCGTTAGCGACGGGATTCGTCGGCTTGCGTGGGTTTCATTCTGTATAATGCGGTGCTGTACCTCTCATCCAGCGCCGTACATAGCTGCGCTCGGGATAGAGGGATGAAAGCAGATCGCTTCGAAGAGCGAATCCGTACTGCTGAAGTATCGCACAGTGATGCTTCTCAATTTGTAAGCCTAAAGCTTATTGGATTGTTCATGAACGATTTCGAAGGATATTCAGAGATGCAGCTCGGGCGCTCCTTTCCTAGGCTTGTGAGCAGATAAAGACCTAGAAGCTTCTCCGTGCTCCCTTTTATGCTGATAACTCCCGCCCAAAACTGCGTCTTTTTGGCGGTCGGTTACCCTGTGATCTGTCTGGTCGGGTTCGACCCCCCTCTTGCCACAAATAGGTGTAGGAGCAAGAATGGGTTTGATGACGCGAGATCCCCGGTATTATTATAGGCGTATCTCCATTTTACCAGCGCTGCAAAGCCCATTCTTCGTACGTCGATCATCAGGGGAAAATGTAATACATAAAAAACTTTTTTTGGGGGAGGCGCCTTTCCCAGGCATTCCTTGTAAAAGCTGTAAAAGAGGGATTTTGTGCCACGTTAGAACATATCCTCAATTTTGAGCGCGTTAGCTTTGTGAAGCGGAAGGGAATAAGTATTCACGCTGCATGTTGACAGTCCTCACCCTTCCATTACTGTAGGGTTTCTCTAGTGAGCTGGAATCGATCTGGAGAGGTTTTAGTGAGGTGTTACTGGAGAGCAACAATGCTTCGTTCGTATATGGCCATTCATCTCAATGTTGTAGTTGCCGCTTGACTCCTAGTAAGTTGATCCATCAAAGTGACATCTAGGCGGTTCGATCGATCATCGCGTTGACGCTGAACCCGTTTCGGGGTTGCGGCTCTCAAAGGATTCCAAAAAAACGCAATGGTCAGTGACCCTAGCGTTGCTTGTGGCTGTGCATCTTAGAAGGATGAGAACTCATTTGTGAGGTGAAACGTTCTTTTTCGAAAATTCCGAGATTATAGAGGTGGGTGGGAGGAGAGGTGAGGAAAGGTGCAGGACCCATATGCTCAGAGACCTTGTGTTGATAGCTGTATCGAAGTTCCACTACATGATGACGTTAGACTGAAGAAATGAAAATGCATTTCGTTCCTGCTATGCGACGTGTTTCGGTTCTATTTTGTCTTTTCCATTACTATGTAAAAATAATCCATAAACTTTTCGATCCAAACTTAATTTCCTTTAAGCTGGTTTCGCTGCCAGTTTCCCTGCTATTCAGTAATTGCCCGCGGTCCTAGGAGTCATATTTTGCTCCTCTAAAAATCCAATCAGTGGTTCAGAGTTTTTCCTTGTGATGAGCACGCCGTTCCTTTGGGGTTCTCATTATGAACGCTGTCGAAAAATCTGTGTTCAGGCAGACGTCGGTTTTATGTGATGGATGGGGAGCATGAAATTCCCACGTGAACAATGACGAGTTCTTTGCTCCACTTGATTCCTATGACTGTAAAGGTGGTCTAAAGGTGAAAATTCGATTAGGAAACACTCAAAAATGCATAGCGCTTGGTCATAGAAGAGCAATCTGAAGAAAAGTGGTTTTCCTCGTTGTCGCTGATGTTTCATAAGAAAATGTAGGGATGAAGGTGAGGAAATTTAGGGACCCAGTGCGTCATCTACCCATAGGAGGCGCCATCCAACCCGATAGCGACAGCTGGACTCGGCCACCGTGCCATTGACTTCCTCACGATTACTTACTGATGCAAAGCCCGCAAAATTACCTCTCTTTTGAAATTGGATTTTTGAACTGTCTGTCGACACTAGTGTGTCATTAGTATATCATTGAGTCATGGGGAGCGTGGATCTTACACTTAAAACTCGACAACCCGAGAATGTCCAAGTTCTCTTGAATGCTGCCGGTGAATGGTGGTGGATAAACGGATACGACCCCCCTTTCATTATCACCCCTGTTTTGCACCTTTTTACCAATGATTAACTCTGCCTTGGGAAGTAAACACTCTCAGAAAAAGGCTGGACGTGGCTAGGCGCTGAGTCTCCTCCCTCCTACAAATTAATATTCAATGTTCTGGCTCTGGTCGTGGAAATGTGAACATAAGTTCACAGCGTGTAAGGAGGCAGAGGTTTATATTGTTTATTTATTTATTTTATTACATATATGGCTAACGAACATCAGTGGAATGAGCAACATCATCCATACATCTTCACAAGTGTTCGTGTAGCAGGAGCCCACGCAAGGGGGTGTGATCACGGTGTATCGTAGTTGGGCGTGGAAAGTAAATTCTGTATAAAACGTTAGTGAAGCGCTGCCTCAATGATTATTTTATACCAGTAGTATACCCTGATTTCTTTCCCAGGAAACAATATCTTCCAGCTCTTTTCACTTTTGTTAAATACATCATATAATGATGTAAACGTCTGAACTTGATATAACCGCGGAAGTTCCCAGATTTCTCAGTAGTAGCCCTCTGCGCCGTTTTCAACTAAAGTTGGGGCAGTTCCTGAGTCGAGCTTTCGTTTTTAACGCTCCTATCTCATTCCTGTCGGAAATAAATTTTCCATTTTCTCCCAGGAATTTCAATTTTTACACATAGTGATTGTTTACAGAAGTATTTCGAGGAGTTCTTTGATAACATTCAGTAGTCTTTCCCAAGTTTTTTCCTTTGTATCCTTGATGATATGGGAGAGTCACGCCTTCGACTACTCTATCCCTTCGTGTCTACAATCTTGCATTCTTAACTCTGTTGAACTCTACCTTTTCAGTTTTTATGTGACTGAATCTACTACAGTGGATCGTTGCCTATGAGACGATGAGGTAGAAACTGTAAAGCGGGAGTACTAGATGCGTCGGAGAAACGTCGTATTTTTACGAGGGTTTTTTGTGCAGTCGCCCGAACCAATACTTATCGCCACTGCTTACTCGATTACAACACCTGGCTAATGCAGACGTAAACGAGTGTAAAATGCAATGCTGAAAGACTACGTGCAGCGTTTATGTAAATCTTGAAGTGCAAAAAGAGGGAATCCTGAAGAGCGTAGTGCTTGGTGGCGCTAGATGTCACCAATCACTTAAAGCTGAAAAAATAGCGATTCCCTAGATGACTATTATCATTGCGTTGCTTGGCTTAGCTGGATATAGAACTTCATGAGGAACGTTGCCATCAGAAATTTTTCGATATGCAAAATGCCCTTCGCGTGATAAGGTACGATCTGCTGTAATGGCATGGTGATGCAATAAATTAGAATGATGCAAAAATCATGAAACAACTGTTGAACTTGCGGGTTTCATTTTGTGGATTTTTTTTCCATTTTCTAAACTCAATTTCCGATTTTTTGAATAGCCTTCCGAATGCAAGTTTGAAATTGTATACAAGTAATGCTTTTTGAGCAATGTGAATATCGTCTTGCACAAAAATATGCACTTAGGAAGCACAGTAGGAGCAAATACAGCTTCCATTTCAGAAAATTCGGTCTGGCTTTCTTTGCGTTGTGCCCCATTAGTGGTGAACCCGTGATCAACTTCACTGGTCTGTAGTCACTCTGTTTTTGTTCGGTTGCAAAAGTTTGCGCCCCGCTTTCAATAAAAATTGCTTCAAGTTAGCTTTCTTTTCACAATTGTCTCACCCAGCTCTATTTCTACGGAAGCTTGATCTCTTGAGTGAATTAAGGCAACTATTAGACGAGACGAGCAAATTTTTATTCCTTTAAGGCATTGTTCGATTTTATTCCTTTTTTGACTGAAAAAAACTCATTTGTGTTTTCAGCTTTTGGCCACGGTTGTCGTGCATGTATGGTGCCATTTTCTTGGTCTTTATCTGCATTTATCGGTCGATCGAATCACTCGTTCCGCCTTTCTTAGCGGTAGGAATGCTGTTGAAGCTGAGCACGCTGCTGAGCATCAAAGTAATCGTCTGGTTAGTTAAATTCTTTCTTGAAAGTTAAAGTTTTTTTCGATCTTTCAGTTTACCAAAGGATTGATTTTTTGTGATGTCTTAAAAGTTTGATTTTGTTAGAGTGGTAATTCACCTTCATCGTGCAGTTGATACCATTTTCTTCATTGCGAAACATTGTGCATAACCTGATAAAATGTGGAAGCATGGCGTACTCTGGAGGGCATGAACCTTCGCCCTCTATAATGTTTGCTTTGGCTGATATGGGAGAAAAGATGGTTCGATCTTTCTTTGAGTCGAAGATGTTCTGTAAGGACGGAGTAAAAACGTGAATAAAACTATCGTCATTTCAAGAGATGATCCGCATTTATTGATTTGGTGATTTATGGTTCTCTTGGAATATCCACTTTAATCAGATCTTCGGTGCAACTTGTTTCTTGACTGAACCGCAACAAACTCGTTCTTCAACTTTGAAAATTTTTCTCTTAGCCATCATATCTATCATTGTGGATGTGTGTATGAAGTGTGATTGATGATGAAATGCGTCAGAAAATTTGATCGGAAGGAAATGGTTTTCTCCTTGCGAAAACCCTTCATATGTAGTTTGGGCACTAGCCATCATACACCTTTTTCTGTGGCGATGAAAAACTGGATTTACTCATTCACTGTGGTGGGTGTCCCTCTGCATATGGTAAACAATTGTGTGACAATTGAGATTTCAGATGAGTAAACAATTACTATCATCGCAAGGGTTTCTGAAAAGGCCCATAGGCTCAAATGGTTTTTGATTTTTCAAGCTAAAATTTTGAAGTCCCATAATATTGTTAGATACGTCAAGGTAAGCATGAGACTGCTGTATAGGAGTAAGTCTTGATCTTCATTCTTTAAATATTGAAGAGCTTCACATGACTGATTTTTCAGTATTTTCCTTTCTCTTTATTACTTAATATTACTTGTATCTCGTTTAAACTACGTGGAGCTGAGGCAATGAAATTCCCGAACCGTTTTCTGAAGGATTCGTCCTTGTTGCAGGTGATTGCAGTAGGGAATAGCTTTCTCATAGTTTTTACCAGATGTCATTTCCATTAAGTAATATGCTTACTCGGCGTTCCCGTCCTTTGCCCATCACGTCCTTGGCGTCAATTGTGGCACTCCTGTGAGAGGTATAGTGTTCCTAATTCCCTCTCCTGTTTACATCAGTAGTGAATGTGAGAGATGGGGCGGGGTTTGTGGTTGTGACCTCGCTGTCTGAAAATATGATTGATGGAACCGCTATGTTTGGACACGACTAAAATCTCCGTTTCGGATCTCCGACGACTCACAATGAGACAGCCAAGGGATTACGAGAGGGCCATCAGAAATTGAATAATAACGTGCTGGTGCCTTTAAACTACCTGGAGTGCTCTTAATCCCTCGAGTACATCAGGTTTTGTAAAACAACCAGAAAGTTTTTCACAGAGACTGTTCGGTTTGATCGATTGCCGACGATTCTTATTACAAAAGATATTGCAGAGAAATGTGGTCGATATTCAACTAGAAGTTATTACTTGAGGTTATGGTTGTTTTCGCTGTACTTCTGGGCCTTGTTTTTGTTTAGAAAGGCTGTTGAAGTGGGTATCTGTTGGCTAGAAGTGGTACATAATCGTTTGGACCATACTATTGACCGAGTTGCGTGCAGCACTTGACGGTGTCACCGAAGGAGATTGGAACAAACATCACCTGTCAATACCAACGATG
The DNA here is from genome assembly GCA_963978905.1 of Trichostrongylus colubriformis. NCBI lineage: Eukaryota > Metazoa > Nematoda > Chromadorea > Rhabditida > Trichostrongylidae > Trichostrongylus > Trichostrongylus colubriformis. The sequence continues at coordinate 4,865,024 of OZ022259.1, forward strand.
AATGAACTGTATTGGAGTGTCCCAGAAGAAGATGAAATCCCCCGTTCGGGAACCTTGTTCCAGCTTATGAGGAGCATACTGCTTTTTGCTTGTTTGTCACGCTTAAACTCTCATTAATGTTCATGATGCTGTGACATAAGTATGTTGGCAATGGTCGTTAAAAGTGATTTAGAACGGTTGTTCAGCAGCTACACTGAGGCGATCGTATAGGGAAAGGAGCGAATGTAATGAAAACAGGATTAGTTTAGCAAAGGAAGGGAGAGATGCCACCACTCCTAGCACAGTCTTCCATGAACTTATAAGAAAGAAAGGTGATGAGTTACGTAAAATTAATTTTTAAAAAAGCTGGTTGTTGGTCTATTTTGCACCATGTTCTTCAACCCCATGGCTCATCATTGAGTTAGAGTTATTGAGGTTAAAGATGTGAGCGCTAAACCCACCTGTAACGAGGGAGCCTTTCAATCAGGACAGAGGTCGCCTTCGTACTCTGCGATACTACCGGCAGCGGCGCTTGCGATGTGCTCTTTTTAAAACATTGACCCAACTGCGCTTCCTTCTATTTCATCGATATTTTAGAGACAAGCAAAAAAGAGGCAATGTTCATTCTAAATAGTCGAGAAATTAAAAAAATGTTGATTAATGAAAAAACGCAATATAGGAGAAACAGACGAAGGGAAAAGCAAAATTGCCGTCAATAAAACATGTTCGGGATGGAACGCGCCGTACCAGCTGCCGCCGGCAGCAGAGTATGAAAACAATCTAAATGGGAACAACCTAGTTTGAGGCAATTGAAATACCAATTTTAGAATTCTTATTCTCGCAAGTAGTAGTGAAGTTCCACTTCACTAATGCTGGCACCATTTTGGCTGGAAGTTGCATGCGTGGCCCGATCCACGCAAGCTGGCCAGTGCTGATAGTTTCTCCCTTTCTCACTGTGATATTCCCCCGAAGGTTCATCCTTAAACGGCGCCTTCAGTAAGAAGATTGTCATCACTAGTAGCGTTTTGGCTGTGCCAAAATTCATTTCTCTAGTGATGACGTCAATTCGGCCACTTTTTTCAAGGTAGTTGAAGTTTGCGAGTAGTCGGATGACCTTGGAACCATAACTGGTATCAGGTTCCACAAGGTTAAGGACGTCTTTGAGATTTCAGTACTTTATTACTTATCGCTATCTTTCTTTCGATTTTCATTGCCTCAGAAATCACTTCTTCGATCTTAAGCTTTCAACTTTTCTAGAAACCGGTACTTGAGCCACCTGCCCGCAGAGATGGAAGGCTTGGTTGGCCTGGGCGGGCAGCGATGTGGGATTTGATCTCGTACCGTGAGAGGAGTGCGCGCCACCTGTTTACTACACCACTTCCGCCCTTGCTAATAGTTAATGAAGAAAAATTGAACCACTCAGGGTGGCTTTCTGTATTTTTTATCTTACGCTACTGTGTCGTTTTGGGGGTATGAACAAAATGTAGTAAATGACTGGTGTCCTGGACTTGATTGCTGCCGATTGCAATCCACCCAGCGGTCCGAGACTTGCAATCCAGTTTCACATGTTGTTACTCACATCAGCATTGAATTATGGCCACGTATCGTGCCGTAATACGTTGTTAGATAAAACACTACAGGAGAGATCGTTCCCACTAGTATTCCGATCGATCAGAGGGCAAGCAAGCGTGAATCAGGATTCGCTCATTTATCTTCTTGAACGTTCGACGGCGTCAACGTTCATTCTGCGTACTCCGTGTGAACCTGATAGGCGCCTGAAAAAAAAGCCTCAAAACCAGACCTGCAGCTGCAGCAGGGATACGAGAAGTCGGGCTGCCCCTAGCAGCACACTGAAGCCTCCTCACATGATCCTACGTTGTTAGATAAAACACTACAGGAGAGATCGTTCCCACTAGTATTGCGATCGATCAGAGGGCGAGCAAGCGTGAATCAGGATTCGCTCATTTATCTTCTTGAACGTCCGACGGCGTCAACGTTCATTCTGCGTACTCCGTGTGAACCTGATAGGCGCCTGGAAAAAAAGCCTCAAAACCAGACCTGCAGCTGCAGCAGGGATACGAGAGAAGTCGGGCTGCCCTTAGCAGCACACTGAAGCCTCCTCACGTGATCCTTTTCGTTAGTTGCCGTGAGGTTGATGTAATTATAGTGATCTTATCGTGAAGTAGAACAATTTTATTCGCGTAACTTCGTCTCCATTCTGGTATTGAGAGGAGAGCTAACTGCCATGATGCACGAAAATGACTGGCGGTTCCTACTTCTCGAAATAATCAAGTGACTCTCCATCAAGGGCCTGACATTTTTGAGAGAGGAAGCTTTCAAAAGCTGCATTGGCTCGCTCAAAATCCAACATGTTTTTTACAGAGGTTTGCAAATCATTCAGGGAATCTTAAATTGACCATACAAGTTGAGCTTCAGTGGAAATATGTGGTTCTTGTTGTAGGGTTGGGCTTTTTCAAGAATTTACGGAATTCGCGTCAGGTAAAGAGAAAACGCAATTGAGAGCGAAAACTATCAGTTCAAACCATACGGTGAGTGATGTCCTCGCAAATGGGATAGAACCTATAAACTGATGGAGAAGAGGACTGCAGTTTGAAAATCACACTGATCGATTAGAATCCAAAACGGAACCATTTAATGCGCTCCACTGCGCTCGCTGCGTCGCTACTGCGGTCGCGACACGGCGATCAGAGAAGGCGGTATCTTTTCCATACTAAATTTGGACATTTTTTGAATACTTGAAGCTCCACCTCAAGTACTATGAACTAATCTTCCGATATTTCATCGGAACAATTTATTGGCGCTTGCTATCCCTAGCAGTTACGTAGTTTTTTATAGGAAAATCCAGGCGAGGGAAATCCTGAAGAGTTTTGAAGTGTTTCACTTCAAATGGTCGTGACTTCCTTCATACCCAACCATGTGAGTGCAAATCTGCGATGCGGGGTCTGCGGGGTTGCCGCTTTCCAATGATTACTGGAACCGTAGTATATTTTCGGGAAGAAAAAAGTCATTTCGATGGACGTCAGTCGAAGGATTTTTTTTATTGAGGGGGCAAAATCTTTTCGCGAATCTTTGGAAGAAATGATCCATTATGTCCGAAATTACTCTAGTACTCATTCTTTGCTTTCAAACGTCCAACGGGTTGGAGACTAGCGTTGGCCGGCCTCGCTGCTGGATGCGCGATGCATGAGAATTCCATCCACATTGTTGGTAATACAAACTCTATACGGTCCGTACGTACTCGCCGGTATCGGATTACGTTTTTGTAATTGTAGTAAGATATGAAAGAAGTCCATATCTGCTAATTTCTCGTTTTCATCCCATAGTTTCCTGGTTATTTATCCATGGGTCAGTAGATCAAAGAAAGGGCTAGCAGCGTCAGCCTGCTTCGTTGTCAGTCGCGCCATGCATGAGGTTTCCTCGACTATTAATCAGGTTAAGGGTTGCACTATTACCGTAGTCGACTTGGATTGTGAACTGTGAACACCTTTGAATTTCAGAAGCTTGACACCTTGTTTGCATCCACAATTCCAAGAGGACCAAGGGAATAGAGTGCCTTTTGTCTCTGTTTATCATTTGCAATGTCTATGCGCCCTCTCTCTACAATATCGTCTTTAGTACTTATCTTTGAAATTTGTGCCTTACCTTGTTCCCTATCTTTGAAGGCCTCTTTCTATGTGTCATTCAAGATCTTTCAGTGAAGATTGAATTGAATACTAAATTCGAATTTGAACCCAGTTTGTTAATTTAACACATCTCTCCTTTACACTTTGAACCTCAGCCTGAGAAATTCCGTGGAACACCGCCTTCTCAACGAGTACCACCCATTCCCCCCTCTCAGCGGACCAAATACGACCTGCTTGTCGAGGGTTCCTCGACGGAGGCTCGATCCTGCTCATTGGTAGTGAAGAGCAGTAGACTCACACTGTCAATGAAGCGGATTGAGGGAAGAGTTTGACTCTGAAATAGTAGCACTTTATTGGAGTTGCTCTCAGGAATTTTAATATACTCCATCAGGGACAGGAGAACATTGCAGAATGCGATTAGCACTCGCGCTCGGCTTGGTTTCCCTGTAAAACCGATAATCGTTTTTCAGAGCCTGTTCTAATAGCATGATGGTTCGTCGCCACCAGAGCTACTGAGGACATGGGGGAGTCGTTTTCTCGTTTGGCGGCGTTCAGGTGGAAACCAAATTTGGTGTCCACTTAAATGGAGTAGAGATAGCATAGTGACGATGGCGTCCCTCTGGAATAAGAAAGAGAGCGGAAATTGGGAACGGGCTGCAAGGGTTGCTATTCTGAGTGACAGGGAACTATGAATTGACGAGCACTGCTATCCTCCATCGAAATTTTGCTTTTTAGAACCGTCTCTTGGCAGCCTTCTTGCCTCAACATCTCATCACTGCAGCTCGACTCCAAATCGCCACCAACAATCCTCACATTTATACAGAACACTACCCACAAGTAAGTTCTGGACGAGCTCTAGAAATTCATAAAAGCATCAGTTTTCAACATTGGTGGGCGTCCAAATTCAGTTATTCGAAGAAGTGGGAGTTTAAGCAGTATGAAGCAGAGAATGCCGTTGCGGCATCGCGCCGCACGGTTTCCGGCTTTAGTTTTTCGCCGCGCTTCATGAAAATGCGCGTGTTGCGGTTGTGACGCCGCTTCGCATTTTTCTGGAACTGATTAGGTAACGACTGGAGCAAAGTTTTCCTAGTATTTGATTATGTAGTTTCACATTTTGGTCATCGTTGTTCATCGCTCGCCGTCTTCTTCACTTTTCAGAAAGCGAGCTTTGAAGCTAGCTGTCCCTTTGAGGGAGCAAAAAGGGGCAGAGAAAGGCGACGAAAAACAAGTGTTTTCATCAAGCTTCTCACGCTTTGCTTTTCTTTGGAAATTTTTCAAGAGTCGGTAACAGACCGTTTCTTATTTCCGCTCATTTAGGTTACGGTAGCATATGGCCGTTTAATTGGTTTTGAAGCTGTCCTGTCACAGTGTTCCTCGTTAGATGCAGCACGAGTCTTGAAGGTTTGTTATTGCCTGACGATTCCTTTCCAGAGCGAGTATCGATCCCATTTTCAGGAACTTGAACAACGTATCGATCGGTTGTGTGATATAAATGGCTGTACAAAAGTTGCTTCCGAGGGCATTACGGTAAGGTTTTCAAGCTCGATAGTCTAAGATGCTTATTAATTGAGAGAGCTCTTTCAGGTGATATCATCGATACCCACACATGATCCTTACCATGCATTGAATGTTGTTCGGTTTGCTTCACAGCTCGAGGCACTTGTCAGGTGAGTTTCCGGCAAGTTCTGGGTAGCTAGCGATGTACTAATTAATTATGTTGACTGATTGACTAGACGGAAAAACTGCCGCCTTCGTGATCACTCTGGCCAAGAAATTTCTCTGCTGCTCTCAAGACTTCGTTATAAAATCGTGAATATTTCAGTTCATTCCGTGATGCTACCACAGCCGATGTAGCGGTTTGCATAGGTATCGATAGTGGATCAATATCGGCTGGCGTTGTTGGATCAACTAAATGGCACTACGATGTCATTGGAATTACAGTGGACAACGCGATTCTTCTGCAAAGCAGCGCTCCAGCACAGTAAGTTAAAAGATATTACTACCAGCGCTTCTTTGTCCTTTTAGCGTTGAAATGGGTGCGTGTGAGGAGGCTTCCATCACAGTGCTGCTGCGTGCGGCGTGTATACTATAGTCCCGCTGAAGAGGAATCAGTGCAAGGTCACTCGAAATGGGTCACCTCGCCACGTGATCCTTTAGTTATCGCGAGCAGCCCAGCGACCCGACTCACTTCGGGTGTCCTGGTATACACCTTGAATGAGATTGGTACCTCGTAACGTATATGTAGTCGGGCGCAGCTGTACGAATTGAGACTATGCATGTCTTCTGCTAAGTGAAAACGGACACTGTGACTGATTGCAGATCATGCGCCCATAATCACTTGTTTTCTTGAAGTTCATCAAAAAACTTTTGTTTATCCCATCTATATTTTGTTGCCTGAGAGTCCTTTTCCTTCTGAGATTTCAAAGTATACCGCATTTCAGTGGAGTTTTCATAACGGAAGAAACCCGTCGTATGGTCGACAACCATTTCAACCTTGAACATATCGGTGAAATCTGGCGAGTTCATGGAGATACGACTGGACCTGAATTGTTTCCTGTGAATAAGAGGTGATGCATATTCCTTCAGATCTCTTTTTTTCGTTTCCCGTGTAGAACATCGACGTGAAGATGATCAATTAAGAGCACGCCTAAGTAATGTAAGGAGAAAGGCAGAAAGAGGGTAGTTTTTATTAGACTGGCAATGGGATGCCGTTCGTTAGAATAGTAGAATCCAAGTACAGTGGTGAGGTGATCGCGTTCAACGCTTTCGAAAAAGCGATGAGATACCGCCGACGAGAGGGCGGAAGGGGATATCTGTCATAGGACAGAAAATTCGCGTTGATGCGTCCGCCGTACGATGTCATGAGTGTGAGCTGCGCGCCTTGTATTGGTTGCGTCCTGAAGTGATTATGTTCCTTACACCTTGGTCTGGGTATGGATGGGACAGGAAGTAAAGACCAAACATGGACCACAATAAGCTCCGCCCACGGTGGGCGGGGCGTGCAGTGGAATGTTCCGTTTTCAGCCCGAAAGTTGTTGATTGGGTTCGTATGTGTCCCAAACGTGGGGAGAAGATGGATTTAGATCAGCGATGTGTTTCTGAAGGTCAAGAAAGAATCCTGGGCACAATGGACGGAGCATTTGTAGTGGTGGGTGGAGCATTTGTTGTGGTGGGTGGAGCTTGGACGTTACATGAAAAACGACCTGTGGAGACCTGGGACGGGGCAAGGGTGGGGCGGGTAGGGCATGGGACAAGAAATAAGCACCCGTGTACCAAGTTAAGCTACGCCCACGGTGGACAGAGCGTGCAGTGAGACTGTGTCCTCAAGAAAAGGAGCAATTTTGATCGACCTACTGATGCACATGGTGTTTCGCGCACAGTAGTGTGCGCCAGTCAACTGGTTATATTATAGTATAGGGATTGCATGCGGTAACCTCTTTGCGCCTAGAAGTGTAAAGTAAGGAAGTAAGACTCTATGCTATTTTATTTTATTTGGAAGTCATTATCATGTTGCGTACGGAAATGGTGGAATGATTATTACAAGTATTCCCCTTGCTGTGTCTTCCTAATTCTTTACCCCTTCAGGTTTTCAATGGTTACTGTTCCTCAAGGAATCAATCGTCTCCTTCAAACCCTATCCACAATAGATCCGCATATGAAAACACTTGGAACTACTAAGAAAAGGTAATCTTGCGTACTGCCCTTGTCTTGAGGTCACCATCGTTTTCTACAAAGTTAAGAGAATTGTTTCGTATCTCCAGTACATCTTTGATTTTGGACTTTAAGCTGAAGCATATTATATTCCAGTGCTACTTGCTATAGTAAGTATATGAAATATATTTTAGAAAAGCGAAACTGCAAGACGGAATCGATGAGAAGGAACCTACCTCCAACAAAGGCAGTTTCATGAACTCGATCTCTCTCCAGTTCAAGAATGTTCGTCTTGAAACGGAGGTGAGTCGATTATGCTATTGGCCGATGTGCGTCAAAAGTCGCCAGTCGCGGCGCCGCACGTGGTCGTTCCTCGTGACGCATGTCGTAATTGTGTTTGTCAATGGATCGTAGTGAGTCTTTAAAATGGGTTCCTCCAGGATCAGGAAGTCTAATTTCGAAGCTTTCAGTTCCATAAAGAAATGGACCATTGGTTTATACCAGCATTAGCGATCAGCATATTTTTCCTGGTTGTTTACGGTATCTACCATATGCTTGTGATGCCAAGGTTAGCAGTCATAGCAGTTACAGCATTCACTTCTAATCTAAGGCTAATTGATCTTGCAAAGCTCTTCCCCCTGTTCGGCGATTTTTTCAGGCTGATTACCAGTTTAGCGTTGATCGTTGTTGCGTTGACATTAATGTTCTTCATTTTGTTGATGTTGTACATCAATTATTTTCATGTGAGTTTTCACCTGTTATATTCATTGTGAATTTAGAATAGCTCTGTAATACAGAATGGCTGAAAAGTATAGGACGCTTGTGTATGCGCCTTCTGACACTGTGTCGCGCGGTATTTCAAAATGTAAAGAATTTGCTCGAAAGTTTGGGAAATTTATAAGGTATCCAAAAGGTTGTTTGATCTATGGTCTGCGGAAATTCTCGCTACGAAGGTTCCTCCACACCGTCTCATCATCGAGCAGTTGCTGAAAGAAGGAGTCCGAAGCTGCGACAACGCAAAATGACTCAGAATCCCATCTTCTATCGTTCGTAAAGTTTCCGCTGCTCTCAGAGCTCGAGGCGACAGGTCCTAGATACTAACGAGTGGGCGACTAACTACTGTGCATTCTCGGGAGATTCTATGGATTATCAAGAAACGGATCACTCGCAACGATGCAGTGAGCATGAAGGGTTTCGCCTCAGACCTGCAAATCAGCCGTCATTCTGTTCAAAAGACTGGAAAACGAGTCAAGATTGAAGAGCTACCGGCTGTGCTGATGCCAGTTCCTTACGGAAGAATCCAAGCGAAACCGACTGCTCAGAGCCAACAGGCTTTTCAGCAAGCTGGAGCTGCGCCGCATCTCTGCTGGTTTTGGACTGATGAGAAGATCTCCATAATTCAGCCGTTTCAAATCGTCAAAACCAGAGACAATTGTTCTCAGAAGCAAGTCTTCCAAACGTCTTATGACCCGCATCAGGCTTTTCCCGAAAGTGTGATGGTTTGGGCTGGGGTGAGCGGATGTCAAAACCCCATCGACAGGAATGTCAAAATGAGCTCGGAGGTCTTCCAAAGTGGTTTTTATGGAGAGTCTGTTGCCCTGGGCCGCTGAGCACTTTGAACAACGACCTATCTCCCTCCAGCTAGATTGGACTCCCTCCCGTAGTTCCAGATCGACCAAAGCTGTGCTGGTGCGCACGCTCCTGTACTTTTCTGTGTGGGGATTTTTGAAGAGCAAGATGGCGGGTCACCCTTACGGCTCTGTGCGTGCTCTCGAGCGGCTCTTCAGAAGGCTTGGGACGATATCGACGTCGACTACCTGCGGTGCACTATTGGTTCTGTCGTCGAACGTCTGAAGGCCTGCGTCAAAGCAAAAGAATCAAATTTCGAGCACCTTCCAGTAAACTTATCTTGTCCATCTGATCTTTATCCTGAAGTTTATACATGGAAACATGGCTGCCTATACTTTCCAGCCACCCTGTATGTCCGAATTATTTTGAACCGTGAGTTGGATACCTCACGGTTCTCCCTCTAGGCTCTTTAAAGATTGCTAACAAATATTCTTCACATCACCAGGTCCAGTGCCGTTACAGAATTGTGTCCTTTCTTTCAACTGAATTTTAGAGTTTTTCACAGTTCATCACACGTACCGCTCATGGACATTCTCTCACCATTCTTCTCATAATGACGATTCTGTTTCTTTGTGGGATCGTAAACACGGTACACTTCTTTTGTTGTTTACTTTTGATTTTTTTATCTTCCAGTGTAAAAAAGCATACAACTAGACAGAGCTGATACCGTGACGTGTGAATTTTTCCGTTTTTTTTTTCAAATTTTTTGGATTTGGCCGCGTAATTGTTCCGAGTTATGGTTAATATGTGATAGTTCAGTTCTCATGTCCACAACCGGAACAGGCCGATGTATGCCGGACAATTCATTTCTCAGCGTTCTCGTTTGCGATGTGGATTCTGACTACGGCGGTCTTCATACGATTCTCATCCATATACCTCTTTGGTGTGCTCACGTTCGCCGTCTTCATTTACACCATCCAGATTTTTCTCACACATCCACCCGTTGGACCAAAAGAGTGAGTCGTCTACTGAGTTGAAGGCTTTTTTTTCATGGTTCATTGCCTTTTTACACATCGAACCTTATGGTTGGTTGCATATGCATACTGGGTGATGTAGCCATCTGCGATTGATTTCTGCCTGTTCTGCATACTCGGATATTTGTTCCTGTCAAGCTTCATAAAAAATTCTGCTTTTGCAGTGCTGCGATAGAGGTTTCTTCTGTTCAGAAAAATATGAATTATCCACGCACGGTGCAACCACTGGATATGCCGTTTGAGTGCCTTGAAGCAGAGATAGTCTTTAATGAGCAGCCTATGCAGGTGCCTGGATGGTGCTGAGAGAGACCACGAAATGCGTTATTTCGCTGGGTATCTAAGGAATGAGCTTCATAGTATTCTTACGTGGTCAGCCTGTCGCGTTCTTGGGACTACCATGGAGACAAAACCATAGCAGTAAAATTCAGAAAGGATTCCTGTCACGTGGCGAATTGGGTATATTTAAATGTGACCTGCATGGCAACCAGGGTCAGGCAAGGATTGAGGACACTTCAGGAGCGATTAAATTGTGGGTTGGGAAAAGTGGGCTTGTTTTGGGATTTCGGGTTGGGAAAAATGAGCTTGTTTTGGGATTCAACATTCTTGAGGGATCCTCAATAACCTACATTTGTAGTGTTTTTGAGGCGATAAGGTGGATTCTATAATAAAGTCGGTGGTCATTCGATGATTCTGCTTTGTATCATGCTAATGCTATGGTTATCGGTTGACGCTTCTTAGACCCAAATTCGGTATGTCAACAGCAACAGTGTTGTATAGTAAGGACGTGTGCTCTCAGTTCATGAACAATTCAAGCTATCTAAACCCTTTTTGCAATGGCTCTTGTAATCGATATGGTGCTCTTAATCGATTCTAAAACCGCTGCGAATCATAATGTCTGGCCCCTAATGTGTAACTGCTCACCTCACTGCGATATGGCTGCGTAAAGATATACTTAATTGTAGAGAAGAATGCTATTTACAGTGGAATAGCGTGCTTAGGGTCGAAGAACGGAATATGTCGGCTGTTACGTATTATCAAATGCATTTTCGCTTGCTGTATCTTTGAAACTTCGCTCTAACTAATTGCTGTTTTTCGTCGGGTCGCTGGCGTTCTAGCGGTGACTAATCATCGAAATCAAAGGCCGTCAGAAATGCACTACTCATTTATCCCTCTTAAAATTTTATGTCGATTGATGAATTGCACTGTGTTGGTCTAAGAAAAAATGAATCACGTTCATTTGAGTGTACGAGGATGCTTCAGACCAAGTGAAGGCAGAACAGTCGTCTTCTGCATCAAGAGTTTCGAAAGAGGCCTTAATTCCTTGGGAAATATATGACATTTTCACGGCTAGAGTACCCAGAAACATTGTATTCAGCATTAGAAGCAATAGTACTGGAACATGTACATGGAGTAGCAGCGGATGCTGGAGCCATTCTTGAGCTGCGACCGCCGGCTTCGCCAATGCGGAATATGCGAAGCGCCCTTAAAGGAATCGTCCACGAAAAATGAGTTCTTGTGTTACCCATATGTTTATGTTGTATTTGCCTAATGTGTGCCTCATGCAAAGTTTCACGGAAAAAAATGTGAATCTGGCTGAGATACAGCACCACGAAGTACGTCCGGGTGGGCGGGGCCTCCGAGTAAAAGCCCCGTCCCGTCGTTCGCCGCCGTCGGGAACGGAAAGTGTGACTGTTTGCGTAACTTCCTGTTCCTACAATGCGTCTCCGACCACGGCGGACGGCGAGACGAGGCTTTTACTCGGAGGCCCCGCCCACCCGGACGTACTTTGTGGTGCTGTATTTCAGCCAGATCCACTTTTTTTTTCGCGTGAAATTTTGCATGAGGCCCACATTAGAAATACATATGGGTAACAAAAAAACTCATTTTTCCGTGGCCGATTCCTTTAATCATAGTTCCTCCCAATTTTCAAGTAGTCCACTCCAATCGGGTGTCGATCTCACCTTTTGAGACTGGATCCTATGAATCACAGTTTTCATTATGCTCACCTACTGAGTATAATGTTCCGGAATAATTCACAGGTCGCAGGCACGGGGCTAAAGATGGCATGCAGACATTCCTATGCCTGTGGTGCGAAAGGAGCCAGTAAGGCGTCACGGGACGTGATTCTCGACTTCAGTTAGTCACCACTCTCGTGCAATTGCCGCTCATGTCTCCTTCAACGACTTCGCGACGCCGCATCGGCTCCTTCTGAACCACAGACAGGCTGTCTTCGCACAATTTCTCACACTTTTTGAAACGATCTATTTTCACTGCTTTTATGCGCGTTTACCGCATGTGGAAGAGTTACCTGGGGGCCCCTTATGGTATGTAAATTACGACGGCCTTGGACGCTAACGAAATATTTCGTAGTTCTCTGAGTTATAGTTTCCAGCAATTTTGTCATCGCAAAGTCGGGTTTCTTCATCCGAGTGAAAAGAAATGTCCACTTCCGTTCTGTTTACACTTTTCTCTGCTGTACTACGCAGAGCTTTTCTCAATGGAACCCATAGAACCGCTTACCATCATCCACCTTCTGCTCGCTTTTATTAATCCCCCTCGCTGACCAGCTGCACTGATTTTGCTCGCGGACTGCTTGCTATTTATCACCCACACAACGCTGGTTTCTTCTTACAACGCCACAATTGCTCTCCATTGTATCGCAATGAATAATGAACGAAAAGATTCTGAGAACTACACATGTCGATGAGCTAAAGTATGTGCTGCCTGTTTATTAAGATCGTTTTCATAGGGAAGGGGCTCAGCTAGGGATAGGAGCTGGACCGGACTCGGTTCAGAAGACACGCCTCGATTTGATTATCACGTGGTCAGAAAACGAGATCAAAAAAAGGAAAAAAATTGAAAAAGAGAGAAAAATGTTATCAGGATTTCAGGTTCAACGTTGAATTTGATCTATGGGTCGGATTAGCGTCATTGGCTGCTCTTGTTTTTTTGCATGCAAGACGTTGCGAAAAGCTTTTGCGGCTCGACTTCCTGTCTGTTGTTAAGGTAAGTTCGTCCAGGTTTTCTCAAAACTCGACTGCCTATTTCAAAATGTAGTACTCTTTTGATGACATGTAAAAAATAACGAGAAAACTAGTAAAAGTTATGTATATGTAGCTCAGAACTCGCCTGGGCTGCGTAGAAGTCGTTTCCCTTTGTCTATTCACTACTTCTATCATACTTTACTGCGCTTTACAAGTACTGCTTTCTCTCCTAATGCCAATCATCTGGGATTTTCACGTTTGTCGGCAAATGCTTTTGTCTGAGGTTAATCGCCGCCTTGGACGCCCTGTTTTATGTGGCCACCGCCGTTGTAGTGAGCAATACTTTACAGTCACCTATGAGACGTGTATTTTCGTCGGCTCGTAAATGCAAGGATACGCTATTGCTCGAAAATCGTTATACTACGGGATTGAATGCGATTTTGCTAACGCACATTACGGAGGCCTTTTAAAGAAACCGGAAGGGGACCGAAACAAGAGGAATATACAAAGAAATGAGCATTTTGTGACGAACACTGAAGGTTAGAAGCCATAATCGTTGGAAGAACCCGGATTCGTAACCGCGACGCTGCGGTGTGTATTCGCATCCCATTCGCATCAACACACTGACTTTCCGAGTTGTCCGCTGTAGGAGACGGCCGCGGGCCAACGTTAGTTGCAGCACCTGACTTCCAACGCAGTGGAGTGGCCATTCCCAACTTCATTAGCATTCATGTAAGTACATCTAGAAACAATAAGAGACAGAACAAAGGAAAAAGTAAAAGGAAAATAAAACTTTGTAAGAGAAACATCTCCTCTTGGCACCATGCCAAGGCGTCAAATTGGCGAGTTTGTGCCATGGCGGCCACTTAAACTCGTCCAAACTACTTCTGTTCTGCCTTAGGCCAAAATTACTCCCTTCCGGTGTTTTTGAACGGGAATTTTTACTTCACATCGTTATCAGTTTCAGAAATAAGTATCCTATTGGGAATCTCACCCTAATGCATTGGATTCAAAATGAACTTCATTTGGTTACAGATCTCTACCTTTCACTAATTCGCGAACAAGTATTCATCGAACTTTTATTTAATCCAGCTTGGTTTGATAATCCTCCCAGCAAAAAAAGCACATAAGAGATCTGGCCCGGTCGTGAAATCAGCTGCAATTTCCCTTGTATTACCTTGATCTCTCTTCACACTGGTTGAATAATGTGCCTACTTCAGAAATAACCAAATTCAATTCAGTTTTTTTAAACATAACTCGAAAAATTCATATCTATTTTTTCTTAGTCCGTAATATTGGAAGCTCCGCTATTATTTATTCGGATAGACTTTGCTACTTTAAAAACGCCTTTCATGGCAGCGTGGTGTGGTGTATTCCGTAATGTACTACTATAATAGCACTCAATAAAGGCCTTGATGTATGGCTGTGCAGGGCAATATTTCGGGCGTTATTATAGTACAATGTGAGATGTATGGGACATATTTGCTGTTATGGGAGACATTCCCGAGGGAGTAATCTTCGTTTGAATCAGTCATAGCAAGGGCTTCAAATGTTCCAGATTTGACAACCGCAGAGCACTTGATTGATATTAATCCGCGTCAAGAGGCACGAGAAATATTGTACCGCGTTTCTAAGGGAGGGTGAAGTGCCTTACATAGCCATTTGCAGTTTTTTTTTGATTTTGAAAAAATATCACAGGATTTTCTGGAACAATAATTTTCATTTTTAGGGTGTCGAAGAGTCCTCTTCTAAAGATCGATTTCTTCTGCTGAATAGCCAAGTTCTCTTGAATCTTGTGCCGCCTCACGTTGCTCCATGGGTGGTAGCAAAAACTGGAGAGCAGTGGCATCATGCACATCATTCCGGTATGTATTGCCTGCCTACGATGGTTATCCAACTTATTATTGTCTCAAAACTCCTCATTCGCAAGGGTGTGGGTGGCATCTTTACTGTCGCTGGAGAAACGGCTTTGGAAGTGAGAGTTTTGACCAATCCCTCGAGTACGACCAACGCGCTCCGGCGCTTTCCCACCAATGACAGTCGAGGTGTCACCCGCTAATAGCAGGAGTTTGATAAGCCGTTACAACTCGATGTGCTTTGCTATTTATTTTTGAGGAATTGTCCACGGAATGAGTAGTTTTTATGTTGCTCATATATTCATGTTGTATTTGCCTATTGTGGGCCGCATGCAAAGTTTCACGCGAAAAAATGTGGATCCGGCTGAGATACAGCATCACAAAGTCTTGACCGGGCGGGCAGGGCCTCCGAGCAAGTGCCTACCCCGTCGTCCGCCGCAGTTGGAGACGCATTGTAGGAACAGAACGTTACGTGAACAATTTCACTCTTGGTTCCCAACCGCGGTGGACGACAGGACGGGGCTTTTACCCGGAGGCCGCGCTCACCCGGCCAAGATTTGGGGAATTCTATCTAGCCGAATTCTCACTTCTTCACATGAATCTTTGCATGCAGCCCTTATTAGGCAAATACAACATAAACATTAGGGTAATAAAGAAACTAGATTTGTCGTGGACGTTTTTTTTTTAAATCCTCGGCCCCTTTATTCTTTCGGTCCCTCGGATTGTGTATTGTGAGGGTACGTGGTTTGAAATTCTCTGATGCATTCAAAAGTCTTTTTCAGTTGGCGTTGCCTATATGACGATATCCGGCTTCAGTTTAGCTGATGAGCAAGGACTCAATGGCTTAAACTACGTATTCACGTCATTCGATCAGGTCGGGTTTCCTCCTCCAACCAGTCTCTCCAAACAACAACGCAACAATAAAATATTTACAGCAGCTCAGTAACTACCGAGGAATAGAGAAAATCAAAAGCGCGAATCGATTCTACATTGTTGCGGTTGGACTACTCCCAGATGCTGCGCAAAATGTAGGTCAACATTTTGCTTTTCACATTCAGTGGCAAACATTATAAATATTAAGTGAACAAATAATACTAATCCTGCTTATGTATATAAAAATGTAGTGTAGGTGAATAAGTTGCCGTACGGGTATTTCGTCCCTTTATGCGTCGAGGTTCAAGCAGGAGGAGGATTGACCACTAAGTTTCTTAAAACTACTGAAATTGGATTGGGTTGGAATTAACACGTTTTTTATACCCGACTTCCCCAAACATCCCCCTCAAAGGGCCATATGACTCTCTTTCAAGATTCCTTTGATTGGAGAACCGTTTAACTCTTATGGAGATTCGATGTCAGTTCACCTTTCGTGAAGGAACGAAGTTAGGGTGGTCTGGGATGATCGTGCAAGTGGAGGGGGGGGGGGGGGGTGCTGTACCTCCACAGTATCATGCAGTCCATGAAATCAGGAAACTTACTTCTTCTGTTCAGGTCAATGAAACTCCGTGGACGATTGGCGAACTCCTTCATACAATGGCGCAGTTCCTCCTTCAAGCCACCCAGTTTGCTACCGATAAGGAATTTCAAGTGCAAATTGGTAGGTTTATATGGAAAATGTTGCCTGTATTTAGCTGACGTCTGTTGAAATTAGAACGTTACTTGGATTCGGTGGTGGGCAAGGCAATAAATCCACATTTCCACACATGCCAAACAAGCCAATAATGGTGGCGGGACCATACGAAGCAGTAGCATGAACCATGTGTGGATTTCACCGAACTATAGAAAAGGAACAAGTTCCGGGAAGGATGAGCCACATTTCTCCGTCTCTCTTCACATAGTGCCGAAATAGAACTACTCGTGAGACTAAAGTTCTAGCAGGTTGAGGCACTTTGTAACTTCGTAATTGATTTATTTCTTGCTTGATTTTGTGACCCCTGCTATAACAAAAACATATCTGGAAGGCTTTTCACTCGTTATTTCAACTCGAAAATTGTTACAAAGTCTGCTGGGAAATGTGGGGGATGAAGTTCTAGTACTTTTTAATGATTCCTTTTATTATTCGAGGTATTGGGTGATTCCATAAATAATGTCACCTTTTTTTTTCAAGAAAAAGCTGGGAAGCCTGTGACTGATTGATTTTCCCCAGGCGAAATACAGTGTTTTGGTTAATTGTCGGTTTGATAGATTTTTATCGACTAGAACTACTACTTCATCAGTCGGAAAGTCGGTCCCATTCTAGGACATCCAGAATCGTACATATCCCTTGCAGAGCCGATAGGTTTCTTCCGGATGATTTATAAGATGCTGCAAAAACTGTTGTACAAGCTTGTGATTTCACGAAGAACTTTCTTTTTGAAGAAAACTGGAATTATTTATGAATGACCCAGTATTTACGTAGGTATGGACTGTGGCAGCGCGTTGTCGTTGGTTGCGGACACTGACCAGCCTCGTTACGAGCTTTGGGGCGAGACCGTTGAACGAGCTCGAATCCTCATGCAGAGCGCGAGCCACGGTCGTACTCTCGTGTCTGAAGAGATCTTCCTCGCCCTTCGACCACGGAACCTTCACTTCAGTACGAAACCGATGAAGGTAATCTCCTTATAATTTTTCCGTGTGACTTCTACCATAGAACTCTACGTTTCAATCTTTAAAAAGAAAACATTTTGCGAAGAAAGCAATGGAATAATGGACCCTATTAACCATGTAACTAATAACTTTGATCGACACTATCGATGGTTTGCGTTTAGGTAATCCAGAATTTGAACGCGTACATCCTCTACAGTAGGGAGGAACATTCTCCGGTCAAAACAATGCCACGTGAGGAGCAAGAACGTCACATCAAAGACATGTTTGAAGCAGCGCAAAACATCGATGTAAGTCTTTGTATTGTTTCTCGATCCCTCTTACAAGGGAAGGGTTTCAAATTCCTATGGAACTTCGAAATGAGACTCGGGTGGATCGATAGAGCTTCGAATACTGATTATAACTGTGAAAACCAAATTTGCAAAATGCGATTCTGAAGTGAGTGAGGAGGGGTTGAAGTTTGCCTTTGACATCTCATTGGTGAGGCATTTTGTCATTAGCACCAAGTCCTGGCCGAACAAGGATCGACCACCGTGGCTCACTGGTAGGTGCGGCATCTGTAGGATACGGATTGTGGGTTTGCTCCTCGTTGGTGCAGGTTTTTTGCATTTTGTGTTTCATTGTCACTAAGTGCTTTTCCTTCAGTTCTCGACGTTTCCTTGTACTGGTACCTATCGCACCCATCACTTACTCTGCCACTTTATTTATAACTTTTGATATTACGTAGCCCTTATACTTCTCGCACTTTTTTTGCTTTGTTTCATCAGTTTATTGTTGGAAGTCGGTTTTATTTGATTTTCTAGTGTTGAGTATAACAGTTGAATTCGTCAATAGAATCGTTAAGGTTTGAGTAATATTACTAGTTATAAATAAAGTGACAGAGTAAATAATGGGTGCGATAGGTACCAGTACAAGGAAACGTGCAGAAGTACAAGAAAATTACTTACAATGAAACACAAAATGCAAAAGAATCTTCACCGGCGGAGAGTTAACCCACGTCCCTTATCCTGCAGATCCGGAACATAACCGGTGAGCCACGGTGGCCGATTCTGGTTCATCAGCGGCCGTGCTGATGACGAGTGCCTCGCCAATGAGATGTCACAAGCAATCTTTGACCTCTTCTTACTCGCTTCAAAATGGCTTTTGCAATTTTGGTTTTCACAGTTATAATCAGTGTTCGAAGCTCTAACGATCCATCCAGGTCTCAATTCTAAGTATCATGAGAATTTGAAACCCTTCACTTGTTAATTACGTGGTGGCGTAGAACAAACTGCCTTTGAGTATTTGCATCAGCTCCATTCCCAGATGACGTCCTCAATGGCCTCGTCATTTTCATCTGAGTTGCAGTCGATTGACGGAGGTGGCGAGACGGACAGTGATATTGGTGAGTGGCTTACGTCTACCACCTGAATCCCGTCTACCGGAAGGATAAAAATTTGATGGCTTAGCGGTACCCCTGCATAGCGATTATCGTTCAGAATGGATCACTCCGGAAACAGCGTTAATGCATCAGTCCACGTCAGGATATCATCCCCGGGAACCTCTCATACCCTTACGGACCAACTATCGAGCAGCGGACTATGATCCCTATCGGTAGGTTTTCTGGAATATTTTATCGTAATCTTTCCTTTAATGCCTTCAATTCAATCAGTTCCGGCTCGAAGGCGTATCCATTGACTTTCAGAGAACCGTATGAAGCGGCTAATGCATTAGCGCAACGATATTCCGGCAGCTACAAGAGCGATCACGTCGGTCAATACTCCGACTGGTCTGAGCAAGAAAGCCGAGTTCCGAGCCGTGGAAGTCAACGAGGTAAGCGACACTCTCCAATTTGTGAACTCTGTTGGGACAGATGTTTATTTACGACGATTGCCTTGTTATGCTCTACGAATCGAGTCCTAAATCAACTGTTCTATGACACAACAAAACCGTTCATCCCTGCGGAGCGGGATAATTTGTACCGGACTGGTTTGAAAGGATAAAATTACTGACTTGCAAGTGTCACCACAACTTGGGCAAGAGGGAAATCCGCTCAAAATGTGTCCATTCTACGAATAAGAGCATTTGCTCGGCAGGGGTCAACGGCTTCTTCGTTGTTGAATGGGTTGCCAGCCCATGAATTTTTTTCGAAATTGGGTCGAATTGGCTATAAACTTGTCCTGTGGGGTGGTTTGATTTCTCGAACACGGAAATAACAGGAGTTTTACGCTAAAACGTCTGGTTCGCGCGCTATGAGCATTCTAAGGTACCATCTAAGTAGGTCTAAGTAGTATTATTTGTTACGAAAAACCTCCATAACTCTACTCAGAGAATCGTTTGACAGACATTGACTATGGATTGGAAATCAGCATCCAAAAATGCGTCGAGCGATATGTGTCTCATTGCAAAAGGCCCCTTTGACTTGGTATCCTTCCTTCGTTGGGTGAGGCTCCTTACGCCAGAAAACCGCGTGGCTTCTCGCGGCGAGCGACACGGCGAGTGCGAGTGCCAGTGGCATGGCTGGCAGCCTTCAAGCATGGCAGTGTGGCATGGGTGGAGGAGGCAGTGTGGCATGGGTGCAGGAGGCAGTGTGGTATGGGTAGAAGCGCTGAGGTGACGCAGCCACGCTCTGCCGGGCTCCCAAGAGCGATCAATTCGCAAGTCGTACTGGTGGCTTTGTTGGACCTCTTAAAGACGTGTCTTTTGCAGCGAAATAAGTGAACTCTTGTGAGAGTAATCAGTAATCTGCGCTTGAATGAAATTGCTCGTGACCCATTAATGATGGCTCCATTGTTGAACATTCCCCTTTCAGGAAAGCAACGTCGTCGCGGAAGCTCAAAGACATCGCTTCGGCATCCATTCTCGTGGCTGAAACGGGTAATTTTACTTCAGACGCATTCTTCAGTACAATCCTACTATATATAGTTGGCTAAGTGTGTCTGTTGGTGTGTGCGTGTGTGTGTGCTTGTGTGTTTGACCGGAAATTCATATCTCGCGTCACAGCAACGATAGGATCCTGAACTTTAGATATGATAAAGGGGTGGTAAGGGGACAACAGTTGTGAGGAACCGAAAGTGATAGCGTCTGATAAGGACTGATAAGGCGCCTCGAAAGGCGAATGTCGAGATATGATATATGGGGAGGTAAGGGGACAACAGTGGTGAGGAACCCAAAGTGATAGCGTCTGATAAGGACGATAAGGCGCCTCGAAAGGCGAATGGCGGGAAATTTATATCCTGCGTCGCAGCAAAGATGGGCCTGAATTTGAGATACCAGTTGAGCTGGTCCACACTACTGCGCGTATCAAACGGAAGCATGCAAAATGGGCTTGATATCGAGTTGGGTATCATCATTCAGACGGTATGCAGAAGTACCCCGCAGTAAAATGAAAGAGGAGAGAAAACCCCGTGAATCATCATTCCACCATATAAATCGATGTCCATCAAGTCCATTTTGCATGCTTCCGTTTTATGCGCGCAGTAGTGTGTGCAAGCTCAATTGGTAATGTAATGCATAAAAAGGTGGACACAATGGAATTATTCCGTAGTAAGGCGATGCTCATGATCGACGAATTCCCATGTCAGTGAAACTGCATTGAAACACTCACGACTCAGCTCCTGCTAGTTGTGAATGAATTTTTGTATTGTTCGGTCATTCTTCAGGCAAATTCATCAGACTACGATGATTCGTTGGCGGATCCAGCTGAGAGATTGGAAGCGGCTGCAAACCGAGTTGATCGAATGCTTCAGGAACTCAACGCTTACGGGGACTTTGCTGATATCAAACCGTTAGAGTGAGCACCGCTATCTGAATGTGTTTTTTTTTGTGAAAGTAAACTTATTTACCTAAGAGTTTTACCGTGACCAGAGAACTTTCCAGATATCGGCCGTTCCCTACAGCTTTTGGTTCGTTGAAATCGGTGCATCGTGCAATGTCTTCTGCTTGTCACACCGAATATGACAATGCGGAATCTGAAGCCGCTTTGTCAGATGTAGAAGCGAATGCGAATGGGCGAACGTCAAGGTAACGATTGAAGATGTTGCCATGGAACAATTGGAAGGCACAAATAAGAAAATCTCTTATTCAGATCTCGAGACAAAAAGCGAAGACGGCGTTGGCGGACACGGCCTAAGTGCGAAGATGGCGATACGGAATCGCAGTGCAGTAGCCTTGCTAGCAGTGTGGAACTCGATCCCTTGAGGTACGCGTTCTTATTCATATTACGGGGCAATTCTCTGGGCCTATCCCTATTGTCCGGTTGTGGAGTATGGATGCTTTCGAAGATAGACAACGATTGTATGTTGTGTATGCAGTGAGTGGTTTGCCGATTTTTTGGGTACGTAACTGGTCTGTTTTGAGAACTTTTTCGACGGGATGATGCGTCGTATCAAAAAATATAGGTAGAGGTGGAATGCGCTTATTCCTTACACTGCCATTGTGTGCTAATGTGGACAGTATGACCGCAGTTATCGTAAACATTGCAGTTCGGGAGGATGAGGCGTACATTCGGAAGCGCAGTCGCGTAGAATGAGGGTCATTTAGAGGCAGAGGTAGGGTTAAATCGGTTGCATCAGCACCACGTCATTTTGATCAACACGGCTTTGAAACGATACGATAAGTATCATTCTGCTATCATGCTCATTACAGTTCATTTCACGGCGCTAAATAGGGCGTGGCCTACGGACTTGGATGAGAATGCATCGAACTCTCTAACTCCACCACACACTCTCACTCTCGCCACTCAGGCCACGCCCTATCAAGCTCTCCGAAATGGACTGTACTCTAAATCGCAGTGATTTCTCGGCAAAGTTGACCCTAGGAGGCGTGAAATGAAGGTGGTTGGCTTGATGAGGCCGCCTCCGCCACAGGTTAAGAGGCGCCATCCACGGGGGATTTCGGCATGCATAGGCCTCTCAGACCCGTAATTTTTTCAGCGAATGACTCTTATTCGGAATTCCTCATCACCCATATTACCTCTATCACTGTCTTTAACGTGGGGTGCGGAATTGGGACATTTGCAACAGTGTCAGCAAAGAACTCGTCGCGCGCGGTAATCTGATTTTCCTGCCTTAGTGACCAGAAGGATCCCCCTGAGCCACACCCTACAATGTATCTATTACGGCTTCTTTTACGTGAAAACTTCACTAATCAATTCTTTTTGCGCTCTGTGCATGCAAAGTTTCACGCGAAGAAGTGAGAACTTGGCTAAGATACAGCACCACAAAGTCTTGGCCGGTTGGGCGGGGCCTCCATGTAAGAGCCTGGTCCCGTCATCCACTGCGTTTGAGAGCGGAGAGTGGGATGTTTACGTAACTTCCCGTACCTACAGTGCGTTTCCGACCGCGGAGGACGACGGGATGGCCACTTGCTCGATGGTCCCGTCCAACCGGATAAGACTTTGTGGTGCTGTACCTTAGCCAAATTCGTGTGTAACTTTGCGTGCGGTCCTTATAAGCCAAATACAACATAAATATATGGGCAACCAAGAAACTCATTTTTGCGTGGACGATCTCTTTGAACACGACTAGATCAAACACATAATACCTTTAGGTGGAAATCAGTCCACTCGATTGGCTACGAAAACGAGTACGAGATGCAGTCAGACAATGAAGGATTGGCCATCGAAGAGATGAAGGCGCTTTCTCGAGACATTAGGAGGAATTTCGGTGACTTCAAGCTGGCCACCTTTGATGACATCGACCAAGATTGATACTGACTGGTACTCTTGGACAGGCAAAATTAACGAAGTCACTATTTTTAAGTATTAGTACGGGTAAACACAAAGACATGCATGATTCAAGCCGTGAGGTAGACATATTGGACTGGGAACCATGGAATTTTCCAACTCCCGTCAATATGAATGCCATACCCTAATCGTGCATGTGTTTTCCAACTTTAAAGTATCCTCTCTGCAGTATATCGTTTATTGACTTTGTATTCAATCCGAGTTGCTCACTCTTTATACGGTGCTTACATGTGTGGATATCTCGCATTTGTTTCGTTTGTCAAATTTTCTTTTTACAATCTCATTTTTTGAAATTGTTATGTTTTGTCGTTAAAAATGGTTGTAATTGCTGTTTCTTTCCTCAGCTTAACTGTCATAATTACAAAACCATATTTCCACGGATGCTCGCCCAGGAGGCTTCATTGAGGTGGAAGTAGTTTGAGGAAAAGACTCGTGGATTCTTTGGGGTTCAAATTCTTTCGTGGAAATATCGAGATGGCGAAGACCTTTACGGAGGGCTGTTAGGCTTGAGAATCGAAGAGCAAGGTTTGCAGAAAAGTAATAAGTTTATAAAGCAAAGGGTCCAGGAAGCGGTTAAAAAGATTACGGTACTGTTTGCATCAGGGGTCGAATAGCCTAACAGAATTTACGGTCACATCGAAGATCGATTATCGATCCGTGCTTGCTTTCGCCGGTAGTATAAGCGCTAGAACCTGATAAAACTAGCGTCATTATACCTTCACTGCATCTAAGTGAACCAGTGAAGTATGTCCTTCACGTATCCCTTCGTGGCGTACCTGATCAGGTACTACACCCTTTCCACCTCTCAATCAGGCTAGCTAATGCTCAATTACATCTTCAGTTATAATGTGACGCGAACGCAGTCGAGCCTGGATGCTGCTCACCCCAAAGAGTGGAATGCTGCTGCTGGGGGTGGGGGTCGATAGGTCGAGTTTCCGCGCGACCGCTCGCGGTGAGCAGCACGGCAAGTACGAGTCGTTTGGAATTCCGCTCAATACGCAGTGAGCTGGTACCGTGAGGGACCTTTAAAGGTAGGAGAACTCCCGAAGCTTTCAACTTGCAATCTTTAGAGGTCCCTTACGGTACCAGCCCATTATGTCTTGAGCGGAATTCCCAACGGCTCGTATTGACGGAGCCGCGAGTGCGACGTCGCAAGCGGAAAGTCGACCTAGCGACCCCCTGCCGCTGGACTCGAGCTGAAGGTGGCACTCCCCAGAGTGTGCGACAAAGCACTCGAACTGAGTCACCGCATCACTCGACTTGCGTCATCACGCGCGGTAAATGTACCTTGTTGGTTTCGCTGAAATGGCCGTGCGCTTATTCACAACGAGACTAGCAAGGCACTGCAAGTGGTCGTCGCCTTCTCGCGCAGCTTGACTCAAGTCGAGTGTCCTGCCGTAATCCACTCACTTGGGTATCATAACCTGTGTATATAGGAAGATTTGTTCCAGGAAATTAGTGTGTCTGTAATCGTTTGTCTGTCCGCTCGAATCGCAGCATTACCACAAAAGCCAGCGGTCGGATCAAGTTTGGGTTGAGTGGGGCATAGTCCATTATGTGCAGAGCGCACATGGACCATGTGGATCTCCGCCCACCGTGGGCGGGGTGAGCGCATGAGCATGAATAGTAAATTCATTATTTCTTTTCAAGATTGCCGATTTTATAATAAGGTGGGTGAAAATGAATTCGGAGTATCTGTAGCAGTTGAGAGAAATTCCTTTCAGGCAAGCCTGCTACGAGAAGCAGTGCTCACCACAAATGCTTTTAACTCGGTTCAAGGACTACCTAGAGGGTTGGGAAAACGTCAGCGAGACTCAAGTTGGAGCTAGATATTTGAAGAAAATGGAGACTCGCTTAGTGGGCGGTGCAATCGACGAAATCGTGTTCACTTATGAAAAATTATAGCTACTCGCCGAAGCGGTTTAGGGACCGGGTAGAAGCTGAAGTAATGAGTACCAGCTAGAGTGACCAAATACACCAAATGATCGCTGTAGGTGGAACCTTCACTGGATATCGATTGACAATACTGACTTTTGTAGAGAAAACTGAAAACGATGCGTGGCCAATAATATGTATTGACTTAATGCTCTCATAGAAGTCGAAATCTTATAGCAATGCACCACCGATCAATATAGTGCATCGTGAAGCTCTCTTCGATATTGGTTGGAATTACCGGTTTTTGTGCAGAGGACTGAATACGGCTTATTGACAGTACCACTGACCAGGAGGGGCATTCAACTTCCCATGGGACTTCGAATAGGGACCACTGTCGATCGATAGAGCTTCGAACGCTGATTACAAATGTGAAAACCAAAAAAGCTACGGGCTGATCCGAAGCGAGTTGGGAGGGGTCAAAGTTTGTCTGTGATATCTCATGGGCAAGGCACTTTGCCACATCAGCGAGGCTGATGCTACCAATGGCCGTCATGGCTCACTGGTAGTCTTCCTCGTCTGGAGGATGTCAGTTTCACTGTCAGTGAGAGTTTTCTTTCACTTCTGAAAGTTTTCTTGTACTGGTACCTACGCACCTAACATTTACTCTACCACTTTGGTTATAACTACTAACATTACTCACAAGGGAAGGATATCAGGTCGAAGAAACTCTCATACCACACGAATTAGGCGCTGTTGCGTAAAAAGGTTATGATATTCGCGCACAGGGGGTCAAATTACCCCTCTATGCAAATTTTCAGCCAAATCCAGTTTTTGGTCTAACTTCGAAAATTAGGGATGGCCAGGGAGTAAAGCGGTAGTTTTTGAATTTCCTACCACAAAAAATCCTGCAACCAGAACAAGATAACCTACACATTCCTGTTACCCTTGCCCATCGCACTAAATATACATAACAAGCGTCAAATAAGAGAATTTCCTCGGCAAGGATTAACCACCTCTCCTTTGCTTAATGTGTGACCACCCAATAGACCGTGAATTTACCGCAATTTGGTCAAATTCTTGAATTGGCTAAAAACTTGTCCTTTGGGGTAATTTGATTCTTTGAACACGAATCATACTGATCCTGCACAAGAACGACCACCTCGCGCGTTATGGGCTTCCGAACGTACCATGTAATACCATTATTATTTATTCAAGTAAACGTGTAGACTATGAAACACAAAATGAAAAAAGTTTTCACTGGCGGAGCTAAACTTCGACCCCTACCCTGCAGATGCGGGACACTATCAGTGAACTACGGTTGCCGTTCGTAGCCCAGCAACGGCTGTGGTTATGGGAAAGTGCCCGTCAACGAGATATCACAGGTAAATTTTGACCCTTTCCAACTCGCTTCGGAACAGCCCGTAGTACTTTTAGTTTTCACATTTGTAGTCAGCGTTCGAAACTCTGTCGATCTGTAGGGGTCCCTACTCGAAAACCATGTGAAGTCGAAAGCCCTTCCTGGTGACTGATTCCAGCTCATCGACAGTACCACTGAGTGACACCAATAGGTACGCGCAAATGAGGAAGTGAAAATTCGAGGTCATATTGCCCGGCATCGATCGTAATCATCTCAGTGTAAAGGACGGGAAAGGAGCACGATATATCGTTGAACGATTACAGTCATAGAAGGCGAATCTTCACCGGATGCCATCGATCGTAACCGTCCGTTTTCCTACGGAAGGCCGGACTATGTGATGGACTTCACCAGACAAAATTTCATAAGTTTACAGCAAATGGCATGTAGATCGATGCCTATTGTTAGTAGTGAGGGATGTAAGTGGGCACCGCCACGGCACGAATGCATAATCTATAGATTCATACAGAGGCTATTATCGCAAAAGCATCGCTGAGCAGCTCCGTTCCACGGCATTTTACTCATAGCCCGCTTTTAACAGATGTCCCAAAACGATCGCGATGCTGACCTACCAAAAATCAAACTAGCAAAAATGTAGCTGCCCTGATGGCTACTGCAGTGAGACCGTGATGCTGCAATAAGCATCAGAAATGTTTTGATTCTAATAAGTTACTATAGATATGTAACTTTATTTCTCGATTTCCAAAACATCGATTGTACATCAAAGCCATGTTCAACATGCTGCAAGTTCATACAGATAGTATATACCCATACAAATACACAAATCAGAGCACAATCAAATTTACAAATAAACAATCGATAAAAAAATCCCCGGTGTACAGGAAATAGAATCGAGACGACGTTTTTACTCTAGACTGCTATATCAAAGAAATTGAAACAATTTGATTACAAAGCTGTTACACTATTCTCGATTCGCAGTTGAACATACGTTATCGAGAGATATAAGAAGATTAGACTGCGGTTAGATTTTAGGCGTATGAAGTCAAAGGTATGTTCGCGTTTAATAGAATCATGGGAAAATGGGTGGAAAGTGAAGAAATGGGACTTATTTGCGGATGCAGTCAACGAAGTGAGGCTATCGGATTCATCAGTCGTACTGCTACGCATCTGACCCTTATCTTCGATTTGCAACTCAGCGCGAGACTCGAGCGCTCTTTCACGAATTTGAAGACACATTACTCTTTGAGAGATATTAATATTGTAGTAAAAATGATATTGATTAGAGTGAAATACATCCCAGAATACCTTCGAATATATGTACTCACTCAGTATAATAATGAAAAGAGCAAAATAAGATGAAAAACTTTGGTACTGATAAAAAAGTTTTACGACAAATTTCCAGAATAAGAAAACTGGGCACCATTCAGCTATCACTCCAGACACCGCGAGTTGGTCAAAAAAAAAATTTTCTGGGATGCTGATCACGAATATGACATCCGTTTTTGACGTTAGCGTCGATTTGGTGAAGTAGCGCCATGTTGGTGAAAGCGAGTTGTTGCACCGACATGACGCACTTGCACCAATCCGGCGCAAACGCCAAAAACGGATGTCATATTCATGATCAGCACCCTGAATGACCCCCTTGGGAAAAGTTCAGCAAAAATTAATTTTTTTTGAACACTTCGCGGTATTTGGGGTAGGGTAGGTGGGGTAGTGATAGTTGAATAGAGCCGATGACTGATCACAGTGAAATGTATCAACTAAAGAATTAGAGATTTTCTTTGTTAGCATTCTCACGAATTCTAATAGCTGATTGCGCATCCTGGTACGACAAGCCTAGGCGAATACGTCTGCGGAGCATATGATTACCAGAGGATTGAACCAGCAGTTTTATCCTGTAAAAAAAAATAGCAGTATATTAGCTCGATCAAAAAACTGCTCTTCTTTTTACACTGCCAAACTTCGGCGATCATAATTCGGCTCAAACTCATTGATTGCGAGACATAAGGCAGCACGCTTTTCACCACAATTGCAGTTCAGAGGATATTTTTTATTCGAAATATTCTTTCCTTAAAATTTGAAAAGTTGAAAGACAGTTTTGACATCTCCCTCTTCTCAAAACCATACCTCCTATGGAAGATGTTTCGGAGTGCCAAAAAGTAGAGATCCGTATTGGACTCCTAGATTTATTAGGAATAAAGCAGAATGTCCACAGCTTTTCTGCGTTGGGTTTGGAGTAGAGCGTCCAGTTAACCTTAGTCGGTTTTTCATTGAAAGGTTGCACTGTTAGAGGGCTCGCTCACAGAATTTTGGTAGTCTGCGCACACAATGGGCATAAAACGACCTAAGCATGCATCATTTTGGACCATTTTCTCATTTGACGTAAACTTGTAAGGCCACATCTCTCCCAAACTCCCTTATATTCCTACTTCACTGCGATGTAATTCCCAGAAAACCTTGGCATTTTTCACCACGCAAAAATCTTACTTTTCTAGGGCTTGAAGGAACGGTTAGCGTAGCGCACCTTCTATGAATCGTCTTTGAGCTTTATATGTGAATGGAAAAGCAGGTTTTTCTCTAGAAAGAAGGTGCGCTATTCTAACCGTGATACCCAAGCAACTTGAGTGCTCAGGAAACGCCGTGCGGAAAAATCTGGGCGAAAGAATCGATGTGAACTTTTTTATTTGACCTGATAACTACCCATATACTTTATGTGATGGATTGTGTCATTATCCGACGTGAGATTCCTCAAGTCCTCTACCCAAGGCGCTTTATCCTACACCTGAGAGGTTGTTCCCAGAGGTCCCATACAATTCAAAGTTATTTCCACACATGGCTTATTAGGTGGGTGTCTGTGCACTGTCAACTGGATATATCCTACACAACAATGGAACTCAGAGGAACTATAATAAATGAGAAAACTACTCGTTTTAAAAATTGAACCGATGAATGTTCAGGGTCAAGACACCCAATATAGCTTCTGATGTTTGAAATGAACAGAACAAACTCACGAGCATAACTGGCCAATCAATGAAATAAGCGCTGACTCAACCAGTGGCTCGACTGCTTCAAGGCTTGTGGCGAATGATAAGTACTGTGCATGTAACTCAGAAAACGAAAAATCATCCCTCTTTTCCGCCTAAATCAACCACTGCATTACCTAACAGTCCTAGAACTCAATGAGATGGCAAAGGAAAAACTAGAGGACTGAAATAGAAAAAAAAATACTCAAACACTACCAGAGATATCGCCGAACGAAAGACCAATAGACCGTGTTTCGACAGCCCTTTTACTAAATGCACAAGCAACGTAGACGACGCTTCACGGGTTGCAGACAACACCTGAGATCGAACTAAGTGATACCTGACTGACAAATTTGGTGGAAAACCGAGAACTCCAGACTGCCAAAGAAAAAACCTCACATGATCAACAAGAAGCTTCTCAGAACCTTGCTCAATCGCAATTTCAATCGCACGCCGTAGCAGATCCATCGCCTTGCGCAGGTCACCAGTTACGGCGGCAACCTTTAACGACATTTTAAAACTTTCAGAGAGAGAGATAGAGAGCATTCGAGGTATGGCATATGGCAGAGGTGCCATTTTACAGTGTTATCAATCAGAGAAAATACTAACTTTTCGAGCAGCAAATTGTACCGCGCCTTCATCAATGGCATTCACAGAACCTTTCAGGCGATCACGAATGATACATTCTATCTGTTGGAATTCATATGGTTGGAAGCAAATTCGAGCAGCACCCTCAAATCATATATTAATTAAAATTTCAATCTAATGATTATAGCGCCTCACAATGGAACATAAAACAATTACTCCGCAAAAATCTAACTCAGAACTCACAATGCGACTCGTAATGCGCTGACTCAACATCCGTTCTGGTAAATCGAGGGTATTGGCTATGGCCATTACAGATATTCGTGCTGATTCGATAGCCGTCCAGTTGAAAATATCGTAAATAAGCTGAAGAGGAGCCTATTCTGTTCCTAGGACCATCGCTGAGGAGAAAAGAGCAACCTACCTCTTGCTTTCGGGTGCAAAGCTGATCTAACTCGTCAACTAGAATCACTATTGGTGGTCGGTGTTTATCGGACATTTCAAACATTTTGTTGAGTCTTCTCCGAGCCACTTCAGCAGATATACGCTTTGTGTTATCAGTAATCCTTAACGAAGCGAATGGCATACATCCGACGATTCCATTATTTTGTGCAAAAACTAAGATAATAGCGTACTGGTTATAAATTGCGATAAAGATCTTCCTTGGCTCCACGAATTCCATAGCATTTACACAAACGAACACAAACTTATTACAGGATTTGTCCAGACTTAGTTGCTCGACAACCTGAAAAAGCGAACCGCCATGCCCTAAGAATGAGTTTCGAAGCATTAGCAAATCGTAAAAATCCATGAAAACAGTAATT
Source organism: Trichostrongylus colubriformis (assembly GCA_963978905.1). Taxonomy (NCBI): domain Eukaryota; kingdom Metazoa; phylum Nematoda; class Chromadorea; order Rhabditida; family Trichostrongylidae; genus Trichostrongylus; species Trichostrongylus colubriformis. The sequence goes on from OZ022259.1 coordinate 4,895,728, forward strand.
TTCCGACTACAAGTCATAGTTCGTCAGGAGAAATAGATATTACGATAAAAATGATAAATAGCAATAGTCATTCATGAACCGCACAGCGACACTACTTATTTCACCTACCGATATCACTGTGGCAGTTTTTCCTGTTCCAGGAACACCACTGATATACATAGCACTGCTCGTTCCCTTGGTCGATACTGCATTTCGTATGAATTTTTCCACCTCAGCTGCTTCCTTAAATGGGCTCACCCAGAGTTTCAAGTGTATTTTTTAGGATAAAGTTTGGTTGATAAAGACATGGAATTTCGCATGCTCTAAGGAAGGTCGGAAAGATCAGGAGAATTAGTTAAAGAACAAACCAAAAAAGCAAAGAAACTAAGGCAAACCTCTTCGCGACAGGGCATCCGCTCAGGGACCTCAGATGTATGAAGACGACGACGGAAATCCTCCAGTGTTTCTACTTTCTGAGACAAAATGTAATTTGAAAGCGTATTCATAGGGTGCTCGATTAATACTTACTCGTGCAGCCATTCTATGATTCCGTACAATACTTCTCTTCTTACCGGGCGAAAACGCGCTCACAGTCTTAAATCGAATTGTTGGTCGCGCCATGGATTTTCTTCTGAAGGAGTATTCTGAGTAGAGCCATCTTCAATTCAAAATTTAATGAAACAAACTTCTGCTGAGTATGTCGCTTCGGTTGCTCTTCAACATCATCTCCAGACTGTACGTCACACTCCTCACTATCATCGCTTGAGCTGTCCTCTCCGGAAGAAGACTCTTGAAGCTCCCCTGCGTCGAAAGACCAATCGCGTTTCGATTTCCGAGGAGTCTTTTTTAGCATATCGGAAACAGGTATGATTCGAGCAGGAGGACGTTTGATGCCCCACGGACTCTCCTAAAACCAAAATACTATCTGCAAATTGGTAACTCAATAAAATTACTTACAGGGCCTACTGTGCGGTATGTGACATCGCCCTTTTCGTTGACGATAACAGTCCGTAAACGAGTTTTTAGCTGAAAAACGATTTCACGGTGACAAAAGTAAAGGAGAGCCTGTGTTCGAAAATTGATGGATGTCGACTAATGTACATGCAACAGAGCGGGCTCAGGTGGTGCCGTATAGGATCATAGTAGTTGCGATGTGTAAGAACAAAGAAAAAACAAGCAAAAAAAAACCTTGGCCTCTGTACTCTGTGCTACTACTTTCACCACTCTTCTCCTTCCCCCTTCTCTTACCACCAAAAACTTTTACTACTGACCATCGTACCCTATAGTTGCAGCCCTGAGAAAGCCGTTGAGAGAAAAGATGCCAAAATTAAACCCAGCCCAAAAAAAAACCCACAGGGCGGTGCCAACTAGAAAAAACCTAACTTGGAGCCAGGGACCGGATTTCGATTTGCAACTAATATACCTACGGGCATTAAACCGACGTCTGGCCGAACTTGTCTGCTCTTAGGCTGGGTGACTGGTGATCGGTATCTGTAACATATTCTGTTTGGAACTGAACTCAAGATGGAAAACCAGTCAGGGACCTACCTTACAGTGGATTCACATATTTTGGCGACATCATCGAACCTTCTTATCTTTATTCTCAAGGGAGTTCGAGTTGATGGCTGTGGGACGCTTCGAGCCTGAAGAAGGCTGACCTTTCTAGCATGCGAATGTACGTAACTTTTACTCGCGAAAAGAAAATAAGGTGATCACATAAATGAATTGAATGCTCACCCCTTTGACACTCCTTCCAGGAAGTCGTCGACCAACAGTGTCCCCGGGAGGAGGGATGTTCTCATCATTCCCACATCCTATCAATTTGCTTGTTGGCTGGAAACTAACGGGTTAAAAGGACGGCACAACGTCAAAACTTGGATAAAAAACCGACAGGTCCTGATGAACAAAAAACACATGAACAGAAGAAATGAAATTTCTGCCTACGAAATTTAAAACGCCAAACTGCAACAAAGACAAATTGACAGCCTTCATCGAATCCAACTCACTAAGATGCCATGTAACAACTAAGTTCGGCTGCTGGCAGGGGAAACTACAGGACGACGTACCTCATGTCGTGTTATCTTTGATGGATGTTCATTCAAGTTCAAACGGCGCGCAGCCGTACGAGGCGCTCTGAGATTCGGCTTACGATTCTCGTCAATGCTTTCTGGAGATTGGATAACCAACTGAAGAAAAGTTGAGTGTATTAAACAATAATGAGGTGTTAAGAAGATAAAAAGAATAATGAATCCACGACTTATGACTTCGAGTAGAATGCGCAAACTCACTTTTGTGGCGATTTTCTTTGAAATCTTTGTTGCAGGAGTTTCTGTTCCATTGTCACACTTTACCGCGGGACGCTTCGGAGGGGAGAAAAGTTGTTCCGTGTATCCATCGACTTCAGTTAGTAGTTTGGCTGTTCGCGGCAGTGATCTACGACCTTAAATCACAATGATTTGTATGAGATTTTTCAGCGCCATAGCCATAGTTCTTTCTGAATAAGTTTTTAATATCCCTCTAAGTTCCATCACTACACGACCGCCGCCACTTTGAGCACGTGCATATCCAAATCTGGGAAACACGCAAATATATCAGCTGTTTGAATCAATATGCCCAAATATTGTACAGATTCGCTTTTCCATAAGTATTTTGAAGATTTCCGAGAACAGAAGAAAGCCATAATTTTGTAAACATACTCACCTAGGGAATTTGCACGGTTTGTATCTTTCAAAGGTGTTTGAGTGAGACTGGCTGCTGTGGAAGTCTGCCTTGGCCTTAACGCGCTTCTGATCACCATCCTGCAATGTGATCAAGTGCAGGTACAATTATATACAAGAAAAGTTGCTATTCGCTCAATAAAATTGAAAGAAGGCTCTCTGAAATCAGACACATCCTAGTAAGGCTTCACGGTTGAAAACAAATCCCTTGAATTGGCGGCAAAACGTGGCAACACGCAATATTGCGACCACCAGAGAGCACAGTAACCACTATTGTGTAAACCGTTCACCGCATGCCCCGTGATCAAGATGTAGGCGCTTGATTCCTCATCCTTTGAATGACTTAGGACAGATCCTAGATGGAGTAATGAGTGTGTAAAAAGTTATGAATAGGGGGTCAGTGTGGCACGAAGTGGGGAGACGCGGCCTGCCGTTACAACACTTGGGCTGTGTATTTGAAGCTACCGTGATCCACAAATTTCTGAATTTCATGAAGCTTAGTGAGAAGTGCTTTGTGCATAGGAGGGGAGGCACTCAAGATCAGTGCATCTGAATCTCATCATCTAATTTAAAGTGATGGTGTAAAAAGTTCACAAGCACGCGATGGGTTCTGTACATGATGGAGAAGCCATTTGCCATCATAATGCAGCTACGGTCAACGGGAGTTACGCCGATGTCAGACTTCGCGAGTTTGCGGTTTTGCGTCTCCGCGATTTTGCAGTCGTGACTTCGCACGCGAAGTTGCGGTAATGCAGGATTCACATCAATCAGATCTGTGCTACGTGATGTAGTGGCACTGGTGCTGAGTGAGCAAAGTGAGGTCAGGGGTTCGGTATTGAGCATCGCAAGTTTTGTCCACAACGAGAAAAAGTCGTCAGTTTCGGGAACGGTAGCCTCCCAGTTCCAACCGTTATAACCTCAACGCTACCGACACGTGACCATGGTTCTTAATTTGCCAATTTCCAGTGAATCACCCACCATAAATATTCCAGTCCACTCCCCAAAACATATGAGAGTCAATTCTCTAGGATCAACGCTAAAAGCCAAATGGACTCGGCTACATTTGTCTTCTGATACTCATTACCAATTCTTATCAGTCGTTATCAATTTGGATCACCGTTGACGGGAGGAAAACACCTGTCAGTGTCATATAAGGTCCACGCGGACAGTCACACAGATTCGGCTACATTTGCCTTCTGACTCTCATTATCAAATCGTACCAACCGATCGTTATCAATGTGGATCAACCACCGTAATGTCCCCGTCCCAACCCGCAACACTTATGAGTATCAATGCTCCAGAGGTAGCGAAGGGTGAAACGAATTTGGTGACATTCACCCCTCGACGTTCCTTATCGGGCCTCATCAGCTGGTATCCTTTCGGTCTACCACCGCTAGGGTCTCCGTCCCAGCCCCTGAATTCACTTGTAAAATTCAGGATTCTCATTGCCATGACCAGAGATATGAATTCCGTACCAGACAGACGGACTCACAGACATATTAAGCGAATTATATATTTGAAAGGGTTCCCAGTTGACTCTAGGTATGCAAAATAATTAAATCTATTCGTCACATCGAACGAACAGTTTCTACCATTGAATTCATAATAAATTGTGGGTGAAATATTAGGTGCGCCAGTAGTTCGCTGAGCAGTGCACAGTACGCATCACTGCGGGTGGGGGTCACGAAGTCGAATTTCCGCGCGGCCGTGCGCGACGAGCGGCGCGGCGGTGCGAGTGTCAGTTGCTGGGCATGGCAGTTTCCATGCGAGGCAGTGTGGCATGAGTGGAAGCGCAGACGTGACGCAGTCACGCTCGGCCGTTCTCTCACGGGCAATCGATACGGCGAGTCGTACCGGTGGCGCCGCGAGTGCACTATCGCGAAGCTGAAATTCGACCTCGTGACCCCCACCCCATTATTGCACGCCTACGGACAAGTTCATCAAATGCCCTAGCAGTGTGTAACAGTCACTGTCGAGAAGAAGTCAACAGACAGAGTAGCAATTTAACGAGGTCAACCAGTCCTACTGAGGTATGATGTGGATGCGAAAGAGATGCGAGGTAAACGTGTAGCGAGAGTTCTATACAAAGTACTCTTTCGGTACTGCGTGGACGGGAAAGCTTCCTGGGATCATCAAACTTGTCAACCCTAAAAACACACAACTTGAACTCTAGCGGCAACTTTTTGAACCATTTCGCATTTTTGATGTGGAAGACAGGAAGTGGTCTCTGCTTTGAGAGGGAGGCAAGGATATAATCTTCATGTAGGTCTAGATGGTACTGTTTCTGAAGGGCTTCATTCTGATTCAGCTGGAAACGGTGATATTCTCGAACACTTCGCCACAGTTGTCCATTTTATCGTCTTCAGACCTAAAACTTTCATAGTATCAACATAGATATCCATGCTTCGATTCTCTAAAAGCCGTTTTTTGACACCTCTTGTCGCGGATCGCAACAGTGACCGCTGGGGACAACGCTTTCCGGCCCATACGCGTTCAGTTGCAACCACTACAGCGCGTTTTCCGGCCGCGATTGGCTGCCCCTTCACTAGCTGAGACCGATATAAGGCCATCGTGAGCCTTCGCGATTTTGCTTTGTTGTGATTTAGCGATTCTGTGTTTTCGCGACGTCGCTCTTTCTCACGCGATATTACGACTTCGGAATTGTGTCATGCCGTGTATTCTCGTGCGAAGCTGCGACACAGTAATATCGCAAAATAATAAAAACGCAAAAACGCAAAATCCAAAATAGCAAAGTTTGAAGGTGGCCCAATAAACTGGTCGTCGACTGCCAGTCGGTTTGTTGGGTAATGCCTTGAGGCTACCCGGGACCCGGGAATACGTGGAACTCTTGGTGCTTGTGGAGTGGAGCGCTGGCACCTGCGAGGCACCGTCAACTACATGGCCAAAAGGATTTCAGCGGATGGATTCCCAACGTCAGCCGTCTGATGGAGACGAGGCGACGGTGAAAAGAAGCATCGCGTGTCTAGATTGACAGTGTAAACACACAAGCCAAAAGATTTACTGTAAGTGCGCCTTCATGGTAGTGTAATGGTACTGGAAGTGTACCGTCTATAATCATACGTGGGAAGGTGCGCAACTTTTCTATCCAACGAATTCGGACGTCTGTCTGTAATTCAACTTCCGCGGGTGTTGTTTCTCGTTCTCATCAAGGGAATCGTGCACGGAAAAATGAGCTCCTCTACACCCATATATTTATGTCGTATTTGATTGATATGGGCCGCGTGCAAAAATTCACGCGAAAAAATGAGAATCAGCTAAGATATAGCTCCTCAAGGTGGAGACCAAAGGTTGGGCGCCCAATCGTGCGCCGCCGTCGGAGACGCATAGTGGTAAGGAGAAGTTACGTGAACATCCCACTTTCCGTCAGCGACCGCGACGGATCGAGAATTTACTCTGAAACCCTGCCTCCTCGCCCATCACCTTGAAGAGCTGAATCTTGCAGATTCTCACTTTTTGCGTGAAACTTCATGAATGGGTAACAGAAAAGCTCAATTTTCCGTGGACGATTCCTTTAATTTTGGAAGCCTACTGCTGAAAGACAAGTATAGTCTTACGCTTTTATGTCTTTTTCAGTTAAATCTTTTTCGGTGTCGGACTTCTTAGTAAAGTATTCGTAGTAATAACCACCCTTCTCCCAGTCATACGGCTGAGCTTCGTGAAAATCGAGCCGAGCACAGACCTGAATGTATTGCGATGTTTTTAGGAATAATCAAAACTCTGAGATGGCTTCTTTGCACTTGTGCAGGGTGCCAGAACTAGCATACGCTCGCCACGCTCAGAGTATGTATGTGCCGCATTACGCGACAACAGATTACTTTGGCCGCGGTCAAACTGAACTGACTGAAGTATAGTAACACCGAAATGCTTTTTTATCGCGCCATCTTCTCTGCTTTTATCCAAATAAATAGCTCAGCTGAAGGCAGAGGAAAAGAAATTTCCACTCAACTCCATACACAACTGTAGTCGTGCCGATCAAACCCATTCTGCTCAACATCGCCATGAATCGCGCGCAGTAGTGTGCGCCCGCCAGCTGGTCTATACATACTACATAATTCTAAGGTGTTATTTGCGCAGTACTGTGCTATATCTCCACTAGTGAATGAATAAGGTCGCGTTCATACTTTGCGGTGCCGACGGCAGGGCGTGGCTGCGTATCTCTGCGTCTCCACCTATGCCACACTGCCTCGTTGCCTGCGTCATCTCTGCACCTCCCCCGTGCCACTCTCCCTCGCTGCCTGTGAACCAGCCACACCCTGCCGGCGGTGAGTATGACCACGGTCTAACAAGCACGACTCGTGGCCATGCCAAATAGCGCGGCGACCGCACGATTGTCCTAATCGTCCGCCGATCGTGTAATTCGCCTGTATTACAACTCACTCTGTCCAGTTGCCTTCTCAGCATTGGATAATTTGGTTTCGACTCAAACTCCAGGCTACGAATATGATCGTATACCATGTACATCTCTTGTGGACACTTTGCCAGCAGCTTTGAACCAATTTTCTCTTTCTTTTTCTCGATCACTTTGTCTTCATCATTGCGCCAGATGAGTTTGCCCTTTAATACGCGACTCGTTGAAATGGTTTCATCACTTACTTTTCACCGGCTCATTACTACTGCTGTATTTTATACCAGTTTTAGCTACGCGATGTACCTCGCGCATTACACAATACCGGTCAGCTGCGGACTAAGCATAAGATAATACAAACAGCACTGACTCAGCGATGTGGCTTGGCAAAACACAGAACGTACAGTGCTAATGAATTTACACTTAAAGATACCGAAAGGGGTCCGCAACAAGAGGAAGATGCAAAGAAATGAGCATTTCGTAAGGAACACTCAAGGTTAGAAGCGATAATCGGCGAAATAACCCGGATTTAAAAGCGCAACGCTGTGGTGCGTATTCGCATCCCATTCGCATCAACACACTGACTTTCCGAGTTGTCCGCTGTAGGAGATGGGCCGCGGGCCAACGTTAGCTGTAGCACCTGACTCCCAGCACAGTGGAGTGGCCATTCCCAACCACATTGGCATTCATGTAAGTACATCTAGAAACAATATAAGAGGGAACAAAGTAAAAAGTTGAAGGAAGGAACAATATTATAATGAAAACATCTCCTCTTGGCACCCACCATGCCAGGGCGTCAAATAGGCGAGTTTGTGCAATGGCGGCCACTAAACTCGTCCGAACTACGTCTGTTCTACCGTAGGCAAAAACTACCGCCTTCCGGTGCCTTCAAGGAATATGCATGGTCATCGGGTGACCTGGACGACTTACCGACCGTGTGTCCTAACCGTCACCCACTGACATCTATAATAGTACGACGTCAGCACTCCACGGAATGGCTGCGGGTGTACGTGCTGGGTATTTATATAAGTAGGCAGTATTATCACAAGGATAATGTGTTCTTAGATTGATAGTCCAGAACTGATTAATAGTCTCATAGATTACTGTCGATTTCCTCTAACATCCCCTATCACAAGCATTCACTTGCTGAACGACAAACATACAGACCGACATACAAACCGACATTGGTTTATATGATAGAGGGATCTCAGCTCCATCCCGTACTTAAGAGGAGGCGAGTGCCATTTCTATTGCTTCTCGTGAAAAGATATTAGGAGCGTTTCCCACTACACCTTTTGCACGTATCCTTCAACGTTGCGCTTACATCCTACGTTTATAGTTCAAACCTCCCGAAGCCAAAGACGGCGGTAAGAGCAATGTGGGCAAGAAGGGACTCGCAAAGTGGTCATCCATACTGGGGGTCTAAGAAAACTACATGTGGTGCAGTTGGGTGTGTGCATATATGACGGGAAATCGCTTCGCGGCGTTCCACTCGCGGCGCCACCACCACTTGCCGTATCGATTGCCCTTGGGAGCCCGGCAGAGCGTGGCTGCGGGTGTGTAACCTTATGTCAGGATGCCGCACTGCGGCATGTCGCAGGCGAAGCAATGCGGTCGAGCTAGAGGCGCCATGTTGTTGGGTCCCGAAGCGATTAGAAGTCAATTGCGTTATCGCACCCCTAGCATTATTTCAATTGTTCTGAGACCCAACTACCGCGACGCGCATAGCTCGCACACACTGTGTCGCACGCCGCTCGTGGTCCTGCGGCATCCTGATGTAAGGGTACACACCCCGTGGCTGCGTTACCTCTGCGCTTCCACCCATGCCACACTGCCTCGCTTGAAGCCTGCCATGCCCTGCCAGTGGCACTCGTACCCACCGGGCCGCTGGCCGCGGGGGGCTACGCGATTTTTTGTCATATCTGCACACATCCGGCGCAGTTCCCGCTGGAAGGCGAGCTCCTAAGATTTATAAGACATCAGTATTGAAAGGCTTCGCCTTCTCTAACAGGTTTCGATTTCATTTGAAAGTACATGGTAATCGACGTGTCGTTTTTTTGGGATGGATATGTCCGCCACCCAGTATCAAAAATTACTGCCTCTACAACAGACTTTGGTTGACAAGGAGGTCATGAGGATGTCTAGCCACCTACCAGTTTCGGCAGGTCTCGTTGAAAAGGAGTCTACTTATTTGATATTCAGGCTGCCTGTAGGTTGTAGAACTAACAATAAGAGATTTACACTGACCGCCATGAATTCAACAGTCATATATAACCACGCCCACAGATCGTCCCTTCGGCCCTGATCCAACTTCTTGTGCATGTTAGGTGAGCAGTACTTGCTCGTACCAAGAAAAGCCACTTTCTTTCTTGGAGCGCGGTGCTTCACTTCTTCCTGCTCATTGAACGCCAGCTGCAAATGATTATATAATAGGAGAAAAAATGCCTGAATAAAAGAATCCAAGATTCGATAGAACCCATGATTTTAGGAGGCATGGAGCACGTTGGGCTCGTATACGTTATCCATACCGAACCTCTGTGCACTTCACTGAATCTCCCCTGCCTCTTCTTTTCGAGTGATCACCGGCACAAATCTGACTCACTGCTTGCAAACCGTGTTAAAAGTCGAGTGTGTATCGCTGAGGGTGAGGTTATAGCTTGCACGATCGCGCGATCGTGGGATCGCATTTGTCGTAGTGGCACGCTCCGCAAGCGTGCTGTTTTTTCTCACTCACCGTCAAACGCAATTTCGCAAGGATCAACCACAGCCTGAGACAAGATTTCGCAGCGTGCGATGTGCGACGCGATTTGTGCTGGCGGGAGCACAGGACGGATTAGGAAGGCCGGAGATTTGCTCCCACCGTAACCCTGTTCGAAGGACGCAACGCATCCTTTAAAGATCTTAACAAGAGCGCGGTCCTCTGAACACGGTGGAAGTTGGGATTGTCGAAAATGAGACAGATGCTTTGGCTAATGCTTTTTCATGTAGGAGGAGGGGATATGATTTCTAGCCTAAGCCTAGAGAGGGAAGAAGCTTCGACGTCGGTGAAAGCATCTGTTTCATCTTCGACAATCCCAACTCTCACCGTGTTTAAAGGACCGTGCTGGTGGCAAGATCTTTAGAGGAGCGTGTCGTCCTTTAAACAGGGTTACGGTGGGAACAGATCACGGCCTCCAACGGCCATCCAACTTGTGGCGGAAGCTCCTGATGTAGTTGGCTCCCAGAGCGTTTGCCGTGTCTTGCTTCTTATTTCAGGCGTAGGACACAGTAATTGCCCCAAGATCAACCTCATACGGCGCCTTTAATTCGCGCTCATCGTCTCACATGCGACGTTGCAAAATTCTGTAATAGTGCCCACACCTGGCATTTTTTTTTCGTAAAACTACAACGATGAATTGTCGGATTCAGAGAGAAGTAATGGCTAAAAAACCCCACTTTATGAGTGATGCACTGATTTCAACTCACAAATCGTCTACAAAAGCCAAGATCGAGTAGATAGACGATGCGTTCTGCAGACCATGCAAAATTGCTGGCTTTGATATCTCGATGCAAAATGCCGGTACGATGGAGGTCGTGAATCGCCTGAACGTCATGCGTCGTTTGGTGTGCTTCTTTTGTTCGCATTGTTGCTGCTTTGTATTCTCTTTTTCTACTTTTGTTTGTTCCCCGAGGGCATTCCATTTGGAACCATCAGCTCGGAAAAATGGTAAGGCCGCTTTCATACTTTGCGCACCGACGCTGTCACGCGCGTGACGGCGTCGGTGCGCAAAGTATGAAAGCGGCCTAAACGGACAAATGTACGGAGGTAAGACCTACCGCGGCACGTGAGGTCACGTCTCGTTGTCACTGACGCACACTTTCCGCTGTTTCATCACGCTGTCTGCGCACTCCACGTATGAGAGATCAAGTGGCCCACTGTCGCGCACTGTACTACGCATGGATGGTATGGGAGCTAACGTTGAGGGCAGTAGGGAGATCGGGAAGGGGCGGAGTGCATATTGGGAGGGGTAGAGACGGGACGAGTTTTTGTGACACCTGTGGCTCGCAGATTTCTGAGATTGTAGTCACGTAGACTTGGTTTTCTTCAGTTCACCGCTTCAATGGGGGTGTGTGCAGATATGACAGCGAATCGCTTCACGGCGTTTCAATCGCGGCGGCACCAGTACGACTCGCCGTATCGGTTGCCCTTGGGAGCCGGCCGAGCGTGGCGTCACATCTACGCTTCCACTCATGCCACACTGCCTAGCTTGAAGACTGCCATGACGTGCCATTCGCACTCGCACCCGCCGCGCCGCTCGCCGCGGGCAGCCACGCGATTCGCTGTCATATCTGCTCACATCCCTTCAATGGCAATATATTGCTCGCAATCTGCCAGTATGGCTTGGTAACGATTTTTGGCGACAACCCACACTAGCTCGCAGGTCGGGGCCCTTGCAATGCACGTGAAGCGCGCGCAACTCTCGGCTCGCCACTTCAGCGGCGAGTGAAGAGTCGCCAGATCTTATGTGCTGCTCACGAAGAGCCTTGCCCTGAGATATAACGGGCCCGTTAAGCTAAAAATGATAATCCCAATAATCGTTTTTTTGTCATTTGTAGAAAATCAATCATAGGTACCCAAAAGCGGTTACTTGACTATGCTGTGTTGAATATAGAGGTAGCCTTTTCGTCCTTCTATAGGAACACATACGCGCCCCATGACGAGGGCCACGACGCCAGATTTTGCGCGTCGCGGCAGGTCTTCCCTCTGCACATTTTTCCTTTACCGATCCGCCTACTCTTACCCTAACACCTCCTCAGCCTACCCTATCCTCCTTGACTTTCTTACTACTTCTACTGCTTGGAATTTTTGTTTTAATTTCTCACGTCTGTGTCCCACTGTATTTCTTGATCCGTACCCATAACGCCCCGCTCCTTTCACTCTCCCCTTGACTTCTACCGCCCTCCTCCTTGTTCGTTATATTGTGATCATACGTAAATAACGTTTACCTCAAGGCATTGCCGCGATAATCTCACAGCTGTCGAGCGAGTGAAGCGGGATTCGGGTGTCATGCGGCGAAGTCTAAATGGAGGAGAACTACATGGAGGTGAACTAACAATCCGACTTGAATTGAGCAAAATTTATTGATCTTTTTTGGGACGGTGCTCTGCTAATCTCTTGGCATGCACTTTAAATTGATGTGAATCTTGGCAGAACAATATGTCTGCCGTGTTTTCTGGAAAGAAATCGAAGAGCAGCACGAACTGCGCAACCTCCCCTCCGTTCTCCTGACTAGTCGGATAACATATTGGAAGTTAAAGGCACACTCCGCAGTATTCAAATTAGCTACTCAGCTCACCGGCGCGGATAGATTCTCGGGTGACAGTAGGGGCTTCACTCTGCGCCGCCTCTGCACCTTCTCACAGCGATGAGCCCACTCGAATCAACCTCGATCCCACCCATCCACTATCACCACACCGGTGTGTACCCTTATGTCAGGATTGTCGCACCGCGGCATGTTGAAGCGAAGCAAGGCGGACGAGCTAAAGGCGTCATGTTGTTGGGTCCCGGAGCGATTACAAGTCAACTGCGTATTGCGCCCATAGCATTACCGTGTGATCGTTCTAAGAATAAGACCAAACACTCGCGACGCGCATAGCTCGCACACACTGCGTCACACGCCCCTCGTCGTCGTGCGAAATCCTGACATAAGGGTACACACCCGACCACACCTGGCATTAGAGGGAGCATTTTTCAACGTGGCGTATACATGAGAAGGAGGCTTGCCAACGGGTGCGATAAGAGATGGTAAGATAGAAGTCCCAATGGTGGAGGCAATTTTAGATGGGTGAAACAGGTGATATGGGCGAATTGAGCGCGAGACGATTGCACAAAAACTCGCTTTAAGAATCACAGGGCTCATAGGCTTCTGTATTCAAGGAGCTGCTTTTGGTGTTGCCTTGGATTTTCGTTCGTTTTTCTTTTTGGTGAGTAAATAAGAATCCTTACTCCCAGTCGTTGGTCCGATGACGCTCTCTTATCACGAGCTATGCTAACAAAAAACGTCTAAGCTATGTCATCCCTCCCCGTAATCCGCTACTTCGACTTACCGTGACAACGGTCTCTCCACTAGGCTCATGATCATGATGTTAACAATCTCCTTCCCGCATCGTACGCGGCATGCCAAATACAGGCGGCAGAAATGGGCAGACCACTGCATCACACGAAGTTGCATCACCTCAATGAACAATTAGGTCATCTGATATAAACTTTCCTGCTATTGCTCTGGCTGCTCCCGTTACTAGATCTGGCCGACTTATCCCTCTATTGCATCAACCCCTTAGGCCGCGTTCATACCTTGCGCCGGCAGGGCATGGTTGTGTTCCCGACGTACGAGGCAGAGTGGACTGGGGAGGTGCGAAACGACGCAGTCAACTAGGCAGGGTGGCAAAGACGGAGACTCAGAGACATGCAACCACGTCCTGCCGCCGACACCGCAAAGTATGAACGCGACCTTATTCATTCACTAGTGGAGATATAGCACAGTACTGCGCAAATAACACCTTAGAATTATGTAGTATGTATAGATGATCGACATTGCATCGACCGATATCGAAGAAGTCCATATTGCACAATTCCACAATATGACGTGAGCAGTACTGAGCGCTAGCTCAACTGGTCCCTCTACGAACATGTATCACTACTTGAAATTTCACTTAGTTTAGCGGTCGTAACATTTCCTTATATAATCGGAATCGAAGTACTTTTAGTTCCTCAGCATCTCGTGCTTGAGCGCAGTTATTTACCACTGCATATGGCTTAAAGACAGCATTAGAGGTAATGTGGTAATGGAGAAATTACTACAAGAAGTCATCCACATGGTAGTCCTGGGCCTAAGAAGGCAACCTGTGGCAAAATCCTGGTGAAAAAGCGCCCCTCTAGCTGTGGAAACGCCGCAAAAAGGCCGCAACCGCCCATCTGTCCCGCCTCTTGATAAGTCGATCCCGCCTTTGGATGACGTCAGTCCCGATTGATTGGGGTGGGAGCGGCCAAGGAGATACGGCAGGATCGAAGGTTTCGCGGAGCGCTTTCGCAGTTTTAGCTTGAAGCTCACTCCAAAAAGTAGGTGCTGTCGTATTTCCAAACATTCCCTTGTGTTTACTTGGCAGCATGCCAACGGAAAACTAGATTAGACCACCCGCCTCTTGACGGACAGGTCGTCCGCGTCGAGAATCAACTGTGGAAAGGGGTCCTACTCGGGTTTCCGGCCAATTCCATCCGTTGTTTCATCACTGTCCTGTTACTAGGCATCTCGACTTTCACATTCACTACTTCTTTTACTTTTCATCAGACTTTCCCCTAATGCTGCCTTTAAGATAAATGGAAGCCACCTCATATACTACGTCATTTGCTGAACGTTTTTCTTACTATTAGGAGGTGGGCAAACCATCCTCTATGCTACTTCGACGTGTAGGAGTAATGAGCTGAAATGTTACTGGTGTCCGGCAGAGCACGGGCATGTGAACATGATACACAACTCATCGATTTAAGTATGTTACCTCATTTCTGAGTGTTTCGCTTCGTTCACCGGTCTGATCGACAAACTCGGTTTTCAGGGCTCCACGTACTCCATCCTTTTCCACTTCATACACGGCACCAAATCCTCCAGAGCCTATCTTACGAATAACCTGAAGCAGTGCTAGCTACAGCACACCCGAACTTACAAGAGAAAGAGATGCTCACAACATGGTGAATTACGTTGTCAGGTCATTGCAAAGGTGCATGTAAAAATAGAGGGAGCGATGTCGCACAAAACTTCGTGGGTGCGCCGCGGTACATCTGTGAAGTTAGCTATCCGAATAAAAACAAGAGGTGTAAGAAGGATTCATGATGCGCAATTTTGGTGAAATGCGCGCCTCTAAGATTCAAAGGAGGCATCGCTTTTACAAGCTCCGCTTTTCTTGCTGCGGCTCGCCTCCCAGGGCCGACTCTGCCGAACATTGTCTTAGGTGTTTGGTAATTTGTATGAGTGAAACTCATCGTATCGTATTAGTGCCGCATTAACTGAGGTGTCAAGGTGCTTGGCGTGACGGCTTTCGACGTGAAATCGCCCACCGCTCAGTCTCAGAGACTGGAGTGATGATATAACCAAACTACCCTGAGCGCTGCTGTCAAGCGGATGTGTGCAGATATGACGGGAAATCGCGTGGCCGCCCGCGGCGAGTGCGAGTGCCAGCAGCAGAGCATGGCAGCCTTCAAGCGAGGCAGTGTGGCATGGGTGGAAGCGCAGAGGTGACGCAGCCACGCTCTGTCGGGTTCCCAAGAGCAATCGATTCGCAAGTCGTACTGGTGGCGCCGCGAGGCGATTTTCCGTCATATCTGCACACACCCCTGTCAAGCTACAGTCGTTTGACTCTTAAAATTACCATTGGTATCAATAATACTTTCTGAACAGTCCTTGCCACCTCATCTAGAAGACCACAGCACTTCCAATACTGTTGCTATGTGATTTCTTTTCAATGGTGAGCCCGAGTGTAGCTGTTTACATGCCAACGTTTCTCACACCTTTGATTTTCTGTTTTATTGTGCGCACCTTTGAGTGCATTGAAATAAATAAATAAATAAATAAACATCACTTCCTCTTCAGTTTCAGGTCACTGGTTGAAAGGATCGCTATTACTGATGCTAGCATTTGTTCGCTCGCTCAATCCATAGCTAACTTAATGAATAGATATGCTCACCTTCCAGTCACAAATAATGGCATCACGTGTTATTTCAGGCTTGGGAACTGATGATGATGTTGACATATTTTCTAAAGGCTTGTTCTAAAGAGAAACAGAATCTGATACCTACTGCATGCTAACCTCAAATATTGCTGTTGGCTCACGTGAATGAACAACTAGAAATGAACGCTAAATGTTATCGCCTTCGTGCAGTGCAGCAATATCCCTTATCTGTGGATAATCAACAATTTTGGGATATGGATAATCAACAATTCAGGATTCATCACACAGTTAGAAATGTGGTAAGTCAGGCAAAAACATGATAGCGTTAGGTGCACCTCATAGGAGAGCTCCTCACGCAGGCCTTTCTTTCAAAATGTGTCTCAGTAGCACCACGATAGGGTTACCAGGGTGAGGCTACTTTCTCCGGGAAATCGCTTCGCGGCGCCACCGGTACGACTTGCGAACGATTGCTCTTGGGATTGCCCGGCAGAGCGTGGCTGCGTCACCTTCTGCGCTTCCAACCATGCCACACTGCCTCGCTTGGAGGCTGCCAGTGGTAGAACATGGCAGCCTTCAAGCGCGGGTGCGAGTGCCAGTGGCAGAGCATGGCAGCCTTCAGACATAATTTACCAGTTGCCTGGCGCACACTTTGTGCGCTTATCATCATGGGCGCCAACGCATCGATCAGAATTGCTTCTCCCCATTAATTCCTCACTACCCATTACCACATCGCGCCCCGCCCATTGTGGGCGAGTTTTCTCGTTCTAAGTACGTTTAAGATACTTTGGACATTGGTCATTCCTGCCGATTTTCTTCCTAGGCCCTATGCCGCGTTGGGACCTAATTACAAGTTTTTGCTGTATGAACGGCCCACTCGGGGTGCACTCCGCCCCGTGGGCCCAGCCCTTTTTCATGACTTTCGGAAACTCATGGATAATCCGTTTTTTCCCCACGCTTTCGTCATATTGGAACCCAATTGAAAATCTTCGGTCTGAAAACTGAACATTCCATTGTATGCTCCGCCTACCTTAGGCTGAAGTTAATTTGGTCCATGCGTGTCTCTTTGCTTCTTGTCCCATGCCCTACGCAGACCAAACTTGTCCCCATCTCCATAGGTGGTTTTTCATGTTATGATCCACATCTTTGTAGGTGGCAGTTGATGTTATGCCTAATTTCGCGCCTGCAGACGAAGCATTTTATATATGGTCGGGATGATATAGGCTATGATTACTAAACTGAAAGAGACACCCGAAACCCACCTTAGCCCACACTCTCACACTTTCTCACCCTTTTGGAACGAACTATGAGATTTTGAGCCCTGAGCAACGAACATTTAAGTGCACTCCGCCCATTATGGGCGGAGTGCACTTAAATGTTCGTTGCTCAGGGCAGATGGTTCTTCTGCAATGCCGAGTAGGGAGTCCACAGACAATCAAACAGACGCGCCATATCCCTAGTTTACATATAAAGTAGCGCTTAAAAAACTTCGGCCAAACACTTTTTGTCATAACTTTATTTCTACTTGACCAAATTTGACAAAATTTTAATATGTGGTACCTGAACCTATTGTCAAGATTTTCTTCTAGTTGAGTGCCGCTTGACTCTTTTCATGATTTTTTACAAGAATTTACTACAAAACCACCGAAGAAAAGGTAAAGGCTTAGTCAAGAAAAACGGCTTTCTTTACAAAAACAAAACGAACAAGCCTCAGAGAACATCAATGTTCTATAGGAAAACCACGACGTTTGATGACAGCGGCACAGTGAAACGGCATAGGGATGGCACTTCAGAAACAAAAAATTGCATTTAACCACGTAACTTACACCTTTGAGCGCCAAAATAGTATATTTAGTATGCAGTGTCTCCAAGTACAACATACTAAAATTTCCCTTAGATCGGTCCAGTTGCAAAAAAGTTACAAGTGAAAAACCCAAGTGATAAACCATTTGGCCGAAGACTTTTGAGCGCTACTGAATTGATTGCCACGGAAAGGGAAGGAGTCATGCGCAGTTGAGTTTCGATCCCATTATAGAATTTTGCCATTCTTCTCTGAATTTCGTCGTTCGCCATGCTTCCAGAATGCCCAAATTTCGTAGTGGCATTTGCTAGACCTCTGCCTTGTCAGGGAGGAATTTCGAACGCTTACAGCCATACTGACTTTTTATCCTAGCGGATACTTGATTTTTTCTTTTTCCCTTTTTCGTGAGTCCAACTTCACGTGAAATTCTTATAGGAAGACGATTTGTTTATAGGATATTTTTATTGCTACGAAAGCGAGAAGTGCGCTTGGCTAATTACATAGTACCGTTGACCTGATTCTCTGTCAGGAATGACTGAAGGGATAAGCGTCGTGAACCGGAAACTGAAAACGGCTCGAAATGGATCTTCTCGTCCCCAAGAACACAGAATTGTACCCAATCGGGAACCAAGGTAAGGATAAAGGATACGTTTTTGGCATATATCAAACTCTTCTTTAGATGCGCCCTACATTCCAACTCCATTCACAATAGTGGTGGCAGGTGAATGCAATCTGGCCTATACAATGACTTGCGCGGGCCAGCCGATGTACAATTCAGCGCTTTTCCTCCTCCCAGACGAGTGTTGAACCAATTCACAGAGTGCTCATCTCAGAACACATGGAATTTGACGTCTGACATTCCCTAGAGATTATGGTATACCATCGTAAAGATGCTGAA
This sequence comes from Trichostrongylus colubriformis, assembly GCA_963978905.1. Classification (NCBI taxonomy): domain Eukaryota; kingdom Metazoa; phylum Nematoda; class Chromadorea; order Rhabditida; family Trichostrongylidae; genus Trichostrongylus; species Trichostrongylus colubriformis. The sequence goes on from OZ022259.1 coordinate 4,914,189, forward strand.
CTAATAATTGTATTGCGATTGCTACGGACTTGTCTCGATCTGATCAGTCGTTGACCTAGCTAGTTCAGAGGAATCGAAAAGCCGACAGGCGATTTTTTATGAGAGGGAGAGATCCTGCTGGAACATTCATTAGTTAGCGCTTATTTATTAGGTTTCCCGCACCGTTGAGACGATTACACACTCCTTTTTGAGAGAGCTTCAACTTTCAACTTTATTCTCTATCCCGGATTCTTTTCAATAAAACCGACAAGGTATGATAAGGGGATGAGGAAGGATATAATAACGAAGGGAATGGCTCGTTTCGCCTCTACCTCAGACGAACCACTTTCGTTGTCCACTACAGCAGCGAGTGGTTCTTTTTTCGCCATTATTGTTTACTGTTTCGAGGCTCTGTTGTGAAGATTTCTAGTAAGAGAAACGAATAAACTGTAAAGCACCCATCCATTTTCAATTGTATATTTAGATGTTTATTCCACTTTTTGCTGTACACTATGTTAAGACTTTTACGAAGGGACTCATTGGTTGGTTTACGAAGAGAAAAGTTGGAATCGAAAACTTCCAAATTCTTTAACTTCTTCCATTTCTCATGAAAAAATTTTCAATAGCGGGCACCACATGGCAAACATTTTTGCATAAGAAATTCTACACATATCTACACATGATCACCTTAGCTACCAAACTTATCTCCTGATCGTTATCGAACAACCGCTCTAGAGGGTGAATCGGAATTCCGAATCAGATTCATGTAGCCCTCGAGAACGGGATAGATGATCTTCTAAAACCGGCTGTGGCATCGCCGTGTTCGACCCGTGAACTTTTGCAATGATCGGACAATGAAATTAGCTGAACCGCCTATTCATGCGTGATTTCGGATCAATTCGTCCTTTGATTCACGGCATTAAGGCCCAGTGATGTGTAGAACTCACTTGCTCCTAGCAGTGCTTGTCACTTTCACAAACGCCTGCATGAAGACGATCCCGACTGATCCGGTTAGTTTCTCCTCTCAAAACTTTTCAGGGATTTCCCATATAGAGAAATTGTCGAATGATTTCCCAATATTCAGTGATGCAGTAGCGGTCAAAAATATAATGTGCGTTAAGTAGGCGAGTTTGCATTTAAACTATAAATTTAGCCGACGCTTACATATCTCGTTTGATTTTTTTGCCGGCAACTGTTAGGGTGGGGGTCGCGAGGTCAAATTTCCGCTTCGCATCGTCGCATTCGCGGCGCCACCAGTACGACTCGCCGTATCGATTGCCCTAGGGGCCCGGCCGAGCGTGACAGCGTCACGTCTGCACTTCCACCCATGCCGCGCTGCCTCCTGCATCCATGCCACCCTGCCTCCTCCACCCATGCCACACTGCCTCGCTTGAAGGCTGCCATGTCCTGCTTGGTACTCGCACCCGCCGCGCCGCTCGTCGCGCGCGGCCGTTTGGAAATTTGACCTTGCGACCCCCACCCGCAACTGCTACTCAATGAAGCAAGGTGTCTCAACTGAGTAGGGTGCAAGGAGGAGGTCAAAAATTCATCCAACTGGTTCCTTGATTCCAAATGACGTGTAGCAAAGTCCCAGTCTCATTCCGTGTAATATTTTGTCCACCTGCTCGTTTCGTTGAGATATAAGTTTTTTTTTGGTTAATTGAATGGCCTGGAAGAATCCACTATTTCCAGAGTTTCCTGTTAAATGTAAAATTTCTAACCACCCTGGACAAGGCTCAACAGACCACTTTTATTGACTTTGGCCAGAATTTTATTGAGTAACAGTTGTTTTCGAATCACAAAAAAAACGAGATATATAAATGCCGACCAGAGTTATGATTCAACTGCAAAACCGCATATATTAGGTTGTTTCAAAAGTCTTGTAGGATTTTTTTCGATCATCACTTTTTATTATTTTTTCTTCCAACAAACAGCAGTTAGGCAACAACGTATTCACTATTATTATCGACAACACTCTGCCACCTCATGGGCAAATCGCCGATTCCCTCCTCTCAGAACTCTGGGTTCTGAGAGTCAAAAAAGTCAGCGATCGCCTTTGCAAGCAAGTCATAATCAACGAATTTTCTCTTGGCCAGGAAAGATTCAAGAGGGTTGGTTAGGTGATTATCAAAAGGGACAATGTCTGGAGAGTATGCCGGGTGGGGCAGTACATCTTAGCCGAGCTCCTGTAGCTTGGCCTGGGTACTTTTCGCGAAATGGGAGCGGGCGTGTCGTGAAGGAGGGTGACTGCGGACCTTTTCCGGCGCTTTTCTCGAACAGCGAGCTGCTGGAGCTGGTGGGTGCACACGGTAGCGTTTACTGTCTCGCCTTGTACCAGCACCTCTTGGAAAAGCATTCCTCCCGCGTCCTAGAGGCACACAGACCCGAGCGTGGCTTGCCTTCCATGTCAATCTCGCCGTTGCTGGAGCTGATGAACCAACGGCGCACGGTCTCGTAGCTCACACATCTCTAGCCCAACGCAGCGATGAAGGAGTCGCAAGCTTCCATCGCTTTGGTGCCGCAACATCACTCATAGTAGATGACACTTCGTGTTGGATGGGTATCGACCACGGGCACTGTAGTCTCCCCACGGAATCTGGTGGGTCAGTATATATTTTACTAGAAAGCTTAGAGAACGTTCTACCATATTCCTGAACCGCCTGGACCTGCCTCGCAGTAAACAAGAGTTACTGATCTTTTTTGGGAAAATCCTACAAGTCTTTTGGGCAACCTAATATTTTGACCGCTACTATATGTAGGAAAGTAAAATATTTTCTGTGCTCAGTTCACCTTATTGCAGCCCGTGGACCCTCCAGGTGAGCAACTGCGATCATTCCAGTCAAGTTTTAATTACTATTACCTTACTTCACGTGATAATTTGGTGAGTACTGTAATCTTAAACTTTCTGTGTGCAAACTCGCCGTGTTCCTGCAGCATTGAATAGTGAGTTCAGATTATCCTTCTTATACTGAATTCAGCGTCGAAGCAAGAACACAGTTTTTGAGGCACCAGCCCTGCTAATAATTGACATTTTGCTCTAACAACTACTGTGAGAGGAAGCCTGCAAGAAGAATCGCTGAGAACCACTCGAAGTTCATATGAAAACATTGAAAGCCGTGTAGAGCGAAGCTGATGATGTCGTATCCCGGCCTCACTTAAAGGCAGCATTAGGGGAAAGTCGGACGAAAAGTAAAAGTAGCAGTGCATATGAAAGTCGAGATGCCTAGTAACAGGATAAAGGAGAAAAAACGGATGGAAATGACCAAAAACCCGAGAAATAGGACCCCCTTCCCACCGTTGGTTCTAGGCGCGGACGACCTTCCCGTCAAAAAGCTGGTAATCTGATTTAGTTTTCCATTGGCATGTTGCCAAGTAAACACAAGGGAAAGCTTGGAAATACGACAGCATCTACTGTTTGGAGTGAGCTTCAAGCTAAAACTGCGAAAGCGCGCCGCAAAACCTTTGATCCTGCCTCATCTCCTTGGCCGCTCCCACGCCAGACAATCGGGAATTACGTCATCCGGAGGCGGGATCGACTTATTAAGGGGCGGGATAGATGGCCGGTTGCGGCGTTTTGCGGCGTTTCTACAGCTCGGAGGGGCGCTTTTTCACCGGGATTTTGCCACAGGTAGCCTTCAAGCCCAGGACTACCATGTGAGTGGCTTCTTGTAGGGATTTCTCCATTACCACATTACCCCTAATGCTGTCTTTAAGGGTCGTGGATACTTCGAGAATAATGACTCTCATTGATATCTCGATGGTGGCGACTTTCATTATAATTTCTGTGAACGGATACAAAGATCGAAATCCGGACTAGGACTCTCCTGACGTCCTCCCTTCTAGGGTTGTGTAATTGGTGTCCCATATTGGACGATCGCGATGGGCGGAGGTGGTGTAGTGGCAGGTGGCGCACACACCACTCTCATGCTGCGGAGATCAAATCCCGCATCAGCGCCCGCCCGGCCCAACCAGGCCTTCCATCCTTCCGGCGTCGGCAAATTAGTACCAGACTCGTCTGGGAGGATAAAAGCACTGATTTGTACATCGACTGGCCACCGCAAGTCATTGAATAGGCCACATCACATTCACCAGCCATCGCGATCCTGAATGGAACTAGAATGTGTGGTGCATCCCAGGAAGGGAATGATTAATGCCAAAAAAATTTGTCCTTCACTTATTTATTGGAGGATCGCAACAATTATTTGCCTATCGGTAGCCCTCGTCATCCCAACGCTAAATCTTTATCACTTCATGAATTCCCTCCATTTCCTTGATAGCGTATCAGAACGCTCGAGTGAGCTCAGGTCGCGTGGCAAGGCAACGATCACGCCACTCAGTGTGCTCATTCAGGGCCGGCTAATTCAGGACGGGACCAACAAGGAGCTGCTGACCGCAATAACCCAGTTCGGATGCGCTGATGCACAGAAATTACGGGTGTTGTACGCGACAATCATATCTCATTCCGTACAACAATAGAGAACATAGAGAAGGGCTAAAACTTTGATATGCAAAGACCTAGCATTTACTGACTTGCGAAGCATTCCACTTTTCAGTGTGCAATCTGTGCCGAGCCGATACTGTGACTCTCACATCAGCAACCGGACCAATAACCTCTACTCCAACGAAAGAGTAAGTGCTTGCTGAATTTTGAACTGAATTACCATGCCATTTGCCTTTATGCGTCCACATCGGCTGACGCTCCGTACATCTGGGGCAAGGTTACAAAAATAGCAAAATTTTTTCCGCTGAAATTCGAGTCGTTGAGCGAGTTGAAGCTCCTACAGAGCATCGTCCGGCAGTGAACCTCACCCATTCCTCTGCTGATCAAAAGAGAGGGCCTTTGCTGGGGCCACAACCTCACTACTTATATGACTTTTAGGGTGGTGCCGGTAAATGCTCAAGGATGTCAACAAATGAGAGTCACATGTAGATCTCCCAATGGTGACTCATTCATGAAGGTATGTGCTCCATTCTGCCGTTTACCTAACTTCAACCATATGTTGCCTGATATATGTCTTCACTGTAATTTCAAAAACAAGCATTTCAAAAGGGGCTGCCATGAAATCTCTGATTCCTACTGACTCGATCTGACAACTAGTCATGATCGGAAGCGCGTTACAATACCAAGAAGGACTTCACTGCGAACTTGTGCTCTTGCTGCGCGAAGAATGACATTTCTCACTTGTTTCCAAAGTTCCCTGTATTTAAAAGTATATTCCCACCTTTTGACCTACTACCGTCGATGATATATGTTTAGTTCAACAATGGTGCTATCAATGGACCATCAGGTACACCTGTTGTTACTGCACTCCTTGTCTGTCGTTCTGATCGGGGATGGTATTACACTGGAGGAGGAGGGTCAAGGTAAGTGATATCAAGTAAATTCGGAGTCAATATTGCTCGCGGGTGAGACGCGACTTGTCGTGCCGGGGTTGTGCATCCTTATGTCAGGATTTCGCGCGGCAGCGAGCGTATCCACGCCTATTTTTGCTCATTTCGCTAAAATATGTCATTCACGCTATAATACTACGTATGAAGCTAAAATACTACGTATGAGTCAATGTTGCTTGCGGGGGAGACGCGACTTGTCGTGCCGGGGGTTGTACCCCTTTTGTCAGGATTTCGCGCGGCAGCGAGCGTATCCACGCCTATTTTTGCTCATTTCGCTAAAATATGTCATTCGCGCTATAATACCACGTATGAAGCTAAAATACTATGTATGAGTCAATGTTGCTTGCGGGGGAGACTTGCTTCCGGGGGAGACGCCTATTTTTGCTCATATCGCCAAAATATGTCATTCGCGCTATAATACTACGTATGAAGCAAAAAAGTTCGGTTGAGCAAAAATGATGCATATAAGGGGGATACAGAGCACAGAAAATGGAATGAATGCATGGGGAAGAAGATCGAGAAGTCCTGTAGGCGAGCGTTTTTCGGTTCGCAGCCTCCGAAGTTTTGGACAAAAGGCAGGAGCTATCGACGAGTTGGGGGCGTGCCATAGAGAACAATGGCAATGAGTATATCGAAGATTGATATTCGTCGCGAAATAATAACTTTTTGAAAAAATAGTCACGTGTGACAAGACTCATGCACCAACCTAATGTCATGAGACCCATCGAGATCTTCGTCAAAATGGGATTCTTCTGAATTTGCGTGCAGCAAGAAAACGATTATATGATCATCATTGTTTCAGAGCCGTCACGGAAGTCTCCTGCGGTGCCACAGCGGAGCCAGTTCAACGTGAGTCTGATGTGTGCGTATCTCTATTACGGGTGTACACCTCCAAACCCTAAAAGAATGACGGAAAGCATTAAATAAAAATTCAATAGAAGGCATTAATTAAATTTGTAAATATCGAAAAATTCCAGCTTGTGCTAAGTGCGATCCTAGCACCGTAAAATTCCATCCAGCAACCGCCGAAGATGAAACGGATGCGATCAGGCAGTGAGTGCTCTATACTTTGGGAGTTTTTGTATTTAAGAGAGCGAATTAATTGCCCTTGAAAAACTGATTGAAAAAGCTGAGAAGCTGAGAAGAAAGGGTTTAAAACCGTGTTTCTCCCGAACTTCAATTTCTCAGTCCTCGAGTATTTTATATTCAAAGATTTTAATGGATATTATTGATTTCTCCGAAATATTAACCTCTTGATGAGATGGACTAAGCTAGTTTTTTTTCAATTTCAGAGATTTGGCCAACAACGCTCAAGGATGCAGGCGAATGAACGCGATCTGTAGATCCGGATCTGCTTCCGATAATTCCTTTATGGAGGTTATCCTTATCCGTTGCGAGCTCGATTTCCAGCGGAGCTTAGAATTCCGTTGACTCTCGATATTCTCGCGTACCATCCCCTTTTTACAAATCTGCTCCTACAATGGAGCTACAGTCACCTACTTCTTTCCAGTTCAATCTTGGCATTGGAGGACCGTACATAGCACCCACGGTGACAGCAATGCTGACTTGTCGGGCCGATCAGCAGTGGTATTACACGGATGGAACAACGTCGCTGTACGTTATTTTGTGCAGTGCTAAACATTTACTATATTTTATGCAGTGTGCGTGCACATATGGGGTTAGACCTAAATCAGCGAGGCTGTCTAGGGTTGGGTCTGCTGTAAGCGCTGTGCGTAGGGAGGTGTCTGGCGCAATTTTTGAGTAGAAATTACGAAAATATCGCATTCTGCTACACTTACGGAAACTTAAGATAGAAAGCTAGTTGCTTAGTAGCAGGCTAAGGACCGTCGCGAGGGTGAAGGCCCAGAGAGTGTGCCTACAACCATCCGAACTGGGTCGTGGCACGCCTTAGACTTGTATTACTGGATGAAACCTATGCTGCTTAGGTGAGGTTGTCTGAGAAAGTGGCGGCCTAAGCGGTCTCCTAAGCGCGAAAGGAAGTGGCAGACTTCTAAGCGCGCGAAAAAATTTATAATGATACCAGACTTCGCGCACTGTGACGCAGTTGCCCACTTTGGGGATTATGATGCGCGCCCCGGTCGAAACCATCAACCAGCTGTCCCATCAATAGTCGTGGCACGCCTTCGACTAGTATTACTGGATGAAACCTATGCTGCTTGGATGTGAGTGGTGAAGGAACTATTTTATCCGAGCCGTGAACAGATAGAATTTTCTGCCGCAACATATTTTCAGCCGCAATAATTGACAAAGCATTCTCCAGAAGCGGTTTGCCGTGCGGCCTTGCGCGACAGCGGTTTTTGCTCACATTAAGGGACGCTGATGAGAACTGTACCATTTTTTGTTCATGCTCAAACTCACTTTTAATTCCAGAGCGATCACTGATGTTGGCTGCAGTACCACAAAGGCTCCAGCTGAAAGTGAGTCTTGAGCAATGAAAGCTTATTTTTAATCAATTCTCAGAATGAACAGGATATTTTCGAGACTACCCCATTGTAATTATCAAGGTGTTTCGTGTCTTGAAGGAAGAGGATGTTTCCCTCTTCAAAGTGTGGTACCCAAAAATCACAAAAAAAACTTCGCAAACTATGGCTCGGATAAACCACGAGACAATACTCAATTGGCAAAACGGCGGAAAACTTTTTGTCCTATCTGATAGAAAATGCTGACAAATGCTCATTTTGAAATAATTACCTTCTGGTTAGACCTACAGCAGCAAAAATATTTAAAACCTTGAAAAAATCGAGATGACTCTTTTAACTACAGCCTGTGCTACTTGTGACCCAAGTGCCGTCACATTCCTCACAGCTACCATGGAAGATGAAACAGATGCTATCATGGAGTCAGTTTCACCCTTAGATTTAACTAGCTAGAAGTGCTCTTTAACTCCGCTAGAAATCTTTTACCCTGAACTAATTGTGCTGCTCTCAGGGAATTGGCGAATAACCCACAGGGCTGTAGACAAATGAATGCTGTTTGTAGATCAGGATCGGCACAAGATTCGTTCATGGAGGTGAGCCAGAAATGCCATTCTTTGTGTGATTTTTTTCCCTTTCACACCGCTGTGATATGCATTTGTTCCCTACAACCAAACAGATTGAAGCAAAGTTCTACCACAAAGAACTCTGTAATCAAGAATGTGTCACTTGTGTTTCTTTTCAGTTCAATGGTGCCGTCGGTGGACCTGATGTTGCACCCACGGTGACGGCACTTCTCACTTGCCGAGCCGATCAGCAATGGTACTTCACTGATGGGACCAGCTCACTGTACGTTTTGAAACAGCAAAGTTTCCATTAAAGATCAAAAATCGCTAAATTCCCGGTAAGGGTAATCTTGGCGAATTGGGGGATTACGGAAATAGAGGTGCTCAGCAATATAACAGTAGAGAAAGAACGACTTTAAACGGCGGAAAAACCGAGAGATGGAAACCCGAAAATCCCCCTTTTCTCTCTCGTCCTCTTCGTCTCTAGCCGGAGTGAAATGAAGACAGGCCAGAGTCTGAACCAGCCGGCCGTGATCGTTGTATCGTTGTCCCGCCCCTCCCCGGCGACTCGCCCGAGCGCATGACCGCACGGTATGCCGAGCTGCAAGGTCGCCACAAAACCCCAAGCCGCGTTCTTTTAATGCGATTTTCGCCACATATGACCTCTTTCGAAGTAGAAGGTTCGTTCTCAGAGAACATGAACTCCCGGATCTCAGTTTCCCCTTACCCTACTGTTGCCTTCACCTTACCCTCTCATTTGTGTTTACAAGATATCATTTAAATTTCCGGTAATCTTCCTTTCACGTACACAGGCTGTTCGAAGGGCATACATATCGCACTCCCTTGAAGGCTGGCGGCACCTTAATCATCATTGATCAAAGGATGTTAGAAGAGTTTGAGCTAGTTCTTGCGACCGCATGCCGCAGCTGCAACGAAATGCTCCAGCACTGTCTTACCAACGATAATCAAAGTGCTGTCCACATTTCACCTAGTGGGCCTTCGACCGACATAATGGTGTCTCAGCTGGAACAAGAACAGTGATATGTCCAACAGATAAATGTAGAGATAGATGTACGTATAGAAATCAAGGATTGGGGCTGAGCCATTTCGAGGCGTGAACATTTGGTGGACGGAATCCCAGCCGCCAGCGGTCCCACAATTAATCACCTGGCATTCCAGCATTTCAAGAGTTATTTAGATGCAGATGAGGCTTTCTCCGTTCTTTTACATTTACTCAGTGCGGTCTACTTTATTCAAACTTATGTATTTATACTACCTGTTTTCAAGTGCTGTCAAGGACGTCGGTTGCAGCGTCATTCCAGAAGAGGAAGAAGGTAATTTTAGATTGTTTAGCATTGCAGCTAACACTCGCTTGCACACGATGAGGGATTCATGAACATATCTAATTACCAGTTGGGCTATCGCGCAGTAGTGCGCGAATATCACAACAGAATTGTGTAATGGGAAAATGGTCGATGTTGACCAAAGGATATCGAAGGAGTCCACATCAAACATTTCCACATTGTGATAAGCGCTGTACTGAGCGCTATCCCAGCTGGTACCATTTGGGCTAACGCTGAGTACTGCGCTTATCACAAGGAATGTGCGATATGGACTTCTTCGATATCGGTAGGTCAGCATCGATCGTTCCCTCGTCTCATCATTATACTGTGGTATTTGCGCAGTAGTGTGCGATAGCTGAAGTGATGGTAAATATACCATTGGGAAGGTGAGTTGAAGTGAAAGAGGTCTTGGTAGTGCAGTGGATTAGTATATGCCCGGGAAGTATGGATGCTGGTTCGAGTTCCATAGGAAACCAAAAGCTTTTGCCCATAAATCGGCATACTTGTCACAACTATTCGCTTGAGTTCACAGATCGATCCTTCAAGGATCCCTCGTAGATGCTTAACAACTTCCTATAAGATGGCCCCCTTCTCGTCATTGCGATAGCATCCAGAAAGACCTCGAGTTGCTCATCTTTTTCATATTCATTCAGCGGAGAGAATTATTTTAGGGTGCGCAACATGTGATGAAGCCGCAGTCACCTTCCACATGAAAACGCTGCCCGAAGAAGTGGATGCCATGAAGGAGTAAGTTTAAGTTACATTCTTCAGCAAGTCCGCCTAAATCCCTGAAACGCATGGGCACCGAGAACGTGGGTGCAGAACAGCCAATAAATACGCACTCCTTATTATTGGGTCCCAACCTTCATCCTAGAGGCATACTGCGAGATAATCAGATAGAGGCCTACTTTCTTGGGGGCCGGGTTTCAGCTCATGCTGTACGTTTCGTGCGGCTGCACGGTAAACCTTCACAGTGTTGTGCCTGCTTGAACAACCAAGCCACGCCCACCCAATCGAATCACATCTGGGCTAAGGCGAGCGGCGAATTTCTAAGATGGCGCTGACGTAGAGAAGGAAAGAGAAGATAAAAGGATAAAGGATAAAGTTTTTGGCGTTAATCAATCCCTTCTGTGGGATGCGCCGCACATTCTAGTTCCATTCAGAATCGTGATGGCTGGTGAATGTGATGTGGCCTATACAATGACTGGCGGTGGCCAGTCGATGTACAAGACAGTGCTTTTATCCTCCCAGACAAGTCTGGTACCAATTTACCGACCCCAGAGGGATCGAAGGCTTGGTTGGCCTGGGCGGGCGTTGGTGCGGGATTTGATCCCCGCACCATGAGAGTGGGGTGCGCGCCACCTGTCACTACACCAAGAGAAGATAATTAGATGAAAAGATGAGATAGCATGTTGGGACACAGGGATTTTGACCTCGGCCTGAGGTCGACTCGCCGCGCGCGGCGACGCTTCGCGAATTGTCCGAGTAGTCTTAAGGACTACTGTATTGGCAAGTTGCCAAGCAGTGGGTATCTTAGGACCTACTCTCTCTAAAAAGAAGCCACTATTCTGATTATCGCGTGGTATGCCTTCAACCACATGGGGGACTCCACGGTGTCACACCCACCCGGCCATACCACCCGTCTCCGAGAAGACTCTGGTATCCATATGCCATACAATGAGTGACCTTCCTGAAAATCCTTTTCTAACAGAAGCTTTGACAAATATTCGAGGCTGTACTTAATTACTCGTTTGAGCAGTAACTTGTCAGCCCGAAGTGCAAAGATTTACATCATGTTCTCAAGCGGCTGCAGGTTTCGTGCCGCGAATGGTGACTAATCGATGGTTCATCTCAAGCAGTTGCAGATAGAGATTGTAAGGGTGGTAAAACGTAATCAAACTGCTGCTACGTAGCTCGCTCTAAAGTCTGAAGTTTCGCTATTTCTCTTGTTTCTGTACGAGGATTGAGTATAAAAAGAAGTGATGCATAGTCCACATTTGAGCAAGCGCATCGCGTGCGTTTGTTGCAGCAATTCAGTCTAATTGACACTTAATTCAGTCTAATTGACACTGGTGAAAAAACGCATCATGGTGACTACGGTATATCACCCTGACATCCTAAACGTGTAGCACTCGTCTGCGCACTGGTGCCGTTCCTTTCTTGATGCCAAGTCAAGTACCTAATCCTTCGATGAGGGTTCCCAGAAGTTTATTGATAGAGTTACTAGAGCTCTTATGTTTAGAACACTTATAAACGACGGTAATGGCTGTAAGCAGATGAATGCAATTTGCAAAGCGTCAGCTGGAAAAACTGCCTTCATGGAAGTGAGTTTTCACTATTTAATACGCATAGTTGAAAAGCACTGTACACAACTATATCACGCTTCCCTTTGCAGTTCAACGACAGAATCGCTGGTCCGGTCATTGCTGAAACGATCACTTCTTTGTTGACATGCCGTGACGATAAGAAATGGTACTTTACTTCGATGGGAACGTCGATGTAAGTTACATGTTAGGATGAAAACTTTCCAAAATCGCTCATGTCGGATGGTGATTCCCAAGTTTCAGAAATTTGCTGCATTATTGTTTCGGTCTCATAAGAAAACAGTAGTCGGTGATTAAGGTCAAAATGGTGGAAGCCTCCTGTACCTTACAGTCTGATTCCATGATCAACCTGGTGTGACATTTTGTTCCGTGCGTAGATGCAGCAGTTCTAATCTGTGAATATGCGCCCTTTTGGTACAAGGTGTTGAGTTCCAGGCCACTAAAACTCCATAGAGTGATTGTCCTGTACCATTTACCTATTGCTCCTTCCATTTCTTCCCCACCTTCTTTGCCTCTGCTCCCGCCAAACGCCTTAATGGACTCCTACGCTAGAGAAAATAAAACGCAGCAAGACGAGCCTGATTTGGGTGGACGTCACGACATTCCGATTATGTTGTTGCGTGCGGCGAGTGCCTTGCTGGTCCCGTTGAGATGTGCACACTTATGTCGAATTTTCGCTTTCCGACATCGCACTCGCGGTGCCGTCAGGACAACTTGCCGCAATCGGTTGGGATTATTCCATCCATGGCGCAAGGGTCTGGTACCATGGAGGTCCTTTGAGAAATAACTGTTTATCTCATCATTATCCAAAAATAATGACTTTCCTGCCCTAATATGACAAAATAGTGACCTAAAAAGTAGAAGAAACGACAGCTTTACATGATAACAATCCTGATTAAAAATAATTAATCCGGGCGTAAAACTCCAGAGGGAGTGTTGCAACGTACGCAATCACACGCGAAGAAATCCGCGGCGAGGCTCGCCGCGCGCGAAAATTCTTCATAAGTGTGCACGCCAGTTCCATTGTGGAGTTGCGCGCTAGCGATGAAGCCGCGCTCATACCTTGCACCCGCAGGCCGTGCGTGGCTGCGCTCGCAGGCAGCTAGGCAGAGTGACTCGGGCGGGAGGGGGGGGGGGTGTAAAGACGACCCAGGCAGCAAGACAGGATGGTACAGGTGGAGACGCAGAGACCCCAGTATCCCAGTCACGCCCTGTCACCGGCACCGCAAAGTATGAACGCGGCCATAAAGAGCGCAATCGCTGCGTTGTAGATTACTTGCCCCTAATAATGTGCTGACGCCCATCCACCGGGTTCAAGGGGTTTCAAATGGTTCTATCATTATTGACTGCCGTAGCATATTTTTATAAAACTTCTTTTGAGAGTCAAAACCCATAAAAAAGTGCATAACGAATCCTTCTAGTAACTGTAGTATCTCGCGCTTAGAGACATACCACGCGATGTCCAATTAGTGGCTTACTTTCGTGGGTTGAGTAGGTTTTGGATAACTGCTCAGGCTGCACCTTTAATGCGGCGGCACGGTGAACACTCACGGTGTTGTGCCTGTTAGAATACAGCGGAGTCACGCCCACTCAGCTGAATCACACCCGCCCTTAGACGAACAAATTTCCAACGTGGCGTTCACGTGGAAAAAGAAACTTCCTAGAAAAGAAGATAATAAAATGAAACAGCCATTTCGATGTCGAAGGCAGCTTCCATATTGGAAAATCGTCCGTCGGTCGTGTGTGATTCAGCTGAGTGGGCGTGGCTCGGCTGTGCTCAGGCAGGCACAACTCCGTACGGCTGCAACAAAGGTGCAGCCTGACTAGTTATATGAGGGCCTACACGCCCCGAGAAGTAATACACTAATCTGGTTATCGCGTAGTTTGCCTTCAAGCTATCCTATTCTACGGTTCACATGCGAATAAAAACCTTTCTCGGTGTCTAGAGTTAGGGTTCAGTAGGAGGGGTAGAAATGGGCAGCGGTAGTTTGGAATTCCGAAGATAAGGTTGAAAAAAGTGATCGGCATCTCTTAAAACCTCTACTCTCTTCTTTTTTCCTTTTCCTACTCCTGTTTCATTGAAGGAATTTCCGAAGATCATTTCTGTCATCTGATTACGTTCTAGAAATCTCACTTTGATGGTTGTCCTTTTCAGAGAAGTCACAAAGGTCCGATGCACTGAAGCCTCGGGATGAGCTCATTGGACGATCGCAAGGGACGATGAAGTCAAAGAGCGCGTTATTATGGACTGTTAGGCAGTAGAACTGTGCCCAGTAAGACACAGGATGTGATAGGCATCTCGCATCACATCTATACATTTATTTTTGATTATAATGACGCATGTCAAAAGAATGATCGAGGTGCACGATTCGATCACATCTTATCACTTTCTATCAGATTTCTTTTTCCAAGTTCTTTATACATAACAGCGCATTTCCTTTGTCGTGGTTACCTCATGTATTCGTCCTTTTTTTCATTCTTCTACTTAATAATACGTCAAACGCGTTGAGTGTGTAGGCATGTTTGGGTGTGCGCAGATATGACGGAAAATGGCGTGACCGCCCGCGGCGAGCGGCGCGGCGGGTGTGAGTGTCAGTGGCAGGGCATGGCAGCCTTCAAGCGAGGCAGTGTGGCATGGGTGGAAGCGCAGAGGTGACGCAGCCACGCTCAGCCAGGCTCCCAAGGGTGATCGATTCGCAACTCGGTGCCGTGCTGGTGGCGTCGCGAGTGAAACGCCGCGTAGCGATTTTCCATCATATCTGCATACACCCGGCAAGTTTACACCGACCATCATTGGTGGCTTGCTTATTAAAGGGAAGGATCGTACGCCTAACATTAAGAAATGCACGATGTTGGGTGCGAATCCGTTCACCAAATCACCACGCGACCATTTGCTTCAAATTTAATTACATAGCAAACCTTACCATTTGCTCCTTTCTGTCATGCATTCATAGCACAATACGGACATGGATACCTATGACACCGTCCGTTTAGGGGTACGTGGGTGTGTTACAGTACATTCGAACTGGATCAGCGCTTCGCACGAATTGTGTCACCCCACGTAACAAAGCTTGGGTAAGCTTTACAAATTTTTACAATTTATGTTGAAGCTGTTGAAAGCTGAGTTAGGGTGAAGATGGTGTCGGTAGTGTAATGGATTAGCACATATCCCCGGCAAGGATGAAGTGCGGGTTCGAGTCCCGTCCGGCACCGAAGCTTTTGCCCATAACTCAGCATCCTTGTAGTAACTTATATTGAAGCTTCCAAATCCAACATCTCCCCTTTCCCAAGTTTTCAAACCTCCAATTTTCAATAGGCACTTTTTGCCTAGCAATAACTTAACGTGAAATAGGCTCAATCATTGATACGTGCATTCTGTGTTTCTCAGCATTTATGTATTTTTGCTTTACAGTTCCGACCTTTATTAATAATTTCCTTTAAGATTAAATGAATTATTGTAATAAATGGCATTCCAATGATTCTCTGTACTGATTATGAAAATCCAAAGAATTACATGTGAACAATGGATACTAGCTCTTTTTCTATGACTGAGCTTGACTAACAGATAAAACTATTCTGACAGAATCTCGCTCAAGTCGTAGAATACTCTAGAATATTTCAACGGTAAATCAATCGATCAAATCCGTGCCAGATATGAAGACTCGTATTTTCCAGCAGTATTATAATCAGCATAGCGCGACGCATGATTATGTACTGAACCATGCTATGTAGTCATGCGGCACCCTAATGTTCGAAATAGAAAGGAATGCGCTTATACGTGAAATGATGTCGAGGGTGTAGGGCATGAGGTATTTCAAATAACGTCGCTCATAATGATGATATTTCAGATTGGCCTAGGATAGCCGCGAGAACACCCTTTGCTCGGATTCTTCCCGATGCTCCGTTTCTATTCAGCTCTTAAAGGCGTCACGAGAGGCAAGAAGAGTTGTGAGGGTAATCAACAGAGAAATATTCCCTATGAATTGTTTGGGGTTTTGAATCGATGATCTTTTGCTAAACTCACGTCGGTGAGGTTTCTTGTCGTGGCCTGCAGCTGCATCGCGGAGCGGAGTGATGAGGACGGTCCAGTAGCCGCGGTAGAGGGGGTTAAGGTTTGGCTTGGCCTGGCTTCATCGTCCGCATCACCCCTTCGTTGATACCGAAAGTAGAAAAGCACGTTCTCCGCAAGGATCAGCGGCAGGAAGGAGGCCCCACTCCTCGAAAGCTTGTTTTTAGGTAGTATGTACTAGTCCAAACTATTCTGCATATCCGCGCTCGAACCAGCTGGATATACAGTAGCGCTCAAAAGTCTTCGGCCAAAACTTTTTTGTTGTAACTTTTTTTCTACTTGACCAAATTTGACAAAATTTTAATATGTGGTGCCTGAACCTATTGCCGACATTTTCTTCTACTATAGTGCCGCTTGCCACTTTTCATGATTTTTTACAAGATTTAACTACAAGACCACCCAGAAAAAAGTAAAAGGCTAGGTCAAGAATAGCGGCTTTCTTCACAAAAACAAAAAGAGCAAGCCTCAGAGAACATTGATATTCTGTAGAAAGACCACGACTTTTGATGACAGTGGCACAGCCGGGCGGCTAGCGATGGCATGCCAAAATTAAAAAATTCCATATAACCACGTAACCTACACAGTTGAGCGCCAAAATAGTATATTAAGTATGCAGTGTATCCAAGGACAACATACTAAAATTTCTCTCAGATCGGTGCAGTTGCAAGAAAATTACAAGTGAAAAACCCAAGTGATAGACCATTTCGCCGAAGACTTTTGAGCGCTACTGTAAGTGCAACAGCTCAAGGTGTCACCGTGGAATAATTAAGTGGAACCTTTGCTTATATATGCTTTAGCTTGCAGCGATGGAGAAAGTGGAGACCTGTCGTCTCGAAACCCTTGAAAAACATTTGTTGCTGTTCGCAGATGAGCAGCAAATATTTCCCCGAACTCGCGTGCAGCATTTCGTCGGTTTTCTTATATGAATTTTCCAGTTTTCCTATATGTGCTGCACAAATGAAAAAAAAAGGAATCTCATTATACACCAAATTTATGCGTAAAACCGATTCCTTATAAGATTGGCGAGATCAAGCTCAAAGAATGGTAACTTAAAGACCATTAAACAATGGAGATCTACGAATATTATGTCGACATTAACAACTTGTTACAGACTCGAGAATTGACAATCAGTACAGTTATCGGGTTTTTCGAAATCACTAATGGTCGGAAAAAGAATGCCCATGAATCAAAATACTGTGAAGGAACAGTTAGTAGAATTATAACATAGCCAACAACTGAACCATTTCTGACCAGTATTCCAACCAGGTTAACCATCACAAAGAAGGATCATAAAATGCTACACAAAATATTTGAATAGCTTCTTACATTCTTGATTACAGTATTAAGTTGTCCATACGTTCTGTCTCTGCATTTGCAACAATATGAGCGTTCGACCAGGACGCAAGGTCGCACAAAATTTGCAACAAACGACAATGAAATGACGTGCGACGTGTAAAGTGGCGCGGAAGTAAGAACCAATGACTGAGTCAGGGATACAGGAGAGAAAAGTGAATTCATTGCAAGGTCATATGAATAATCAACGATATCCGATACCGATATATTTAGGACGTGCGTCCAATGTGGATCGTACTATGAGGACAAGTCGAGACAATCATAACAGGTGAGGATAACCACTCGACGTGAGCTGGGGTGCAAATCGTCATATTAGGTTGTCGAAAAAGCTTTTTTCGTTTATTGAAGCAATTCCTTTTACATTTTATTATAAAACACAGAGCATACTATGAAACAGGGTAATCACCGTTTTGTTCTACCACTTTTCGCCACCTTTCAGGCAAATTTGCTATGCCATCCGCATGGAACTGATCTGGCTTTGATTTGAAGAAGTTGCACAACACTGTTCCATGTCATCTTCATTATCGAAGGTTTTTCTTCGAATGGCGTTAGATTGGAAAAGGAAAAGGTGATAATTCGATGGAGCAAGATCAGGGCTATAAGGTCGATGGGGTAGCAATTCCTATCCAAGCTTGAGGTTTTTTGGCGAGTCACTTTTGCAATATGTGGGCGGGCATTATCGTGTAGGAAAAGAATCAATCGTGTCATGGTTCGGGCGTTTATCTGTGATTTTCGCGACCAGAATATACGGCTGCTAACAGGTCTGCTGTCAGTATAGTGTTGCAAGCCAGCACCCGCAATCGTTCGTTGTCGACCTCCTATGGGGGTCCGGACCGGTCAGAATCTTTGACGTTGCAGTTGCCTTCCCGAAAGAGTTTGAACCAAAGTTGTGCCACAAGTTCAGACATTGAACCCTCCTCGAATGCAACATTTATAAGACGATTGGATTCAGTTGCTGAGAGGCCATATTTGAAAGCATAAGGTAGAATGCTTCGAAAGTACTCCTTTGATATATATTTTACCGAAAAAGGCTATCCGGGAGATGAAGACAATAATACCTATAGATGCGTGTGCTTGTACTACATGAGTATGTACAGAAGAAATGGCTGGAAAGCAGTTAAAAGGGAAAAGCGCGTATTTGAAAAACCAAAAAAAACTCTTTCGACAACCTAATATATCAATGGAGGGAAGCTTATGAAGATCCTATGAGATGTGGCCACGAAGCGCACTTCGCCAACTTGGTCTGTGTGGTTACCTCTCCATCTCGGAATGAAATCGACCTCAAATTCAAGAGAATGGCAATTAGCGAGCACTGAACCTCGTTTAGCATCTTTCGAACACCTTGTAAAGATCATGCAAATCGGCCAGCCGGACGACTGCATCGTTTAGTGATTCAGGTGGCAGCAAATGTGACTTGACTCGTGGTACAAGCAAATCTCGAATAACCGACAACCACGGCACATTTCCTCCAACCATGCCTGAGAAAAAGATCAGCAAATTAGATAAGTAAGTTAAGAAGCTTTTGTGAAATTCACATTTAGCGAGAGAACTTGCCAAACTTTTTTCGACATGTTTGATTATCTCCTTTTGAGGAAGGTCTGGGACTCTTCATCGCCCAAATCGTTAAAAATCGAATCATTATGCTTCCTGGACACTATTGTTGGGGGAAGGGGAACATGTTGGAAAAGTGGCGCTAGGTTAGCGCTAGATCTGATAAGTATGCCAACGAGGGTAAGAGCTCCAGCCAACAACTAATCCAGTTTCTGGAAGCACTGTGAAAATGCGATCGCTGCTCCTAGGGGTCGCGCAGCACGCAGCATCCATTTTTGAGTTTTGGCGAGCTAGAGATGCCTGAGGTGGTTAACCTGAATTGGGAAAACCATTTTTTTTACTCAACCCCTGCGACGCTCATCGCTTTCTGCTTTTCCATCGAAGTACTCCGATCAACTGAAACTTGAAGCTGCAGAAAGAGCAACATTTTGGCTAGCTAAGGAGCACAATATGTAAGTTGATCTGCCTTCAAAATCAAAATATTAAAACTAAAAAATTAAAATAAGCCTTCAAAATTTGAATTTAACTCGTTAACGCGCTAAACAGGCCAGGACTTTCCTTACAACCTAATAGGACATTACTAGCCTTGTCTGGTGTCCTCACACAGTGAAGCAGGATATTTCTGTAAGGATCTGCCCACAGGACGATACTTGACGCCGATAGCTCATTTGTAAGGTACGGCATTTTATTGAGCGAATACGCCGCCCTACAATGAGTTAAATCCAGGTGGATTTATCAGAGGTGACTCTACACTGGCATGTGAAAAGAGGAATTACTGCGAAATCTGGGGTGTGTCAAAAGGCGCCAAACGTCGCCGCACGGGAAGCCTGTGTTGCGGTATGGGTGGGCGGTGCCGCACCAGTCGGTAACTTTGAAAGAGGCCTACTGCCACCTACCCATGGGTCGCTTCGTTTCTTTGCGCTGTACAAGTATGACTGCTGCAGAAGATGGAGGAGAGGCTTCTAGGTAACTGACAAAACAAAACAAACGGTTTATCCCTCTATACTCCTTCCTTTAACGTTCGGTGATGACCTGCTTGGACACAAGGAACAGATGTTGCTCCTACTCCCTCTGTTTGGAGTTCCAGGTGATGAGGATCCACTTTTACTTGTTCACCGTTGTTCCTCCTCCTTCAGTTTTTACATGCAGCTAGGAAGATCAGAGAAGGAGCGCAACGAAGAGTATGTGGGCCTCGTGGGAACGAATACGGTGGCATTCCGAGCTTTCAGAGCTCTTCAAAGTGATTCTAATGATTCTTTAATGATTCTAGACGTGATGTCCGATGCTACAACTTCATCGTGAACACGGATGGGTTAAATTTCACCAGAATACCAAACAAGGTGAGATATAGCTTTGTCTAGAAAGCAAAACGTGGTACATCCTGAGGCAGATCCACCAGTGCCAAACGCCCTGCCCGGAGCACCGTAAAGAAGATCGCTTAGAAGTCGAATGAATACATAAACTCCCACATGATCAGATGCGGTGAAAGACGAAAAAGGAAGAGAATGTACACAATAGCAAAGAGGCACACCCCCACCATAGCCCTGTGGTGTCGCATGCTACTTACAATTAGAGGTAGCAGAACTGATAACTTCATTGCTCCTTGAAAAGGAAAAGACACAGACCTTTTCACGGCGCTCTCATCAAAATCACTATGAACCGATCGTGACCACGTGGTCTATCATAGGTGACAATCCTACGCAGCGAGTGTGCATCAGGACAACACTTACCTCACTGGACCACATGAATTAGGTCACCGAGCGATACTAGCCGGCCCGCTGCGAGTTGACCCAATCAGCAGGACAAGGACTATTCACAAAGGGATCAGCTGGTCTCTTCTCTGCACATCACTTGCGGGTGGGGCAAGTTTACTAGGAGTCTACTCTATAACAACGCCTACTGAAGATAACTGGAGCGCTGCCAAGCACACGGTATGGGATGTAATCTCATCCCGAATATCAATCCTTCCAGTCCTTTGGCCTCTACTAATACAAGACAGGACATTTTAGGATGATAAACATTGACTCATGCATCGGCGTTAACCCCTGCAAGCGATTTTGTAGGCCAAATTAGCTCGCAAAAGATCATCGGTGATGATTGCCGCCTATCCATCCACCGGTTTATGGTTTGCTCAGCTTCCATGTATTGCCTACGAGCAAGAGAAGCGACAAAGGAAAAAGAATATGGATACCTACCTGAAAGCGAGCTATTTTCACAGAATTGCTCTTTGATAGTGAAAAACTCAGCGAGAACACGGCTGATACCATTGAAACAGCTCTGCTCCTGGAAAAGCAGCTATCACCAGGACGAATGTTTCAAAAACAAAAGAGCTAGTTAACCTCTTCCCAGCAGACATTTTTCACAAGTGCAGCAACCATTGTTGGCAGACCTTCTAACTGTGGAGTGTAGCCATTAACTATAGATGGAATTGATGCCAGATATAAACTGCACAGACTATCATCATCCTCAGGACGTAATATTTCAAGCGAAAAGTAGTCTTGAAGCATTACTGCATGAGTTTCCAGTAGTTCCAAAGCCTCCACTGCAATGAGAGCGAGGTTTGACAGATGAACCCTTCCAGGCCCTTGATATATAGTTTCCTTTCAAAGCTATTTAGCGCGGCGGACTTCCTTGTATGATTGTCGACTTATTTTTCCAGTCTCATTGCACAAGGAGTCATCACCCCGACAGCATCCGATGGGGGTGGGGTGCAAGTGTTCCTGCCAGCGTTCGTAATCAATCGTCCCGTGAAGCAAACCCACCTAGGGTGACCTGACCCCACACTAATCACCGGAACACTTGCAACACACCCGCGGTGGTCTCGTGCTCACTCTGTTTCTTCCAAAAAATCTACTCGAACCAAACATGCTGACAGAGCCTGCCTGATAAAACCCCCAATAACGTGAACCTCCAGAAGAAATCAAAAACTGAAGTATAAGTTTCGAGAAGGAAGCATGTTTTGATAGATTACATAGAGTGCCAGGGAATTAATCAAATTCTGTCTCATATTTCTCCCATATTTACATAAAAGCACAGGATTTCCTAGACAAAACAAATAATATGATCATGATCGTAAACATAACGTATTATACTTATTCATATAATCAACAGAGTGACTTGGTAAAACTTACTTTCTTTGTCGCTTTCAAATGCAGCCAAACGCAATAGTTCAAGAATATTCGCTCCATCCTCGAGTTTGAACGATCCAAAGTTACCAAAACTGAATATGAACGTCTGAAAAAGCAGGCCTTCACGGTAAAATTGCGTTTCATTTCACAAATTTTGTGACTAATTATACAATTACATCGGCACTGAATTTCTCCACCGTCTTTCCTCCAAAACCCACACGTCTCTGTTATCCACTGCATGATCCTTCCTCTCAAAAGAGGGTACTCGTTAGACGGACACTACTACCAAAAATTTGTAAACGTGGTTAGAGTGGCTCCTTACCCAAGGAAACGTACGTAGGCACTAGCAAGTATCACAGGACTATGGGTGAAAATGGAACACCTCCTTCCAATGAATAATATGTTAAAAATGTTATATATGGGTTATGGTTATTCAAATTGAGTACTCTCTGGTACTCTCTGTGAGTATTATCTCGGAATGAGATAGGGGCTGTGTGCAAATTGTAGTAGCCTAACACGGGTCGTAAAATGCACGTGCATCAATAGTATCCTCGGGTGTTTAGGATCAGTGCATGGGACCATAAACCTTGGCCACGCCCCAAATTGACGGTCGATCCGTCTTCGGATGGAGCTGATCCGTCAGTCTGGAGTATTGCCGAGCTCACGGAAGGTGAGCAGATCGGTCTCTCTCGGAATCGAGAGGGGAGTTTCCCAATGCCGTCGCGAACGGCTTGGTGATGGACTCTACGTGGTAGAGGGCTCCCCCTGACTCACGAGGTGTCGCGTGATGCGAGCCTCGTTCTCTTCACTCGGTGAAGAGTGGACCTTTCCCAGTGTGGAAAGTAGAAGTGCAGTAGTTCGCAGGATGCGATTACAGATGCACATTGGCCTAAGCGTGGTCAACGCGATGGTCTTCCCTTTTGGGTTCAAAAGGAAGTGGAGGCAATGACCGTTCTCTGTTGCGAAGATTGGTTCATTGATCCAAGATGGCAGGTGAATTGGTGGCTAATACCCTTAATATCCATTCCCTTTGCCTGGTCGAAGTCTAGAATCTATCGATGTACATTCTAGTATTTGTATTTATTGTGTGGCATATTGCCATACAATATTACTGTATATATTTCGCTTGATAAAAAGGTTATTTGCACAGTGCTGTGTTATGTAATAAAAGGTACAGACACTTATTACGTAGCACCCACGGCTGATCACGAAACCGTGGATCGAGTGGCTGTCTAGGTTTTTCTGGATTTCCCCTCACCTCCTGGACGGTCTAGTTCCAACAAAAATATAATTATCAATGCTACTGAACACCATGTTGTCACACCTGATAAAACAATTCTTTCAGAAGCCTATCCAGCCGGACCGCATATAAAGAAGTCCCATGTTGTAGAAGAAGGGAACTTGGTGATACGCATCCAACAAAGATCATAGTTTTAAACAAGTCTCTGTAAAGGCTTACAATCTCAGGGGACATCATTCGCCTGTCAATAAGCGTAGGGTGCAAGGGCAAACCAGGGATATCAAGGAACATCGAGTTGTCCCTCCAGCCGAAAAGAAATTTATGGATTGAGATAAAAATGATAAGAGATAAAGGGTTGTACAAAATGCAGAAAACAAACGAATGGGGCAAATAAAACTTCAAAAAAAGAGCTCACTCAAAGATTTTGAGTAAGCACTTAAAGGAATCGTCCACGGAAAATGAGTTTTTGTGTTACCCATATGTTTATGTTGTATTTGCCTAATGTTGGCCACATGCAAAATTTCACGCGAAAAAATGTGAATCTGGCTGAGATACAGCACCACAAAGTGCGGTCCCAGTGGGCGGGGCCTCCGTGTAAAAGCCTCGTCCCGTCTTCCGCCGCCGTTGGGAACGGAAAGTAGGACTGTTTACGTAACCTTCTGTTCCTACAATGCGTCTCCGACCACGGCGGACGCGGTACGAGGCTTTTACACGGAGGCCCCGCCCACTGGGACCGCACTTTGTGGTGCTGTATCTCAGCCAGATTCACATTTTTTCGCGTGAAATTTTGCATGAGGCCAACATTAGGCAAATACAACATAAATACATGGGTAACACAAAAACTCATTTTCCGTGGACGATTCCTTTAAGTTCATGAGGCCTGGCAATTGGTCCCGAATTACAGTGATTTATAAATACATGTTCGCGTTTTTTGTGTCCAGCTGTTGCCTAGAGCTGAGTTGCTCAATTCTGGGTTGTTAATTCCAAACGAGTCTTGTATAATGAACAATAAATAATAGTAAAAATAATAGATAGACAGTAATAAAATATTGAAATGCGATTATGATTAAATGCAAATCAAAAAAAGCTCATTACAGTATGAAGAGTACCTTAGATTATTTGATGCTTTGTCGCAGATGTCTTTTCTCAACGCAACCAAAGACTCGAAATTAAACACCCGTTGGCCATCGTTATTCGTCTGAACATAGAAATAGAACAAATGTTGCAAACTAAACATAGACTACAGATAAATAAAAACAGAACGGAACTAAATTTTTTGAAAAAGAACTGGTGAAGCTCACAGATTACCTCTACAACGTTGTCTTCCTGACTACCAGTGATTTGAACCATCTCTACTGAGGACGACACAGAAGCTTTGGAGGAGGAAATGAACTCATCCAGACGACGTTCCTTGTGATCTACTCTAACCATCTGACAAGAAATTATACAGTATTACTATGCGGAAAGCAAAGGCACACGGATAAATGGTTCTGCGAAGTAAGACATTGGAAATAAAGATCTGAGCGAAATATCAACCAACCGCGTACTCTGCCCGTTTCTTCAACCCAGCCGGACTTTGAGGCTGGCTGTCAGACTTCCCAACTGAGCCACGGAACGAATCGATTAACTGCAACAAATAAGATTGCTCGTTTCAGAGGAAGCGTTCTTGAGAGAAAAGTGAGTTTCTCTATCCATGTATTTATGTTGTATTTGCTTAATAAGGGCAGCATGCAAATTTTCACACGAAAAAGTGACAATCCGGCAAAGATAGAGCTCCTAATTGAGGCGGTCGAGGGGGCGGGGCCTCCGAGCAAGTGCTGGTGGCCGAAGGGACGTGGTCTCAGAATCAACGTCCGCCCTGTCGTCCGCCACCGTCAGAAAAGGATAACGGGAAGAGGAGGCTACGTAAGCAGTCCCACTCTTCGTCTTCGATCGCGGCGGACGATGGGGCGGGCATTAACCCTGAGGCCCCGTCTTCTCGGCCACCACCTTCAGGAGTTTATCTTTGTCGGATTCTCACTTTTTCGCGTGAAACTTTGCATAAGACCCTTCTAAAGCAAGTACTACATAATTTATTTATTTGATGTGTCAAGCGACATGCCGTAACCAAGGGGGAGTTTCAACAAGAAGAATCCAAGAAGATTCCAAGAAAAAAGAAAAAAGAACACAGAAAAGAAACACAAAGAAAACAAGTAGCAGAAGTGATAGGACCTATCTGGGAAAGCATTAGGTGAATGGCTAATGGCATAATATATGGGTAATAGAGGAACTCATTTCTCCGTGCACGATATCTTTGAAGAATTATTCAAAATTCAAAACTCATAATTAATGAAAAAATAGCGAAGAAGGCACATGGAAGATAGGGGATTTATCGCTTTCTACTCTTCACACTTTCCCTTCTACTTCACCTATGTTCTCTTTGCCGAAACCCAGCGGGTTTCGTTGTACCTATACGATCCCCATTGTCCATCTCTACCCATGGTAAAACCCTTTGAACTCAGAGGCACAAGGCCGCGTACGTAGTTTGCGCAGGCAGGGCGTGGCTGCATTCACAGGCGCGAGGTAGAGAGGCACGGGGGAGGTGCAGATACGATGCATACAACGAGACAGGGTGGCACAGGCGAAAAGTCAGAGACACGCAGCCACGCCCTGCCACCAGCACGGTAAAGTAAGAACGCTGCCTCATCATGCGTCTATCCCATTCGTAGGCAAATGCTCAATTAAAGGCAGTGGCTGTGGAGCTATGGAAGATGGATTTGCGTCAACTACCATTGGTGCTCCGCTTATTAATTGGAAGAAGATGGTAAAGGGCTCGTCCAAATTTTACACTCTCCTACATTTCCAGCACACCCATTGCCTCAAAAAAGCCATGAGCTCACACAGTAAGTGCATTATTTGACCTATGTTTCTTTTGCCAAGTGCTTTCCCAAGCGATCTGTTCAAATGCCAACATTTATTTATTTATTTACTTTGCGTCCGCAGACGCGCTGCCATGACATATCTCGCAGATGGGAGTTAATCCGGATATCGCTCAAAAAAACAATAGTCCGAGTAATTAGCAATTCAAAGTCAAGCTCGGAAAACACAGGCTATAACAGAACAAAAACAATGAAATAAAATAAATCTCTGAGAACATGGTAGTAACGGAAGAGAGTGACGAGAAGATACGATGAGATCAGGCTCTGTCCAGATTTGTGGAGAAGATCCTAGCAACTGGAGTGGTAGCGCAGCAGCTCATCCGGTTACCAAAACGGCCGGGTGACGTCATGACCGCGAA
This sequence comes from Trichostrongylus colubriformis, assembly GCA_963978905.1. Taxonomy (NCBI): domain Eukaryota; kingdom Metazoa; phylum Nematoda; class Chromadorea; order Rhabditida; family Trichostrongylidae; genus Trichostrongylus; species Trichostrongylus colubriformis. Next base: position 4,940,845 of record OZ022259.1, read on the forward strand.
CATATAAATTCTCATTAAATTTTCAATAATACGAACCCATTTCTCCCTACCCTTAATTTCGGATCCACCTCTTCCTCACTTTGCTTCGTTCATTCTCAGGGTAGAAGCGTCAGCGGGTCGATCGAAATTGCTTTTTTTTAAATAATTTTACACAGTATCCATTACCAATTTACGCTCCGCCCACCGCGATCGGAGGGCGGAGCTTAACATGGCCCATATGTACTCTTTACTTCTTGTACCGTGCCCTACCCATCCTAGACTGTTCCCATTTCCACTGGTTGTTTTTCATGTAAAGTCCAAACTCCGCCCTTTCATGACCTTCAAAAACTCGTCCCTGATCTTAATGCATCTTCCCCCACGCTTGAGCCACATTTGATCCCAATTAGCAATTTTCGGTCAGAAAGCAGAACATTCCACTGCACGCTCCGCCCAACGTGAGGGGAGCTTAACTTGGTCCACGTGTGCTCTTCTCCCATCTCCTACCCACCTCAGACTCGTCCCCATTTCCACAGGTTGTTTTCTCATGTTACGCCCAATTTCGTGACAGACAAACAGACCGACGAGGGACGGACACACAGACAAAGCGTTTCATATATATAAGGGATATTTTTTGTCTACTTTAAAAAGAAAAGAGTGGGAATGGATGTTACCCACATCTATTTTTTGCGTTTGACCAGGGATCCTCTGAATCTGTGCTGATGTAAGTAAACTATGGTTAGAGTTGGAGATACGCGGTGCTATGTCTCGATCGAAGACGTGACTCAGTCTATCTTGGAAAGCCTGAAATCGGTAATTTTGAATGCTTTGAACTAAACGAAAAACTAACCAAATGCTAAAAAATCCTTATCAAGATTCTCAATTTTACGATAAGTTTACACACAGCAATGAACCTTTTGCAGGTCCTCGATAATCGCTTCTTCCTCCAAAAACATAACGGTCTGCTTAGTAGGATGAACGTTGACGTCAATCCGAGATGGATCGATCTGCAAAATCAACAGACCATCTTCCATGAGGTCACAGAAATGGCCCGAAAGAGGCCCTGTTCTAAATACGGAGGTTAAGGTATGTGAAAATTGGTTGGTCTAGACAGGTAGATATAAAATGGGAAAGAATCACAGGGGTAAAAAGAAAAAATACGACGGTTAGTGAAATATCAAAATGAAAGAGAAGAGGAGTACAAAAACCAACAAAAATCAGAGAGTGATAAACAGTGCATGCAGAAGAGAATGAGAGAGACAGTGTGATATATAAGTGAACAAGGAGGGAATTACATGGATAGGAAAGGATGGTTATTTACTTCAGCGAGGGCGGATCGAGTGAAATTAGTGTGCAGATCCCACAGATTTCAAAAAATGCAAGGATAGATTACAACACGTAGGAATCCTATGGGATTCTCTTTTGGGTTTTGATTGAAGTGGCTTGAGTATACACAAAAAGTGAAAACTGAAGTAAAATATACTTCTGATAGATGACTGCTAAAAAGTCTAATTTTGCTACGTACCGTTAATGCTATGAGGACGAAAGTACACACGAGGTCGCGGTCACTGAATAACGAATCCACTGCGAATTTCAAAGGAGCGCATAGAACTAAGCGGCCGTTGATGAATATAAAGAAAGACCTCTGACGATTCTGAAAAGGTATTCAATGGCGTAGAAAATATGTCATCATAAATTGAATTCTTCACCTTTTTGGCTTGTACAGCTCGCGCTGTGGACGAAGATACCGGTGGGGTCAGAGATACTTCAGCACTATAATGCAATCGTTGAGAAGTATGGTTGAAGTCGATCATATTCTGAACGTAGCAAAAAACATGAAAGAAATCAAAAGGAAGAATCGGAAAGATCAATAACGACTGCACTACCACTTGGCTTTGCCTCAAACAACGCTGGGTTGGCAAATCGCATAGTCCAATCAAACATAATTCTCATGGCTCACCTCCCCACAATCCTTCCCCAGTAGAGCTCTAATGATTTCTGTCCTAGTGCCTTTACCACTGGTTCTGAAATCCGCACCGCTTCCACCGCGTCGCATTGCAAACGAGATATCCCTGAACATAGACCAGGAACATTCCGATGTAAACTTCAACAGTACTGAAAGATGTAGTTTCAACCAGTCGATAGTGTCACTTCTAGCTATGGAACCGGATGAATATCAAGTAACCTACGGACGATGCACAGCGTAACGCATAATGACGTCGGCTATTCGACTCGTTTCATCAGCATAATTCCGGAAGGTTTTTTTCCTGAAATGTCCGCAGAATCGTTCAAAACAAGATAAAGTAAAGAGCCATCTATAGTACATGTGGAAACGGTCCCTCTTGCCACGAAGCTCTCCACCAATCCATGCCCCAGCAATTGCCCAGGTCTCGAACCTCGATGGTTTCCAGGCCCGAAAGCGTCAACATATTTCTTCCTACTAGCAAAAACTGGCATCTAATACTAGAAGAAAACCTAGGAAACGAAAAAGAATCAGAAACCAAACAATCCCAAGAAGAAAAGCGATCCAAGGGGTGGGTGCAGCTCAAAGAAAATGCTGTAATGAATTAAACGCACAAAGCTGCATGAACGCGCCTGAACTTGGAAATTAATGGACTGAATTCTAAGAAAGCTTCAAGCCAAGAGGAGATAAATCGTAAATTGACGGAGGTCTAGAAAGGAGCCACACAATAAAAAAATAGGTTGTGCTAAATGAATAACCTGTTGGGACAGTTGTAGAAAAGGTCCTCCGCTGCTATACAGGTGCCATCTAATCCAGCTGAGGCTCTAATGGAGTCTGGTTTACCATCTAAAAAGTTCAGTTTAGCCATTGCTAGTTCTAACATGACAAATTAACGCTTTCAGACTGTCACACCTATGTATTTCGCTTGGTATGCACATTGCTGACTAGCAGTTTTTGAGGTTATGGTGACCTAAACAGGGCAACTTTTTGCTAAGTCCACTGTCAGAGCACAAATATAGGGAAAAAGTCATTTTTCTATGACAACATTCAGATGCAGTATTCAAACGACCCCAGCACATTTCCACAACTGTAGAAGCGAAGGGCTTGGTAAAAAAGTTTTGAAGACCTTATGCAATCTTTCCCAACAATTACAAGCATTTGATGGAGCACACCTTGGCCACATGACTTATTGACGATAGAGCTTCACCACGGAAACCGTAAGTCTTCATTGATTGCAAATCTTCGAATTTAGATAGCTTTGAAGTGGTAAAACGCTCACAGACAATGTCAAGATCATCTTTTTGAATGCCTTTCCCATTATCCTAAAATTAAACATTCACAAAAGTTAGGCACAAACATCCCTTACACCGGATGTTCTCAAACCTGAACTTGCAACAACGTCAAACCACCGTCTTTGACTGTAACTACGATTTCCGTTGCACCAGCATCCAAGCTATTCTCTATCAGTTCTTTTACTGCGTTTGCGGGCCGTACCACAACCTGAAAACCCATAAAGGTTTAGGACTCCGTAGACCTCCTTCAATATCGATATCTTGAGTGAACTTGATTCCAGTGCCATCGCGGAAGCTGAGCTAAAGATAGTGTTGAAGCACTAGTGAGAGCTACTGTGAATGTAGAAATGTGAAATGACAGTGAATCTATCCTCAGCAATGATTACGGCAATAGTTTCACGTGCTACCTTCTAGGATCTTTCAAAGCGAAAAACTTGATTTACCTCGCCCGCTGCTATCCGATTGACTACATCTTCTGGTAGACGTTGTATGATTCCCATCGTATATGTAGACGAAACTGTTAGGTACTCCGATTTCGTGAAGGCACAGGAGACACACGATCCGAAGAGTTTTTATATAAGAGCACCATACATAAGAACTGAGGGGATCTCACGTTGTATTGACCTTTGAAGAGATGTAAATCATGCTAAATCTATAACTATAGAGTATTACAAATAACTTTGATCAAGCGTGGAAACTTTGGTCTAATGTCAGACTCCGTATTCTGCAGTCTCACACTGACTTTTGAAAATAAAAAATGGCTCAAACTAAGGTGCAGCTTCACATTACCACCCGCACACTGTCACACTGAAAACTGAGGAAGCTCACATGTTATTCACTGTTACTCACTTCATGTAATAAACGATCGCAGGCATCAACTCTTCCCTATGATTAGTAAGGATGCTGGCCGCTGGAATATTGTCAAGATTATCCGATGCATAACTGCGCTGCAAAGGTGGCACCCTGACGCCTGTGTCCAACGAAAAACATGCAGATAGTACGGTAACTTTCAGGTCACCAGTTTATTGTGAATCGTGGAGGTGTTGGTATCCCAGGAATAAAATGAACTCGTCAGGAAGCGTACCAATTCAGGGTCCGTGTGCTACAGTACCATGTATGGTGAAGGCCGGCTGCGTTTTCGAGCAAAATAATAGAAGCCAAGGGGCTAAGATGCTACCCAACGAGGAGAAAAGCATGAAAATCCCTGAGTTCATTCAATGCAAATTTTGGGCTCTTCTTGCTATGTTTGGATTTTTAATTGCTACAGTTCATGAGTGCATCACGAAAGAACCAGTTAAGAAGACAAAAAAGTGGCCGAGAAGCGAGAGAAGTGCATTGATGCCGCCGTCAGACATCTCAATTTTTCGATTTTGCGGCATCACACATTCTCAGGCGATGCTACGAACGTGAGATTATGCAAAGCCACAGCTTCGTGTGTGGAGCTGGAACACGGCAAAATCGCAGGATCACGAATTCGCCAAAATGCAAAATCGCGAGTTTGACGGCGGCCTAGGAGTGGGGAGGGAAAACAGCCGATAGGCGCGGCCTCATGCGCCAATTACCAGATGGAACGCAGGGGCTGCACTTACACCCAAAAGCAGACTATCAGACGCGTCTTCTCCTTCGTGTCCTCTACATTTTGAACACGAGAAAACACTGCCTGTACTTTGGAAGTGAGGGGAAGGGGTTGTTTGACAATGATTTTGGAGTTAAACACAACTATATCTCAGTAACGTGCAGCGGTCGTCGCAGTGCCGCGCCTAACGACATACGCCCGCGCAGAGGCCAACCACCCAGGCGGGCGGTGCAACCCGTCTACTTGTCCCTCCTTGCAACCAACTCCCTTCAGAAAGGGGACCACTTCTGCAGTTGTGGGTCAATTCAGCTGAACACACAGGGACTAGAATACCCATACCTCTAAAAATCCCTCAATAGAATAGGTCATCAACTTACTGAGTCTCGGCCTCCTCCCAGGTTATTGAAAGCGCAAAAACTTATGAAATCTAACCTTTTCTGAATAAGACCTTTCTACCGCAAGAATGATGGGTGGATCTGGGGTATAAAGAACATTAGTACACGCAAACATCAATCAAAAGCAGGCCTGTATTCAGTAAAAAAAAAGAACTATCATTATCATATTATCATGGCTACCACCGATAAATTCTGGGTGATATTTTGTCTCAGTACGCTCAAACGTTTTCTAGCAAGCTTTTACACTATGAGACAAAAGCTCTTTACTCGGCACACAATTGCTGCAATAAACAACAAAACTGACTAACTATCAAGACGCGAACACTAAATATCATGAATACTATTTACTATTGTACAACAAACATAGCATGTTGTTGTTGTACTCTGCAAGTTGTTATACTCTGCATAGCAAATATATACCGCTGTACAATAACTTCAAAACTGATGCATTAACGGCAACTAAAAGTGAAATATGGAACGAATGAAAGTGAATTCAATAAGAAAAGTGCTCGCTCCTGTAAGAGAATCAACTGAACCACTTTGGCAGAACAACAACAAGACAAGCGGAAGACAAGGTATGACAAGACTAGAAAACTGAATAGAAAAAATGAATGACTCTCAACTTACAATATCTTCAATTTGCTTAGAAACTCATGAAAAGTAAGATAATCTCCCGACAAACGTATCTTGATGAACGTCACCAACAAAGACCCACTTATCAGAGAAAATATGTAGCACTTGAGCAAATGTGTTCACTCCACAGCACAGTTTTCAGACTAGATGGCGTGTATAGTGCGAATGTTTGATCCAAGCAGCTACTTTGATCTCTAAAACGTGACTTAGTTGGAGAAACCGGTAATACGAATACACTGCACGATAAAGCGATACTAAGAAACACGATTACTACATATCAAGCAAATAAAAAAAAACGAACAACACATGAAGTGATCCTAGGAACGCAAAGAAGAAAACGATGGAAAACAATGATGAGAAGATATAAGACATCTTATCCGAAAACAATAATGGAAACCTGAAACATTCATGAATCTTCTGCACAACTACAGTGCTTCAGTCCACTCTTCCTCCGAGACACCTTCCATGTCGTCTTGCTCCAAAGTCCGATCTTCTACTATTTTCGATGACCAGCTATTTTGTACCTGAAGAAAGGGAGCACTTTGCATTCACGGAAGGCAGTAGATTGAGATAGAAAAGTTCACTTCTTTCCGGTCCGGTTCGACCTTCGATTCACGTGTGTGTTCTAAGACGGGTAATGAGGGCTTTTCTAGAGGACGAACGGGGGCTGCGACCACCGGAGGCCTAGCTAAAACACATTCGACATCGAAAATGAACTGAAGCATTAGGCGTCAACAGTCGAAGCTTCCACAGTTTCCACCATTTGAAACTTGTATTTATATGGACCTACCTAATGCGCTGACTCCTTGTGGCATTAGGCTTTCAAATTGCGGTGTCTTCAAGCTACCAGCTAGCCATTCCTCTGCCGTCATGACTGGTCGCCAAGTAACTAGAGCGTCAGGGAAGAGATCCGATTGAAAGACGTCTTTCTGAAAAGAATGTTCACAGATGTGCACGAAACGGAGGTCGCTGATCGCTTAAACTATTCAAATAAAGAGGAGGTACGCATTCGCTAATACGCGAGCTGTTAAAACAACGCAAATACTGCAGGGAGCCGTAAAAACGAGTAGCCATCCAATTTAATGAATGTAAGCGTATTTAAGATTTAACCAACAATTTCTGCTTCATACAACATGCATCTCAGAAGTACACCTTGTGAACGCTAAAAGATAATGCTAGCAAACCACGATGAGGTACAACGTTCACCTTAACTCTCGGTACTCGGAATATAACTTGTTCCAGCGTCTTTTCTGTTAATCGCCACGCACGTTGGAATTCAACAGCCATTACATCACACCTGAATTGCACACGTTTTGATGTATGTTAGGCCAATTGAAAAGCGACAACCAATCGATATTCAGTGAACCCAAGTGATTAATATCACTAAAAGGCTTAATAACATAAAACCACCTTTTCTTGTTATGGAATGCAATTGCCTGTCCAATCTGAGCAGCCGTAAAAGGAGTGAGTGGAAGAAGATATGGAGAGTCACAGCTGACTTCATACATGTTGATCGTACGATTGCCCTGAAAAGGACCGATCAAGAAAGAGACACTGATGATTGAATGATGTTCTCACCTTGGCGCTTAAAAACAACACAGATGAATCGTAATCGTAATGAGGAACAAGTGGCTGTGTGCCGCTGTCTATTTGCTGAGTATAAACCTCGCTCAAGGACGTGGCATCGAATAATTGTACCTAAAAGAGTCAATAAATAAACATGAAGCGAAGAGTACTATGTTATTAGCCGCTGAATAGATATTGATCAATTGGGTGTTTTTAGCAAAGACAATCTACGTGAAGACTATGCAGAGAAATAAAATAACGTCCTTTACTGCTCTTACTCTCTATGCATGTAAATTTAAAGACACCGGAAGAGGGTAATTTTGGCCTACGGTAGAACAGACGTAGTTCGGACGAGTTTAAGTGGTCGCCATTGCACAAGCTCGCCAATTTGACGCCTTGCATAGTGCTAAGAACAGATGATTTTATCATAATGTTGTTTTTTCTTTTCACTTCTCCTTTGTTCTTTCTTATATTGTTTCTAGATGTACTTACATGAATGCTAATGTATTTAGGAATGGCGCTTCCACTGCGCTGGAGTCGGGTGCTACAACTAATTTTGGCCCGCGGCCCGTCTCCTATAGCGGACAACCCGGAAAGTCAGTGTGTTGATGCGAATGGGATGCGCATACACACCGCAGCGTCGCGCTTTTGAATCCGGGTTTTTTCACCGACTATCGCTTTTAAGCTTCAGTGTTCGTTATAAAATGCATTTCTTTGCATCTTCCTATTGTTTCGGACCCCTTCCGGTTCCTTTAAACGCCGTTCAATAACTGCTTTGTACTCCCTACAGAGAGCGCCACGGTAAGTAGTGAGATACGCTATGTAGAAGAAGAACCAATGACACACCTGGCGCGAAGAGCTTCTGGTCATTCCCACAACGATAATGAGCCGATCATCACAAGCATAGAGAACCCGTCCAGAGTGCGCACGATCAAGTACCTGATTGAAGGTAATTTTCAGTTTCATTAGCAGCTAGTAGCACGGTATGGCGAAACTACTCGGACATCACACTCTTAAAAAGGGATATGCTTAATCAGCCCAACCTTCTTCTGTGCCACCATGCATTCATCACCGAGTTGTGGCTGGTGGACATTTAGCATGAGATCCTTGCCGATTGAAGCAAGCCGGTGCCCATCTGAGCTCCATCCTAACGCCATTACGGCTGCAGTATGTGATAGTATCCTGAATCGGAGACTTATTCAATCGCAACGAAGACGAAGGAGTAGCAGCGCCACCTCCTTTTCCTTGTCAATGTCTTCGACTCCCATATTTCTATCGAGTTGTCCGAGAGAGCCACAGCCAGTAAATCAGAGGCCATGGGATGCCATTGGAAGCACAAAATCTTCAAATTCAACTTTTAGGGACCTCTTTTCATCAGACCGACTACTAGGGCTGCCGCATAACATTGCTCCTCCACAAAATTTCAATAGCTATTGCTTGCAGATTCCAAGGTTGTCATAGAAAAAACAGCAGATTGAGAGACTCACCTTCTCGCCCCCAATGTTCATCACTTTTTCAGGATGCATTTCATTCCTTGGTCCATCGTCTCTTGATAAACGCCAGAAATTTATGAGTCCATTATCTGTTCCTACCGCGAGTTGCTCATCATCGAAAGGATTCCAGTGCAGATCCGTGACCTAAAAACTGCCAAACTATTGACCAATACCTAACAGGCACACGAAATGAGCAACTTTGAATCTTTGAATCTCTGGTTAGTGTATAGTTTTGCGACACTTCCAAAATATCTTGTGGTTTCACTGTCCACGAACTTTATCAAGCTTCAACTACAGTAGTAGTTGGAGAATGCTCCAATGATTTTCTCAAACGTATACGAGGTGGCCTCGCAACATTGCAGCAAGAAAGGACTCAAATTCATAGCTTCATATTCAGACCCATAATTTATAACGAGTGTCTCCAAGGTTCCTAGTCAGGGAACCAGCCGCTTTATTTATTTGGCACATACTATCGATGTCATCTACCATTCTACAGACGCGAAGATTGTTGTTCACCCAATCCCAGGCGGGTGGACGCCTACTCGCCAAGATGATATCCTTGGAGGTTTGAAAGCGATCTGGAGTTCACCATGCTATAAGTAAGAGCAACGCTTACTCTACCCAAAGGAGAATTAGCAGACTATCAAATCGCCATGGCTTCAAAAACTGTAAGCGGTTGGACGCATGTGTCGTAAGACTTATGCAACAACCTAATAATTAATTCAAAATCTATTAACTCAGACCCATAATGACACCTAAGTCGCAATTATTGAAAAATTTGAATTTGGTGTATGCCAGCATAGTTTGAAACAATGAATACTTCATATGAGCTTTCAAACTCTGTTGACCTTGCATATACTTCTCAAAACACCATTGCGAGAAACTTGTCAAAATTATTGCAACGCATGTAACGAACCTGCGCTTTGTTGAATACGCCATCCATAACACCATCAGGAAGTTTTCCTGGCTTTTCAACATCGTAGATACCAACAACACCTGCTGGTCCTTTCAGCGGTACAGCAACAAACTGAGAAAGCATAATTACCGAAGAAACGAATATTCACCTCAGCACCACAGAATGGACTACCTTTCCACTGGTGCAAGCACCGTTTGTCTCAAGTGGCAACTGTGTGTTCACGTTTCGTACATTCGTAAATATGGTATTATTAGCTCTCGGTCCAATCAAAGTCTCAACATGTCGAAATTTAGAGGCCACCACACCGACAACGCAGGATTTGGGCCGGACACGTGCCGAGATTGAACGGTCCGAAAGCCCTGCAATAGGCTGTATTGAAAGAAGGGCTAAAAGCTGTTTTTCACGAACATACCGTTCTTGTTGAGCTGCCGTATGCGGATAGGAGGTTCAGGCATTGATGTGACAGGAGGATGATCCGCTGAAGAAGATCGCTCTAGCTTGGAGTATCCAACGACCTCCGAAGATTTATGATGAGATTCATTCTTTTGCTAAACAGTTTGTATGACGGCAAATAATAAAACATCTTTCAAAATTATGCACACAGTCAAGCCGTATTTCTAGCTATAAAAACGCAGCTAACGGAATTTTGTGAACACTGGATCAATTTTCTGAGATAAAAAATCATACAAAAGCCTCCTAGCGTACCTTTTTCAAATCGTTTTCTTTCTCCGAGTTATCATCAGTCGTATAGACAAGCTCCTTCACTTCGGGTTTGGATTCTTTCGGGTTTACCTTGGTCTGGAATCGTTCATATGGAATCTTTGAAGCAACTACACAAGACCAAAGAATCAGAACCATGTCTACCCTCAAAGTTGATACATACTTACACACCGATTCAGATATCGTTCCTGAAGCAATGATGTCCGAAGGAAAGGTTTGTGCACGTGTACGTTGCGTATCAGGCACAATGGCAGGTTCCACCACAGGGTAGTTCGTCGGCGGCTGGATCACATGTGAAGGAGCTGGCGGTGAAATAGGCGATGGGGTGCTACTCGACAAATGTGCAAGACCACTACTTCCATTTGGAGCAAGGGAGATTTTTTCGGGCTGTAACAAATCGCTGCTCAATCGATATAACTGATTCTCGACACATCAATGAAGGAGTAAGATACAAGCAGACTGAAAGCATGTAGAGAAACCCACGAGCGCAATGGAGCCATTCAGCCACTCGATAGATGTACACCCAGCTTTTGCGCCACGAGTATCAGGAAACAAATCGGCATGGAAATCACGATAAGACTAGAACATTCAATGTCAGATTATGGAAACAAGTGAGTATGAACTTTCTTTTGAAGGGAATAGTTTCGACGTACTCGAGCGGACCAAGAATTCGAGATTCCAGATGTTTTGACAAGTACAAAACTACAGCATGTCTCATGAAGAAGTAGCTCACCCTACGCGGCACAATGCACGGAATTGGTAGTATGGAGTGTTTCGTGAGCTGATACAATGTATCCACTTCACCGTTCATCACTGTCACGTTCCGTTTATTACCCAGGCATGCACCAAGATTCTGCTCAGCAAGAGTCATTTCATACACTGAAAAGGAGACATAAGTACATAGTTTTATGGAAACAAAACACATAACAACACTACTGAAATATTACAACTAATTGTAAGAAATAAATGGACAGAATGGAAAGAATGAAACTGAGGCTGAAACACTTGATTACGAATATTACATCCTTTAAGCCGCTGCCTTTTAGCACCGGCTTAGCCAATATGACCGCAGTTGGCGGCCACCGGCACTAAATATCCCACTTTAGGTCACGGTCACCGTCTGCTTGTCGCGAAATTCGAAACTACCTGAAAGGCAACTTGAACGTAAGCGGCGAGCCAATTTTCGCGCGAGCTTCGCACGTTCGGGGAAGGAGAGCATTTTGGTACTCACAATTATAATCAGTGTCCAGAGCTCTATCGATCCGTCTGGATCTCATTTCAAAGCTCCATAAGCTCCATAAAAAGCTGAAACCCTTCGCTGGTAAGAAGATTGTATGTGGTGAAACTCACGGTGAAGGGAGAACCTCTAAGCCTAGACGCCTTTTTCAAAAAATGCCGAGCGTTGTGATATGGCTCGCCCTTTTCAATCGTGTGCCCCTCTGAAATCAGCGTTGGGAAGAATGAATCAATTCTCAAGCTTTTTGCGTTCTGCTCCGTTTTTCTTCTCTTCTGCGCTGCCGAGCACGCTCCTAACATTGTTTTTGAAAGAGACCTGTCCTCAGTGGGAAGTTATAAGCAAGTTCGGTATTCCTTAGTGTCAGCGAAAGCCGATGATGATAGGTAGCTTAAAGACAGCATTAGGGGTAATGTTAGGGAAGGAAGTTACTTAAGTGGAAACTATCAGCTTAAGAAAGCTATCTGCAGCGAAATCCCGGAAAATGAAAAAAACCCGTCTCTGAGCTGTAGAAACGGCGCAACGGATAAGAGCTGACACCTTTGGATGATTGCCCCGCCTCCAGGTAACGTGATTCGTGGTTGGCTACGATGAGGGCGGCCGGAGATATGCAGTGAGATCAAAGTATTGCTGCGCGCTTTCGCAGTTTCCGCCTAAAGCTCACTTCAGGAAAAAGATGGAAAGAGTATTTCCAAACATTCCCTTGTGTTTACTTAGCAACGGCCAATGGAAATCTCGTTCGTCTACCCGGCTCTTGACGGAAACGTCGTCCGCGTTGAGGATCAACAAGAGAAGGGGGGGGGGGAGGTTATTTCTCGGGTTTTTGGCCATTTCTATCCGTTTTTCTCCACTGTCCTGTAACTAAGCATGTCGACATTCAGATTCACTGCTCCTTTTACCTTTCGTCCGAATTTCTCCTGATGCTGCCTTATGAATTGTTTGGAACACGCATACACCGGAGCTTCCCGCCCCCGTACGCGCGAAAGTCGACTCGTCACTTACGCGGCGCACCGAAAGTCGCCCTCCTTACAAGGCCGGCATCATAGCGGCGGAGCCGTCCCATGTGGGCAGCCGCAGGCCGCCCTTCGGAGCACTGGCCGGCGTTAGCCGGTTAATCCGACTGGTAATAAATGCATTTTCTCTAGGTAGAAATTAAAAAATTTGCTAGTAGCCAAATCGTACCAGCGCCTCAAAGATTATTATATTGAGAAACAGAATTTTGATTATCATATTCGGAAGCAGAAACATCCATTATCCCTACGAGAGTTTTTTAATAGAAGACTCTTACTTGCATCCCTAGAACTAAAATAGGTTCCAATGACAAATCTGAAGATAGTATGAAGCTAACCTGGAGAAAGATGTGGCACTTTAGATTGGAATTCCGCAATAAAGAGCTTGTTTGTTCCTTTACCAACCAGGAATACCAATTTGGTGTCGGGGTCATAAAATGGCATCAGAACTCCTGTTGTGGAAACGTATTCCTGGGTATGAATAGGTTTGTCCCATTTCCCCACTTCCAGCACGTGTACTTCCTGGGCTCGTTTCTGAAAGCAACTAGATTAAGACTGCTCGCAGATTTGAAACAGCTTTCTTCATTGCTAGTGATAGGCTGAGGAAAGCTTGTGATTCATTAATCCATTATGCACTCGTAAAAACATTCAAAAAAAGGACACATGTTCAGATAAGACTTATTTCACTTTTTTACTCAAAAAAATGATATTTAAAAAAAACTTACGCTAGTGAAGCCACTGGAAAGCAGGCGATCACCGCAAAAAAGTACACGTGATTCACGACCCAGTCCCTGATGGACAGCCAACCGCTGTATTGGAGACGTGCCACTTCGTGCATCATAAACGTATACCTGAAGCATAATAATGTGGTAGCCATCATCAAGGTTTAGATTCCAATTCAACTTGCGTATTTCTGCGAAATCTTGCAGAGATGTAGTATTTCACATGATTAAGCGCCCGAACTGCATATTAATCATGAGTTATAACTGCTGCCTGCTATCACACATACAGCATCCGAAATGATATTCTAAAGGTCACAAAAGTTCCTGCATTGCAAAAAGAATGGTAAAAAGTGAAAGAAACTAAAGCAGTTAAAGATAAGCGTGAATGATGTTCGACTTTATATTGCAATAAATAAACGAAATAGAGCACGAGAAAGTAGCTTTGCGGATATTTTTGTAGTCTTTCGAACACCATTTCGAATGCTCGAAATACCATACTGGGCAGAAATATTACTTCGCGAACAATATGCAGTTCGGGTAGTTAAATATGCATGATTCTGACTCAGCTTACCTCACGTCCCTTATCGGCACTGACTGCCAGTAGTTTCCCGTCTTCGCTCCAGTCCAATGATTGGCCCTTGTCCAGAAAACCTTCCAGCTCTGTTTAAGTACACAATGTGAGCTCTTAACTATTGCTATGGTAAGCAAATATAACACGGCTGTCTCATCCTCAAGCAAAATCTGGACAGATATCCGATTATCGCGAAATCAACCCGGCTGTCTGCTTATTAGCTTTGAGGAAATGACTGACTCTAATCAAATAAGTACTCCCGCCAACTCACTTGTGGCGACTATATTCCTCTCAATATCAATGACATATGCGTCACCCAGCGAAGCTGCAGCGATAATGTTGGAGGCAGTAGAATGGGATTTGATCGCATCCAGAAGCACTCCATTTCCCACGTGTGTTTCGGTCTCGAGAGAAGGTACTGCTTCTTCACCAGACAAGCGCCATAACTTCACCTAAAATAATTTCTTACTATTTAAAGGAATCGTCCACAGAAAAATGAGTTTTTATGTTATCCATGCATTTATGTGTATCTGCCTAATAGGAGCAGCTTGCACAATTTCACGCAAAAATGCGATCCCGGGTAAGATACAGCACCACAAAGTCTTGGTCGGGTGGGCGGGGCCTCCGAGCAAGTGCCCACCCAGCCGTCCGCCGCGGTCGGAGACGCATTGTAGGGACAGAAAATTACGTAAACAGTCCCACTCTTCGTTAACCGCGGCGGACGACGGGACAGGTTTTCACTCGGAGGTCCCGCCCACCCGGGCAAGAATTTGGGGAGCTGCACCTACCTAATTCTCACTTTTTCGCACTAAACTTTGCACGCGGCCCTTATTGGGTAAAGGAGCTAGTTTTTCCGTGGACGATCTTTTTAAGTGAAGAACAAAAAAGGTGCTGCCGTCGAAAAATCTAGAGCAGCCGGAAAAGAAAAGTACGAATACCGAAAAACAGTGGAGAAGGAAATTAACAAACATTATCGTCCCGACTGCAAGTAACCAACAAGTCATCATTGAACGTCATAAAGCAGAAGTCATCGACTTGATCTAAATAAGAATAAATGATTAGAAAATAGCTACAAAAAGCACTTATCTAACCGTATTTTATAGAGTACAACTAACCTGCATGTGCACACACTATGGACATATCTTTTCGTAGTTTCCTTCCCTTAGCATTGATCGGCAAAGCGCCGAGCTTCCCTCCTAAAGCCTTTCTATTGAAAAACCTTTTTATCAGAAAGTATAATCCTTGATGAGAGGCTACAAAGAGGGGCCGATGCGATGTCGCGCACAGTGACGGCTCTATTTTGACTCCTAACCATGCCCATTGTACAAATGTTGCAAAAGTTTCGTGCGCTACATCGCCTCGGATCCTAGTGCACTACAACATCCAAAGTTTATTTATGGGCTTACCTAAAGTTGATAAAAATGCAATGTTTAACAATATTATTCTAACACTTATCAACCTTCTCCTTCCACGTGAAATGCCAGATATCTGCCACTTGCTTGAACTCCATTGTTTGTACAGGACAGGTTACCGATGGGAAGATCGAATATAGTATCCTGAGTAATTATTCATATTACTAGGAAGACGGAATTCTTTTTTCATATGAGAACAACAAAATCTCTTAAAGTCGGAAGATCAAAATGTTTCGCTCAAGGACTTTCGAAAGGCCAAGCCCAAGGAAGATTGGAAGAGGAAACTTTCACTTCAACCGGTTGAATCGTTTTTGTGTTCATCGTTTACATTAATTACCATAGGATATGTAATATTTGTGTTCATAATTACCATAGGATATGTAATATGTGATCTGTGCCAGACGGTTGGACCATGAAAAAACAGCAAAATAGGACTAAAAGGTACGTCGGTTTATGTGAAGTCAAATGCGGAGGAAGTATAAGCCATTTTTCGGTTTTACTAAAGGTTTATCACCAGAGAATTCTAAATGAATTCCAAAACCGACGCAGTCTTCCAAATCTAATATATCCTCAAGTTGATCAAATCCCTAACAAACTTGCAGTGGTGTTGCTGACAGACTTCACTCTCACTCTTCATGCGGTTTTTCAAAGGTCATGGATGGAAGGATATTTTACAAAGTATCCATCCAGAACGTAACTCTATCCACAATATCCTGTTTTTTTTTTGACTGGAAACAGATCCCGGCCCGGTGTCACCTCACCCGCTTCAAATATTTTCGGTGACGAAAAATAAGTTAAGAAGATTTAGAAACTTTGTCCGTGAAAAGTCGGAGCAGAAGAGATTCTATGTTGAGAGATACTAACCTCTTTTTTCGGAACGTGCGGTGTAGTATTTTTGAATTTTGAGGCTTGAAAGCGCCATGCCATGTTGTGATGAAACAAGTTCAGTGAAGAACACGGCGGTGCTTCTACCTGAACACGAAACGATGTAACGGGAGAACAATGAATAAGCGCTTGATAAATCATAAATGAGTCAGGAAAATCGTCACAGCATACAGTATGGCGAGAAAAAAAGATACCAACAAATGTGGGAGCAATTCCTCCCGTCAAAATCCATGGAAACCATGAGAAAAACATTTTATAGACGATATCAAGACGGTGCTTGTGCGTTCACAATTAAGGAAGGGAAGAGAGGAGATGGAGACAGTTACAAACGAAGTTGAACTGCTCAAGAAACAGAGCAAACTCGAGGGCTAAAAATAGCGTAACTTCATTGAACAATAGGTTATAAATGAGATGCTTTTATGACCACAGTAGGAAGCAGATTAGGAAAAATGTTACGAACGAGCCACTTAGTGCAACTAATCCTTTAGTATTGCTTTTCACTGGTGAAAGAGGGTGCATAAACCAAGACTAAAATGAAGACAGCCAAAAAAAAGCGCAAGCATAAATTTGGTTACAGATGCCCTGCTTCACACCAAGACACTTTCTGGGTGTTTATGCGGTTGGGGTAGGACTCACTGTCGCGCTGTCGACCCCAATTTAAAACAGCTTTACGATCAATTTGCTGATTTGTTCGACACGAGTAATTTCCCGACTCACAAATTGCTTCATCACTCTGGGATTCCTATCACCCTTTAAAAGGCCACTCACACCATTTCCCGCGCAAATGTGCGCGAGGGGCAAACTGAAACGTAAATCTCGGAGGGTGGGGTCCACGAGGCCGAATTTTCGCGCGGCCGCGCGCGATGAGCGGCACGGCGGGTGCGAGTGCCAGTGGCAGGGCATGGCAGCCTTTAAGCGAGGCAGTGTGGCATGAGTGGAAAGCGCAGACGTGACGCAGTCACGCTCGGCCGGGCGACCAAGGGCATCGATACGGCGAGTCGTACGGGGGCGCCGCGAGTGAAACGCCGCGAAGCGGAAATGCGACCTCGTGGACCCCACCCAATCTCGGACGTCGGAGCCGAGTTACAGTAATCTTGACGTGAAATAAAACGCAGAAAATTCGTGTGCAGAAAATCTGCGGACACACCACATTCGGCGACTTATTTCAGCCATTGCCCTGAGTTTTGTGAGCTGAGTGAGGGAATGAGGTTAATGGAGGGGTGTCAACGTAAAATTACTTCATTTTAGTAAGTACGATGAAGGGCAGTGTTGTAGTTGTCTTTGAGGAGCTATTGAAAGGAGCTGAAAAGTGTTTGGAATGAAGTTCTAGTTGCTTGTTGTTATCCTTGTCAGATTTTTTCGAATAGTACTTCATTGGAGGTATAGTGCTGCCCTTTGCCATACCAAGATTCTGAAGGAATTTTCATACTCAGCTTCAGTTCTGAAATTTGAGATCGAAGGAGTTAAAAAAGATACCATGAGATCCCATTGTTTTTTCTTGTCGAGCGGAGTTTCCGGCAGAGTTCCACCACCTGTTTAGTAGTGTTTCGGGTGTATGTTTTTACCAAAGAACTGGGAGGTTAGCCCACAACCAAGGGTTAGGCGAAAATCCTATGCAAAATTAGCGCAGGACGCCAAGAGTGGCCCTCCATATGCATCAGCACCCCATTTTTGCCTAATCCTCACTGGAGGGACCCCTACCTCCATCATTCGAAGCTTACGATTAGGTAAAGGTATACTTCACCCCCTGACTCAGGGAGCCGCTTTGAACTGATTCTTCATGTAGATCTCGGTGCTGATGTATTTGAGGGCACTCAAAACCGTTATATAACGGTCAGTTTTTATATTCAAGGTTAAATTTCCACCGAAGCCTTGC
Source organism: Trichostrongylus colubriformis (assembly GCA_963978905.1). Lineage (NCBI taxonomy): Eukaryota > Metazoa > Nematoda > Chromadorea > Rhabditida > Trichostrongylidae > Trichostrongylus > Trichostrongylus colubriformis. Next base: position 4,959,085 of record OZ022259.1, read on the forward strand.
TTTAGGGGTAAAGGCCGCGATTGCGTTTGCTGCGGTAAAGGCCGCGATTGCGTTTGCTGCACACGGAGTTTACGCATCGTGGCACCATGTTCTATGGTTGCTTTCATACTCTGCGGCGCTAACAACAACTAACAACAACTAACAACTAACACAGGATTTAATCAATCGCTTCAATACAATGAAGAAATAATGGACGATGCTCTCATCACCTGCGCAATGCGACCGCTTGCGGCAGTGCCCAGACAGTTTCCACTGATGTGATGAATTTGCACTTTGATAATAAGGATGGAACCGAAGAAGGTGGATTTTCGAATTTCATATCCATAACTATCTTGCAATTCGCAATGAAAATTATTTCGACAGTTGCCAACTCCCATGGGTCCTGCGAAGAAAAGAGTGTGGTCAAGAGCGACGAGCAGAACTGGAGGGATTTTCGGAGGACTTTGATGATTTCATTATCGCCTCACCACGGAAGAGGACACCTCCGCACTGCGCCTACTTCATCAAGCAGCCTATTCAATCATATGTACCGGGAAGACGAAGAGTACGACAACCCTCCGTGATGGCATGCTGTCTCAGCTACCCATAACTTATGCACAATGACCCCCACACACATCTAATTATTAGGAGCTTAAGCTGAAGTGGGTTGGCGCTGCGGACGTTACTCTCCGGATGGTTCTGCTTCGGCACCTTCTCAACTGAGCTGATGAGGTTGGTTCTCAAATTGTTTCTTATGCCTTATTCAACTTTTCCATTTTGAATGTCCGAAAATAACAACTTCCACACTATCTCTGCTGGAAAAATTTTTGTTTGTTATTCTTCTGTGAGTAGCTTTAGTGAGTAGAGACAATGTCTTAAAGGAAGCGGAAGGGGTCCGAAACAAGAGGAATATGCAAAGAAATGAGCATTTTGTAACGAACACTCAAGGTTAGAAGCGATAATCGGTGAAAAAACCCGGATTTGAAAGCGCGACGCTGCGGTGTCCATAAGCATCCCATTCGCATCAACACACTGACTTTCCGAGTTGTCCGCTGTAGGAGACGGGCCGTGGGCCAACGTTAGTTGTAGCACCTGACTCCCAGCGCAGTGGAGTGGCCATTCCCAACTACATTGGCATTCATGTAAGTACATCAGAAACAACATAAGAAAGAACAAAGGAGAAGTAATAGGAAAAAAACAATCATAATAAAAACATTTCCTCTTGGCACCATGCCAAGGCGTCAAATTGGCGGGTTTGTGCAACGACGGCCCCTTAAAGGTACAGTTCACGATAATTTTCATGCGTCTTCGCGTTCCGCAAAAACTCTTAGGGTGCTGAAGAACACAAAAGGGAAAAAGCAGCCAAAGAAATTTCTAAAATTGCTTGAAATAAGGTGTTCCTGACCTTTTGCTTCGGCGAGTTTTCAACTTAGAAGCAAGCATTTGAACAAGTTTTCGTGTGATAATATCATTCGATAAGGTTGCTATTACTATGGGAATCCTCCCTATCCTATCTTATCGCAGTCCATATCATGTCTCTTATCCACGTAGATGCCACTGCTGCTCTGCTGGCTAACGATAAGTCGTAGAATGGGTGGGGGCCAGCTCGAGACGGTGGCCGCCAGCTGACTTACGGGTTCTTCACGCGCTCGGCGCTCAACCTCACGCGCGGTGATGGCACAGGCTTTGCCGTAGTGGTAGGGCCTATCTACTCGCGGATGGAACCAAGACACTTATATTATCGTGAACTGTCCCTTTAAACTCGTCCGAACTACCTCTGTTCTACCGTTGGCCAAAATTTCCCCCTTCCGGTGTCTGTAAATGCGGCACAGTGCCAGTGCAATGTGAAGAGTTTGGATTTCATCAGTCCTGACACTTCCTTCCCACAAATCATGATCTCCATGTGCTTTCTGCCTTTTGGCCATTAAATGAGTGCTTACTGTAAGATACCGCTATGCCCTAAGGTCAAATTTAGCAGGCTTCATCTGTGCGCGCAACATTATGGCCCACAACGCCTAACCCACCAAGAGCTCACCTGTCATACAGGCTAGCGGAAAGACCTGAGACTAAAGATCATATGTGTGCAATTTACCACACATGCTTACAAAACAGTCACCCTCAGGCCGCCTTCATACGCTGAGGTGGTGCCGGCGGTATGACGTAGCTGCGTTCACATGCAACGAGGGAGAGTGGCACGGAGGATGTGTACCCATATGTTAGGATTGTCGCACCACTGCATGTCACAAGCGAAGCAAGGCGGACGAGCTAAAGGCGCCATGTTGTTGGGTCCCGGTGCGATTACAAGTCAACTGCGTATCGCGCCCCCAGCATTAGCGTATAATCGTTCTAAGACCCAACAACCGCGACGCGCATAGCTCGCACACACTGCGTCGCACGCCGTTCGTGCGAAATCTTGACATAAGAGTACACACCCGTCTTTCAGCATGGTATTCGCCACAAATCATTTCGATGGAAGTCGTTCCACCATCCGAAGAGATCATGTCTTCACATATCTCATTTTCCTCATTACTCCAGTGGTGGAATAAGCCTCAAAAATTTTTGAAACCTAACAAATAATAACCGATATTTACTCTGCCAAATATGAGGAAGTTTCACAATAAAAAATTGATCAAAGTATTAAATACAATTAAAACACTTTCTGTCCTCATATTTTATTTCAGTGGACATTGCGATGTCATTTTGTTGGTGATCTCATTCCTGGTGGCCGCTACAAGAGCTCTTACTAACTGCCCATCTCAATGTGTTTGTGAGGACAACAGCATCGTGTGCTCGTAAGTCAATTAGTGCTCCGTTAAGCCACTAATGCGGCAAGACAACCCATCATCCGTACAACATGGATTGCATACCCTGGCGAAGACGCTTTCATTCCAATTGTTTCACTAAAGGCACCAGTAGGGGTAGGGAAAAACTGAGATCTGGGAGTACATGTTCTCTGAAACAAATCTTCTACTTCAGAAGAGGTCACATTTGGTGAAAATCGCTTTAACAAAACGCGGCTTGGGGTCTTATGGCGACCCCGCAGCTCGTCATGCCGTGATGCGGTCATGCGCCCGGGCGAGTTGCAGGGAAGCGGCGGGACAACGATCGCGGCCGGCTGGTTTAGACTCTAGCCTGTCTTCAGTCTACTCCGGCGAGACGCGGAGGACGGGAGAGAGGAGGCGGATTTTCGAGTTCCTATTCCTCGGTTTTCCTCGCAGTTTTATGTCGTTCTTTCTCTACTCTTATATTGCTGAGCATCTCTACTCTCATAATCCCCCAATTTGCCAAATTTACCCCTCCCGGTGTCTTTAAACTTTGGTAGAACACCAGAAAATGGTACTGCAGAAATACTGGAATAAAAGTGAAAAGTGTTTCATCCAAAGAAGTCTTCCTCTAGAAGAGAAGTACTCTGGTACTCTGTGGTAGGTGAGTGGTACTCTTAAGGAGTCGAAAGGATTTGTGAGTGGGAGAAAGCCGCATGTTAGTGTGTGATCCATCATGCATCCGAAGCCACGCATTAATGTGACCGCATGCGTGATGTAGGGGGAGAAGATCGGCGGAGCTGTACTTCAAGAGCACTTACGATCGAACGGCGCAGCGGCAGAAAAGTGAACCTTTTCAGTGCCGCAGGAATAGAAATAAAGAAAGAGAAGGAAAAATTTTACTAAAAATAAACTTTCACTACTTATTGGATTGTTGAACCTATAGGAAAGGATATAATGGAGAGCAGTAGGACAGAGGATACGATAGAGAATATTAGAGAAATTAATGTTCAAAAAAGAACGACCGAAGTAGGGCAACAGTTTCCAAGTGCCGGCACCTACAAGCTGCCAAGTTAGATGGCAAAAGGTAGAGACTTGATTAGCAGTGAACAGGACCAGATTAATCCAATTTGTAATGGTTTCTGAAACACATGTGAAATGGGAGGCACCATCCACGGCACCACGGCAGTCCGTCACGTTGCGCGCGGTATTTGCGCACTACGCACAGGAAGGAGATGGCACCGCACGACTTTCGTGTGCTGACTCACACCTGTCTAACAATAAGTTCTGGAGATGATGCGTTTTCGTCAAGGAAATCACCATTTTATAGACTGTGTGAAAAGCCGTGCACGTAGGCTAGTTCAAGTAATGTGTAATGTGAATAAGAGGAGGAAAAAAACAGCAACTGCAAAGTGGGGACAGTTCTCGCAGTAAAATATTTGAAGAAAAAAATTGTAGCATGTTTCAAATGTGCGCTGTTTTTTGTCCCATAGCTATCAGTCACTGAGTAATTACGATGAGCAATAAAGTAAATGTTTCAAGGCGTTCAAAGGTTTACGAGAATCACACAACTTAGGAGTATGGAAGAGGTGCTCCCCAAAAGGGGTGGTCAAGGTTCGGGTGTGCACCCTTATGTCAGGATATTGCACCGCGGCATATCGCAAGTGAGTGTGCACCCTTATGTCAGGATTTCGCACGACGACGAGCGACGTGCGACGCGGTGTGTGCGGGCTATGCGCGTCGCGGTAGTTGGGTCTTAGAACGATTATACGGTAAAGTTAGTGGCGCGATATGCAGTTGACTTGTAATCGCTTCGGGACCCAACAACATGGCGCCTCCAGCTCATCCGCACTGTTTCGCTGCAATACGCCGCGGTGCGATATCCTGACATAAAAGTACACCCCCAAGGATATCGAATAAGTATTGGAAGCCAAAGAACACAAAAGTTGTAAAGGAAGTTGGGAGACGAGTGACGGGATACAGTGGGGGTTCAAAGGTAAGGGTAGGGCCAAAGTTTCATTGAGCATAATCATAACTTTACAGTCATAGTACATTCATCAACTCCTGTGCGTTGAATAGTACAGGAGCTTAAAGGCTATGCCCGCAATGGCTAGGTTATTGACTGCTACCCTCTGACCAGGGAAGACTTTTAACCTTAGTTGGAATTTTATTTGAGATCCGGACGGATCTATAGCTCTATTGATCTGTAGGGATCCCTATTCGAAGTTCCAATGAAAGTTGTGAAGCTCTTCCTGGTAGATTCCCAGACCATGAAAAAAGAATTATAAAGGATAATATACGAGTCTTCAGCAGCACTGCATTGCAGGAAATTCTGCGTTGGGAGCCAGTGGTTTCAGAACTTTATTAAAACAATGCAAGGATATATTCCATTCAATGAAAAATGACAACGAGCGAACCAGGTAGAGCTCAATCGCCAAGAACTTATAGTACAGTAGAAACTACTCGTAGTTCTTGTGGGTCAGGGCTGTGGGCACAGTGTATGCCTACTAGCCCAAGCTGACCCTGTTTTCCCTATCCACTGCTAGCCCACCGAGAATAGCACCTATAGAGCCAGATGAAGACTTAATTTTATTGCATTCAAAAGAATCACGCATAGTTCCTATCAGTCTGAGTTTCCATAGCCAGTAAATGCTTACTTCTCTATCCTTATTCCTTGACCTCCCTTCTCAATTGTCAACCTACTCTAAATGGTAACAGAGCGTTACGGAACAGACCAAGGGTTAGGGTCCGAAACAGGAGGAAGCAAAGAAATGAGCATTTTGTAACGTACATTGATGCTTAGAAGCGATAATCGGTGAAAATCCCGGGTTCAAAAGCGCGACGCTGAGGTGTGTATTCGCATCAACAAACCGACTTTCCGAGTTGTCCGCTGTAGGAGACGGGCCGTGGGCCAACGTTAGTTGTAGCACCTGACTCCCAGCGCAATGAAGTGGCCATTCCCAACTTACATTAGCATTCATGTAAGTACATCTAGAAACATTATAAGAAAGAACAAAGGAAAAAGTAAAGGGAAAGAACAAATTCATAATAAAAACATCTCCTCTTGGCACCATGCCAAAGCGTCAAATTGGCGAGTTTGTGCAATGGCAGCCACTTAAACTCGTCCCAACTACGACTGTTCTACCATATGCCAAAACTACCCCCTTCCGGAGTCTTTAGTTGCAGGACAGATACAAGGACCACCTGGCTCTTATAGGGCCAGACTCTTGATAAAATCTAATTCTACTATACAATACACCTGACCCTCTTCCATTTCCTATCCACAGTTACCCACTTCAAAGTGAACAATATCGTTATGATAATGCTATAGGCATAGGATTACGAACGTAACCCAAATGACTGGTACGATGAACACTGAATACTAATCAATGCGATGCCCTCCGCAGTAATGCGATTTCCTTCATACATAGAAATGAACAGCAGCACAGACTGAATCAAGGAATTCCCAACGCATATTCGTGGGAGAAAGAAGGGGCTAGCCATCGTGTGCAGTTGGCAGAACGGCTTAGAAAACTGGAACCGTGGCTGAGCGCAAGCTAAAGCCACATGCTACTATTTGTGACATGGATGATTAGAGAAAACTACAAAAGCACTGTGACGTCGGTGAGAAGAGAGGAACTGGTCACTTTATTTTTTCACACATTCAAGTATTTAAATATTTGTTTAATGAAAATAAAAATAATAAATATAAATAATAATAAATAGTATTTGAATATTTATTTAGTAATGGTGCACAATTTTTTTCTAAAAAGGACGAATTAGACGGCCAGCCAATGTTTAGAACAGAATGCGCCACGTATGCCTACCCATCCAAAATATTAAAGCAATTCGAAACTGCAACTGCCCCATGCGATGACTTGAGGAAGGAAACTATTGCGTAAGTCGCTTGCTACTGTACTTCCACAAGCCGCTGTCCTCATTTTTGATCATTTTGAGTGGAACGGATCATTTTTTGAGTGGAACGAGGAAAATCGCTGGAAATGCAAGCGCAGGACAAGTTTTTTTTCGGAAATGTTGGGGCAGCCGAGTGATCTCACTGTGAATAAAGCAATGAACACTGTTTATGTATGATTGTACTACCAAACATGTTTACATCAACAGTTGCTCTATATAAGTGCTTCTATGGTATGGTTCGTCTCAATTGTGTGTCATGCCTTCCAATAAAGCTTCCTGCTCTCTACCTGCCGACAAGGACACAACAACTGGCGATCAGGATAACGACTGCAAGGAACCCACCGCCGCCATCGCCACCACAAGACAAGACGCTCCATACAAGGATCTGCTGAAGATGTTGGCCGATCAGCAGAAGACAATGGCCGACCAGCAGAAACTGCTTGTCGATCTGTTCAAGAAGATGTCGACCACCAATGCCACAACGGAGGAGTCACTCTTTGACAGGATGTCAAGAAGAATCGATAAGTTTGCCTACGACCCGGAACAAGATGACTGCTTCAGCTTATGGTACAGTCGGCACAAGGACATCTTTGAAATTGACTGCAAAGGAATGGAAGAGAAAATGAAGACTCGTCTGCTCGTCTCCGCCCTAGACGCCGTGAGTCACACTCGCTTTTCTCGTTACATTCTTCCTAAGGAGCCTAGTGAGCTTAGCTGGATGGATACCCTAGGAGTATTGAAAACACTATTTGGGACCAAGAAGAGCCTTTTTCGTCGTCGATTCGAGTGCTTTCGGATGAACTTCTCGCCTAACGAAGATATAGACAACTTCGTCAACTTGCTGAAAGTTCGCGCCATGGAGGCCAACTTCAAAGATATCAAGCAGGAAACCCTAGAATGTCTAGCTTTGACGTTTGCCTTCCAAGCCCCTGAACTAGCTGAATATCGCATACGATTTCTTCGCAGACTGGATGAAGACGAAAACACTACCGTGGACGATTTGGCTAAGGAATACCACGCCTGGAAATCGGTGAAGGACGATTCCAAAATCGTTGAGGCGGTTACATCACCTGGCGTCTGTGCTGTTCAGAAAAGGGGAAAGCGACGTCCACGGCTTCCACCGAAACCTCGGTCCCCACCATCACCTTGTCCTATTTGTCAACACCAACATTGGAAGAAAGACTGCCCAGAAAACCGCAAAGTTACCAGTGCCGCTCAGGAGTCAAGGACTGCACCACGACGTCGCCAAAAGCAGTCTTCGCCGCGCATTTGGTATCAGCGAGCCATCGGTCGCGCTGGCGATGTCCAGAAGTACCTGGAAGTTCACATTAATGGACATCCCACCCATCTCCAGTTGGATACCGGCGCCGACGTCACCATTATCTCTCGTCCAACCTGGATGCAGCTCGGAAGCCCACATCTGCAGAAGACCTATGACGTCTTCAAAGGAGCCAACGGTCAACCACTTGTAATTCACGGAAAATTTGAAGCTTCTTTCGTGGTCGTGGATAACCGAGGAAAGGCTCACCCCGGTCAAGGCATCTGTTACGTTTCCGATGACCTTGATCTTCTGGGAATCACGTGGATCGAACAAATTTCGGACTTCAGTTCTGTTCTGAAAAAGTTCAACATCCACAAAGTTCAGACGCTCAACCAAGACGCCCTCCGAGAACCGACCGTCGCTAAGCTAAAACGGACATTCCCTGATGTGTTCATGTCCGGCCTTGGATGTTGCACCAAGACCAAAGCGACTCTCTCTCTTAAGCCCGATGCTCGCCCGATTTTCATCAAGAAAAGACCTGTTCCCTACGCCTCTGTACCACTCCTCGACGCCGAAATCGACCGTCTCCTAGCACAAAACGTCATTTCCGCCGTCGACCACTCACAGTGGGCTGCGCCTATCGTCGTTGTAAGGAAGGCCAACGGTACCATTCGACTTTGCGCCGACTTTTCCACAGGACTCAACGACGCTTTGCTCTTGCACCGACACCCACTGCCCACCGCAGAGGACGTCTTTACCAAACTCAATGGCGGAACTGTCTTCTCTCAGATCGACTTCGCTGATGCCTACCTACAGATCGAAGTCGACAACGACTCCAAAGAGCTCCTCACTGTCAACACACATAGAGGACTCTACCGCTACAACCGTTTACCATTTGGAGTCAAGTCCGCTCCTGGCATCTTCCAGCAGATCATCGACTCCATGATTGCTGGACTCAACGGCGTTGCTGCCTATCTAGACGACGTCATCGTCACTGGCCGCACACTTACCGAGCACAACGCCAACCTGGAAGCCCTATTCTCAAGGATATCCGCTTACGGCTTCCGCGTCCGTATAGACAAATGTCACTTCGTGATGACTCAACTCACTTATCTCGGAAATATCATCACTGCTGCTGGACGCCGGCCCGATCCAAGAAAGATCGACGCCATATCCAAGATGCCAAAACCGAAGGATACCGCTCAGGTCCGGTCATTCCTCGGACTCATCAACCACTACGGAGCATTTGTGCCAGAAATGCGCCAGCTCCGTGCACCGTTGGATGCACTGCTCAAGAAAGATGCTTCATTCAACTGGAACTCCGAATGCGATGCTGCCTTCGAACGCGCCAAGGAGATACTCGCCTCGGACCTGCTCCTCACTCATTATGATCCCAAGTTACCCATAATCGTCGCGGCCGACGCCTCAGAATACGGGATCGGAGCAGTTATTTCTCACCGGAACCACGACGGATCCGAGAAAGCCATCTATCATGCAAGCCGCTCACTTACTGCTGCAGAGAAAAACTATGGCCAGATAGAGAAGGAAGGTCTCGCACTTATCTTCGCCGTACGCAAGTTTCATCGATACCTCTATGGACGCCGTTTCACGCTTCTCACCGATCATAAACCACTTCTAGCAATCTTTGGATCGAAGAAAGGGATCCCGGCCTACTCTGCAAATCGCTTGCAACGCTGGAGATTGACACTACTCGCCTATGATTTCGACATTGAGTACCGTAGTACCACTAGCTTCGGACAAGCCGACGCACTTTCCCGTCTCATTGCCGCCCAGTCACCCCCGGAAGAAGACGTGATTATTGCTAAAATTGCCAAAGATGTGGACGCCATCTTCTGCGACCATGTTAGCCGCTTACCGCTTAGCGCCAACGATATTGCTCGTGCTACAGCTGAGGACGACTGCCTACGCCAAGTTTTGGACCACGTCACTCACGATACGTGGCCGAAAAAGCCCTCACCTGCCGTTGCCAGATACGCCCATTTGCGAGATGACTTGTCAACACAGCAAGGTTGCCTACTCTTTGGAGCTCGTATCATCATCCCACCATCACTACAGCCGTCTATCCTAAAGACACTTCATGAAGGACACCCAGGGATGAACCGAATGAAAGCTCTCGCACGCAGCTATGTATTTTGGACAGGAATCAATGAAGATGTGGAGAAACTAGTTCGCACATGCACTGACTGTCAGGAGGCTGCAAAATCACCGATCAAACACACCCTTTGTCCCTGGCCCCGTCCAAGTGCACCATGGAGCCGCATACACATTGACTATGCTGGTCCTCTTGACGGAATTTCGTACCTAGTGGTCGTAGATGCCTTCTCCAAGTGGCCCGAAATCATACCGATGACCTCTACTACCACCACTGCAACCCTGAAGGAACTCCAAAGCCTTTTTGCAAGATTCGGATTTCCTCAAATCATCGTATCGGACAATGGAACCCAGTTCACTTCCACCGAGTTCCAAGACTTCTGTCGGAAGAAAGGTATTGAACATATCCGGTCACCGCCGTTCCATCCTCAGTCGAATGGACAGGCTGAGCGATTCGTGGATACTTTCAAGCGGACACTTCAAAAACTGAAGAACAATGGTACGACAACGGATGCTCTACAAACCTTTCTCTTCACCTACAGAAATACGCCATGTGCCTCATCGCCCGATGGACGCAGTCCTGCAGAAAACTTCATAGGACGACACCTTCGCAGCACTTTGGATCTCCTCAGACCTAATGGAGAAACAGGAAGCTCGCAAAGCACCGACATGGAAAAGCAGTTCAATCGCCGACATGGAGCTAGGCCCAGAAAGTTTGAGCCGGACGATCTTGTCTACGCCCGAGATTACCGCTCCGGACAACCACGATGGTCTCCTGGACGCATTCTACTCCGACACGGACGCGCCCTGTACGACGTTATGGTTCAAGGAAGCATCTGGAAACGTCACGTGAATCAGCTACTTCCCCGTACCTCGATGGAAACAGCAACTCAGCTGATGGAAGCATTCGACGTGCCGTTCAACTCCTCAGCTCCACCTTCACAACCACAACCTACATTGCCATCGTCTCCTACTCTGGCCGCAACTACATCGACCACGAAGTCGACAGAAACGACGACTACAACCATACCTACACCTTCAACTACACACCGACGATCGACTCGAATTCGACACCCGCCAGAATTTCTTCAGATTGATCCATACGCCAAGTCGTATTATGGACGTCAATCTTAGGGGGGAGGTGTTGGGGCAGCCGAGTGATCTCACTGTGAATAAAGCAATGAACACTGTTTATGTATGATTGTACTACCAAACATGTTTACATCAACAGTTGCTCTATATAAGTGCTTCTATGGTATGGTTCGTCTCAATTGTGTGTCATGCCTTCCAATAAAGCTTCCTGCTCTCTACCTGCCGACAAGGACACAACAGGAAACAACCAGGTTTCTGAAGCGGTTTCATATAGATATATGTGTACGTCCAAGGGTGTGACTAAGGAGCAAGATTAAAATCATTATTTTCATGTTTTTGAGCTGTGAATGTGCAAATTAAAGTAATTTGAATTATGGGTGGACTGAGCTGCGCAAATAGGACTGGAATTTGCTATCCATTTTATCCCTTGTGTCAAAAAGACTGAGATTTGGACGAACTTTGTGTCAGATACATACATGGTAATAGGGCAGTGTTCTAAAGCTGCAGCATGCCGAAACTGAGACGAAAAGAAGACAAAGAAAGTGCTAAGGTTTCGAGCATAGTCAAAGATAGACTGTAAAACTTTAGAGGAGTTCATAATGGGTTTTCCTCCCCTCAGGGAAGAAAGTGCGACATGAGAATGAGGGCAATTCAATTATTCATTTTTTAGGCGTCCGCTACGCATTTTCCCCAGGAGTGGATTAAATCCATTTTGTACACTTCTTCTCTGAAATTTCCATTTCTTACCCTCATTCTCATGTCGCACGTTCTTCCACATGTATGAATAAAAGAAAATGAAAGGAAAGAAAAGTTGAGGAACGCGACTGTGAACCGATGAATCACGCGGGGTGCCCCTACTCTGATGCTGTCCACTTCAAACTTTTACTTTCGTTCCGCTCTACGTCCACTTTTCACTTTCAGTGAAAAAACTGCTGAACAAAAATTGAACGAGATCTTAACTAATTATCCTTTGTGAATCCTCCGACTATGTAGCACTACGGCGTATTTCAAAAGGATTGCAGCACGGTTTTTACGGTGTAACTTTTCTTGTAGCTATCGTGACTTCACGCATTTTCTATGAGAATTTCATTTAAACCTAAACTTGACACAATTAGGGATACCTATGTGATTTCCAATCCCTTTGTTGCAATTGGTAACCTCAGAGCTTTGGAGTTTGTTTCGGCTATGGGTAGCGACCTTCTGGTACCTTGTAGTGATTTGTGGTTCCTCTGAACCTTTCACTTATCTTCTATCATTCCTCCTTTTAGTGCAAGGTCAATTGAGAGCTGCTGAACCAGCGATACTCAATGGAGAAATTGTGGCTTTGTCCAGCCGCGAAATAGCCCTCTTTTGGGTCCCGAAACTACTACAGTGTGTCCCAAAAGTATAGGTCCACCCTTTTTTCATCCATATCTATAGAATGGGACAGCAATTTCCGTCTTAATTTTTACCAGTAGTACCTGATGGCTGTCGCAATCAAAGGCCCCAGTAAAACTGAAAACACAAAACCGCAAAATTTTATTTTATTTTTTTTCAGAAATAACGGTGTCCCAAAAGTATAGGTCCACTCAGGTTTTCCGCTTTGCTTTCATCGAGAGGTAAGTTGTGAAGTAAGTGTGTTGACGCATTCTTCTGAGATTTACTCGTCAGTGCCATGCCACGCGGAACGCACCTATCTGAGTACGAAAAAGGACAAATCCTGGCCTACAAGGATGTGGGACTCAGCAATCGCGAAATTTCTGAGAAGATGGGCCTATCCTACAACTTGATCAACAGCGAAAAAGAGAAGTGGAAGGCCGCAGAAGCTTCCTGAGAGGCAGAAGCGTAGGATCCTCAACCCTGCGTCCAATTTTACAAAGGGTGTTCGTCGGCTGTGTAGGTGACACCTACTGCATCGAAAAGCTCTGTGCATCGTCTGCTCAAGTCGTCTTCTCACATCGAGCGAAGACGGTTTTTGTATACGCCACACCTCACGAGGGAGCACGAAAAAGCTCGAATCCATTTTGCCAAGGAACATGTCAGCTGGACGCATCAATGGGATGAGGTAGTCTACAGGGCTACATTATTGACGTAGTGTAGTTCACGGCGTATCAGTAATAGCGTTACCGGTATCTTTTCTGATGAGAAAAGTCCAAATTGGACGAATTTGATGGCTTGGCAAGTCATTGGAAGGATCTGAGGAAGGAGCCGCGCTACTTCTCGAGGCGCGGATTTGCTGGTGGTAGTGTTATGGTTTGGGCCGCCTTCTCTTGCTTTGGTAAGGGCAGGATAGTATTCATCACGCATCGTATGGATTCCAGGGCTTATCGGGACGTTCTAGAAAGTAGTTTACTACCATACAGACTGCAGTTTTCATCGATGCGCTTAAAGTTCCAACAAGATAACGTTTCTGTTCTCTACAAAGCGTGGTTCGAAGCGAGAAATATTAGTCTTCTTGAGTGGCCCACCAAGTCGCCGGACTTGAATCCAATAAAGAACCTCTGAAGTATCCATGTTCGAGACGTTTACTCCGACTGCAAGCAATTCTACAACGTCGGAAAGTTGGAGAGCGCCATCCAGGAGGCTTGGGAGAGAGTGTCGCTGGAACGATCGCTCAACTTGCCCAGAGTATGCCGAAGCAGATGATCGCGGTGATCTGAAGGAAAGGAAAGGCCACAAGTTTTTAAAAATTGTTGTTGCTAATGATTTTATTTGGCTCACCGTTGAAAAAGTTGGAATTACTATGTGGACCTATACTTTTGGGACAGTGTGATTTTTGAAGAAAAAAGCTAATAAAATTTTGCAATTTTATGTCTTCAATTTTACTGAGGCGTTTGATCGCTATAGTGATCAGGTACCGCAGATAAAAATTTGGAAAGGAATCGCTGGTCCATTCTAAAGATATGGGTAAAAAATAGAGTGGACCTATACTTTTGGGACACACTGTATGTTGCACGCATTATAGATCCACCCATTATCCTTTAATACAATCACTCTATTTGAATTTCATTTGATTCACTACTCGTATCTTTTAAGACCAGTTTCGTCTCTGAAAAAAAACTCTGACCTCGTTTACTACAATCAGTTTCCACTCGCAAAAAATCGTGATGGCCGGTCCCAAGGGCTTACGGGTTCCCTACTTTCGGTTGGAAATTTGCAACCCATATTCATTTTCCGTTCCCATCTATGGTCTCTGCAAGTGAGACACTCATCGCCCTCCTCCTTTCTCCGGTTGAGGTTTAAAAGGTTACCACTACGGCATGCTGAATCAGCCATGGTTCCTTATCAGTCCGTGCTTCAGCCGGTTGCTAGCCTTCTGCACAATGCCAGGGGTAGCATCACTGATAAATATTGGATGTGAACAATCGCATCAGTGGATATCTAAACCGCTGTTCAACCTTATCTTTACTATTATATGTAGTTTCAAATGCAGTGGTGAGATAGTTCGAACCAAATATGGAAATTATTGAATTTAAAAGTTGAGGTGCTCAGAACATAGTACGAAACTAAAAAGAAGAGAATACAGAATGAAACGATCAGCACTCGAGAGATAAGATCCCCTTCCCACTGTTAGATCTGAAAGGGGCAGGACATTTCAAAAAATGGCAGGACAGAATATAACAAGTGGTGGCTATAGAAAAAGACGCCAACTCCAAAGCTCGGAGGCACTCCTTTCACCGGGGATTCCCCCACACAAGTCTTCCTGGTCTCCCAATCCTAGTCCATTTGAGGCTCAGTTTCGGTGTGCCCCTACAAGCGGAGGAAAGGCTTTCATTTACACCCTTCACCTCCAATTCTTCACCCGTCAGTGTTTAAAATGACGAATGGATAGAACGCCCACTTCCATCACCACTTGACCATTACTGTAATCCGTACATTATTACACCTCATCATGACCCACAGAATGCGTTGTTCTATACGCATACGAAAACATTCTTCTGAGCGTGAATCGTAAGACGATGGTCATAGTCATAGGGAGGTCTTTACGAAACTGTTGAATCATTTTAAGAAATGTTGCCGTAAACATTCTGATGGTGTACACTTTTGGTGACGTCCACAGCCGTTCAGCATTCGGTTTCCCCTCGAACGTATAAAAATCCGAAAAGCTTGTGAAGCTCTGAAAACCGGAAATAAGAGGGAAGTGCAGCATTCCAGATGTAAAGAGAAGAGCAAAAGCAAAAGTGTTTTTCTTGTTGATTTCCTTTTTCACCTTAACTAAATAATTCAATAAAAAGGATTTGGCTGAACAATGCACAAATTGGGTGATTAACATTGTCGAGCGCTTCAATTCCAACAAGTTCCTATAAAAGTCCAAGTGCTCTTAATATTGAAAGCATGGGTTTGGGAGTGCGCTTGGAGTAGTTCCTTTCTCGGAATCTGCGAACCAGAAAAAGCCCAGATTTTACACAGCATTGATACATAAAAATATGCATAAAAACTATGAGGTTGTAGGAGAGTTTTTGTGGCATACGGATTTTCGCCACAGTTCTCCTGGAGAATGATGCAGCCGTGACAATCAAATCACATTGGGCCCTTTTGGGATCTCCATTCCATTTCATATCCCTTGCGATTCAATATTTTTATTTTAAAACTTTCAGATATTAAATATAAACCAATCTTTGCGAATAAATACGAATAATGAGTGGATTTTCGAAAACTGAGATCCAGCTTTGATAAATGATATAAGAAGTGATTAGGAGGAAACCGCGAAAATTTTCCAGATGTAAACATTCTGGGATGGCTGGGGGTGGAGCATGGCCGGCAGTTCCACCATAAATCGACTCTCAAAGCAATCGCGGCGGTGTTACTTTTGGACTGCTATAGTAAAAAAGCAGGGTGCAGTGTGATTCGTAGATCCTCGAACCGATTTGCATTCGGTTTGAGCAACGAATACACTCAAATACCGTAACAGCGGGCATAATTATCGATCGACAACTGGGTAGAGGAGGTATAACTAATCAAAGTCGTCGGGTGTGTGCACTTATAACGGATTTTCGCGCGGCCGCGCGCGACGAGCGGCTCACCAGATGGGGATACCAGTGGCAGGGCATGGAAGCCTTCAAGCGAACCACTGTGGCATGGGTGGAGCAGGCAGGGGGCATGGGTACAGGAGGCAGAGTGGCATGGCTGAAAGTGCAGAGGTGACGCAGCCACGCTCTGCCGGGCTCCCAAGGGCATCCGAATCGTGCTGATGGCGCCGCAAGCGATTTTCCGTCATAAGTGCACACACCCAAATTCTTCGAGACATCGTAACATCATACACTCTGTGTGAAATACCCTGAATAAGTCCCGCCTATGCAGTACCCGTACTGCATTGCATATTGATCTGAAAATGCTCTAAACAGATCTCAGTTTACAGGAAGTTACCAATTGCACCTAACGAGCACCTTATCATAGTTTTGCGAAGTAATGAAGTAAAATGAGTTTATTAGGAAGCTTGAGAACGCGAAATACTCCAGCTCTGACAGATTCAGGAATCATTTAAAAAATGAAGCGAAACAACGTTGACACCTACATACATCCAATGAGCATCCTTCCCCCACCGTCGGAAAAGTGATCGTCAGCGTTATTGAAGGATTACTCACAGATGATTTCGCAATTTCATCGCATCATAACGCATAAACTTATGCTCTTCCTTTAGGGGTTATATTTGGAACTAGGGTAGACCACCTATGGCAAAGGGAAATAAATCGTGAGACTGACATTGAAGATGAGAGCGAGAGTGGTGGGAATCCTGTGAAGAACATCAAAGCATTCCTCTACTCGCAGCCACAAATCTCGGGGTGGGGCCTTCAACCCTTGGAGGAATCGTCCACGGACAAACGAGTTTTTGTGTATCCATATGTTTATGATGTAATTGCCTAATGATGGCCTCTTGCAAAGTTACACGCAAAGAGAATGTGGATCCGGCTAAGATACAGCACCACAAAGTATGTCCGGGTGGGCAGGGCCTCCGAATAAGTGCCCCGTCCCGTCGTTCGCCACCGTTGGGAACGGAGAGTGAGACTGTTTACGTAACTTTCTGTTCCTACAATGCGACTCCGATCACGGCGGACGACGGTACGAAGTCTTTACTCGAGGCCCCGCCCACCCGGACGTACTTTGTGGTGCTGTACCTCAGCCAGATTCATATTTCTCCGCGTGAAATTTTGCATGAGGCACACATTAGGCAAATACAATACAATACAGACAATACAGATGGGTAACAAAAAAACTCATTTTTCCGTCGACGACTCCTTTAAGGAATAGTGTTTGCTCGGAATAGGAAGAGCGCAATTCCAAAATACATCGTATTAGGAGGCCAGGTTTATGCAGTATTATAGTGCGATGTAAAGCATATTCACTTTTGTCTTCTACACTTCCCCCTCACGTGATTTCATGGAAGGAACTCACGCCACAGATATCGCCCACTTTAGTAATGTCGGAATTCTCTGTGGGAAGGTCCCACACGGCAATCCATGCAAAGGACCCTTGATGGGGCAAGGTCATATTTTGGTTGGTTTGGCAGGTATTTGGTGCTTGGGATGGAGGTGAAGGAAGTATAGCTCAGTTTGACAGCTTTTACCATTCTCCCACCACAGCGCTCCCAGCCCCATAACCTTCATCCCTGCCCTTTATCCCTACCTGCTTGCTCCCCACTTGCTTGTGCTCACTGGATTCAAGACGAAAGGGGGGAACATGGATCGTTACATTTGCTGGTTTTAAAAATTCCAGTGTTTCATCCTGGAGGCATCTCACGACCCGGGATACCACTTCAATGCGCATGGGCACAGTCATCAATCATTTCCCCATGTCAATTCCATTTCGCCATTTGCTCCCAATTATTGAAAAGTGACAAGTGGGCATTACAAAAACTGTAATGAGGACATGAGGGCAGTGCACCATGAAGGAGAATGGAGAGCCATTAGAAAAACACGAGCGCAGAGACGGCGACCACAGCAGTGTCGCATCGGCACACGGGGCCAACTAACCGACCGACCGACCGACCGTTTGATATCGGTCACATCAGTGGCAAAAACGAAACGGACAACTTTACACACCGTGCGTCGCCGTTGATTTGCTTCGGTGTAGAAATAGAAAAAAGCAAAAACGACGGCATGAAAACGCGTGTATGACTCATCAGGAAATGTGGAACGAAGACCTGTGTGGTCAATTTCGTAATGCAATCGTTGCAACAAAAACTCTTCAAAATTAATCATAACTTTTAACTATTATGAAATCATGAAAGGGATTGAGGAGGAAATGACTTGGCCTGTAGGGGGAACAAAGGCTAAACCATTGGGCCATGATAACTCTGCTTTTGGGATTCGACTCCCCATTGAGAATCTTGATGGCATTTGGTCACGATGCACTCCATCCAAAGGGGCCGGTTTTTTTTCTGCTTTTCTTCCATACTTTTTATTTTCACTTTGCTTTCGTTTTTGTTATTGTTATAAGTGTTTAGGTGGATTTTTCCTATCTATTGGGGTTCCTACAGTGAATCACCGACCCCGGGGATGAACGACCTAGTAGGCGAGAGTTGCTTCTGATCCAAAAGGGTTTGTTCCCGTGCATAAAATTTTGAGAATAAGGTTTTGCCATTAGGAGAGGTGGAGCCCAATCAATAGAATTATTGCCCACAGGACGTCCTAAAATGCCCTAAAATCCCATGAAGGGAGTTGAAGCAATGCAAGCACACATTCTGCGAAAGCTCACACAAAAAGTAATACGTCAAGAGCAATCAAAATGGCAGCACATTCGGTTGGGCTAATCAAAATAGGACCATAAACGATTGGCTAAGTGCTGAATATGAGCAAAACGTTGGACCATGAACGGAACTAGAAGGCTTGTGGCAAGATACGTACAATTGGGAGGAAAGTCTACAGTTATCAAAACGTCTGGAAGATTCCTGTCGGTCAGAGACACCTTTCAATGCCTTCACAAATTGAGAATGAATCTTAACGCATGGCTTACCCTTAATGCTGAGTATGAGCAAAACGTTGGACCATGGACGGGACTAGAACATTTGTGGCAATATTCGAACAATTGGGAGGAGATTCTACAGTTACCAAAATCGTTTAGAAGATTTCTGTCGATCAGAGACACCTTTCAATGCCTTCACAAACTGAGAATGGATCTTAATGCATGGCACATTCTAAGAAATTATCAAATTGTACCGCTTCCGCCTTCATCCTTTTATTGAGGAAATTGGACGATTCAGACCTCACTTGTTGTCAGAATGGGTTGAACGCCTAGAAAAAAAAATATCGCACGAAGAGTTTTCATCGAATTTTTCCCTGAAAAATCAGCCACGACGACTAAACAGATAGGGGCGGTTGTAAAAATCATTCATCTGAGTGGCGCTCAATTCAGCCAGCCACTTTCGTATGATTAGGAGAGAAAGCAAACAGCACGTCAACCTAGCAACCAGGTGGTTCGAGAAAGGGACTTCCGGTCGCAAGATGCCCACACCGTTCGGGGAGCTCACTTGATGGACTGCTACAGTACCGCCTCCTCATACAAAATGCACTTCTAATTGGCGCCGTTCGAGGGGAACCCGTGACTCCTCGTTTGGAATGACAGGAGCCTTGTATTGATCGGGAGCAAACGAGTTCTTACCGCGAAAGGCATTTCGACCTCAATGAAAAGAGTTGCGCGAAACTCTTGCGCTGGGAAAGTGGAGCCGATTGGCCAACAAAGGTTACCACGAAACTACTCCATGGAGAAACGACAGGGCTATGACTAGTATGTGTGTGGGGGAACGCGTAAGTGCGCACCCCGTCCGCGAGGTGTGAAAATCTCGCGAAAGAGAAATTCAATATCTCCCTCTTCAGAAAGGTCTGAGCACACAGAAGCATAATGTATCGTGCCTTTCACTGGGAACAAAAGTGGGAAAAACGAGCGTTGTATTTGGTACTCTGCACTGTCCTGAGGAACCTGATCCATAGAGAGCTTGCACCATTGGGGTAGAAGGTGCTCAGTTAAAGATACCTCACTACTGCCGTAACGTTAAGGGCCAATCTTTTTCACATTCTTATCTGAAGATTCTGCGTCGGCACTATCATTTTTATAAGGAATCACAAGGGGAATTCTGCTGGTGGCGTGGCTACTAGAGAAGCCTTCTCAATTTAGAATGTTTGCAGGCCTGCCATGGCCTCATGGGAAGACAAAGATCCAGAACATCAGCGTCATTACCGTAATAACCCAGGATTGTCCGAACAATGATCAGGCCAATAATAATATTTCTAGAAATATTGTATTTGGTATGTCTGAATATAGTTTTACTGACATTTTACTTTCGAGTACTGTTCTGTGCCGAAGTCTCATGCCTGTAGTGACAACGCGACGCTCCAAAAGTTATTTTCAAAAAGTGGAAAAGATTTCACAAAATACTGCAAAGGAGACTTGAGCCTGCTGGTATGCTTTCGGCACCTAGTGCCGTTTTCAGGATTGAAATAAAACAATTTATTTTATATAATGATTCCTTCAAAATTAACACCAAGTTTTATTCCGTTTCTTTTAATATTTTAAAACAATCAATACTAAAGTAATTGGCTCAATTTCAGGGCTGAGAAAAGCGCTAGGTGTCGAAGGCTCATCGAATCAAATTTATGTGTTGAGCCGGTTGGCCAATATGGGCAACCGGCTCAACACGTTATACGTCTGAGTGCTGATAAGCTATGAAATATACCATTCAGAAACTGAGTTAAGGTAATAGGGGTGTCGGTAGTTCAGTGGATTAACACATGTTCCCGGAAAGCATGGTGCGGGTTCGAGTTCGTCCGAGAACGAAGCTTGCGCCCATAACTCCGCTCAAATTCAGTATCTACCCAGTGATTTTGTATTGAAGTAATAATTAGTCCTTCTATTTCACGCTTTTCAATGAAAAGGTCTGAGGGGACAATCGAGAATCCGAAAATTTTTGGAAATAACTACTAGAATCCTTCTTGATCATCAACTCAAATCCAATCTTTAGTGCTCAAAAGGAGTAAGTCAGTAAAAGAGGGACATTCCAGTGCGCCGCTGTCCTCCTAGCTGTATTCAAGTAATGCGGTAGAAGATGGGACGAAAGTAAAAAGGCCGTGTGCCTGCTGAAAATCGCTGATGATAACGTCAGGAGCCGTCAAAAGGGGCCTATTGATTGGTAAGATATGAAAAAAGGAAATCTGATGACGTAGACTTTAGAAATTAGTTTGAAGGCTGAAAAGAGTAACAACTCAAGACCGTGCGATGATAGCAAATAAAATTTCCCTAACATACAGCGACAAGCAATAATTTTCGGCACTTTGAGAGTATTTAAATCACAAGAAGCGTTAGGAATAACAAAAAAAAGTCGATAATGTAAAGGAACTTTGAAAAAAGCATCATTCAATGTGAAATCCATTTCGAAAATAGAAATACGGTGACCGCTGTTTTCTGGTTTGGCTTGGAAAACAATAAACAAAAATGCAAATTGCACAGCCTAATTACCATCCATCGAATGTGTAACAGTAGGGCCACAGGAAGTGTTTTGGGCTGTAAAGGAGCCGCTTCGATCTCGTATTTGAGTAGTGGATGCGTGTTAGAGATGGAGCCCTGGGACGAGGTCAATGTCAGCAATGATGAGAGCCGGGTAGCAGGAGAGTGCGTGGACAACGAGAGAACGCCACCCAGTCCCCCCCCCCTCTCGGTGGTCGCTGCCGAATCACTAACCCTATCCGATTACGCATACAATTATGGATGGTGTGGTAGCCGTTAGCTGACAGCGCCAGCCGGCCCCTGCTGCTGCTGCTGCAGAATTGACATTTTAGCTCTCCAACTATCGGCATTCTATGGAACGCCGTCACCAGCCGGCGACGGACACATCAGCTCACGTCAGCGTCGGTTGTCGACCGTGGCAGATGGTCCCAGCCGCTTGGCGCATGCGCGCAATTCGCTCGGCTAGCAGCCATCTGCCAGCAAAGCTCAGGGATTCATAACGCGCGTTTCTATAATCACAGCTGGGTTAAGTGCCTATCAATTCTTATTCAATCATATTCTCCGGAGAGGTTATTATTGAGGACAAGAAGATGTTAGTAGCTATGCGCGTTACATTCGGAATTCCCATTCCCTCGTGTGGAAATGGCTTACGACAGGGCATCAATATTCATTATGTGGTGGCTGGAGCACAACAGCAAAACAAGCTAATTACAGGATAGGTGGGTGAAATTAGGGCCAATGGACGCGGTTCCAGGAGATTTCACGACCTCAGCCGCACCTACGAAGGACAACGGGATGCGGTCGATTTGGAGGCAATCTCCGTAGACTTATATTTTTGAGAAATGGTAACTTCGTGATAAAGAATGAGAGCAACTCGCGACGTTCTATATTCAGTTCCATTCTGAAATATAAAAAAAGTATGGCGAATTTATAATTTATTTAATTTATAATTTTTGATTAAGATAAAGGGAAAAATCAAGCAACTGTGCTAGAAATTTCTCAAGACGTTCAATGACACTTGCCTCCATGAAAGAAGTAAAATATCATCATACTTAAATAATAGAACATGAAAAATAAAAATAATAAATATAAATAAAAATAAATAGATAAGTAAAAATAAGGTTGTAAAATTAATAAACATGATGGACAGATGTAAGGAATAGTGGCTATATGAGCAGATATTTTTACAAATATAATCATATAATAATGTAGATATAAAAACATAAACAAATCCAATTTATTATAAAATAATAACATGAATATTAGTAATCAGTAGTAGCAGCAGTATAAAGAAATAATTAGCACAAATACTAAATATAGAACGAGTATAGTAACAAACGCTTCTGAAGACGTAGAACAGCAAGCGTTACATTGTTAGTGCTCAGGTTTATGCTTTTGATTTACGATACCTATTTTTTTTCGCCGCAGCCCGCGATGAACGTTCAGCAACTAAGGTTTATGTTCAACAACAGGTGAGACTCCAAATATTTATTCAAAAAACTCAAAAGACACCTCAAAAGTCTTGATTTAGAACATTTTTGCAATATTTCGGTGTTTAACACCTTCTTCAAGCCTGAAACTATGGAGACTAGTTAAATGTTTTGGAGTCACCATTGTTGCTGAACATTCAGATAATCATGAGCCTGCGAAACAGCGCAATATTAAACTTAGGTTTATGTTTATTTGCTGATTTGATTTGCATATTATTATTTACGCTACTAGTGTATGCGAAGTATGACACACGAACAGGGGCAGTTACTACGGATCTGGAAGACGATAAAGGCCAGCATTATGAGTCAGGGCTTTTGAAGTGGATGGTGTAAGAGGAGATGTCGCGTGTGGAAAGCTAATTAATCGGAACGTTCAAGTCTCACTATGTACGCTCGTAGCTCCATCAACTGACTGCCACATAGTCTTGAAAGACACGCTCATCTCTACTTGCTCTCCTTAGCACATGCAATATGTGACACCACCAATTAATGTAAGATATTGATTTATTATATCTCTTCCTTGCTATACATACATTAATAATTTGATACTCAAGGCTGTGTCGTAATTTTCAACTAGTTTGAGGAATCTCATAATTATGAGTACGTGAAGACGACACATAAAATACCTACCCCTACAACGTCACCTTTAATTCATAATGCCTATTTTCAATTAAAGAAGCGACCTCTATACGGTCATGCTCATTAAACTGTGAACTGTGAAATTCTTTTTGGTTTTTGGATTTTCCAGACTATTCCGTTTCCCATAGGCTTCCTACAAACTGCTAACAAACGGTTCATAGGTGGAAGCGTAACTGAAGGTCCTCAACGATTGGGCGCAAAGAACACTAGCATCATGGAAAGTGAAGGTGTGGGATTGCAAAAACCTGAAAAAGTCAGCCATATCGAGACTTGCACTACTACCGATGGCATTGGTCTAATTAAGGAAGCACCTGAAAGTCCCTCTGCCTTAGGAAAAAAGTTAATTTCATGTCCTTGAAGAACAAAACTAAAGAAAACAAAAGTAATGATTTTTCGTCATTTTTGACAGAATGACGTCACTTTAGCAATATTACAATGAGTATGAGAAATGAAAACTTGGTCAGTTCGTTCTAAATAACGATTAACTAGCAACTTGGAAATTTGGTTACTTTTTTTTGGAACAAAAGACAAATTACTAAATGAATTGCAGTTCGACGTCCATCTAAAACGACAATGAAAAGGTATAAAATTAGTGAAAATAGTGAAAATCGCTTCATTACTCAGAACAATGCAGAGTTTGTTACGGAGTTCATAGCGTTGGGGTGCGTCAAAGATCCGATCGGTAGAAGTTGGAGTGACTGATTGTACAAGCGACGAAGCAACTAATTCCACGTTTTCTGCATGTATCAGCGTCTTTATCCAAAAAAAAAACGAAGGAGCTGGTTCAGATTGACCCAACCCACCCTCGAAGATGTGAATGTACAAAGCAAGGGAAATTGAAAAAAACAGGGGGTCATATAAGTTGAAGGGGGCATGGTGTATTGTAGCGTAGTGACTGTATTGCACCAAAAACGACTGAAACCGCGGCAATGTTTCTCTTACTATTCAATGTTTACAATCGAACAGTCGGTACCCATGCATTATCAATAGAAAAAATTCTTTCCTTTATTTTTGATAACTGCTGTTTATCGCCGCAGCTCGCGATGCGAAAGTTACTACAAGGATACTGAGTTATGATCCACACATATCCCCGGAAAGGATGAAGTGCGGGTTCGAGTCTCGTCCGGCACCGAAGCTTTTGCCCATAACTCAGCATCCTTGTAGTATCTTTCCTTTATTGTTTCTGGAAAAACCGCTACAATTAGATGTGAATTGTTATCAAACCTAGGGAGAAGTGCGTGGTATTGGGTGCATTTGGTGCACTACGGTGGTGCAGTTATTGATATCACGTTATGTCACTTTTTTGACTTAATAAAGGTTTCAACGAAATATGATGGAGAAAGCGATATGAAACAGAGAAAGGAGTACACTGGGAAAAAGACCATCATTAAAGAAAGGATGGCGAGAAAAAGAGAAGGATAGGATGAAAGAATAGGAATTCGTGTTCATTGGCGATGGAAAAGGCCGATGACGAAGTGATCGCTGTGCATTCGAATGAGTCATCCGCGAAAGGCGCATTGTTCTTATCATGGGTATAGATTAAAGATCATCGCTGCCAGCGCTCACACCCTTTTTGTTGTCCAGTTGTTTTCCAGTTTCTCATTTCGAGTGGAGATTCTTCTATTTGCTCGTTTCTCCATGGAAGGATAATCCCTCCATTAGAGAAGAATTGGTTCCACTTGTGGTTGAAGTGAATTCCCCAAGAAGTAGTGAGAACAAAGGTATCTTATGGTTGCAGTGCACGTGATGTGGGTGGCGGAATGGAGCGAACTTTTTAGAAAAAGGGAACGTGAACAGAAGATCATGTGAAGGGAATTCGATGGCGATGTGGTGAACTGGGTCGGACATCCTTCAAGCAATTCTTGAGAAGCGAACGGACTCAAGAATCCATTGTACTTGGTTCGGGAGTTTGAACGACATGGAAAAGTCAAGAAGCCAAACACGGCACGTGAACAAATTTACGAGTGCCCTTTACCCCATTTCGAAGTGCACACAAAAAATTGCGAATGTATACAGGGGGTGCCAAAAGAGTAATTTTTTCCGCGGCTCACTTCCACTAACAATAAGTATACAAAACAGAGGGGGCAAAATATTTCTGGAATGTCCCGCAGGAACAAGCTGTGACTCTTTTTCATTTGGGGATATTGGAAATTTCTGATCTTCTAAACATTAATTTTTCAATGCAATCATGGAAATGAAACTTTGAACTTTGCCTTTGAGGTCTCATATCGTTTGATATAACATCATCATTTCTGTTAATCACCTGGTAACTAATAACTGTATTTTATATTTACATATATACTACACTATAATAAAAGAAGAACAATGAAATCGCCTGATCTAAGAAACAAGGGGATTGAAGTGGACCGTATCTCCTCAAGTTTACACAGCGCATACCACATATGTATGTGGAGCAATATAGTAGTATATTATACATGGAAAGGACCATTTGGTTGGTTTTAAAGTTTTGACGTAAGCAAGAGCCCGCGTAATTATAATAGGTAATTTCAAAAACAGTGGAACATAAAAAAAGCCTTGAAACTGCGGATCATCAGCATAGAAAAAGTGTACTCAAAAAGAGCAACAACAACAAAAATAAAACGAAAATTGTGTGAGCAAGCGAGAACGAGAAAAGAGTGAAAAAGAGAGGGCTAGAAAGAAACTAAAACAATATGTTCCATTTTTTCAATGTTTATTACGTTGTTAAGGTAAATGTGGAGAAATCATGTGTCAAGCAAATTACAGTACAGTTATAATTAAGTAGTAATAATGAAAAAATACAACCTAGGTAAACAGCACAACAAAGTGGGCAAGCACATTGTGACACGGGCTTTCTCTACAAGAAAATGAATCTGATATATAGTGATAATGATATTTATGTTATGTTTATGTTTTGCCACCAACGAGGGGTATATAAACACCTCTTGGCGGTAGAGTTCATTCTTTCTTCAATAAAGGTTCGTCCGAATAGAAGTCTCAACTGCAAGTCCAGGAATCGGCCGGCATCCAACAGTACGAACAAGTGGCGACCACGGCAGGATACAGGATCTTGGAAGAAACCTACACCCATCTGTACCTTCTCCGGACACATCAAACACTATCGACGATTCGACTGGAAGCAGATCCCAACACTTCTGAGCTACACTTCGATCCACATCAACCTCCAGCTATGCGAAGCAACAGTGTTCAAATCCGCCGACAAATCGGTCTTTACCAGAAGCAAGCCCAGCGACACTTGTCGACTATTCCTATCATCCTATCGGACTACAATATTCAACTCCCTGACTGCAATATCAGCCACCTGGACGACGATATTCTACATTCACTACGTCTTGAAACTCGCGATGCTAAGGCAAGTCTTTTCAAAGCTTACTCGAAACTGACTCAGTTACACTCCGAATGGCAGCTCCTCCAGAATGATCGTGCTGAACGGACAGTATTCGATGAGTATATCTCTAAATACGGTGATTACAGAGAAATCATATCTTCTTCTGCCCAGCAAGTAGAACAACTAGATCTTCTTATGAATGAGATCGACAAAAGCTATCCCGAGCGTAATCTGCCTGTACCATCAAATTCGTCCGACGCAGATTCATGTGACAGCACCGGTACCGACCGAGAACTCCATGAGCGACCGAGACACCATTCTTGCCATTTTCTACCTCGTCCAGAAGTATGTTCAAATGGCCAGTCGACGACGCATCTTCTCAACTTTGTGGATGCTTCGATTCTTTCGAAATTGGAACTACCAACGTTCGACGGAAACCTTCTCGAGTATCCTGAATTCTCTGCTCGATTCGCTACACTGGTCGGTGATAAACCACAGCTTGATAACGTAACGAAACTTTCCTTACTGAAGTCATGTCTCCGTGGCCGTGCTTTACAATCTATAGAAGGGCTCTCTATGACCGCAGGCAACTATAGTGTAGCTATGGATATTTTGAAAACTCTATATGACGATAGAGTTACTATGCGGCATATCCTATATACTAAATTAGCTCAATTGCCCCCTTGTGATCCAGAAGGTCGTCAGCTTCCCATGCTCTACAATAAGATGTACTCGCTCGTACGCCAATTCGGCAATGACGATGATACCAAAGAGACGGCTTTAGGAGCCATACTTCTCAACAAGCTGCCGATGCGTGTTCGCAGCCAAGTTTATGATCGAACGGCGAATAGTCACAATGTCACTCCCACAGAATTATTGGATATCTTGACTGGTATCGTTCGGAAGGATTCGTCGCTACTCGAGATGGAGTACCACTCTCGCAACCCTTCCTCCATGCAACACTCAGGTCTCTACACCAGTTACACGACTACGGTGTCACCACGAACGGTGAGATCGAATTTGTTGAATGCTCCGCAAAAGAAGTCTTCGAAGCCATGTCCATATTGTGAATCCCTTCTCCATACTGCAATGGATTGCAGTGCTTATGTCACACCCAGCCAACGAAATGAACAAGCGAGAAATCTGCGACTCTGTTTCAACTGCCTTTCTTCTCGCCATAGAACTAGAGAATGTCCTTCAAAGTTTACCTGCAGATCCTGCAATCGAAGACATCATTCGTCCCTATGTTACGAACCCAGTGAACCCACGCAATCTTCAACACGGACAACCTCTGACACATTCAAAACTCGCAAGACAAACCTACCCGTGCAGATGTCTTCTCAGCCTGGTCATTCAAAAGTGATACCTAATACAAGCTCATCCGCGAAACCTCGCAACTCCAATCTGTACAGTCATACAGCTACTGCTACCGACTGCTCCGAAAAACCTCCGACAATGAGCTCGGAATCTCAGTCCCCCGCTGATAAGCTAATCTCAACCTCCATATCACAGTCAACACCGACGAAAACAGAAACACCTATCAATGACGCCCCCCTTATCACTCTGATGTGTGCAACAGTCACACTTTTCAACCCATCCAAACCCTCGAAACAAATGGAAGTTACCGCCTTCCTCGATTCTGGATCGAATAAATCTTACATCACACAACACGTCGCTGCTACTCTTCAGTTGTCAACCCTCGCTGAAGAAGAAATCAATGTATGTACATTTGCTACCACAGGTTCTCTGCAACTTCAATGTGAAAATCACCACATCGGAATCTACACCGAAAAGGGAGCAAGACAGCTGTATGTGAAATCGGTCCCAATTCTCACCCGTGCTCTTTATCGAGCGCAGCTTGCACAAAGTGGCGATTCTAATTCCATCACCATCACTACCTGCGAACCGTCTATCCTGATAGGAAACGACTACTTCTGGGATATGGTTCTTTCCGAAAACTTCTACTATAAGGCTCTATCGAATGGATATCACCTTCTCCACACAACAATTGGAGATATTATCGTGAATAAAGTCCCCGATGTGAAAACCGCCATTGCTTACACGTCCTTCAACGAAGGAGTTGCAAACCCGTCCAATCATGAAGATCTAGCTGAACTGGTGAGCAAATTCTGGAAGCTTGAAGCCGTCGGGATAATTGATGATCCAAATCAGAACGACGATGAAGAGTGCCTTAATCTGTTCAACAACAGCATCCTTTACAACGATGACGAACGACGCTATACTGTGAGTCTCCCTTTCAAAATAAACCCTTCCCAGCTGCCCGACAACTATGGTCTCGCATACTCACGACTATGTAGTCAACTGAGAACTCTGCAACAAAACCCACTATACTTGGAAAAATACAATGCCGTAATCGTAGATCAACTGGGAAGAGGAATCATCGAAGAGGTCCCTCAAGAACAACTTAGACTTCCTTCTCATTATCTTCCTCATCATGGAGTCATCAAACCTGATGGGAATTCTTTCAAAGTACGATGTGTCTACGATGGCTCGGCTAGGACTAAAGGCAATATCAGCCTCAACGACACGTTATACAGAGGACCAGTTCTACTTCCCGATCTTACTGGAATCCTTCTGAGAACTAGGTTTCATAGAATCTTGATTTCCAGCGATATCGAAAAAGCTTTCTTGATGGTTGGCCTCAATGAGGACTCCCGCGACTACACTCGCTTCTTATGGTTGAGAGATCCCTCGCAACCCCCCAGAAACGACAATTTGGTTGCATATCGATTCACGCGAGTACCATTTGGATTGGTAAGCTCGCCTTTTCTGCTTGCCGGCACGATTCATTTCCATCTGACTTCCACAGCAACTCCGATTTCTCAGACGATTCTCCGGAATACCTACGTCGACAACGTTTTCCATGGAGTTAATTCTCTCAACGAAGGTACCAGTTTCTATCACGAATCAAAAGAGCTTTTTCAAAAAGCTGGAATGAATCTCAGGGCGTATGCAAGCAATTCGGACGAACTGAATAAGTATTTCGAAAATAAGGAGAGCTGCAATGTGTCGAGACTCCAGAAGTTGCTTGGTCTGCAGTGGGATACTCAGAATGACGTCGTAAGCATCCAACTACCTTCAACGTCCCCAGACAGTGTCACATGGACCAAAAGGAAAATTCTGAAATACATCGCCAGTATTTACGATCCTCTCGGCTTTATCACACCTGTTACGCTTATTGGAAAACTCATTCTGCAGTCCCTGTGGAAAATCGAGCTCTCCTGGGATCAGGTTCTACCCTCCGAAATAGACACGAGATGGCGCCTTTTTACTTCCTCGTGGACCACAACAAGATACCAGGTACCTCGCACACTGGAAGTTCTCAAACAGAACACACCCTCAGAATACGACGTACACGTTTTCACTGATGCTTCCTCGTCCTCATATTGTGCAGTGTCCTATATCGTTGCACGCTCTCAAACTGCCCCTCCACGAGTGTCGTTCCTGATATCGAAATCACGGCTAGCTCCGCTAAAACAGTCCATCACAATACCACGTCTGGAACTAGCTGCAATGATGATTGGAGCGAAACTGCTAACCTATGCGTGCCAGCAACTTGATATACATATCGCTCGAAAATTCCTGTGGTCAGACAGTAGCGTGGCATTGAACTGGGTGAACAACAAGAAGGACTTACCCGTCTTCGTAAGCAACCGAGTTAAAATAATCAATGACCATACCGTTGACGTCAACATCAAACACGTTCCTGGTTCTCTCAATCCAGCTGACATCGGAACTCGTGGAACAACTATTGAAGATCTACTGAAGTCAGAACTTTGGTGGAAAGGTCCGCCATTCCTTCTACATGAAGAAGCAAATTGGCCTCAGAACAACTACATGTCCTTCAGCGAATCAGTTTCGGAAAACCCATCGCTTCCCAATGTTGTAGTAACCACAAATGTCCAGACACCAACTAACATTTCCGGACAACCGCCATTCATTAACGTGAACCGATTCAGCTCCTGGACTCGACTACTAAATACAGTAGTATACGTACTACACTTTATCGTGAAGAAATGTCCAAAAGCACAACAGCGATTCAGTAACTCTCCATCTTTACTCTCACATCGAGCAGAAAATATTCTCTTTCGCCTCGCTCAAGCGTTCTCCCCTCCTTCTAGTGAGCAAAAGAAGCAACTCTCCCTTTTCCTATGTGATAAGACCGTATTATGGAAAAGCAAAGGACGCATCGAAAACGCCTGTCTACCCTCAGATGCAATTACCCCGATATTTCTCCCTTCCCAAGGCCACGTTACCAATTTATTTGTACTTCATATCCATAAAGGCATAAATCATGGCGGTATCAATCATACATTGACGTCACTACGACAGAAGGTTTGGGTACCGAAAGGAAGATCCACGATCAAACGAATACTGCACAACTACTGCTATCATTGCAAGCGATATTCAGCGAAACCCTACTCCCTTCCACCGTTCCCCATTCATCCTGAAAGACGTGTCACATGCCCACAATATCCCTTTCAGAACACGGGAATGGATTTTTTCGGACCCATGAATTATCGCACAAAGGAAAATGTCATCGACAAGTACTGGGTCCTATTATTCACGTGCCTGAATTGCAGAGCAGTCTACATAGACGTAATATTAAATATGACAGCTTATACTGTCTTACATGTGTTGCGACGATTCATTACAACGGTTGGATGTCCCACCTGGATCATATGCGACAATGCCCAATCCTTCAAAACCATTGATCAATGTTACTCCTCCATTCCAGAATCCAATACGGAGAGTAACTTGATCGACTACTGTACCAAGGCGAGAATCCAGATGAAATTCATACCAAGCTTAAGTCCATGGCAAGGTGGCATATATGAGAAAATGATCGACATTTTCAAGAAGTCTTATCAACATGCAATATCATCCCGCCTTTTAGATATTGACGACATCAGAACAATCGCGAAAGAAACTGAAGCTATTGTGAACACGAGACCACTAACGTACTATTCTGATGACATCACTTATTTTCCCCTTCGACCCATAGATTTCCTACGACCATACGCGAAGCTGTGCGGACCTCATCCTGAGGATTATGAGAGAGATTGGCTCCCCATATACTCCACACGCGACTCAGTTCTATGTCAATGGAAAAGAACCTCTGAAATGATAGCGAAATTCTGGAAAAGATGGAATAACGAATACCTAACAACTTTACGTGAATATTTCCAACGAGAACACAACAATCCACGGTCATGCGAGGAAAAACCTCCTAAATTAGGGGATATAGTACTCATTCATGATCCTCTTCTCCAGCGAGGGCAATGGAAAATGGGACAAGTCATTGGATCTGCGGACAATTTTCAAAGATCGGTTCGAATACGTCTTCCATCCAAGAAAGAAATCTCAAGACCGAATTGCCTCATCTATAAAATGGAGCTATCCGCATCCCACGAACAAAATCCAGCTCGACGGGAAACACTTGCCCAGCAATCTCGGCGTCCACAACCTCATCATCCAATGATTACTAGATCAAAAGCACACCTCAATCAAAACACCATTTGTATGGATCACCAAGAAAAGGAAAGGAAAGAAGCTCAGGCATCAACTTGTCTTCCGCCGGGAGTTTCTCTACAAGAAAATGAATCTGATATATAGTGATAATGATATTTATGTTATGTTTATGTTTTGCCACCAACGAGGGGTATATAAACACCTCTTGGCGGTAGAGTTCATTCTTTCTTCAATAAAGGTTCGTCCGAATAGAAGTCTCAACTGCAAGTCCAGGAATCGGCCGGCATCCAACAGTACGAACACGGGCCACGGGAATCGCTGAACCACAGGAACTTGGAAATTGCTGATTCACTCAGTACTTTAGCCCTATCACGTTTGAACTGTTTCAGTAGAGTAGGAATATCTGCATTCTTACTATTGTGTAAACTAACCGCTCTAAATGCGAAATTTCAGGTCCTGGGCCTCATTAATAAAATCATATAATTTTATAAATATTATAAATATAGTCCAAGATAGTAAAATATTATAGCATTTACATCCTAGCCTATAATATTTCCGAACGTAACATGCAATGAACTGTCAGTTGGCATGAGAGCATTAGCTCAGGTGCAATTGTGCAAACATCAAATAAGCAGACTCCCTTTCACATTATTTTTCTGGGTGCGAATGTTCGTTTCTAGGGGGGAGTTCTTAAAATTTTCTTCCCTGACACTTTCAGTGCCTTTACAATGACGAAAGATGGGAAAAAGCAGGCATGAGGGTAAGATACTAAGAAAAAAAGGAAATATTGAGAGGAAAAAATAGCAATACATAGAAGAAGGAAAGGAGAGTATGATTTTTTTTGCATCACGAAAAGGGAAAAGGAGTACCCTGGGTATATTTTTAGAAAGCACTGACCATTTCAGATGTGAATCGACGCCGTTCTCTAAGCTTGTGATTTCGTCACTGGGAGGAACCTATGTGTCCTCATTTACTGTTCATTCTTGTGCCACAGTTTTTGTGGCAAATGACAGCTTTGCCGGTGTTGTACTATCGGATCGACTCGAATTCTCCGGTATAGGTGAGATAATAAAATGACCAAAGTTATACCAAATGACATTGAAAAGAATGACGATAGAAATTGCTGTGAAAGGAAATCATCGCTAAACGATGAAAACTGATGTTTCGATACGAAACTCTTCTAATGATTTTATGAAGTCATTTTTCTGTTAAAAAAAAACGAAACGTCGTTATAAAATCATTAGAAAAGTTTCGTATCGTGAACATCTGAAGACACGATTTACGACGAAGCTCAGGAACTCTATAATATTGATTGGTGAAAACTGAATTAAAAATGATATTGAATTCTGTAAAAACTATGCTATTTATAAAATAGTGATTCAGGTCGATTGACGTTCGAGCCGTATGCTTTCCGTAACATACTACAATCACCGAAACAGCTAGTAATCGATAAGGTAAGGAGAGAATGCGATTATTGACCGCCTGCGTTTGGAAGGGAAAAATCATCGGCCGGCTCATCAGTCGACTATGACTCACCCATACAGCCGCCCAACCTATGCTTCCTTTGGCAACATGTGACGTTACCGTCGGCAACAGGCGGTGATGACTATATCGGGTTCTTTCGTTTTGCTTTGAGCAGAACCATGAGTTTCACCAGGCGTGAACTTCTTTGAACAGAAAGAATAGATAATACCGTACCACGAGGTTTGGTGGTCAACAGCTTGGGACAACAAGCTCAATGAGCAATCCTTTTCTTGTTTGAGAACAATTTTTCACTTACCCCGGAACTTCCTTCTCCTCGGCAAAAGCCCAGGTCATCGAGAGGTGTGTACACTTATGACAAGTTTTCGCTTTGCGATATCGCATGACGCCGCCAGCACAATCTGCCGCGGTAAACTGGAATTCCGCTCAAAACGCAAGGATGTGGTACCATGGGGGTCTCTTGGGAATCTCTTTTTTCATCATTATCTATTAAACAATGACTTTTGTGCCCTAAAAAGACAAAATAGTGACATAAAAAGTAAAAGAATCTATAGCATTATATGATTGCAACCGAATCAAGAAATAATGAATCCGGGCGTAAAACTCTCACGGGACTGTTGCAGTGTTCGCAATCACACGCAAAGAAATCCGCGGCGCCGCGTGCCGTGCGCGGCCGCGCGGGAGTTTGTCATAAGTGTACACACCCGTCATCGGACTGTTGCCGCCTGATTCATCAAGGCCCATCGAATTTTTAATGAACCAGATATGGGAAGGTTAGTACTATTACACGGGAAGCTGAATAAATGTCTCGAAGCGGAGGTATTGAGAAAGATAAAGAAATCCGCTGTCGGTAAATCGAATAGCTAGAAAACTTGCGCATGCCTCCTCGAAATCAAAATTCATCTTCATCACGTCTATTAATGATACAGAACGTCTGACACATCGACATGTGACTCATCCCCAAATGTTTCGCTGAGGGGCGGAACCGTACAGTGTCACGAAACCTTGAATTATTATGAGATTTTATGTGATTATGGCATTTATGTGATTAAGCCACTAGAAGAAAATGTATTTGAAAGAGAATTCCAAAGAAAATAACGCACAAAACAAGAAAAATGGGGTCCCAAGGCTGATTGATGGGCATGAACGGAGATCGGTCAAGTTGAAGCGATGCTTCCTAAACTACGGGTATCAAAATCGATATGCGAACTTCCATGTGATTCAAAGATAATTGTTGGCGCCTATTCGTGAGAAGAAAATCAACCACCTCTCAACAGAACTAATTCTGTCAAATAGGTCCGATATGAAAAAAATCGCTGGGATTTCTGGATGTATCACATGTTCTCGTTTTTTTGTCTACTTCTGATTCGTTTTAATGGCCATTTCCAGGTATATGAATATGAAATCAATAAATCAGAAACAACTTGAAGCCTTTCTTCATAATATTAGGCAAAACTGCGGCAGTGCTAATACGTATTTATGTATGCCATGAAATAATCTACAATTTCTAAAACCCTATTTTCCTAAAAAATGTGTTTTGCAATCTAGAAATTCAAATAATATGGTGAAGCCCTACATATTCAAAATTTTGGTATTTATTTTTGGTAATTATTTGAACTTTCTCACTTGCAATGTGAACTTATTAATATGCTCTGAAGTATGTTTTATAATAATATGTTATTCAATTTGATAGATCCTCAATTTCTGATTTCAAAACGACTCACTTTTGCTTTCATTCGAAAAATGGTTACTGCTCAAAAAAAAAACGACCGTGTGGCGGAGTTTTCACAACAATTTAATAATTGTGAAAACACCTATACAAAAAAAAGGTGTCATTAGGTCTGCACACGAATAGCATCCCTTTGGTATAAATTTCAAACGCTCCGAGGGCCCTGCTAATCACTCTGTATTGCTCCGGTTTGAAGATACATATGTTCAGGAATTAATTTTTTACCAATTTGGAGAAATATGTCCGAAAATAGATCCAAAAATCCCCTGTATATTCTTTTTTTAACAGTCAACATCGGCATAATTTCAAATGATTCTCCACGATAAGTACTGAATTTTCAGTGAAACATCTGTAGATTTCAGTGCTCGTTACCTGTCATTCTACCGTACACCTTCACTGGCCTTTCTCACATGGAACACCTATGGTTCCGCAATTCCACAATTGGAAAACTCTCCACACATGCCTTTTATCATTTGACTCATGTGACCTACCTGTACTTCCGTGATGTCGCTTTCAAAAGGATCGAAAAGAAAGCTTTCGGTAAGTGAGGAGTGAGCCGGTAAGCGAGAAAAGCAACGAAAACGAACACGGAGTGCCGGAAACGTTTTTTGTTTTCCCTCGTTTCCTTTGAGTGTTGTCGAATGAGGCTCTTTAAGGTTCGTTGGTAAATATTGTCAAGTGTGCGGTGACACACACACTCACACAGTCCCACGACATTCATTGACTAAAGGTCAGACATACGAAACGCATACGATGCAGGGGTGAGGGAACGTGCGTTGAATTACAGTATTTGAGTTCTATTCCCACAATTTCAGAGTCAACCGAAGTGGAAGGAAAGAGGTGAAGGGGTAGGACGAGTAAAGGAAAATGAAGGAGAGGAGAAGGAAGGAACAGGAAAAGGAAGGGCACTTAGTCGTGTAGCCTTCTCGCTATTCGAAAAATCCAATCATAGTTTGCATTTAGTCAATATTCCCGTGAGAATAAGGAACCTCCACCGTGAATTCTGCGAACGAGGGCTATGAAAGCGCCGACTAAGAGTGGAAAATCTGGGAAGTCTGGACTCCTAAATATGAGGGATTGGAACGATTACCGTAAAGCACAGAAGTGGGTTACATTCCTGACTGATGCAAATCCGAGAGATTCGCTTAGGACCCACTTTTCTTATGATCACAAGGAGCTAAAGGGACCACTTAAAGGAACCGGAAGAGGTCCGAGACAAGAGGAAGATGCAAAGAAATGAGCATTTTGTAACGGACACTGAAGGTTAGAAGCGATAATCGGCGAAAAAACCCGGATTCAAAAGCGCGACGCTGCGGTGTGTATTCGCATCCCATTCGCATCAACACACTGACTTTCCGAGTTGTCCGCTGTAGGAGACGGGGTGCGGGCCAACGTTAGTTGTAGCACCTGACTCCCAGCGCAGTGGAGTGACCATTCCCAACTACATCAGCATTCATGTAAGTACATCTAGAAACAATATAAGAAAGAACAAAGGAAAAAGTGAAAGGAAAAAAACAACTTTATAATAGAAACATCTCCTCTTGGCACTATGCCAAGGCGTCAAATAGGCGAGTTTGTGCAAGCGACCACTTAAATTCGTCCGAACTGCGTCTGTTCTACCGTAAGCCAAAACCACCCCCTTTCGGTGTCTTCAAAATGCAAATTCTACTTTTTCTAGCCGTAAAAAGCTCGATTTCAGGCAAAATGTATAGCATCGGTCATCTGTTCTTGGGTGGATCAATTCGTATCGAAACAAGTGAAGGCTTCCTGTTAGCCGCTTCCTCGGTGGAGGAAGTACTCCTAGAGGGCGTAGTGGGACAACTGGATGAAACATTTCTGCTTGACGCCTCTGTTCAGCTGGCCACCATTCGGAATTCAGACTTGAGAATGGATAGTCATGGTGATGACGCTATGCTTTCTCAATCTCTTATACATCCAACGACATCACACGAAACATCTCTTCATATGGTGAACGTGACCATGCGCTCGTTGGTTCCACGGCTATTGATGCATTTTCATGAGGTACGTATCGCCCACTTATTTAAAAAAATATTTAAAATGGAAAGTTGTTACAGGTCTGCTGAGTTATGGGCAGAAGTTTCTGTCTCCGACAGGATTCGATCCCATCTCCATGATTCCGGGCATACGAGCTAATCCATTACACTACGAAACCTTTTCAGCTCAACTCGGCTTCTGAATGGTATATTTACTCTGGCCTATCAACGCTTATACTTATAACGTGTTGAGCCGGTTGGTATATAGCATTCAGGAGCCGACTTAAGGTGAAGGGGGTCTCGGTAGTGCAATGGATTAGCACTTATGCCTGGAAAGCATGGAGTGCGGGTTCGAGTCCCGTCTGAGACCGAGCTTTTGCCCATAACTAAGCATACTTTTAACAACTTTCGGGGCTGCGGGCGAAATCAGCAGCAATCAAAAATCAAAAATAAAATTGGAAGTAGCTTATGTTTAATCAGCGATAAGTAGAAACCACGTAAAGGTGAGGCCACAGGACCTTAGTGATGAAGATCTATAGTGGAGGGGTAAGCCATGTAGTTGCGCCTCAGACACCTTTATCACATCATTTTTAATGTTATCGATTATGCTATACATGACACAAAAAGGGTTCATCCCTCATACGCGGTAAGATACAGCACTAGAGATGTTGAGAAACCTGACATAGGGAGAAACACGCTAACTGGACCATTCAACGAGTTTAGTAAGCCCATACAAGCTGAAGAATAGATCGTAAAGGTGCAATTTTTTCAGATTTCAGATCTCCATCTCCAACTGTTCGATTGGTCGGATCCGACAAAACCGAAGATTCATGATTCCTCTTCACAATACCTCGTTGGTATTCACACAGACCAATATCGGCATGGTGGACTCCTACGCGTTTGCCAACGTCTCCGCTAGAACTCTCACATTCACTGGCTGTGTTGTAGGCAAGATGAAGCGCTTTGTTGCCATGAATAGTCGCTTCGATTATATATTAATCGAAGACAGTCGCATTGCATCCATTGACGAAGGCCTCATCCAAAACTCTCAAGTCAAAAGCTTGCTCATCAAAACGTCAGAAATCACGCAGGTGCTGCCGATGACCTTTCAACGATCGTTCGTGGATAGCCTGAAGATAGTTCTCTCAGAAATTGGCAGCCTCGACATCCACGCTCTCAGAGGAACGAGGATCCGTGCTCTCACTCTGGAAAGGACAAACGTGAACAGAGTGAAGGGAAAACCTTTCCTGTTCGTTGAGGTTAGACCTATACTGGTTTGTGAAAATTATCAGATTCACGTTTGAGCCCATTATGATAGCTTTGTTGAATTGCATCGGTTCATAGACGATAGCTTTTAGAGTAAACTAATTTCAATTGCGACAGTTCCTTCGCGCATAAACAGATGCTGTGCGACTATGGAAACGGTTTTTTGGTTTGGGAGTGCATGAAAATGTCCTCAAGGCCTAATTATTAAATGGTCTCCACTAGCCAGAATAGTCTCCACCCAAAAACTGGTGTAATGGTTATGTGTTTTGATTTGCTCAATTCCATTTTTGGGGTCATCTCTGAAGCCTAATTTTTTATTTGCACCGCACCTCAAATGGTGCTTAGAAGCAGTGAATATGAAAGTCGAAATGTGTAGTAACACGACAATAAAGAAAACACGGATGGGAATGGCCAAAAACCCGAGAAACAGAACCTCCTTCCCGTCGTCGGTCCTAGGCGCGGACAACTTTTCCGTCAAGAGGCGGGTAGACTGGAAAAGTTTTCCTTTGGCAAGCTGCCAAAAAAACACGAAGGGATGTTTGGAAATACGACAGCAACTATTTTTGGGAGTGAGCTTCAAGTTAAAGCTGAGAAAGCGCAACAAATTCGATCTCGCCCCATACGTTGGCCGCTCTCATCATAGCCAACTACGAATCACGTCGCTTGAGGCGGGGTCGGTCATCCAGGGAGTTAGGTGTCATCCGTTGCTCCTTTCTACGCACGGAAAGGCTCTTTTCACCGGGATTTCGCCACAGATAGTCCTCTTAGACCTAGAGTTCCCATTAAGTGACTTGTTTTAGGGATTCCTAGGTAACCACATTACACCTGATGCTGTCTTTGACAAGAAAAAAATATCATCTTGTGTTTGCTTTTAAAATTTTTCCCACCTCGCTCACTATAGCGTAGCACGAAAGACAGCGAGAGAGTGAGACGAGTATAAGACTTCAGTGAAGGTCAAGCACTGATGGACGAATCCTTGTTGGAAGGAATGCATTTTTGATTGACCTAGTTTTACCCCTAACCCCGTCCAACGACATCATCAGCGTGGGAGCAAAAACGGGGGAAGGGGGGGGGGGGTGACATATGTACAGTGTTTACTCCTGAAATAATCTGTTTCCCCTGGGTACCCGAACGAGTTAAGACCTGATCTTTTCCTATTGTACGCTAGGCAGTGGCTTCCTCATTCTAAGGAAACTCTAAGTTGTTTGTGATTTTTCTATTCCTATTTTCTGATCAGAGGGAGAAGTTTATCTCTCAAATCATTTGTTCAGCTCAATTTTATTTTGGCAATAATGTTCTTTAGGTATGCGAAAGTAGGGGGGGAGGGGCGCTTTATAAGGCACCGGTCATGATCGCGCAACATACTCGAAGTTGCAGGTGGTACTCAAAGTAACGCGCAGTAGTATGTACCTTATGAGCTCGCTAGAAATAATTCATCGCGCGCTTACCGCCAACGGCGCTTTCTGTGACACATCTTGAAAGAAATGCCGTTAAATTATACAACACATTCATTTTTCAGATAAACACTTTGCATATTGCCGACTGCAAACTACACAGCACTCGTGCTCGTGAGTTCTTCACGGGACTCACCGCCACTCGTCTGTCCGTCATCAACACCACGTTCAGTTGCGATCCGAACGACTGCGAGATGAATGCATTGCTTCTGAAGCCATCACGCCACGACTTGTTGTGGAAATTCCATGGGAACTCCTGCAGCGGATCGACCACTCCCGCCACCAGCGAGGAATTTTTTTGTGATCAACCAACTGTGCTTCACCAATCTGGTCTCACTTGTCGACGGAGTTGGGCAATAGCCGATTGTGTCTGTGCTGGATCGTCGTCTGCATCGTTTCCAGATCTCAACGCTTCTGTTGTCGTAATTGGAGACTGTGAACATCTAACGATGCGAAGCGTGGGTGCCACGACCCAAGCACTGTACCTCTTCAGGATCAGTCGATGTGACGTGGTGGGGATGCCGACGATGACCAAAACTCTTAAGATCTACCATTCAAATCTGTTTATTCATAGTAAAGCATTTCTTAACAATCACATCTCAATTATGGCTCTTTCACATGCAATTGTTTCTCGAGTTGAACCACAAGCTTTTATTAACGTCACTATCGACGAGATGGCCATCAGCAACTCATCGTTGGCTAGTTGGCATTCCGAATCTGTCGAAACGTCGAGATTCACAAATGTGAGCATCGTGGGCTCCCGAATCGGAACGGTGACTTCTCTGTTGGGTGCAGTAAGAGATGTGTCCATAAGGAACAGCATTCTGTCCACTAGTGAAGGTTTATCGGCAATCAGAGATGTTCACCTCAGCAATAATACTGTACTTTGCTGCTGTGACAACCCCACGAGTACCTGTGGAAGTGATATTGGTATGAAGCGAAAATGCAGGGAGTATTCAAAATTTTTCTTTTGTAATGTCAGTGAGTACACTGATAACCCGAAGATGCCATTGTTTCTATTGACTATGTGCTTCTTTATGATTAATCATGTCTGTATTGAATAAATGATATTGTCGTCAAGGGGAATTATAATTCGAATAATAGAAATGTAAGGTCTAAGGTACATCCCGTAGGCAAAGTGGTTTACGCCGTCACTTGAGAAATGCGATACCGCTCACGTTCTCTGAGTAATCGACGCGTCGCGACGAAATGATTACCCGCAAACTGTCGCACCGTCATGGCACTGTCCAAAGTGTCTGCGATCATCGGGTGTGTGCAGATGTGACAGCGAATGGCGTGGCCGCCCGCGGCGTGTGGCGCGGCGGGTGCGAGTGTCAGTGGCAGGGCATGGCAGCCTTCAAGCGAGGCAGTGTGGCATGGGTGGAAGCGCATGACCCAGCCACGCTCGCCGGGCTCGCAAGAGCAGTCGGTTCATAAGTCGTACTGGTGGCGCCGCGAATAAAACGAAGCGAAGCGATTCGCTGTCATATCTGCACACACCCGCGATCATCGAGTGGACTGACACCACCTATATTGCAGCTTAATCTCTTAAAATATCAGAGGAAAACGCTGCGCTCAGCGCTGAGCTTAATGGATCTTTTGTGGCCGTGGGCAAGTGGCTTGATGTTTTACCTACAGTCGCTATGCTTCATCCAGACTCTCAACTTTCATGCCTAGTCCCCTTTTCGGAAGCCACCGAGGATGGGCTGTAGCTCTCAGTTTGGCTCCGCCCCTCAAAGATGTCATTCGGATGCGACCTGCCCCCTTGTCTGACAGCAAAAAGCCCACTTCCTGATTTATGTTTGGTTTGTGCACTTTTGATAAAAATGAAGGAGTAATTAAAGGAGATTTCTTTGGGGAGGGAGGGTTTTGCACGGGCCCTGAACGGAAACCGAACAATAATAAAAATATCCTCCATTCGTGCTCTTCAGTGAGTTAAGGGAGAAGAAACAATATTGTACGTGTGTGTATTTACATAAAAACTATTCAGTTCGTAAGCATAGGTTTCTCAATGTTTTATACAATTTTTTCAAAATTGTCTTTTTCAAAACCTATACTTGATTGTTTAAGAATGCTCTGTAAAATCCATTCCTGTTACTTTTAGCATGATGACGTTTTGTTCTCTGGATTATGTTGCTCGTTGGTGCTATTTTATTTTAGTTGTTCATGCTTCATGTATCTGTTGTGCATGCGATACATATTTATTGAAGACTTTTTCTTGCTTTATTGGATTACATTAAGTTATCTGTGTTGCTTCGCTCTTTCCTATAGTCGGCCATTCTAAATGGGCACTTCATTTTAACAAAATAGACTTGATACAATCTTTATCACCTTTATTGTAGTTCATCCGGTGCTATTGAAATGAGGAAAGGCATCTTATAAAAAGTTGCACATCTAAGCATTTTGGAAATCTTTCATTAGTGGACCTGCACATTCAGGCGTATATTTTTGTGTAGGCCTTGAAACAGGGAAGAAGGGGTTTCCTTTACAATAATTTCCATGGTGGAATGCCGCTCCTCCCTCATTGCGCTATGCTATAGCGCCGTTCAATAATTTGAGTTTATTCACGACGACCATTTTTCTTGTTATTGCTTCGTCGGTCGGTTTTGGTATTGGCCATTTACATTGCGGAACTATCAATAGGTAAGTGTATATGAATGATTATCGTCGGAAGTCACTGGCCAAGCTTTTTTGAAGAAAGAAGGGTTCACCGAAAATTTATTATACCAAGTCTCATGATTGACTACATAGTTTTTGGTCTTGTCCTAATCGCAGTCGAAGACTCTTCGATCGTCTGGGTAGCTCTTGTCCCATGAAGAGTCGTGTACACCGAATCCTGATAGGCAAAGATCTTGCAGCACTTCCTTCTAGGCAGTTCCTTCGCTTTCGTACCGTAGATGTCGGTGGGAGCACAGAAATATGTAGGCATAATTCTGAAGGTGAAACGTTCTTTGCGAATAATGTAAGCATAGCTAGATCTCTCAAAAGCAGAGAAACTGAGACTAAAAGGCGGATACGTTATAGCAAAAAAGAAAGGGACGAAAGCTCTTTGTGCACCTAGACACACTCCCAGCTCTGTATTGCTAACGTCTCTCAGCCTCTTTAATTTCTACTTCCTCAATTGCCCTTCTTGCCCTGCCTTCCGGGACAGGGATAGTGCACAAGGCACGGTGGTGTTCATCGTTCTTTGAAATAAGGAATTTCAGGATTGACGCTCGAATTCCAATCCCTGAGCAGTATCAGCACTCTGTGTAGCCCTCACGATCGTTCTAATCTTCGCTTAGAAAGCTTATGCGGACTCTCCACAAGCTCTCTGAGGTCTTGCTCGAGCACGTCACTCTTTGCCTTCTGGTAGGTCTCGTGCTAATCGATATCGACTTTCCGTCTGCCTTCCGACACTTTCACGGATCAGCTGCATCAGAAGCTCGTCATCAGTGACGACCTTGACTCTGGCAGATGCTTCACTGCAGCAACGTTTATGACGCGGGCTCGGCCAATAGCCGCATCGCTAGTGCTCTGTAAACGAGTCCGAACTGCGAAGAAGCGAATTTTGATGGTATTGGTCTGAGTAGTTGCGCTGAAGGACTTCGCCCGTGCTTGAACGCTGAATGATCGAGTTGGACCTTCCTTTTTTGATGTGATTTCTTTTCTTCTTCCTGCATCTTCAAAATTTTCAGGGTATAATCCTGTTCAGTTCACGTGCAACCACCAAAGATCGGGTGAACATTAAGATTCGCATCTCCTGATCCAGAGACGATGAAGCAGCGAGACAGTGTAGAAACTAGGTGATACTAATTCCTGTTAGTGAGTTCAGCATGGATATTGCCATCCTCTACTGCGGATCCTGTTAAAGATGTGATTTCGAATTCGAGCCAGTTTTTGCTATATTAAGCCAGAACCACCTCATATAAGTTTCCAGGAAGTCGAAAGCATCAAGAGCTCAAGACGTGAGAAATTTTCAAAATGTCGCAAGGCTAATGCACCAATCTCGTACGTCAACGTTGTGATGGGGCTCAGACTGAGAAGAAAAAACAATTGCGACTAGTTGTTCAGCCGCCGTCGAAGCGTTGACAGGAGCTTTCCAAATTATGAGGACGGGAGTCTATTATCAGATGTTAATGACAGCAGAATGATTTGTCAAACAGAATCGGCGTGAAAGAATCGTCGAGCCCCCTTCTGAGTTGAGTATGTCAAGCGGAAAAAATTTTTGTTTCTCTGATTTCCGAAGTTAAGTTTCCTAAGTGCCGCATATCTTGAGAACCATCCGATCGTCATTCCAAGGTGTAGTCTGTCCTGTCTCCGTGCTGAGACAAATCTTACCTAATCTGTGTTATGTATGCGTAGATCCACTGTGGAGTGACGAGGCTTTATTCAGCTTTTGTTGAGGCTTTCACTTTCCATTGACAAAGATGAAATTGATGCCAAGTTCCACCACGATGAAGC
The DNA here is from genome assembly GCA_963978905.1 of Trichostrongylus colubriformis. NCBI lineage: Eukaryota > Metazoa > Nematoda > Chromadorea > Rhabditida > Trichostrongylidae > Trichostrongylus > Trichostrongylus colubriformis. The sequence goes on from OZ022259.1 coordinate 5,003,940, forward strand.
GTTGACAAAGCTTAAGGGTGCTTGGAAGCGTGAAACTAGCGAATCTTCCAGGAGGACTGCACATCGCGCGTGCAGCAAACTCGACAACTCTCTTCGACACTCGTCTTTCTGTATATGCAACGGAGAACCCCTCGTCAGACTTCATTGAGCCCCTCTGTTGGGTCTATTTTGGAGGGCAGTCAAGAAGAGACAAATTCTCAGGTACAAACTCCCTACTACCTACGTCGCAGCTTTTAAGCCTGAAAGTATGTAGACCAGATCTTCATGCTATGTATACTCGATTCTGTGATCAGTCTCTGTAAGCGAATGCCGAAGCGCGAGTTGAACGTCTCCAACAGTTTGTCAAAATTGTAGGAAATTGGTGTTGGCAATATAGAGGTGCCAAAAAATTATGATTTGCATTCATAAAATTTTAGATTCTAAAAATAGCATAATGACGCATGCAGTAGATGACAAAATTAATAAATTTTTTTCTGATTTATGAGTCACTTTGCTAGCCGCTCACAGCTGCCAAATATACAAAACAGTAGGGAACGAAAGATATAAAAGTGTAGGGACAAGATAGACCTGGAATGAAAAAGTGAGGATTCGGCTAAGATGCTCCTTCCCCAAACTCTCGGACGGGTAAGCGTGATTCGGCGCAAATGCCCTCACCATAATTCGCCGCTGTCGGAGACGCACTGTAAGAACAGAAAGTCACGTAAACCCTTTCAGTTCTCAACCGCGGCTGACAACGGGACGGGGCTTTTACTCGGGGGCCCCGCCCACCGTGCCGAGAATTAGGGGAGCTGTGTCATAGCCAAATTCTCACTTTTTCGGTGAAACTTTGAATGCAGCCCTTATAAGGCGAATACAACATAAATATATGGGCAACAAGCTCTTTTTTCCGTGGGCGATTCCTTTAATCAGCGCAGCCGGGCTTCAGAGATCCTAAGGCATCAAGGTCCGCTTAAAATATCAGATCCACCTTCCGTGGTGTGACTCTCGCGGGAAGCTCACTCAAGCCTGATCCTTCAGTTCATGAAAGTCAAAGAGCTCTTACTGCTTGGACAACGCTGTCATGATGCAAAGCGTCATTTTTCATGCCCAAAACCCGCCTCCGGACGAATTTTAGTGGTAATGGCATGTTCCGCTTTTCGGAAACGAAGATGTTGGGAATTCAGATATAACGGAATATCCTGGAACGCCACCCAGCATGAACACCCTCAGGTACTCAGAATGAGCAGACCTTCAGTGTTGTGAACGAAGGTGACGAAATCCTGATTTTGCTGTGTTGAGTGACATCATGTTTACTCACGTTCATGTTTACTTGAAGGGAGGTGGGGGGGGGGGGAAGGTTGAGGTGTGTCTCAAGAGAGATGGGAGCAATCCGTCAGAATGTGCTGAAGTTCGACTAATCTAGTGTTGAGTGTTGAAAGGAAAAGTGTCTCTTTTTTTGGTGCACCCTTTATTCTGTTTTTTGGTGTATATTGACCCTGTGAAGCATGGGCATCACCTGACTCACGGCTCCGCATATTAACTGACCCTCGCAACGTGCCAAGGGTACATCCTCTGACCCTCAGCTTACGAAAAAATCAAAATTTGCCAGTTATCGCGAATTTCACCTTCAAACCGTACGTGTAGCACCAAATACAAAACCATAAAAAAATGTTCCCTGATTTAGTGTTTGCGTACGGAGTAAAGGATTCTAAGAATGTTGTCTCGACAATGCACTATTCTACTGGTTAAAATTATCCTGGGACCGGTTCTTTGAGCAGTCCGGTAGGCAATTTATTGATCTTTTTTCGTTGATAATGATTTGTGTTAGTTCGTTGTTCAAATTGAGAAGGTACAGTCCATCATAAATTACACGCGGACATCTATTGCCTTCATCTCCGACGTTCTCAGAAATTATTTAGAATGAACTGAGTGGTCGAATTTAGCGATGCTGATTCGAGGTGCTGTCCAAAAATGCCATTTAAAAGCTAATGGTTGGATGGTATATCCCATTTCAAGCATACATCTTCCATGACAGGCAAAGTTCACTCACCGCATTCTTTTCTTGCTTCCATGATATCGTGGCCAGTGCATCACCGATGCGACATCGCGATGACACGAACGCGATAACGCGATGCACGAAGAGGAACTGAGCCCACAGGGTGTGTGCACTTATGACGGAAAATCGTTCACGGCGTCGCACTCGCGGTGCCATCAGCACAAATTGCCGGATCGATTGCCCTTAGGAGTCCAGCAGAGCATAGCTGCGTCACCTCTGCACTTCCACCCATGCCACACTGCCTTCTGCATCCATGCCACCCTGCCTCCTCCACCTATGCCACACTGTCTCGCTTGAAGGCTGCCATGCCCTGCCACTGGTACCCGCACCCGCCGAGCCGCTCGTCGCGGGCGGCCACGCGATTTTTCTTTATAACTGCGCACACCCGAGCTCACGAATCCGCGGGTGGACGGCCGCATTAGCTCCTTCTGCACCACACCCCTCTCACATCTTTGCATTTTCAAACATTCGCATCATAAGCAGACAAATGCAACATGCCTAGGTTTCTCAACATGAACCAGACGGAGATGAGATAGTGAGATCTCGTGCCGCTACCACCTTCGTTCGGCAACGATCGCGAATCAAATTTCGCACAGGCCTACCAGAGCCTTGAACCTCGGTGGGTTGCCACCATAGGAGAAGATCGAAGCAGTAACATGGTTGTACATCGGCTATCACATCGCCAGACTTGTACATGGTGACCATGTTATGCGTGAAGAACGCTGGAATGCCAAATATCGGTCATGGTGCCGGAAGAACCGACCCATGCAATTTCACATCAAGCTCAATTTAGGTTCTCCATCGTGACCTGCCACAAGCCTCGCGTTCGCCATTTGTCGAGAAAGTCAGAGGGTCCAATTTTGCGCTAGGGGTGCGGCCAAATCACTATTACCTTAACATTCAGTCATTCACATGGAACCGATGTAAAAAAAGGAAACGAGGTAGTAGAACTCCTGGACTTGGGAAAAACACAGAACGCTGGCACCAAATGAGTTTGCATTCAATCGGTTCGTTTCGAGATGAAAAAGAAGAATGCGTCGTTATGTCAATGGGACTGCTTTGACATCACAGTTACATTCTAGTAAGTGGTATGGGCAAATTATGACTACCAGGCAACAAAATTGAACTGTAAGAGAACAGCAATTGTCAACATGTTTCGTCTCGCATGTCAACAATGATGTTTGTTCTCTAAATTCCATTTTTCGAAGCACTCGTTTTTGTAGTCCTTCTATAGGATCCGATCAGCACGACAGTTGCAGTGCGTTAGAGGTGTTGCAGTGTTTGAGACAAAAGGTATGAAAGGTGGCAACGCGATAGACCACGTTGCAGGCTGGCAACAATAAATGAATGTAAATAAAAAGTGTTATGAATATGTAGGCTGTTCCATAGATTCTGGGGGGTATATAGGGAGGAGCGTGTCTTCTGATGGCATCGTTGAGGTGGCTCTGTTGATAGCTTCTGACTCGGATATCATCGGATTTCGGCACTTGTTTCGCGACAAGTCCTTACAGACAGCTCAAATGTTAAGCTGCTCGACTATATTTTTTAAATATCTTAAAGCGCAGGGTTATTCCTCTCCTTTCAATCGCTACTCTTAAGTACTCCAAAGACATTGAACACTTTATACGCTGTTAACCTGCAACACACAACAGGACCTTTCCGTTATTATGCCCTATACAAAGGCGACTTATCGAATTCTTTTGGCATGTGATGATATGCTCGTTGGAACCCGTCAGCTGATCATGTATACCACTGGAACTCATCTTGATACCTTCTTTCCTCCTAGCATGGTAAAGGTTTATCGATATTTTTTTCGCACTTCGTATACAGTAGGATGTACATATAGGTAATACTAAAATTACAAAAATTGAAAACAAACAAAATATGAATGTATAGCATATAACACATAACATATATACGGGGTGCGGCAAAAGTATTGACTCCCTGACAAAGCTTCACCATACTACAGGATAACGGGTAATTACGTGCGCGTGACATGCATTCGTCCACTTTTTTCCTTTTAAGAGTATTCATTTACTTCTTATTATTGGTTCGTAAGGGAAAATTCTTGTTCTACTAGCATGACGAAGACCTGCTCAAGCAGTGACGCCATTGCACAGTCAGCAAAAAGTGGGACGAAAACTCAGCTATTCTTGCTGAGTTCTTCATCCCACTCATAGCTAACTTTTCATTTCAAAAAATAGCAGAACGATCTGGACGATAACTACGTGCGGCTCACCATCCATTCCATGAGGAACGAATTCTCAAATTCTGTATCAAGGCTGATGGCTGCCGCTTCGAAAATTCTTTGTCATCATAGAATGTTATCGCCTATTTTTCAATAAAAACAAATTTCTTCAAAAATTCGTTAGCAAACAATACAATTTGAACGTTTTTCATGGCGCACGTATCTATTCGCCATCCTGTAGGACGAAATGAGCTATTAGCATGGGTTTCACAGGTATATGTAATCAACAAGCAGCTCCCACCAACACATCATAATAAGTCACCAGAATTCGATAGTATCCCTTTGGCTCAAGCACAATACAGCACAAGACGAAAGGAGAAGAGGGCGAGGAAAAGCAGCTGCCGTGGGTCGCAGGTGATCGCCGTACAAATCGTCCCGTACTCTAGTGAGAGGGGTCTTAAAAGCAGCAAGTGAATTGCGCGGGGTAGCGCAGGCTTTGCACTACATAATGCTCGAAACGAGACAATCTGGTATCCTAATGCCTAGGACATATGGGGAGACGCTTTTGCAAGGCGGTGCGGCGTAGTACCAAAATTCCACAAATTTGGCGATATTCACGTCAAAACTGGCCAGCACAACTAAATCGCTAGTCGGGAAGCAACAAAGACCCACAAGAGGTACTTGCGGTAGCAATGGTCTCAGACCACTCTCTACGACATCGCCACCGCCACCGATGACAACCAGAAGCATGAATTTTAACCCGCTCAATATTTCTTTAGCAGTATCTTGGTGAGCGAAACCTGAACTATATCCCCATTTTCTCCGTGTTCTGTGGTCTGTTTTAGCGAACGTTTTGGACGATTCGCACAACGCTCACCTGCGTCTGACGACATACGCTCTGCCCTGCACTCTTCGTGAGTGTGAATGGGCCGGAGGCGATCTTATAAGTTCTAGGACTACATAATGAAATGTTCAATGGTCATTTATACCTCAAACAAACATAATGCTGATACCTCCTTACTTTTCGAAATTGTGAGACTTTGTCACGCGGTCACTACTTTTGCCGCACCCTGTACAATGCAAGTACATAGATGCAATAATAAATGAAAATGCTATATAAAAAGGCTTCTTCTGTCTGCCACACGAAATTCAGCACTACATGAGAATAACCTGGAGAGGTTGGATCAAGCTTGAGGCAAGTAGGGCATGGACTAAGTAAGGAGCACACATGAACTAAGCTGAGCCCTGCCGTGGGAAGAGGGGGAGCGTGCACTAACAAGGGAGGCCCCTCAAGTCATGGTGAGCTTTTGTAAAACGGTTTTTTGCATTTTATTTTTGCAGATGTTCGGTGCTCTGGTCAAGAATATGTAATTTAAATAGTTTCCAAGCGGCCCAACTACGAGGAAAAGATAGATCAAGATCAAAGCATGAAAAAGACACGTTCGCTATGGGTGGAACGTACTCTAAAATGTAGAAGTGTTCGGTAGGGTTAAAGCCACGAACGAGAGAGAGAGTGGACGAAGTTTCCCTGTGATGTGTGGGGCCAAAACCGAAAATCCGTAATTTTGTTTTAATATTTTCAAGATGGGAAGAGTAAGGATAAAAGTGAGAATTCAATATGCGTCAATCAATGCGGAGGCTGAACCTAAAATTTGCAATACAGTGTGAAGTACATGGCGGCTGGGAAAATGCTATCGTAGAACTGCGTCCATTTATGTACATATTGCTGTGCAGGGGAGTCTAATAGGTCTCAACAATGGGTCAACACAGAGCAAAATTACTAGTTCTTCAGGGAGCGGGATACGAGTAGGACCGAATGATGCCACGAGGATGAGAATTCTATCAAGCCATGGACTATGGACAGATATCGATCGGACTTATCGATCGTGGGAAAGGTTGCCAAATTTGGTAATCGGTACACTAGCCGAGCTAAATAGCGCACACTACTGAGCCAATCACACGGCACAATAGTGAATCAACTTTGTGATGCTCGCAATAGTGTGCACTTGCTCCCAACTAAACTTGTATAATATTAAAATTGTATAACAAATATAAGAGTCTGGCACCAATTCACCTATCCCGAAGGGATGGAAGGCTTGCTTGCCCTGGGCAATAGAAGGCTTGGTTGGCCTGGGCGGGCGTTGATGCGGGATTTGATTTCCCCACCTCCGCCCATGCAACAATTACCAGTGCTGAAAACAGATCAACTCATATCACAAAACACTTTTCAGTTTTATGTGTCATGACTGATGAACAGAGCGCAGGAATCAGACTTGTGATGGACAACCTAATACGGCAAAGCGTTATGAAAGTTCAGAAGCACCTAGAGTCGAGAACACGACCGTGCCCACTCATAAAACTTTAAATTTTGCGCTAACAACAGCGAACGAAATTCATTTGTGATTCGTCAGTTTTGTACCTCTTCAGAGATTGATCCAAGAGGATCAAAGAGAAAACATGTTAAAGAAAATCTCTTACTAAAATGTACTTCTACTTATGAAACCACAGAGCACACAGCAAGAACAGTAAGGTGAAAATCACAACGCGACACGACACAAAATATGCATGGACTCCAAAAATAAAATACAAATAACACAAAATGTACAAATAAGCAGAGTTGAGGAAAAAATCGGTGCAGAAGGTTGATGCACACACACACGGACAAGGTTGCTCAGCCATGGTTGGTATAGGTCAAAAGATCCGCCCTGTACTGGGGTGTGTGCAGATATGACAGCGAATCGCGCGATCGCCCGCGGCCAGTTGCGCGGCAAGTACGAATCGTTTCGAATTCCGCTCAAGACGCAATGAGCTGGTATCGTGAGGGACCTTTAAAGGTAGGCAAACTCCCGAAGCATTCAACTTACAACCTTCAAAGGTCCCTCGCGGCACCACCAACGGCTGGTGCTGATGGCGCCGCGAGGCGATTCGCTGTCATATCTGCACACACCCCCTGTACTGACATTGTCGGTCCTAGGCAAATCTCCATAAGGAATTACTAAACCGAGCTGTTTTTCAAGCCGTCTGCATCAGTTCATCAAAAAGGACAATTCTAATAGAGCGAAGCGACATTTGTGAGCGTTCATCTATCGCAGAACATCAGCAAGTGCATGACAGGTGGCATGGTATTCCACTGTTAATTCCTGACGCACCGTGGTGGGCATGGGAGAAAAAAAAATGGGTGCGGGAGCACATTACTCGCCGTGTTTCTGTGGCAAAAACAGTCCTAAATGCTATGTCACTACGCCGCACAGATGCTGCGGAACGCCTTCACGTTCCCCTCACCCCGCTGTATTCACCTTTCCAAGATGAATGGCGAAAAGAGGCTAATTTTGACGGCGAACGATTCCAGAGAGTTCGAATGAAAAACACATTGAACGTAACGTTTGAACTACAATTCTTGATGGCCATATCGATCTACTGGCCACATGCAATCGCATCCCAACGGTACATTCCGTAACGTGTGCGGACTCCAGTACACTGAGCCGACAGGGCGTCGCGAGACATGAACCTGTAATTAAATCCTTGTCTTCAAAGTCCAACTATTCAGAGGCACATCTCAAGATGATAAAGTTACTTATTTTAGTCTCGTCTTCATGGAACAGCTTACCAATAAGCACCATTTTTGCCCCTCCACCGTGCGCCAACACAGCGCTAGACCCTAGCACTCTCTTTTCGCTCAGCTAAGCGATAGGAATTTGGAGGGGGCATTGAGAGAGTGGGTTCGAGTGGTTGTACCTCCGCCGACACCGCCATCACCGAAGTTACTGTCGTTACTGCCGTGACGGGTCGAAAAGGTGCAACCTGGATGGTTGCCTGCGGATCTCTCCCCTGAGTAGAGGATTCGTGGATGAGGCCTCGAGGGGTTACCAACCTCTTCTGCGCAAAAATTTGCTTACTGTCTACGGTGATCACATATTTCGCATTTACAGTACCGCTCAAAAAGATATGAGGTTTTGGATTTTACTCATAACTTTGGTCGACGTTTACATTTCTTTCATTACAAACAGTCTGTCTAAATTGCTGTTGTGTCTCGCTCAATTTTTTTTGTGTTTTGAAGTCAAATGTCATTCAGTGGGTTGAGGTATCACAGCCGAGCCGGTGCACGGTGGAGATTAAAAACTTTATTCCAAAACCTGACTAGGACTTCGTTACACGCCAATGCATGACAGTTTTTTATTCAAAACTTGAAAACTCTGGAAAAGACCAAACCTTTCAAAAGAATTTAATCAGTCATAAAAAGCTTATCACACAAGGAAACAAGCAGGTGTACAGAAAGTATGTGATGAGGAAAGGAATGAGGCTAGGACTTCGTTACACGCCACCGGAATCATGACAGTTTTACAGAGTTAAAGCGGAGTAGATCATTTCTAGAGTTTTCAGTCAAATAAAATTTTTGTTTTCCACCCTACACCCTACGCCGCTGTAATACATTGTGTCAATGGGTAACAGTTGCCTTCAAAATATAAGAAAATTTGAAGAAAAACAAGAACAAAGTTATGGTTCAAACTTACACAATGTATTATTACACAGGTACATTGTGTAAGTTTGAACCCGCACAGGTATAATTTTGAGCCCTATGTATGTGGCTAATATGAAACCAAATTACTGATTTCGAGCGACCAACATAGATGATTCCTGAAGCTGCCGCAGCAATTTTGGGTTATTTTGAAAAGTTTGACATAACTCGTGTTTGCTGATTTAGCACTGAGCCCATTCTAAGAACAAAAGACCACCAATGAAACCAGTTTTTGCCAAGAGAATTTATTTACTGGAGCATGGCAGCGCTCGCAGGATTCTGCGATTTTTTGTGCACTCGACTATCTCTCATTTACTATTCCAGAAATTTTAAAATACGTCAGGGTGCAGTGAGGAGGGGGGGGGGGACATCCTACTGTGGACATTATTAATATAAGCTCAGTAGGGGAAAGAGCCCCTACCACCCCCCCCCCCCCCCTCCCACCCTCCCCCACTACGTCTCAGGGAAGGTTGACCTCTCAAGGATCCCACCGAGACCCTTATATTAGGTTGATCGAAAAGTTTTGATAGGGTTGAGATTTTTTTCTATTTTATTTTACAACTCAGCGAGTAATGCAGGCTAATGAACAATATAATAACCATCGTTAGTTATAACATTGTCCCACCCAACGGGCAGGTCAGCGATCCTCTTCTCCCAGAATTAGGAGGATTAGGGTCAAAGAAGTCACCGACCACTTGTCCAAGGTGGTCATAGTTGACGAATTTTTTTTTGCTAGGAAAGCCTTAAGGGGTCGGAACAAGCGGTAATCTGAAGGGGCAGTGTCAGGGGAATGGGACGGATGTGGAACCTTGTCCCAACCCAGCTCTTCCAATTTTGCACGGGTCCCTCACATAGGTAAAGAGACCTGTGCAAAATTGGAGGAGCCAGGTTGGGACACGGTTCCACATGCACCCTATTCACCTGATACTGCCCCCTCAGATTACCACTTTTCCGGCCCCTTGAGACTTTCCTAGCAAAAAAAAACTCGTCACCTTGAACATGTGGTCGGTGACTTCTTTGACTTCTAATCCTCCTAATTCGGGAGAAGAAAATCGCTGACCTGCTCTTTAGGTGGGACAATGTTATAACTAACGATGGTTATTATATTGTTGATTAGATTGCATTACTTGCTGAGAAATAGAAAAAGTCTCAACCCTATCAAAATTCTCCGATCAACCTAATATATGCAACTTTTTACAAGATGCCCCCCCCCCCTCATCGCGGTAGCACCTAAATCACTTATTTGCGGAGGCAGATGGATCCCCATCTTCCTGATGTAGTAGCACTGAGTCCCGCCTTTCACTTATTCTCCCACAGGAATTTGATGGTTACTGAAAAAATATGAGAAAAAAAATTACCTCTCCATAGCGTTGCACGCATCGCAGAAGATTATGCACGCATGTCTGGAAAAAGAAACAATTTTTCATCGTAGCAAACTAGTACGAAATATGTAGATATGTACTTTCACTGGGGAGCAATTTTCGGGTGAGTGCTACGCGGACGTTTTTTTTTTGACTTTGGAATGTGAGTACCATATCCCCAGTGTCATGTCTTTCATCGTTTTTTTTTGCACATGCAGCCCGTCGCGGAGCTTACCCTCGGGAGCTTCGTTTGCTGCATTCCGCCGTAAATCTATGTGTGACAGGCCAAAATGCTTGCTCTGCGTTCGAATCCACACATGGGTTGAAAATCGGCGCGTCACAAAAGAAACTGCCTCAAAAACGGAGCTGGCTGAGCTTTGAGTTGTCTTATCTATCTTGAATCCCAGGTGACTGACCAAAAATGGAAGGGTACAATGAAAACTAGTCTCCTATGTCATATACAGGTGCTAAAGATCAAATCTCAATCAGCGTCCAACCAAGCATACTTTCATGGACACCGGTAGTTGAGGATTCTTCGACAGGGGGTCGTATTGACCGGACAAAAGGGGGGTCATACCTGCTAAGGTCTTCGATTAGCACCGAGACCTAAACTTTCAGTAAAGCGGAGGGTATTTCGCAGCGAACTTGTATGAGGAAAAGTAGAACAAGTATCTTCTTGCTTCAAGTGAGAACACAGCAATAGAATACATCGCAACTATACAATCCGGCAACAATTACTGGTATTGCAGAGGTAAAAAAAAGGGGGTCGTATTTGGTACCCGTGGATGAGGGGTGTGTGCACTTATGACGGATTTCCGCGCGCCGCACTCGACGAGCGGCTCGGCGGGTGCGAGTACTATTGGCTGGGCATGGCAGCCTTCAGGCGAAGAGTGTGGTATGGGTGGAAGTACAGAGGTGAGGCAGCCACGCTCTGCCGGGCTGCCAAGGCCAATCGATTAGGCAAGTCGTACTGATAGCGCCGCCAGTGCGACACCGCGAAGCGATTTTTCGTCATATGTGCGCACCCGTGCACGAGCGGGGGGTGTCGTACTGAGACGGCTACTTCCCTGTACACCTGGGAGTGCCCTGCTTTTCCTAGGTAGCTCATCTGAGAGGACAAACACTGCATGCATCGGTAAAGTATCGTGAGGGTGATATCGCATGAAAATATCAGTTGGCTTTGAACGGTTGAGTACTGCTATGCACACAGAAAGGGATTAATGAACTCGTCGATCGTCTCGCTTAAAATTTCCATCCTATGAATGGGGACTTTTTTAGCGAGACCATATGTTAAGGATGTCAGGATGGTGTGCCAGCATTGTTTGTGTAGAGCACAAATGCGAGCACAATTTAACTTTTCAAAGCTTTTGTTTATAGCTCTTTCTATTGAGCCTAGTTTCGCGCGCTCATTTTCATTTATCCTGCAATTGGGCCTCACAAGGTTCTACTTAATTCACATCAAATTTAAAAAAAGGACTGTCAGCAAACTGACTACTATTTTTGAGCACTATCTCATTTGTGTATGAATTGAAAGCAGACATCTTCAGTATTTTCATAAAAAGCATTGCAAATGGATTCAGAAGTGACTGACATCTGGGAGATGAACAATGAACGATTGTGATTAATTGGCAAAAACTGCACGCCGTGATGAAGCGCGTCGACAATTGATCGTTCACGTTGGTCTTGTCACCATAACGGTTAAAACACCTCTTTAAACAGGAATTTGTGAGGAAAAACAATTCTTATTTTGACGTATGTCGAGATATGCACATAGAGTAGCGCTCGAGAGTATTCGGCCAATTACTTTTTGTCATAACTTTTTTTTCTACTTTACCAAGTTTGACAAAATTTTAATATGTGATGCCTGAACCTATTGTCAACACTTCCTTCTGCTTGAGAGCCGCTTGACTCTTTTCATGGTTTTTTACAAGAATTTACTACAAAACCACCGGAGAAAAGGAAAGGGCTCAGCCAAGAAAAGCGGCTTTCTTCACGAAAAATAAAACTGGCAAGTCTCGGAGAACTTCAATATTTTGTAGAAAGACCACGACTTTTCATGACAGCGGCACAGCGGGACGACATAGGGATGGTACTCCAAGAAAAAAAAATGGCATTTAACCACGTAACTTACACCGTTGAAAATAGTATATTTAGTATGCAGTGTCTCCAAGTGCAACATACTAAAATTTCTTTTAAATCGATCCAGTCGCAAAAAAGTTACAAGTGAAAAATTCAAGTGATAAACCATTTGGCCGAAGACTTTTGAGCGAGCGCTACTGTATATATCAAGTCGTAGGAAAAATTCTGACCAGTTTGCGCTATTTTGATTCTGAGAGGTAATAACTCAGCTCAGATACCATCTTATCTCACGGTATGAGCCCTATTGGATTCGTCACATTTTGGCAGCATGACGCATATTCGCATTCCACCCCGATAAAAGGCGATAAAAGGTTGATGGTTTAGAAGTCATAAAAGTTGACTGCAACGCATCATGCTCCCTGACTACTCCACCATTGGAGGTGATGCCCAAATAATAGGGAAGGTGAGGTATAGTTCCTGACGAGTATGACAGACGAGTAAGGGTTACAACCTGCAACTCCTCCGATTTTTGTAAGACGTTCTGAAAAATGCGATCGAACATGGCTGCTTCGATGGCGGCGCGCAGCTTCCACAGAAACCTTCTCAGTGTTTTTTGTTCTCCATGCAATTATATTGTATTTGCTTAATATTGGCCGCACACAAAGTTTTACGTGAAAAAACGAGAGTCCGGTTAAGTTACAGCTCCTCAAAGAGGTGGCCGGAGGAGCAGAGCATCATTTTTAAAGGCCTCCCCGTCGTGCGGTCAGAGACGCAAACTGGGAGCAGAAAGGTAAGTGAACAGTCACACTCATCGTCTCCGACCGCAATGGCAATAAGGCCGGCTTCAACCCTGAGGCCCCGCTCCCTCGGTCGCCACTTCGAGAAGCTGTATCCTAGCCGAGCTACAGTAGCGGTCAAAAATATATGCGGTTTGGGATTTTGACCATAACTTTGTTCGGTGTTTGCATATCTCGCTCAATTTTTTTGTGTTTTGAAGGCAACTGTTACTCAATGAAATAAAGTATCTCAGCCGAGTAGGATGCAGTGTGAACGTCGAAAAAATTATTTAACTGAAACCACTGAAAATGGTCAACTCCGTGCCTCAGTGCTGTTAGGATTTGAAATAGCGTGCAACAAAGTCCCAGCCTCATTCCGTAATATTTTCTGCCCACCTGCCCGTTTCGATGAGTTGTAAGCTTTTTATGGTCAATTGAATTTTTGAAAAGGTTTGGTATTTTTAGAGTTTTTAGTTAAGTAAATTTTCCAATCTCAACACTACACCCTACTTTGCTTTGCTGAGTACCAGTTGCCTTCGAAAAACAAAAAAAATTGAATAAAAAATGTACTTCGACCAAAGTTATGGTTAGAATCCATAACCGCATATATTTTTGACCTCTACTGTATCACCTTTTCACGTGAAACTTTGCATGCTGCCCTTCTCAAGCAAATACGATATGAGTGTAAGGAAAACAGAAAAACGAGTGTGTACTCGGTACGAATGACCTCCTGCGGTACCCCATGTGCGAAGTCTTAATGACTTCCTCGCACCTCATGTGCGAAAAAGTAATCAACTAGCAGAGGTCACCTGTATACCGCTCAGCTGAGGGTAATATCCACAGTGGAAAAACAGCATCGGTGAAATTCCGATTCCAAACAATTCTTTCGAAAAAAAAAGAGTTCGGTTTAATGGTGCCATAATAACCAGTCAGATAGTGTATTTCATTCATTAATGATGTTGTGAAATGAGTGAAACAACAAACAACAGCAATTAAGTGAAATGAGTGGGAATTCAAGCAAAAGGGTAAAAAAAAGGCCTTCGAGGTTAAAAAAGTCTATTACACTCGACGTTTGCACATGGTGTCGTATGTGCGATATATGTGTGAAACTTAACAAAATGCAAGCATTACGACAGGTCTTATCGCAGGCTAAAATCGCCATTTAAGGGATCATCGGCGTAGCACAACTTCAATTTTCATAAGTAATGGGTCACATATTTAAGGGTCTACTCGCATAAGTATTAACTCAATACCGGTGCACACTGTATTCGCTGAACCACATCATGATCGAATTCTGCTTAAATTAATTTATCCGTAGCCCGTACAATGGCAGTGCCTACCGAAGCTGAGGTAGCGGGTTCTGGTAAAGAAGAGAATAGAAGTAATGATGAAGCTAACGAGTGTATTCAATAATGTAGTGACAGAATCCTCCATTATCGAAGGATAAGCAATTCTGGTAATGTGGAGTGGAAGAAATTACCTTCTTTCTTCTTTGGTGCACGGGTGTATGCACTCATGACAGAAAACCGCTTCGCGGTGTCGCACGCGCGGCGCCATCAGCACGAATTGCCGAATCGATTGTCCTTGGGAGCCCAGCAGAGCGTGGCTGCATCACCTCTGCACTTCTACCCATGCCACACTGCCTCGCTTGATAGCGGCCATGCCCTGCCACCGGTACTCTTCGCGCGCGGCCGCGCGAATTTTTGTCATAAGTGCACACACCCTTGGTACACTGATGGTTTAAATTACACAAGACAAGCACCTCCGAAGTTTCAAGGCATTCACAACTTGAATCGCACTGCATAAGGCTCTCTGCTAGGAAACGAGAGGGAAAAACAAAGAAAACATTCTGCTTTTGTATTGAATGCATGAACTTGATTTGCATTTCTCGCCAGGGAGAGCGCAAACGGAAGAGGAGCTACAACTGATTCTGTTCGAGCCAGAGCTAGAGAAGGAACCGCTTAAGAATTAACCTCTGAGCAGGGCCGGTACGAGTGCAGAAAGTGCCCTTTACGCGCAAATTTTGAAATCAAGGTCATGGTGCCCGCAAGCTCTTATTTAACTATCTCCTTAAATGCGATTTGTACGTACCTGTTCAACAAGTGTATCAGTAACGCCCTGCTCGTAGTTGGCTGTATTCTGACATCGAACTTCGACCAAAAATGGTGGATCGTACTCGTCTCCCATCGTATTCAGGTCGATGGTTCTTCGTTCCATTGCGCACAGATCCTCGTTACGTTCACGCTTCTTACTGGCAGCACTCTGCAACGATTCGAACGAATAAAGGATAACAAATCAAGCAGAAGCAACTCTACAAAAGCACGAGGTCGGTTACGGCCGCAATCTCAATTGGCCGTGATTCTCCGATTTCCATGATCCGCCTGAACACCATGGACTAATCCATTCTTTCTGCTGAGACCGTGATTGAACAAAAAGCAGCAGAACACTTATCACTTCTCTTCTAGATGATCAAGGAATGAAATTTCGGACCTACGCTTGCCGAAGACAATTCCAACATGTAGGGCAATAGGGAGTGTACAGACACTAATAAGTGCACCAGTTTGTAGCAGCAAGATGCATCGCCAGATTTCGTTAA
This sequence comes from Trichostrongylus colubriformis, assembly GCA_963978905.1. NCBI lineage: Eukaryota > Metazoa > Nematoda > Chromadorea > Rhabditida > Trichostrongylidae > Trichostrongylus > Trichostrongylus colubriformis. Next base: position 5,019,491 of record OZ022259.1, read on the forward strand.
AATGGCGTGACGATTTGCAGTGGAAATGGAATGCGTGGCGCTTACTAGTGATGGAGTCGTTCAATGGGTGAACTTATAGGTGTTGTATGATTGAAGGTTCGGTATATTTGCTTCCATGGTTGAACTCGGGTAAACCAATCATCACTAGTTTCAGTCCACTGAATTGTGACATAAACATAAAAAAAACCAGAAATGGCTCAAAGGGCGGCATATGACGTTAAAGAGCTCAAGGTCCCTGAAAGATCTATCTTTTGAAGAGTATCGAGAGGTTCACTTCAAAATCCTTTGATGGCACTCGTCGCAACAATCAGAGGAGATCAATCCCCTCGATGGTTTGATAGATCCTTTTGGATGTACCTACGCCACACTCTTATCATGTCACAATACCCAGTTTTTAATGCGCTCAGGCCACCTCAACTCTTATCGGATATGGTAATAGCGGGTGTGGCGTGTCGTTCATTTGGGTGCTCTCCTCCTTCTGATTTGATTCCAGCCTCATTTGTTTGACCCCCGTCGAGCGCTTCTGCAACATAACAGCCCAACTGAGGAATGCCCGAAATCAAGCGGTTTTTCACGATTTTCCTTGAGTGGCTAGCCATTCGGAAACTTCAGTTTCAATATTGAAGACAATGATCGAGCCAAGAGTATCGTAAGGTGATTTTTAAGCCGCAAGGGGGACAGCGTGCGCCGTCTTGGTGGCGCTCGACATTTGAAATTATTTCATTTCTAGATTTTCAATATTTCCAAATAACCAGTTATACCCGCATACACTCCTATTATTGGAGAATAACATATGTTTTCAGGACTGGTGCAGCATGAATTCTATTAGAGATACAACAAACATTGTTTTTTAATTTTTTTTAAAATTGATTTTTAATATTTAATAATTATTTTAATACATTCAAAAGTAATTTTTAATGCGAATCCCTTCTAGATGTACAAACTGACAACAGTTGTTTTTAGTTACAATCAATAGTCCATCAGAATCGATAGGCTCCGATTTTGCTCCTGGGGTACGTTTCTTTCCCATTTGAAATTACCTCGCGCTCATCTTACTAATCAAAATGCATGACCTTTCTGCAGTAAAAAGCAGAGAGAAGTACCGCGTTAAACAGCATGAGGCGATACCACACACAGAGATGACCTTTTTATCAGTAGCAACATGCACAAAAAGGTCACAAAAATGACTCAACTGATAAAAATTGATAAAAGATTTGATAGAAAACGCGCTCGTCCCACAGGCCATTCCGCGCAGAAACGTCGCCGTCCGTCATTGGTTAGCCAGAAACAGCTCTTTGGTCCAATGATGGACCCTATTTGTAGCTTCCGATTTTTGATGGTAGCTGATCTCCGCCGCTGCCTGCGGTGCGAAGGTTGTTACAAGCATGCTGATTTATAGGCAAAGGTTTCGGTCTCCCACGAGACTGGAACCCGCACTTCATGCATTCCGTGCATATGTGCTAATCCATTACACTACCGAGACCCCTTTCACCCTAACTCAGCTTCTGAATGTGTATAATATTTAATATATTTAAAATGAATTGACCATAGCTTATCAGCACTCACTCGTACAGTCCATTTCGGAGCGCCTGATAGGGCGTGGCCGCCTGTGGACTTGGGTGAGAGTGTATCGAACTCTCTTACTCCGTCACTCACTCTCATTCTTGCCACTCACCCATGTCCGTAGGCCACGCCCTGTCAGGAGCTCCGAAATAGAATATACTGTAACGTGTTCAGCACGCACACGTGCTGCAGCCGTGTTGAGCCGGTTGGCCAATACAGGCATTGAGCCGTGAAGCTTATAGCTTGAGTAGATATTGATTTTGATATTTTTGATTTTTGATAGTTGCTCGTTTTCGCAGCAAGGGCAATGTTGGCCAACCGGCTCGACCCGTCATAGTACGTGTGAGTGCTGATAAGCTATGGTAAATACAGGGTGGCGAATAAATACGTGCGCCAAAAAAAGCTTTCGAATTCTATTGTTTGCCAACGAATTTTTGAAGAAAGTTATTTTTATAAAACAATAGGCGATAACATTCTATAATTACAAGGAATTGTCGAAGTGGTCACCATCAGCTTCGATAGAGACGTTAATTCGTTTCTTCTTGGAATCAAAGGTGCGGCGTAGGTATTTATCGTTTAAATCATACTGAATTTCGATCAATTCTTTCCGCAAAGTTACCAGATTCTTTGCATTTCGGCTCCTGAGTTGCTCTTTCATGGATCCCCACACAGAAAGATCCAATGGATTCAGATTTTGGCTGTTTGCAGGCCACAAATCCTCGTCAAAAAAGGGCCGATTTTGGTCTCCAGGTAGCGAATCGTTGTTTTAGCTCCATAGGCTTGTGTTTTGTCTTTTTGAAAAATAAAATCGAGGTGTTCCTGTCTCCAGGGCACCACAGCTTTCATGAGAATCTCTTCTTGGGAGACTTCTGCATTAATTTTCACGTTTTTACAATAAAAATCAAAGGGGTCTTGCCTGAGGCACTGCTGCCGCCCCAAACCATTAAGCTTTCAGGCAACAGACTTCTCGTGGCAGTTTTTGCTTACGATGGTTATTGAAAGCTGAGCAAAGAACTTGACGATGATTCTGAGAGTTTTTAGACACTTCAGCGGTGAAAATTTTCCCATCAGACCAAAGGGCGTCCTCGATTCGGCGCATTTTGAAAAATTCCCGTATCCTCTTGCATTTTTCCTCCCAATTTTGCTCTGCTTGATCGGTAAGAACTTTTTCGTTATACAGACGATAACTACGGAGTCCTAGCTCATTCTTCAAGTTCATTTGAACAGATTTGCGAGAAATGTTTAGCTGACTCGCCATCTTGTTTAATCTCAGACCATCTTTTTGGTGAGCCCTTTTCTTAATAATCTCAACACCTGTTGGGTGTTCACTGTACGTTTTCTCCCACTTCTGGGTTTGGTAAGGATGTGTCCTTCTACTTTCCATTGCTCTACAATCTTTTGGACAGTCCTCAGAGGAATGCCGAGTCTCGAAGAAACTGCTAAGCTCTTCATCCCACCCTCAGCTAACTGCGCAATCGCGTTAGGGCCTGAGCATTTCTTCGTCATGCCAGTAAAGCATAATTTTTTTTCTACAAACCAATAATAAGAAACAAATGAGTACTCAGAAAAAGAAAAAGTATGTACAAATGCATTCTACAATAATTAAAACGGAGGTAAAGTTGCGCGCACGTAATTATTCGCCACCCTGTATACCATTCAGAAGCTGAGTTACATCGAAAGGGGTCTCGGTAGTGGAATGGATGAGCACATATGTTTGGAAAGCATGGGGTGCGGGTTCGAGTCACGTTTGAAACCGAAGCTTTTGCTCATAACTCAACATACTTGTAACAGCGTATCCGTGGTGTTTCGGTGAAGACTGCTAGCTGAACGATCATTTCATCACTTGCTTGCAGTACTCAATAGAGTAGAGATCGAGACACGGAATTAGGCAAAAACTTTTCTAAGAATTTGAAATATTTTTCTATGGTACCCTAGACGGGCCCTTATTGCCTGGTAACCTGAAAAACGATTGGCTAGCAGGTTCACGCCTGCGCGAAAAATCGTTAAGAATGCCTCAAACAGTGGAGACTGAAGCTACTTACTTCTGCAAGAAGTCTTCATCTGAACGGTCCCTTTATTTCAGCGATAACCGTTGTCATTAGTTGTGTACGAATGCGAATGTAGACAGTTCCGTTTCGCATACAAACTTGAAGTGGCTACGGGATTTTTGGGGAGAACGAGTGGAACTGTTACATCCGAATATTCAAACTATTTGGTCAGGTACCAGATACATCTATCAATGGCATCGCTGAAACTGAACAAAAAAAAACGAAGAAACGCTGAGTGTTAGATGTATTATGAGATGAATTTCAGGGAAGTTCGGAATTATGTATAAATATATCTATAAATATAGAAATAATTATATACAAGGTTCGTCCTGTGAACGGAAGAGGTCAAATAGAAATAAATAAATATATAAAGAAATATACATATATACAAAGGATACCAAAAAAGTTATATTGTTCTGGGCTCACTCCCACTCCCTGAGATGTTCCTCTTAAAGCTGGATCAAGCTGCGGCTCACTACTTTCACCGTCACAAAAATATGGAGCCTTCAGTCAGCTTAGTCAGGTTATGGAGCACCTACGGCATTGAGGTCCTCCTAAAACATCAGGGCCAGCTTCCACGGGAGGTTTCCCGTGGGTAGCTTTCTGAGGACTGACCCATCGGTTTGTAGAAGACACAGAAGACACTCTTGCTGCTTGGACAACGCTGCTATGATCCGAAACGTCACTTTTCGAACGGACCTTGGCAAGGCTGTGAACGGGGGTGGCGAAACCTTGGATTTTGCCGTGTAGAGGTGACACATCATGTTCACGCAGAGAAAGCTCCCAATCGTGCTCGGCTGTCACGGAGTTTAGTGATAGTATGAGATGTAGGATTGAAACCGGAGGAAAAATTACTTTTTTGGCACCCCCTGTATAGCTTGGACCGTTTCGTATGGTCCAGCCATGGTGTATGTGATCTTCCAAATTTACATGTGAGCGGACATTGTGCTCCTGAAAGCGCGTTCATACTCTGCGGTGCCGGCGGCAGGGAGCTGTTGTGTGTCTCTGCGTCTCCGCCTATGCCACTCAGCCTCCTTGTCTGCGTTGTCTTCGCATCTCCTCCCGTGCCACTCTGCCTCCCTGTCTGTGAAGGCGTCCCCGCCCTTCCCGCGCTGAGTGTGAATGCGGCTCAAGTGAGCCATACATCTCAATTCCCGCGCAAATGTGCCGTGCGCGTTATGTCGCAAATTTTGACAACGCTGCCACCTGAACTAATGCTATGCGCGTGCACAAACTCTGGCCATACTGAATATCCCGAATCATTCAGACACATGTCGGGCGCACAAAAATAACTCGCCTTTTTTAGTTGTTCGAACAATTGTGGGGAGCCGAATCATCCGTTGCCTCTATAAATGTGATGCTCACGCGGTCCTTGGCTAGGTTGACAACGCATCAACCTTTCTCCACGAAAATTTCTCCTTACATTGATTGCAGCCATAAGAAATCGTCTCGACCCAAAATGACTCAGAACGTCTTCTTTGAGTTGGTACTGACTGCTCGACGACAATACAAAAAATCGAAAAGGGATGGATCCATTCAAGGCAGCAGTTTCTGACAGCGAGACCTCTGTGTGTGTAGATGTTTCGCATTCATTCATTTCATTAAGTGACGGAAGAAATGATTCTTAATTTCCAGTGAAAGCAAAAATTAGGCAGGCGTGACCATCAAAGTGACTTTTTCTGACGACGGATGCTATAGATGACCTCGAAATCTAGCATTTTAGCGCATACACAGCTTCGATTTTCTTCTCCGTCTTGCAAAGTAATGAGCAAATTAATACTAATACATAACCTTAGCACATCTTTCGTCGATCGGCTGAAAAACTTCAGAGCGAACGAAAACTCGTCCATCATTCCACAACAACTTTTTATGACCGCTACTTGACACTGGAACACTGCGCTGGTGATGTGTAGAGGGGAAAGCAATGTCCTAGACGAGTTTTTTTGTCTGGTATACCCCAAATTGTCAAATATCGGGATAATAATAGTGAATTGGCTGAAAGAGTCCCCATTCGGATTCGCACTGCGACCGCTTTTCTTTGTGAAGGCTGCCAAGCGAGATGCATGAGAAGTGAAGACGTCTAGGTTGCTCAAAAATCCCAAAAAATCTCAACAAATTCTCACTGAGTTTTTCGCATCCAATTCTGACCCTTTCATATGAATAAATTTGATGAATACCACACCTTTGGCTTCCGAGGGCAACCCTCGACCATGTGGCCAAACGGTCGAAGGTGACGAGCACAATCAGCCGTCAGGAATTTGATGTGATGGGTCGACGATTTACAACCAAAAGCGGGAGTGAGCGATAATTCACGCTATAATCACCACGACGACCATCTCCGTCGTATGCAGACGATCGACCATCTCCGACAACACCATTTGAGTCCAAATACAACATACATTGGAAGAGCGATGCAGTGCCATTTTCAGTTGCATACCCCGTCGCGCATCACCAGGGATAGCAAAAACGATTCACTTGATGCCCTTATTGATCACAGTTACTCGAACCGTTAGACAGTAATGCAGAAGTGTAATTGATTAGCAGTGAAAAAGTCGACACCATGTGAAGATGTTTCAAATATCGATCGAAGTACTTGACATCGGACTTAAGGGATCGTTCGACGTAAAGCAGAAAGCATTTCGTATGCTTTAGGCTTTATATATGCTTAACTATGAGCTATCAACCCTAGAAAATTGCACTGGTTTTCGCTGGTTCTGGCTTCAGGTGTAAAACGGATGGGGAAAGAAGTAGTACAATAAAACCCCCCAATTCAGGACTTATCACCCACCACACAAGCATCATTCCAATCATCCTAAACAATCCGCATATTTCAATATTGTGCTGTTCCGGAGTCTCATGATTATCTTGATGTTCAACAACAAGTGAGCTCCAATATATTCATTCAAGAATCAAAAAAAACCCTCAAAAATCTTGGAATTTTTTTGGAGTATCAATATTTTGGTGCGCGACACCTTCTTCAGGCCCTTTTTCTGCACCATATGTCTGTGACAGGGCCTGAAGAAGGTGTTACACATCAAAATATTGCAGAAATATTCCAAAAAACTTTCGAGACTTTTGAGGGGTCTTTTGAGTTTTCTGAACAAATAATTGGAGCCTTATTTGTTGTTGAACATTCAGTCTGCCTACTATCCTCTCTCCAGGCTCACCAAATAGCGAGTAGTACCTCCCATGGAGGATTTCCCGATTGTTTTATCGTGGCGGTCCGATCCACCGAATCTACACCTGACCGCACTGCTCTTAACATTTCAAGTTGAATTTTACATTGGAAACGGACCATTCAAAAGCTCAAAAGCTATGACCTTTCTTTTGTATCCTAATCGGATCGTTCATGGTAAAATGACTTTCTTTGTTACCCACATGTTTATGTTGTATTTGCCCGATAGGTACCGCATGTAAAGTTTCATGAGAAGAAGTGATAATTCAGCCACGATACGATAGCTCCCCGAAAATACTCGGCCGGGTGGGGGAGGAGCTCCGAGTAAAATGCTCCGTTCCGTCGACTGCCGCGGCTAGGAACGGAGAGAGGGACTGTTCACGTAATTTTCTGCTTCTACAGCGCGCCTCCGCCTGCGCCGGACGACGAGGCCCCGGGGCCCCGCCCACCCGGCCGAGACTTTGTGGCGCTGTATCATAGCCGGATTCACATTTTTTCGCGTAAAATTTTGCATGCGGCCCACACATACAGCGTGATTACATGGGTAACAGAAAAACTCATTTTTCCGTAGACGACTCCTTTAAGTCCACATTTAGTTGTTTAAAATACGTGCTTCGTCGGGGTATGTATATCCGTGCGAATTTGAATGTTTCTACCCTGCAATTAAAAACTCTCATGAGCTAGGGACCAGTAGCGCCTATCCCCGGCATATCCAAGGGATTCATTCCGGCCGGCGCTATGAACGGTCCTTCACCGCTTTGCATAGGCTAACTAGCGCTAGGCTGGGTTGGAGGTTCAAAAATCAGTGACTCGTCCATCCACTGGCCTTTGCAACTTTACTGTACAAGGTGAATTTCATACAAATGTTTCTAAGATTCTGAATAAAAACAGGAAGCACGGAGTATCCCGAAAAAGGAGCCTCAGAAATGAAATCTCACTCTATCCAATGAAGCTCATTGTCTATCAACAATAAGGATTTGCGCTAATGAATTGATTGGGTATCATCGATAAAACTGGTTATTGACCAGCACCAGCGTCAAATCACAAACAACTGTACATCGTAAGAGAAGGTAAACAAATGGTATTTTTCACGAATAATCAAGTTCAAAGGTTCCTCAGCTGAAAAAAAGCCAACCTTGTTTTTTCTTGCACGATGCTGTCGTCTATGTAGTTGATCTCCGAACATTTCAAAAAGTTCATCAGTCTCAATGTTTGTTGTTGTCTTGTGACGGTGCCGTCGTCGATGCGCTCGCAAACGTACCCGCTCGAACCCCGACAGGACAGAATCTGAAAAATTAGGATAGTTGGGCCCGAAAGCCATCACAAATTGTCAGAAAGACACTTCGAGTACTCTGGTTCAATCGTCTTCTTGCGTCTTTTTTTTTCGGGGGAATTTTCAAAATCGACTGTGAAAAAGGACTAGCGTCCATCGAGCTCTCGTCTTACAAGTACATCCTCAAAGGATTGGGATTTGAGACTTCTCGGGGAACATTACTGGCTTTTCTCAGTAATGCTGATTACAACGAAGGCGTGGACGGGGTTACTGGGATTAGGCCAGGATTACACGTGTGGCCGCCACACACGCGTAAAACTTTTACCCCTCCCTAAATCAATGTGTGGTGGATCAATGACAAAACGCATCGAAATTAAAGGAACCGAGTGATTGATTGACCCGCCTTGAACTTGAACGGCCACCCACAGATGTATCGGCGGCGGCGGCGGTGTGGTGATGGTGGGGGTACAATCGGCGGATGGCGTTTAAGTGAAAGCCAGCCAGATGTGAGAAGCTGGACAGGAAAGAGGAATGAGGAAAATGCGCGCGTATGGAAAGGATGACAGAATGAATAAATGAATGAATGAAAGGTTGTTCGAAAAATGACATACCACTACTTCCAGACGGTACATCAGTAGTACGTGGTGTACAATCAATGAGCATTGCAATCATGAACAGTACAGTGACGAGTACAGTCAAACGCATATAGAAACAGACTCTTCAGCTCATCACAACACTGCTTGAGGAGTCCCGATCGTCGTGGTGGTCGTCGTCGATGGCGGCAGCAGATTTTTGGCACCAACAGCTGAATAGCTTCTCAGCTCATGCACCATACGAATGCACTTCTGAATAAATTATTTGGGGCCAATTTCTGGCAATAAACATTCAGATAGCCACTTAGAATATGCGACAATCGAAACACACAAACAAGCGATCGGAGATGGAAATTTGGCAATTCTTAAAAAAATCCTGAAAAATCTTAACATCATAGATCTTAGAAAACCTGGATCATAAAGATCATAATTTGGATCATAATTAATCATACCTGGATTTTCATCCGATATTTACATCTATGTTTTTGCGTCATTCCGAAATATTTGAAATCCCATGTTTATCCAGTTTATTCAATATTTATTTCTTGAAAGATCTTTACTCAAAAATGTCAGGTGTAAATAAAAGCAAGACGAATGAAAAAAGGAAAAGTGACTGAACTACATTACATCAAATAAAATATACAAAACCATTTATAAGATAAATTAATAAAGAGAACTTCTAACTTCAAATATTTCGTGTATGTACGGGCTCCAGTGATTGATTTTCCAAGGGAAATGATCAGTAAGCAATGCTGAAAATGCTTCATTTTTCCTACGATTCTGCCCCAGGAAACCAAAAAATAGAAGCAGTCTTACTACGCCCTGGCGAGAGGATTTCTCAAAAAATGAGTCTCTGTGAAAATCACTCATTCACTGTTCACCGATTAATTCCCTGAAAATCTATTAGAATTGATTTGAATGTTAAGAATCTCAAAAATATCAATTCTCTCTTCGACTTCCCTTGATAAAAAGTAGAAAATGAAAGCAACTCGAGAAGTTATCTAGCGAGAAGATTTTTTTTTCGAATAAACTTCTGAAATTTTATTCAAGAAATCGTTTAATGGTCATCATTGATTATTCGAAGCAAAAAGTTTGTCAAAAATTATGGAGTTGGGTAGTAGTAGTAAGTGGTTAAACTAGCAAAAAGGTAAAGGCAGATGTCATTACGATAACCAGTTCACATCAATGTAGTCACTCACTGTAAAAATGTCTCATTTATTAGTATAGATCCTTGTTGAACACTTTGGCCAGTTGTAAACAATAAATGAATTATATGAATAGTAATAGACGACGAAATAGTTAAATAAAAAGGTCGAAGATCAATTTGAGATATTGAAATGGGCGAAGTGAGTGGAATAACGCGCTGGAATACTACCGCTCCTCCTCCGATAGAGGGGTGGAGTGAAGAGGAGTGAGTGTGGCTCCGAGCTGGGGGAGGAAATGTAAGTTGAAACGGAGAATGGCTCCACTGGGAATACTACTTTTCGAATCGGGGGGGGGGGGGCAGGCGGGAACGAAACTGAGCGAGCGACGACAGGGTATGCGGGGGGGGGGGCTGCTGCTGAATCGTCGTCGTCGTCATACGTGCCCCTTTCTCTATATCGCTCTCAGAGATAGACATCAACACATCAACACATATTTGAAGGTCTATCACGGGCCACAGGATGCTTAAAATGCTCTGAAATGGAAGATTATTGCATAGTTCAAAATTAAGTTCCAAAAAAGGAGACCAGCCATCGCCAGGTTGGGCTTGTTTTTTTTTTTGGGGGGGGGGGGGGAGGAGGGAGAGAGACACCCCTTCTAATAGCCTTGAGTTTGCGTGAATCAAGTTTCGCATTGGAAGATGCGAGACTGGCCGTTCTTCGATGATATTTTTTTTTGTACCCAAAATTGATAATGACTGGCACCGGAGCAAGATGTCGGCAGCAGCGCCATCTTTAGCTCCTAATGATTTTGCCCATTTCAATCTACATACAACCGACTTTCACCAGGGTCGTTAACGAGTGAGACGCTGTCATAAGAACACGGTGTGTGAACGATCCTTAATAGTAGACGTTTGCCCCTATCTTCTTGTTCCTTCTGCAAGCGTTAACACCACTCAGTGAGCCTTCGTCGAATTTAATGAGGAATGGTCGTCAAATACAATGGCCACGAAATTGGAAAATGAGCTATCTGTGGATCCCTGGGCCTCACTTTGGACTATTGCACTTTTTCCCGGCGGATCTGCAGAAAAAAAAACCAGCTACTGGCGACGAGCTTACAAATTGCAGCCTTTCGCACGAATTCTCAGCGGAATTCACCGGATTTTCTAAACTGTTTATGTTTTTGCCGGGGTTTTTAGGTCCAAACAAAAAGCATTGCACGGACTGGAAGTGAAACTGCCGTCCGAAGCGGATCCATTTTCGACCATGATCAACTACCGAGCTGTGCAAAACCCCTCGTTCGGTTTAACTCTGTATTTCGCATTTCTGTTTTCCGACAGAATGTATACGTATTTTAGATAGACCTTTTTTTTATTCTAAACAGAGGCACTTTTTCTTTCTGAATCCTTCTTCTGTTAGATATTTCTATGGCTCAGAAATAGCGTACCCACGAGATAAAAATCTGCACTTTCGCTACCTGCCCTTCTTCGATAATAACTAAGGTCTATTTTTTAACACCTTTTAACCTAACCTTCAATTTTCTATCCACCCTAACTCACTGATGAGCCTCAAGGGTGGATAGAAAACACAGTGGTTCGTATGAGAACAGAGGCGAAACGAACCACCTACTAATTTATATCATTTATTTTTGACAATTCTTTCCGTTTTCCTTTCTTCTTTTATTTCAAATAGATTTATTGAATCAAAATTTCCTTAACCATGACTATAAATGATCAATGATGAATTGATCCCTCCACAGGAATCGACATGGAAGAGAAGATCGTTTTTGCGGATCTTGATGTGCCAAAAGTGCAAATTTTTGTCTCTCGAGTACTCCACTTCTAGGAGTTAGAAATATCGAACATTCAAAGGGTACAGATCGAATAAAAATCAATCGAATAAATAAATACATTTTGAAACATGGCGAATAAAAACTGGAACAGGCTTGCTGCACAACTTGACGCAGAGGAATTCGGCAGATAATAAGGAAAAGATTAGGAGAAATAACCTGGGGAAAAGGAAGAGAATGAATGAGAAAAGAGCGAACAGACATCCTCGGCCGCTCAGTGCAGGAACTGTTTATCAGTGAAAATAAATGAGAATTTTTCGATGAAGTACAGCAATGTGACGACGACGCGACAACGACGTTGGAGACCGACTCGGCCACCAATCATGCAGGAGAACGGGAGAATCACAAGACAACAGAAGAAAGTCACAAGCGAACGCGATTGGCAGTTTTTTTAATGATAGGGGATTGTTGTTCGTTGGTGGTACACGAATGATCGTACAGGCCATTTTATGTCTTGTAGACTGGTATTTATATAGTAACAACTTCTTCTATAATGTTGCAGTATTAAAGTGACAATAAAACGCTCAAGCACTTTGAAGCCTGTGGTTTTGGCTTAAAATGAAATCGGAAAAAGACACCATACGTGTGGAACTGGTACAAAATGAAACTTGTCAGTAAAGACAGGGATTAGATTGAGGGTTCTGGTTGGGAATGATGCCTTTTCCGCTTGCCGGCCGGTCACATTGCCGTCGCACCCTTTTCTGCTAGATACTAACCAGCCAGCCTGTCTCACATTAGCTTACCCACCAACCCACCCATCACTAGTGAGCGGAAAGCTCCACTGGAGGCGCAAGCTGGTGCACAAATTTGAACAGCAGTGAGCAATTATTCACACATTATTCATGCAGTATTCGATAGAAATGCTGATCAAATGTGCGTAGAGATAAAATCTCACACAATGGGCGACATCACACTTGGAATTTTCGAGATCTGCCCAGACTTTCTGCTGTTCTACTTACGGTCACCTTAGTGGGATGAACGAAAAGGTTCCAAGTCACCGAAACTGCCACTTTCGCATTTTGAATTCGTTCAGAAAACTTTACAGGTGAAATAAAACCATTATCTTCATCATTATTACCATACAATATCATTATTATCATAACCCATAACCATAAAAAACCATAACCATTATCATCATTATCATAATGTTATCATTATAAATATACAGGTGAAATAAAAGCATTATCCTCATAAACCGCTCTTGGTGTGGATAGCAGAAACACCTTTTCCTTGCGCATTATTTATTTATTTATTTGTGGGAAAATTATAGTTAGGTACATTTCAAACTGTTTGGTTTCCGTCTGAGGGTCGTGCGGAACGGCAACCAAAAGACACCTTGTTAAGATCCCCCTGAAAAAATTCTTTTTGATGCATCATTTAGATCATTCATTTGGAACCATTTAGAATTTAACACTTTCAATAAACCGTCGCTACGATTATCCTTCTGTACCGTACTTAATGCACTTTCTTAAATCTCTTGTTTTTACATGCCATTACTTCCTAAGATGGAAATAATGAAAATGGTCCCAAAGCTAAGTATAGGCCCCTGCGACCCTCATTGAACCGACCAAACCTTAAGAGTGAGGACCAATTTTCATAATTCTTTTCCTTTTCCTGAATATGCTAGCTAATTAAGAAAAGAATCGCGTTCTACTGCTGTTCATTGTTGAAATCAAGCTTCTGTCAAAAATGGAAGAGAAGAAGGAACTTGAAAAAAACGGAAGAGTAGACGAAACTTGAAAATGAAAATGGCAGTTGTTTAGGAGCCTAATTTGACGATTCGTGTTTAATTGAGGAGTTGGACTGTGAGCCAAACAACTGTTTTTTTTTCGCACAAGCGAAGGTGATGAGGGAGCATAGCGCTCTCAACTACCCTAAGAGCTCCCGTGAGTAGGCGGTCAGGCTATGAGTGCAGCCTATCTCCAAGAAACTTCTCAAGGAATTTCTTTGGTCACTGTAACACACACTTTTTTGATATAAAATGGAAAACTGGGTTCATCGGAATGCTAGGTATCTGTCTCTGATAACAGATATGTATTGATTGTAATTCCATCAGCAGTCGTCGCGATCGGTGGTATGTCGCGGATACCGACCGGTGTAGGCCCTTTTACTGTTACTGACCTGTCCTATGGAATCCTGCCAACGCATATTGGCCTTGAGATCACGGCTAATACAAAGCAACCAGAATGAGAAAAGTGAAATGTGCGTCGTTGTAAGCCTTTTCATTGTACGCAAGACATCTTCATCATTGCCGTGGAATGTCGTAAATTAGCGCTTAGAGATCGATAAGCGCGTACGGAACAGGTTTTTGATATTGGGGGCCCCCCATCGAAATACATCACCCATCAAACCATCATCATATACACACACGTATACGTCGCATGAAAACTCCGCAATGCAATCAGACTTAAGCTATGTAAGTGGTAGTTGTGCTATGAGGAAAGGACACATTCCTCAGAGTGCACAACACTAAGCACTTTGATGTCCCCCGAAGCCCACTAACGACCTCCCCCTCCTCCTCAGTAACCTTCTGTGATCAGCCGGCCAATGCGCACCAGTGAAACAGGATCTTTGGCCTTTAGAGTCGCGCTATTGCTTGACATGACCATCTGCACGGATCGAATTCCGGTAATTCCTCCGAGATAGTTTAGATGTTAGTTAGGGGACATGTGATCTGCTCGCAAAACTCTCGCAAGGGGTTGTATTCTAAGTGGCATGAGGGGGGGGGGGGAGGGGGAGGAGATTGTATGTGCTGTGTTGGTTTGCGAGGGGATCGTAGGGTGTGTGCACTTATGCACTTATGACAAAAAATCGCGTGGGCGCCAGCAGGGAACGGCGCGGCGAGTGCGAGTCGTTTGCAGCTTTTTCTGTTGAAACAGCAACAACAACAACGTATGCGGACTTCCGAAGCCTTCAAACTGCAATCTTCGAAGATCCTTCACCGTACCAGCCCAGTGCGTCTTAAGCAGGATTCCAAACAACTCGTATTGATGGCGCCGCGAGTGCGACGCCGCAAAGCGATTTTTTGTCATAAGTGCACATACCCGGAATCGTAATAACGTTAGCTTGGTTGCTTTGAGGCCGTTCATCTGTAACTCATCACTGCATCTTAAATTAATAATCTGTCGAGCAGCATTTTTTTGCTAAAGCTCAGTTTCAATATGAGAAATTTGAATGGTGAAGACAGTGGAGAGGTGACTAGTAGGACTGATACCGCGCATGTAAATCAAAGACCAGACCCTGGAATAATATCTTCCCAAACCGATCGGACCTCAATCCCTCTGAATCATAAAATCTAAGAGTGACACAGACAAGAATTGGAGGATTAAAGGAATTTGCACGGAAAATGAGTTTCTTTGTTACTGATATATTTGCTTAATAAGGACGGCATGCAAACTTTCACGCCAAAATGTGAGAGTATGGATGAGATACAGTTCCGCAAAATGGTAGACGACGTGGCGAAACCCCAGAGTTGAAGCCTGCCCCGTCGTCCGCCGCGGTCGGAGACGCATAGTGGGAACAGAAAAGTACGTGGACAGACCCATGCGTTTCCCACCGCGCTGGAAGATGGGGAAGGCACCCACTCGGAAGGTCCGCCAGGTTGAGAAGCTGTATCTTAGCCGGCTTCTCGCTTTCTCGCTTAAAACTCTGCATGCTCTTTTTATTGAGCAAATACTGCAAAATATATGGGTAATAGGAAAATACATCTCTCCGTGCACGATTTAAAGACCGAAATTACATATCGGCCACTAAAGCCAAGTAGATGTATAGGCAAATCGGATTCAAAAGATAGCATGATTGTGGACGGAAGAAAAGTGCGTGACATGTTCCGAATGCGAATGCGCACTTGAATCGGTATCTGAAAGTGGTTACATGGAAGTACGAGAACATTTCCACACATATTTGGCCTTATTCAAGTAGCAACGTATAGAGCATTAATCACTCTAACCAACGGTCACAGCATGCGCTATTGCGCATTCTCGCTCAGTTCAGAAATGTAGGTACATTTGAACCCCCAAGTCACTGTGTGGGCAATTTTGCCCACACATTGGATCAGGGGGGAGGACATGCCATTGTATTAGACACTGCTTCATCCTTCCCTTATGGTCTTTCACCACTGTCGAAGAGAAAGGCCTTGTTGTGAATTTTTTTCAGATAATCCCCGTACCTTACCATCAGACTAGATTCCAAACGGACTGAGTCATTGAGAAGCCTGAAAGTTTGTCTGTTTATTATTGTTCTCCTATTTATTTGTTTTTGCCCGTTTTGGGAAACAGTAGAACGTGAAGACTATTCCAACCCATCTCTCAGAAAGACCATTGTGAAATTGCTGTGAAAGCACAGGAAATAAGTATGCCGAGGGGGATGTCTCTCAGATCAGTGTAATCGTCGCTAGCGTTCATGGTGCTTGCAAAATAAACGAAGTTAAATAAAATACGGGTGGTAGTTCCCAGAGATGGAGGTCAAGACCTGTTGAGGACAGAACTCGTGATATTCTTTGTGCGCATTTGCGCTCAACAGGTATTTTGGGGGTGTCGAAGAATACTGAAGAAAAAACCAAGAAAAACCTCCAAAACTCTCTGAAATGAGTCATTTCTGAGTTTGGCCTAGAAGACATCACAGCCAGCAATAAGGGGCCTAAAGTGGGTGGATTCGGTAAGTTTTCACCTGACGTCGTCAACCAAAATTCAGCGATATCACCTCTTACTTCTTGTCACAATGCCCATGTGAATTGGTACTAACTCGTTTGGGAGAATAAAAGCGCCGACTTTATAAGCGCAGATGGCGTGGCGACAGGTGGCCCGCTTTCTCTCACTTTCATGGTACCTGGATCAAATCTTGCATCGATGTCCGCCCATCCGGGGTAGCTGACTTGCAAACAGACTAGAGTGAGAGGATAAAGGCACTGACTTCTACAACGGCTGATCGTCGCAATTTATTGTATAGTCTAAATCGCACTCACCCGTCACCACAATCCTGAATACGGCTAGCAAGCGCACCGCGTCCTTGCAAGGGATTAATTAACGCCGCGGACTTTATCCTCTATAACTTACAAGTCAGTTTCACGATTAGCCACTTTATCGCGTACAGTACCCTCGGAAGGCTTGCTCACTAGCTTGGCCTGATTGCTACCCAGATGCTGGTTCTTGCAGGCAAAAACCGTAACATCTTCGATACTTGAAAGTGGAATGACCTCTGAACTACACCTGTCACCGCATAAATCCCAATGGAAATAGAAGGAGCAAAATAGTGCACTCTAGAGCCTTCCACTTACTCAAAGCCAAAATGTCGAGTGTTCAGAAATTTGCATCCGAGGATATTTTCTGAAATCCGATGGAGCAATATCAGGGCTATAAGGTGGATGGGGCAGCAATTTTCATCCAAGCTCGAGAACTTTTTGGCGAGTCACTTTTTCAATAGTGGGAAGACTTGCCAAAAAATTGCCTCGCCAAAAAAACTCTCAAACTTGGATAAAAATTGCTGCCCCACCCACCTTATAGCACTGATCTTGCTCCATCGGGTTATCACCTTTTCCTTTCCCTGTCTAACGCCATTCAAAGTAAAATTTTTGTGTTGAAAATGAGCTTGACCTTTGATATATATTTTGCCGAAAAAGGTTATCCGAGAGATGGAAGACAATAATACCTATTGATGCGTGTGGACATGTACTACATGTGTGTGTACAGATGAGATTGCTGGAAAGCAATTGGAGAGAAAAAGCGGTGTTAAAAAATACGAAAAAACTTTTTAGACTACCCAATATCTCGCCCCAATACTTTAATTTGTTTCGTTTCCCTATGTTTTGTATAGTTGACGAATGTGAGCCGTGAGCAGAATTACTTTTTTTCGACACCCCTGTATTTATGTTATTTTCTGTTCCTATTATCCGTCTCCATCCACGGCGAACGATGGAGCGGGCATTTACTCTGAGGCTCTGCTCCCTTGGCCACTGCTTTGAGGATCTGTGTCTCATCTGGGTTCTCAGTTCTCCGCTTGAAATTCGTACGCGGCCCTTTTTAGGCGAATACAACATACCTACAATATATAAAACGCTTCGTCTGTCTGTACGTCCGTCCGTCCGTCCGTCCGTGTTCCGTCTGTCAGAGATTAGGTATTATATTATATAAAAAAACGACCTGTGGAGATCGGGACAAGTGTGGAATTGGTATGGCATGGGACAAGACATAAAGAGCTTACATCGACCACATAAGCTCCGCCTACGGTGGGCGGGAATGCCCTGGAATGTTCCATTTTCAGACTGAAAGATGTTAATTGGGTTTGAATGCGTCCCAAACGTAGGGAGAAGATGGATCTAGATCAGGGAAGAGTTTCTGGAGGTCATGGAAGAATCTTGGGCACAAGGGCGGGGCATGTAGTTGTGGGCGGAGCTTGGACGTTACATGAAAAACGACCTGTGGAGATGGTGACAAGTGTGATATGGATAGGGCATGGTGCAAGTAGTAAAGACCACGCATAGAACAAGTGAAGATCCTCCCACGGTGGGCGGGGCATGCACTGAAATACTCTGCCCTCGAGAAAAAGGGTAATTTCGATCGACCTACTGGCGCACTTGGTGTTTCGGGCAAAGTAGTGTGCACCAGCCAACTGGTAAATATGTGTGTAATAGAATATCTCAGTCTTTTGTGCACTATTCTTTCAACTTCGGCATACTTTATCTGACAGCGTTTTGTGAGAGATTTCAAGTTTTCTTCCCGTTGGGAAAATTTTTCTTCGTTCGGAATGTAAGTGGATACCGTACTGACTGTAAGTGGATACTTGAGAAAAAGTACAGTGCAGTTAACTGTACGAGTCCTCAATTGTTTTGATGGGCACGAACAGGTCGTGCTCATCACTTACTCAAAAAAAAACGTAGAAGCAATGACAAGACAAGGTATAGCGATTCTGAAAAAAAGGTGAATGCATGGCACACTTTAAAAAGGCTGACTGATTTCAGTACACTCCATATCTATTACACAACAGTATCTAAAGATGTGATTGACAACCGCAAGCATCCTGTTTGATTTTCGCTGACTCTTTTTCGCCGACAAAGGGTTACCATAAATCGAAATTTATGGAATGCACAAATACATCAAGATGTGAATGTAAAATGAAGACATGGAAGAATAAAAGACCCTTTCCTAACTGTTGGCCACCAACGATAAAGCTGAATCTGTAATCATCCACGGAAAAATGAGTTTCTCTAACCATATATCTATGTTGTATTAGCTCAATGTGGTCAGCATGCAAAGTTTCACACGAAAAAATGAGAAGATACGGACGACAAAGTCTCCGCCTGGTGGGCGGGGCCTCCGCGTGAAAGACCCGTCCCATCGTCCGCCGCGGGGCCATATTTGAAATCATATAGTAGAACGCCCCGAAAGTACTCCTTTGATGCATTTTTGCCGAATAGGTTATCCGGGAGATGAAAGACAATAATACCTATAGTTGCATGTGGACTTGTACTATATGTATAATATATGTACAAAAGAAATTGCTGGAAAGCAGGTTAGCGGGCAAAAGCACAATTTTAAAAAACGAAAGAACTTTCTCGACAGCCTAATAGAATGTAAACTATTTGCCCTTGAGATGTGTGTAGACTAATCGGGTCACTGTGAGGTATGCCTTCAAGGCATATTATTGCAATATCCGATGTTATTGTTTTACGGGATACTACTGGTCCTCAAATTGCCATTTCCTCTTCATCTCAGGATTTCTGTGAAAGGATTGCTCACTGGGATATGTTAATCAAAGTCAAAACCACCGGAGAGCTTGAAGATTGCGGCAGCTTCGAAAGAGAAAGGAACGTCTGCCGAGGGTGAGAATTCCGACCGCACATGTGTCGTACCGTGCAAGCTACAAATATCGTGCCACGCAGAAACTACGTACCCCTAACATTCGACGTTCTAGGCCTAATGAAAAGACGAAATTCCTATGAAATTATGGGGTGTGTGCAGATATGACAGAGGATCGCGTGGCCGCCCGCGGCGAGCGGCGCGGCGGGTGCGAGTGCCAGTGGCAGGGCATGGCAGCCTTCCAGCGAGGCAGTGTGGCATGAGTGGAAGCGCAGACGTGACGCAATCACGCTCGGCCGGCTTCCAAGGGAAATCGATACGGCGAGTCATACTGATGGCGCCGCGAGTGAAACGCCGCGAAGCGATTCACTGTTATATCTGCACACACTTGAAACTATGACATGATTGAAGACCATGGATTTTTAAGTGGTTCACTCAGCAAAGCAGTGAAGCACGAAACAACTCCATGGTTGCAGACAGTGCAAAAAGGCGGTATCCTTTGACAGTAGGAATATCTATAGCGCGCAACTAGTTCTTACAGGAATCGAGACAATCGACTTAGAGAAGTCGCGAGAAGAGCTCAAGCGACGGTGAAAGATCATGGTTGACAAAATGACAGTCAAAAAATAGCAAAAACGCACAATTTCTTGATTGCAGGAAATTCGAAGGTTAAGATGGCTAGTTTTTTCCGTTTCTTTGTGATGTAGCATAACGCCGGCACACGACTTCGTGCAAAAATTGCGACGTGCGGCGCTGACATGTCATTGCGGGAATCGGGACGTCCTGCCTGCGCCACGCGGATGGGGATCGATCGGTCGGATTTTCGCTTCGCGGCGTCGCCGTCAGTACGAGTCGTTGGGAATTCCGCTCAAAACCGTAAGGGGTACCGTAAGGGACCTAATTGCAAGTTAAAAGCTCCGGGAGTTCGCCTATCATCAAAGGTCCCTTACGGTACCAGCCCATTGCGTCTTGCGCGGAATTCCAAAAGACTCGCACTCGCCGCGTCGCTCGCCGCGGGCGGTAGCGCGACAATTCGACCAATCGACCCACACCCGCGCCACGCGAGTGACGCACTTCACGGCATAGCGCTGCACCCTAGTTCTCCTCCATTTTCCGCGTAGCACTCTTGTACGTGGCGACACTAGGTATTGACTTCAACTATTACAAATGATGCCAGAGTTGTAGAAACAGAAACTCGTCCAAATAACGATACTGGTGATTTCGGTCAGTTAGTGTGAACGAGATTTTAAAATCAAAATCCAGCCCGTAGTTTTCTGGTCTTTGATGGAATTATTCAGCGAAGTCCGTGACCGAATGACAAGTTTCTAGGACCACACAACATATGAAGTTTGTGATTGACGACGAGTTATAGTTGCTGATTAGATTATTTGCATACATGAGTGAATGATCGGTCGCAAAAGTAATAATTGACTGAATTTTCTTCAGAAAAACAAAGATCTAGTTGATAGAACAGAATACCATTATGAACTCTGATGTTGGGTTGTTATTCAGACATTATCAATCAAAGGACACACCCTCTTGTCATGCCGCGGTTAATGAATCTCACAGGTAGACCGGTTTCGATGAAGAACGCATGAAATTCCAAGGAATTCCATTGGTACATTAATATAACCGAAATTGAGCATGAAGAACATTGCAGGTATTTCTGTTATGGTTGCCACCCAGAGGTGGGGTACGATCGAGACATCGCGACCACCAGCAGAGCCCCCAATGACATTTTCTCGCTTCTCTCCCTTTCTTCTATAGAAATAGTACAGGGTATCGCGTGAAGAGTTAAAGAACAAGTGGGATGCCTTCGTGAAATAGCATTGCACTAGAGGTGCCCTAATCCCGCCCGAGAAAGGTACCGACGAATCCAATTTTTTGACGCCTTACAGCTCCCTCTTTCTGAAAAATGAGTTTTCTGTTCCACATATATTACTTCGTATTTATCTGATGTGGATCGCATGCAAAGTTTCATGCAAAAAATGTAAACCTGGCTAAGATACAGCGCCACAAAATCCCGGTCGGGTGGGCGGAGCCCTCGAGCAGTGCCACCCTGTCGTCTGCCGCCACGCATTGTGGGAACAGAAAGTTATGTATACAGTCCCACTCTCCTTTCCGAATTGCACCGGACGACGGGACGGGGGACGGGTTTGCTCAGAGGTCCCCCCACCCGACCGAGAAATTGGGGAGCTCTATCTTAGCCGAATTCCCTTTTTTCGCGTGAAACTTTGCATGCTCCTCTTATAAAGAAAATATTACAGAAATATATGGGTCATGAGGAAACTCATTTTTTCGTGGACGATTCCTGTAAGATCGGGGAGTGGGACGACAGTGCGCATTATCAGATTCGAATCTCTTCCCAGCAACCGAAATAGGACCCTGGCCGGAGATCTTTCGACACTAGCAATACCCTTTGAAAGCTTCCACAAATCGTTTTCATGGGCTGTAGGTGCAACAATGGATAGTGGAAAGGAAAAGAATATGTCGAAGCAGTCGATCTACGACGATTATGCAGTGTAAACAGAAGCATACAGTTGGCTTTAAGATTTAGTTCAAATTTTACCAATGTATGTAGCTCCGCCCCCATATAGAAATGCCTGAGGGTCGCTTCCATATTGGATTGTAAGCAGACTGGAAGTTTGGGGAGGGTATAATGGGCGCTTGCGGGAAGGGTAGAATGTACACGTCAGTCACATTACTGTGTCTACTTCAGTAAAATGCGAAGTTGAGAAAGTTTCGAGAGCACACTTGTTAGAACTCATTCCAGTTTTTTCCAAGTTCGATCGCATGGGTCAAAAGCTGTACAAAGACGTCGCTTTTGATGGGTGTTCAAGCACGTATGTATGCTCAGTAAATCGGTGGCTGACAATAGGGAGATTTGGGGAAGAATCGATTTTGGGGGTGGATTCGGGAGAGAATCGCCTTAAATTCGGTTTATTTCAATACTGAGCACATTTAGCGTTGAAGATTGCTTAGTTTTTGTCCGGTTGTCTTCCAAATGTTCTCAACCTTTGACTGGCGTTCGACTATGAAAACCTACCGCATGCAAAAAAGGTGGACTTGGGAGAAATAATTGATACTCCTTGCTCACATAGGACAGAGCTCTCAATGGTGTCAAAAGGAACAATGCAAAGCGTTAACCATAATATTTGAAATTGACATATGATAGAGGAGGTGCTACTCTTTGCTAATTCGCATACTCGCAATGACCAAATGTATCTGATTCTTTGAAAAAGTCCCTCATTTCTTTTGCAAACATTTTATTATGAGCAGTTTTATTCTTCCAATTTCTCTCGAAATTCATACATTTCCAAAATAAAAACCGTAGTTGGTATCAACTTCCAACCCAAAGAACAGGGGCAAGCCTGCAGTCGAGGCAAAAAGATACGACTTTTGGGCACCATTAGCCCAGAGCTACCCCACTACTTCTCCAAGCGATGTGGTCGAAGAGGTGATTTTTAACCCATTGACGACCGTGTGACACGACGTCGTGTCACACCATGTTGGCCGCGTGAGACTGTGTGACATGATGTCGTGTCACAGCCTTGTAACTAATATTTTAAGCTTCATTTTGAACTTTTCTTTGATCTTTTCTTTATTATGTATACCTCCAATATAAAGGTTTTCTACACATGGCATGGTCCAAGAAAATATCTTTTGATTGTTAAATTACTGAGCTTTCAAATAAGGGGTGAATGACGATCACTGCCCACTTTTTTTCGTGATTATTTTGGAATAATCAAAACAAAAACAGTGCCTGCATCTGCTGAAACGGATACGGACTCTTCGGGCATGAGATGCAGCTATGCACCCTTAAACTTTGCACATTTCTTTAAAACAGCCAACACATCGCTTTGCGATCATTCGCCTTACCCTCGCATAACTCTTCGAGCTGTGAGTGGGAGTATTTATACATTCAAACATGTTCCATCGCAATGCAGTACTGATTCTACCAGCTTGTTCTTCAGCTTCTAGATTCTACAAGTTTGTAATCATTCTGTTTTATTTTAATCACTTCAGTTTTACAGTAGAGAACCCAGGGTTGATCACCGCAGTCTGTGCTAAGAGACGAAAGAAAAACCAAGTGTACCACTAGGCGTTTTTTCTCATAAACGGCATGTAAGACGCCATTTTGTCGCTCAAATTCACCTTCTGGTAGCAGTCTATCAAAATTTTGATTTACTTCACTTTCGTCATCAAAGGCATCCATTCTTATTTGAAAGGGGGAAGCTTATTACAAATGTGGTCTATATTTTATCATAAATACAGGTGAGAACCTAATTACAATGCAAAAAGGCAAAAAAATGAAAGCCTCTAAAAAAAGGTGTCCCTGTGGGACCGCGTGACACGACGTCGTGTCACACGCGGAGCGTAGGAAAATCCCGCGCGGCCCCACGCGCCAGACAAGAAAAAATGGCGCGGTTGTTAGTGGGTTAAAAACCAAGCGGTTTCGCACTAAACGGATGTCATATTCGTGGTCTACTGGTCGAAATACCTCTGGATAGAAGCTTGCATCCAAATAGAAGGTTTCCCAAAAATCACGTCTTCGACCGCATCGGTTGAAGAGGTAGAGGGGTGGCTCTGGGTAAATGGTGCCCTTTTTCTATCGACGCATCAGAGAAAGTTATGTGTGGTCAAACTTAATCCGTCTCTAAGGAACCTGAAAAGGTCGCCATTCGATAAACATTGCATCGTTACTCTATCGAGTGGCAACTTTTTCAGAGATCTGTTCACCTGTCTAAAAATATTTCGACAATGCGCGGTCGATTATTTCTCGAGGAAAATTTGAAATTTTCAATTTATGACATCCCTTCTTGAGCAGTTCTCAACTCACACCCCCACACCTCACCGTGCACGAGGCCACAACGTGGGAGCAGTTTCTGAAGAAGCGGAAGGATTGCTCTGATTTCTACCTGCGTTCTCAGAGCTTGAAAATTAACTTACACCACTTTTGACGCAGAAGTGGAAGGACGTAGGCGTGGGCATAATGTGCCATACGTAGAAAGGCAAAATATAACGAAGTGAAGAATTCGCTTTGAAAACGTAAATATAAAGAGAGCAACGGATGATGACAAGGGTCTCCGAGATGTCACTACACTTCCCAGTCCACATTTCCATCATGAATTCAAGACCGACGACGCGAATAACATGCGTCCCGTCTTCACAATGCCTTAAATGGGTTACTGTTGCCCATGTTCCCGTTTTTGTGGTCCCGGACATGCCTTATCATACAGAGGCGGTAAAGAAGTTGGAGGAAAAGAATCCGCGGAGTCATTCCGCATGGGCATAAAGTACCATTCGCCGGAAGCCAAAATACCGCAAAGTGATGAATTCGCGTAGAAAATGCTAGTAAAAAGAGAGCAATGGATGATGACGATGGTCTCCGAGATGTCACTTCACCTCCCACTCCACTCCTGAATTCGAAACCGACGACGCGAATAATATGCGTCCCGTCTTCACAATGCCTTAAATAGGTTATTGTTGCCCATGTTTCCGTTTTTTGGTCCCGGACATGCCTTACCATATACAGGCATTGAGGAAGAAAGAGGGATGGAATCTCAGGAGTCATTTGTCCCAACACGGTATGAACCTTGCGATTAGGAACTATCTGGGAACTCAGTGGTGAGGAAAGGATGGTAGAGAGGGTCTGAGTGGTAGGCAGAAAGGCTTCCAAAGCCTTCTACGAGGACCTTCTAACCGGCTTTTTTACGAGAACTTGTGATGGTCATGATGAAAACCTTGTTCGAAAAGGATTCCTCCAGAGATCAGTGAGAACGTTGGACCCACAGCCTAAGGAATTCCGCTGATTACAACCCCACACCCTTCCAGCAGACTAAATACGACCCCTCTCCGTCGAGGACTCCTCGACGGAGAGAGGTCGTATTGACCCTCACAGTTGGTGGATAATAGCCCTTTACATACATTTATTCCATTTTATGTGCTCTGCATCCTTCTTATACGTATCAATTTCGTTCACCTGAACTATGTTCTTTTCCTGTCGTGCTATGGTATAAATTATATATTTTTATTGTATCGCATTCAGACGCAGTGCGCTTCGGGCGCTTTCACAGCTCCGTCAAGGGGAAGGAGCTTGGTAATGAGTAAATCACTTCTGCTGTAATACGAAAGCCTTGTACAAGTAGACTATTTCGCCCGATCTCGTGGTTCCTCCTCCATAGGCTGACTTACCTACTGGGTTGAGGAATGAGTTCCCGCGGTTTTTTATTCCCTGTTTTTCACATTGTTCCCTTCATCTTTCGACGAAGCTTATGTATGTTTTCGATAGTGCTTTTCCTGCTTTACGAAACGCTACTATCTGTTTTTTAATTCCTTCGATTGCCGAATATTTATGAGGTTTGGAAATGAAGTGAGCTGATCCCTCGTCTGCCATCGAGGACAAAAAATCTATACGCACATGTTTTCGATAGAACTTTTTTTTCTGCTCTGTCACCGGTTTCATTTGTTTTTGATCGTTTGATGGTTTGTTATTTTTAAGGTTTTGAAATGGAGTAATTTGTGGGGAAAATCTGTCCTTTTGGCGCATCAAGCTCCAAAAAAGCTGACCTTTGCCACGTGAAATGAAATCAAATGTGGGGAAAAAACATTCCTGAGCCATCTACTGTTATGAATAAGGGATATTCGGTAGGATAAAAGTATTTGGTAAAATCTCGTTTTTTTGCGAAAAAGGTGCGGGTGGACTTTTACCGAGCACTTCATTTCTAAGCCTCAGGAATATCAAACTCTGAAAGTATCCAAATGACTAGTGGCACTATCTTGTAGAGGGAAAAAAGCTCTATCGAACTCATATATGAGTATACTTTTCAAACTCGATGATAGGCGTAGAAGAGAAGATAGCGAGAGTGCAAACTTTTGCTGAGTACTGCAATTGTGAGTCTTAAAAACAGCAAAAATCTGAGCGATTTGAATAAAAGACACTACCATTTTGTAGAGCTGAAAGGTTCTATCAACACTCATGCGCATAAACTTCTAGGTATCGATGGCTGACGATGAAGATGAAGTGTCGAGAGTGCGAATTTTTGTATTCTGCTTACTTCATTTCCAAACCTCATAAATATTAGGCAGTCGAAGGAATCGAAAAACAAAAAGCATCGCTGTGTAGAGCAGATAGAACTCTATCGAAAAGATATATGAGCTTCGGCGAAAGATGAAAAAGGAACAATGTGAGAACAGAGAGCAAAAAGCCGCGGGAACTTATTTCCCTACCAACACCTTCCTAATGTTACTCGTTTTGATATGTAAGTAGTGATAATGCACGTATTGCAAATAGCACATAATGCAAGTAAGGATAATATAGGGTCCGCCAATAAGCGCGCTTGATCATTGAAATAAAATAAAGCGAGTTGTGTGAGAGGTATAAATAAAATGCATTCTTTCGTCTGAAAGAGTATTCAAAGGCTTATGTATAGAAAATAACATCGTTCAAATGGCCACCTCGGCTCCGCCTGGTGGCGCGCATACGAGAAGTCTCATTTTCAATGACTCTGGTGCACAAATCGAGCTGTATTCCATCAATGGCGTGGCGTATAATGACTATGAGGTCATCAGTGCTTTGTGGTTGGTATGCGTAGACCTGCGATTTAAGAAAACCCCACAAGAAATAGTCTAGTGGGATCAAATCGCACGATCTCGGTGGTCAGTTGATGTCGCCTCCGCGCGAGATAACCTTTCTCCGAAGCGCGCGTGCAGAAGATCCGTTGCGGCGCGCGCTGTGTGGCTCGTAGCGCCGTCCTGCTGAAACCACATATCCTCGACATCCATATTGTCGATTTCATGCCAGACTCAGCAGAACAACCAATTGCACCGTAAAATTGGCGGAGCGCGCGGAACGTTGCTCGAACCGATGAATGATGTTCGTAATAAGATTTAATGATTTGCACACGTTGCTCGCGGCTGAATTGGTTCATGGTGTTTGTGAAGATACAGTGAATAATAACAACTAGGTTTGACAAGTTACCACAAATATCGTGGCCGCCATGAGCTGTCAAAGATAGAGCGCGCTTATTGGCGAACGTTTTACATCGCACAGGAAATGGAATGTATGCGTGCAAAACGCTATCATCAACCAAGAGTAAACTGAAAACATTCAAACTCAACAAAAGATTCTGTCTATTGAGGGGTTAATAATGGAAACAAGCTCAGTACAGCGGTGAAATGGAAAAGAATAGACGTAGATACGGTCGCCGCCCTCCTTACGCATTTACACGCGATCCTTACAAGGGCAGGCAACTCGCGCGCGAACCTTGCTCGCAGCTCGGCCACTTGCGAAATCTAGACATAAGCGTACACACCCAGGGAAGTGGAGTACCCTGTTATGTATACATGCTAACGGGGAAGGTCTTCCAACTCATGACGCGCTTTTTGAAAGCTGTTTTTTGCATGTATGGGGGTACGTACAAGAATCATATAACTGATGTTCATTTTTGCTGCGCGGCCCTAGAAATGCCAAAAACGGGGTTGATGGTTCGATCCCCACTGAGAACAAATTTTTGCAAAATTTAGATTTTTAGTTTTTGGGTTCGTAAACATTCGTATATGAAGATTAAGTGCAGTAATCACATTTATGATTCCGAACTGCCCTCTATTGCCAGTTTTCAACAAGTTTGACAGTCCAATTTTTCAGCCTTTCGACGCTCATAGCACACGAACGAGGCGTTTTTGCGCGAAACGGATTTGATATTCGTGTCCAAGAGGTCGAACTACCCCTAGGAGTAACTTTCCAGCCCAATCGAGATTTTGACCCAAATTCGAAAATTTGAGCTGGGCATTGGTATACCATCGACTGCACATTCGATGAAGGAGACGACGATATCACTTGTTAGGAAATTCTCTCTATTTCTCTTGCTTGGTGCTTGATAGCTGAAATTATAGCGATAGGCATCCATGCTGCGCATATTCCATTAATTTTCATCGATTTTGTGAGTTACTCACTTCTACAAGTAGAAAGCGCACCATGTACCCATGATCAAACATCTTTTTCGAAGTTAGGGTCAAAATTTGGAATTGACTAGAAATGTGTCTCCAAGGGTAGTTTGACCCCCTGAACACGAATATGACACCCATTTTGTGCGGAAGCGCGAATTTCAAGCGCTACGGGCCCTTTCGTGTCCAAAAAGGTCACATCACCAAATTCATTGAAAATTCGTAAATGGGGTCATTTTCGTACGCTGTCAACGAAAATCGTAGTCATTTGGCATAAAAAAGACCTATTTGAAAACGAAAAAGTGAGTGCAAAAAAAATACGAAACGCCGGTAATGCCGGGATTTGAACCACCAGCCCAGCACTTCATTTGTTTGAGAGTCTATCGCCCTATCCAGTAGGCCACCCAGTCGCCCCAGGAATCGAGGAACCGTTATGAGACTGCTACGCACCTTCAGTCCGTGGTGGAAATAAGATTTCATTTTTTCCGTATTTGATATGTTTTGGATGTGAAATAGAAGAACACCATTGGATCTGCACATGATCAAAGTTGCAAGGAGGATGCGTTTCTATAAGTGGGTTAAAATTGCTTTTTTAAAAGAAATTTCTTTACTCCTTTTTTGACATTGTAGGGCCGCGCAGCAAAAATGGAAGTCAGTTATATGTTTCATGTAGCTACCCCCATGAAATGGAAAGAACCGTTTTCCGAAAGCGCGTCATGACCTGAAAGACCTCCCTTGTAAGCACAATTCGGTGAAGTACTCGGTTCCAGCCATTTTTTCTTTCGCTAGAGAATGCATCTATTTGGAAAAAAAACCGGTGAAAAGAAGTTCCAATCAATCCCCTCTCCATAATTCTCCACGACATTTTCCCTCCTTTTGGCACGTAAACGACACCGCAGTGATGCTCAGTGTCAAAACAATTAAATCACGACCCCATTTTCGCACCTCTCCAACTTTTCGAAATCGCGTAGTAGCAAGGCTGTGCTATAGCCAAACTGGTGGCTTTCGCAAAGTACATGTGTGGTGATTGTGCCGATGGGAGGAGTATTTCACGTTCGTCGACGAAATGTGTTCTCTCGACAGCTTTTGCAACGCGATGCGGAACGCCACTTTGCCTGTAAATGGATCTGCTCTTCTTGTGTAAAAACAATGTGAGGTTCCAAAATTTATATCAAAAGACTCGATTGATGAAATATTGCAATTTATTTCATTTTATGAAATGACTTCGTCGTGGCTGTGATGCTTGTCTTGGATCTGCTCATAACTTGCTTGCGGGATGGACACTATAGATCAGCACTTCCTCATCCAGATAGAAGGTCCTCCTTCGCTTATTGTTAGCTAATAAACAGTGGTTACGGATGAGGGCAAGTTGAGTGGCTAGCGTTTCCACTCGCCCCGCCTTTCGCCGCGGGCGGTCGTGCGAAAACTCGACCTCGACCCCCACTCCCATTGAAGTATCTTCGAGAAAATCTGACATAGGTAACAACGAGCAAGTGGACCTTCATTCCCATCTCTTCAACTCCTTTCAGTAGCGTCACAATAACTACAACACTACATTCCATTATAGTTCACAATAAAATGAAGTAATTTCATGTTGGCATCCTTCAACAAACCTCGTCCCTCATACAGTCCACAAAACTTGTGGGCAATAGCTTAAAAATGTCGCCGAGTGTGTAGCGTGATCCGCAGAGTTTCTGCGGACGAACACCTTTTTCCATGTCAGGATTGCTGTAGCGTATTACAAACACTGAATTTTCTTTTCTGTTTGTTCGACAGCTCCAGCTAACATCCTACGACGGGCGGATGTGCGATATCATTCGGTATCAGGACCGTCCTTACATACCATCGTTAGTTCGAAGGAAGAGGTATGAATTTATGAAGTTACGTTCCGCTGATTCAAAAAGAACAAGGGGTGGAGTTAGAGGTATAAACCTGGTATATTTATCGAAAGAAACAGGATACATACATTTTATTATCAAGAGAAGTCGGCAATATCGTCAATCAGTACTCCTCCTCTTCAGCGTTTCCAGAATCTTGGCTCACCTGTAAACATATAGATAAGGGTGGGCTCTGAACAGATAACCATTAAAATACCTCTTCATAATCTCGTTCCAAGGCAGCTAAATCTTCTCTAGCTTCGGTGAATTCACCTTCCTCCATGCCTAAACCCCAGTGAATTACTTGTTCCTAAACACTCAGTAAATTACGCTTCATACAGTACCCAATTTTAGCTACGCCATCACCATGCGGCAGTGATGAGGAGTAGACTGCGCTTACTGTTAGGATAATATGAGTAGGTCGAACTCAGCTATGTGATTTAGCAAAGAATTGGCAAACATCTACGTACGAGTGCTCATTCGTTGGTGTAAGTTATTAGTCCTAGAAGTCAATGTTCGGCGACGGTATCCCTCTATGGTGCGCTCCGCTATCGGTTCCGGCCTTCTGTGCACAATCTGATGAATGATGGAGCTAATCGTGACTCATTTGAAGTCTTGCAATACAGTTTTAGAAGTTTTCATGCACTTGATCTTCAACAAGCTTAACCCTGCTACCTTAGGCATATTGCTGTTACCAACCTTCCCTATCTTTCTTTTGTACTGGTACTGACGCTCCAGTATACGTACTACTACGACAACGACGTCTGACCTTTGTCAAACATTTATGAAGTGGACCTACTCATAGGTGTGACGCATTACTTGTAGGCTGTGTGACGCTACTCTCTTGATGGTGTGACTCATTATATATAAGGCCTTCTACGCATAACCTGATCAATCTGATAAGTGATTATGCTGACCAAGACTTAACGGAAGACTTGCAACCGGTTAAATACGCTGGATTTCCTGCGTATTTCCGCATCTTTTTTCTGTGCTGACACGCAATGAGGCGTCAACACAACGCAGAGTGAGCGATGTACTAAAAAGAAGCGCGGTTGAAGGCACACCGCGCGATAATCGGATTGATCTCTTGTCTTATTGGGGCAGATGAACTCTCGGATAACTGCTCGGATTGTGCACCGTTGTTACGGCGTCACAGCGCGTCCTCACGATTCTACTATATAACCTTTGGACTACACTAAGGCGCGCCTACCCAACCAAATCACTCCTGCCCCCGAACGAATAAATTTTTAACGTGATGTTTCCGTGGTGGAAGAAGTTCGCGATCCATCACGATAAGAAAAATGAGAAATTTTTATGGTGAAGATACCATAGCAGCGCGAAACAAGTGGTATCGTTGAAATTCGAGCGATACCACTGAGCAAAGGCTCTTCGCTAGACAGCAGTATCCGTACGAGGAATAGGTTCAGGGGATCTCATTTTTGGTTGTTCGGATGTTTTAGCTTCCACCAAGATTGCTGATCACTTTATTTCTGACTGACTTTTCGAGGTGGTCTCCTTATTCAGAGTCTGGAAGGAAGAAGTCATAAAAACTATTCGTTCAAACGCCATTTCATTTCACAGAAAAAAACTGACAGCTCGCAAAAAAGGGAGACGTCTCTTAGAGAATTACTGACTGACATTTGAGACCGTCGGCCGTGGAGGTCCACCTGCCACCGCGTAGTGGTGGAAGAGGGGCTTAAATAGGTAATGACCCTAGGACCACTCATCTGAGGGAGCCCCTGAGGGAGTTTGCCCCTAATTAACCTTTTCAGAATCAAACGTCTAAGTGCGCCTTTGGAGTTGCATAACACCCCTCATTTTTATGTTCTAACTGCCGACCCGTCGGAGAGAAAACCACGGGGAATTGACCTAATAGATCAAAAGCAGCATAGGGCTGTGAAGAGCGTCAGCTCCCTAGTGATTCCCACGCATTCCTTTTTTTTCTACTGATTTTAGGGCTCGTGGATGTGATCCAGAAGGCTTCTAAGGTACGGCGCGCCGCAATATCGGGTTCACGCGATAGTATAGTGACGGCCACCTATATGCATCCACAGTACCCTGTGTTCTCCTAATTGGGTAGTTATCTTCGACTTCGATATGCCAGCTAGATGTTTCTGAACTCGAATGCGAAGAGCTCTGCCCGTTTCACCGATGTACTCGTCTTTGCACTGAAGGCATGTGATTAATACCCACACTTGATGTCATGCAGTCTCCTTGCTTGCTAAACGGACAAATGACGCAAGAAGGGGTTAAACGAGCGGAGTGGGCGAGCTCTGCGCGCCGCTGTATCTGGGTTTCAGAGCAATTACACCGTACTGATTTGTAATCGCTTTCGAACCCCTCAACGCGATGACTTCAGCTCGTCCGCATCGCTTCTCTCTGCGACGCGCTGCGGTGCGAAATTCGAGCAAAGTGGTACACCCAACTTACAATTTATCGCGAGGTGTGCCTTCAAATACAAGGTTGGGGCTATCACAACATTATTGCTGCGGAACCATTTAGCTGCTCCCTACGTGAGCGGTTGTTTCCCTATGACACCTTCTTTTCCACGATCACTGTTTGCAGAAGGACAGACACGCCGACATAGTGACATACCGACAGACATACTGACAACCAAGCACACAAGGTTATAATTTATATAATAAGATTCTCAGAAGAATTAAGACACAAGCATGGACAGAATATTTTGAGGAGAAAACTTTACAGGATTTTCGTGTCAAAACTCTGGTGACAAAATTATTGAGTGGTGCTAAACACTGATACCTACCTTCCCCGACGTACCAGTGTACGAAGGCTCGTTTCGCGTACATCAAGTCGAACTTATGATCGAGTCTGGCCCAAGCTTCGGCTATGGAAGTAGTGTTCGATAACATGCATACAGCTCGATGAACCTGATACAGAGCACGCTGATACGAGATTTCGAACTCGATACTAATAAGAAACATCCTTAATAACACCCACTTCCAGTGTCACATTCTGTCATTGCTTACAATAAAATTTGAATGCAATTACCCGTACACGTGTTCACCTTTATGTTATGAGCAAATCTATCCACTTGCCTTCAGTACCTTGATACAATGCCCATGCCTTGTTGCTGCACCTTTTAACTTTCATTTAGTGTAACCATAGCATTAACGAATAGTTCTGGAAGAGGCTAGTAACGGGAATTGAAATCGTTTCAGTGGAGGCGCAATTATCTTAACATACTGACATACTTCGTGCTTCGATATAAGTAAGTAAACCAAACATTACCACCACTAAACTACGTGAAATTCCAAAGAGTGGTAGGTATTTGTAGAGATACCAGTCGGGCAAGCGCTCGGTACTGTGCTTATAGCATTGTGGAACTGTGCGACATGGATGTCTTCGATATCGATTGGTTACTGACCATTTCCCCATTTCATAATTCTACTGTATTATTCTCGTAGACCATGATAGCCCACCTGGTGAGGGATAAGAATGCTGAAGCGGGTTCTGACTAAAAATCGAAGAACGGCCTGTCCTCCATACTCGTCTCCTTCCTAACACTTGATGATACGAGTAATTCATCTTCTAATTCTTCTTTTTAAATTTGTTAAGCGCTCTAAATGAACGTCCGCAAAACCACTTCGCGTAGCAGTCGTTACAGAGGTGTGGGTGTCAGAACAATCCACCTGGGCCAAGGCACGCGAGGCAGTTCCCGCGGGACCACACTTGCCGCAAACGGCGATTCGGCTGAAGTGTCCAGACACCTATCCGCTGCTGGAGAATGAAGTTGATGCATAGAAGGAGGAACAGGTGAGTAGTCGCAAACACATTACGCGCGCGTGGCATTTTCAAGTGCGTGAGGAAAAGAATCAATGTCGAAAAATCGACGAGGCGACGCTAACCGCAAATCAGATCTTCTTGAAATGCAGCATAAAGTCTTCACCACTTTATTGAACTCTAGCCATTTTAGTGCAATAGAAGGGTTATTTCACAGTACTGCGCGAACAACACATGGGGAAATGGTCGATACTGACCAACCGCTATTGGCGAAGTCCATATCACGTATTTCCACATTATGAAAAGCGCAGTACTGAGCGCTTGCCCGATTGGTATCTCTACAAATACCTATCACTACTTGGTAGTGCACGTGATTTAGCATTCGAGACATCCCGTTGCTACTGATATCATTTCACAAAGTATATTCTCCAGCTGAACATTCAGTGTATGAGCTATTAGGTCTCGATAATCTAGTCATTTACTACTACATATGGCACCGCCGAAGAAGACCATTTTTCGGTGGTTCAGATGATTTGCGGTCGACATCTCTTGTCACATTGATACCGGCGAACAATGTAAATGGATCAGAAATGAAGTGTGCTTATCCACTAATCGGCTGATGTGATCACCATCGGGAATTCAGATATTTTAAGGATCGAACTTTTGTGTTCGACCGCATCGATTGAACGCAGTCTGCCCTCATACTGAACATCTAATTCTTACACAATTCTACATTTTTAGATCCATATACCAGGTATCGATGCTTTATAGCTCTTGTAAACATGCACCACTATTTGCAATTTCGCCTAACCTAGCGATAGATATCCAGTATTGTTGCTGGTACCGCATGAAAAAAGAATCACTTGCTTTGTTATTACCATATCTTGATCATGGATCGCAGTACCAAAAAACGCGCATTATTATTTGATACACTGGGCAATTTAGCGGTCGATACATCGACAACTGATAATTGAACGTAAACAAAACATTTTCACCCAATGGCACTGTCCATCAGACGCTTTTACTATAGCGGTCGTATTGTAGTAGTAAGCGATGCACCGGATTTTACCGGACATTTCACTTCCTTACGGCTCTTATCATTTCCCGTGTGAGCAGTTATCATTTTCGATAAGTCACCATTAAGGTCCGCGCATCTTAGAATACCCGTGAATGTGGGTATTCCACTGTCACTCGGAAAAGCGAGGCGGTTTTTGTGACATTTGCCTTCCGACGCTCCTTAAGATTTGGCATTGTTGGCCTTTTGACGTTTCTCATCGTATCTTATCAACCGTTATCAGTTTGGATCACCCACCATTAGTGTTCCCCTCGCACCCCGCATAACATCTATGAGTATCAATGATTCAGGGTTAACGCGAAAGGCGGAACGGATTGGGCGACATTAGCCATTTCATGCACCTTATCAAATCTTATCGATCGTTGTCAATTTCGATTACCCGCTACTAATGTCCCCCTCCCATCTTACAAAGCATCTAAGACCGACACTGCTTTAGAATCGACCTTAGAGGCGAAACGAAATTTGGATGTGTACCATTGCATCAGGATGCCGCACGACGACGAGCGGCGTGCGACACAGTGTGTGCGAGCTATGCGCGTCGTGGTAGTTGGGTCTCAAAACGATTACAAATACGCAGTTGACTTCTAATCGCTCCAGGACCCAACAACATAGCGCCTTCAGCTCGTCCGCAAAGCTTCGCTTGCGACATGTCGCAGTGCGGCATCCTGACATAAGGGTACACACCCAACGAATTTGATGTCGTTTGCCTTTTGGACCTCCTTATGAGCCCTTATCAGCCCCTGCTGTCACCGTCGGCCTGCCACCGCTAAGGTCCCCTAACCATCCCATTATCAGTTATAAAATTCTGGATCCCACCTTTGTTGCGACGCGAGATATAAATTTCCGGTCAACAGATACACACCAACAGACACATCTGGCGATTATGTAAAGTAGGATCATTGGCATTTGTCTGAATGATTACCCAATGCATGAAATCAGCCGGCACTATATAAACATGAGATCAAGGATGGATTGTAATTTTTAGTTTTTAATGAAAAGTAAGCCAGACACTAACAAGAAAACACCTTCAGAGGGTGTTCGTGAAGCTCATGTGAGTTCACTGCTCTGATACACTTTTCTAGCGAACAAAGAGAGTGTGGGGAGGTTCCCACTGTGCTTGATATCCCTTGCTATTTTTGCGTAACGTAAGCCCTAGGATAGAATTAACCTCTCCTTTTGTCCAGTGAAGAGTAAAATTAAAGTTCATTATCGAATAGCAACAAACGACAAAGCATACCAAACTGGCAATGGTATATGACCAATCAAGTGAGGCTTGCAGGACAGGGAGGGTCAACATGGGCTGAGGAGCTTTTATTGGGAGGGGGAGGGAGAGAGGGTCGTTTCTGGTTGGGGTGCTATTGCTATGAAAAAAAAGGGGAAGGGGGGGGGGGGGAGGGAGGGGGTGTGTGCAGATATGACAGCGAATCGCTTCGCGACGTTTCACTCGCGGCGCCACCAGTACGACTTGCGAATCGCTCTTACTAGTCCGGCAGAGCGTGGCTGCATCACAGCTGCGCTTCCACTCATGCCACACTGCCTCGCTTGAAGGCTGCCATGCCCTGCCACTGGCACTCGCATCCGAGCGCCGCTCGCCACGCGATTTGATGTCATATCTGCACACTCCCGGGGGAGAACCACTATGGACATTACCTGTACCTAAGCCAAGAATTGGAAAAAGGGGAAAGAAGCCTCGTCTCAAAGATCTTTCCAAGATGCTTACATTACATAGATGTGTAGCTGTTTATAAGATGTACTCATTGCGATAGCACTTTGATTTAAAAACTGGAGAGGGAAAGGAAACCGTACTTTTACGAAAACTCTTCGAGTAACTCATTTCGACATTTTCTAATGATTCTTGGATCGAGATGATTCCCCGAGAAGGTCATCAACCGATAATTATATGACTTTTCTACTATTACAGCAAATCCATCATTATCTATTGACGACCCTTCTAGAGGGAGTCATTTCAGTACATTACCAACAACGTCGTTGATGGAAGAGAGGTCTAGGGATCGGAATCGACTGGGTGGGGGTAGTTACGCCAAAAAATCGCGTGGCCGCCCGCGGCGAGCGGCGCGGCGGGTGCGAGTGCCAGTGGCAGGGCTAGCTGCCTTCAAGCGAGGCAGTGTGGCATGGGTGCAGGAGGTAGTGTGGCATGGGTGGAAACGCTGAGGTGACGCAGCCACGCTCTGCCGGGCTCCCTAGAGCAATGGATTCGCAAGTCGTACTGGTAGCGCCGCGAGTGCGACGCCGCTGAAGCGATTTCTTGGCGTAATTACCCCCTGCGGATCGGTTTGGGAGTGGTCTTCTTCAAAAAAGTTTTTTAATGGGACATTTGACCCTGATGGAGTGAGGGGGAATAACTGAAAGTTCAGCTGTAACGCACGTCAGCTCATCAGGATCATAGATGTACAAATATAACATTATGGGAATGTAGTGCGACATCTTACGCCGCGTTCCTACTTTGCGGCGCTGGCAGCGAATCTCAGAGTATTTGTCAGGTTCACGGCAAATCATTGAATGGCACAATTTGAAAATTCTAGTTTTCAGTCAGATCTGATCCACCTCCTATACAAAAACAAATATGATCAAAGCATCGCTCGTGTGGAGGCGGTTTCTGGGCTGCCAAGAGAAAAGGTTCATATTTCATTGTATAAGACAAAGTCGAAGCTTGTTGGGTGGTCTTAAGAGTAAAGGCCGTTTCGTTATCAAATCTAGTTGTGAAAACTCTCCGACTCTGGTCCCAAGTGTCGTCTCCTTAAGGCACTGGGCACGCGGGTACTGTGAGCGACAGCCAGGAGAAATCTGTAACACGGGGTCGTACTTAATATAAGGGGGGGGGCTCAGGGGCTCATTCCATAATGGTAGCCTTGTGATCGCTTCTGTGAGCCGTGAACATTATGGTAAGGCCCTAAGCAGGATCACATAGGGAAGGTTCACATTACCCCCAGCTCACTTCAGGACGAAGCACCAGTGACGATGAACTAGAGCAAGCCCCTCCCAGCAGCTGGCGCTCGCCTAGCGTGCTACACTCTTCAAAACGGAGATTCACATACTTCAACTACGAAAATTTCATTGTTTTTGATAGACTAACTATGGCTTGCGCTGGTTGTGCTGGGTGAGAAACGTCGGTGAAACGATTACATGTCTGGTTGCTGGCTCTGGGATTCCAAAGGCAAGCTTTTGAGACCACTCGACATTTTTCGCGGTTTATTCTTTCCTCAGGAACATTTTCAGCTGTTTTACATACTGGCGGCGATAGTGGCGTTCTACTTGATCATCGGAGCAGCAGCACAGATCGTCTGTAATCTGATCGGATTTGGATACCCAGCCTACGCTAGCGTGAAGGTAATCACTCTGAGCACCATTCACCCGACCTCCTAAATTGTTGTCTTAGGCTGTGCGAACCAGGGATACGAAGGATGATACGCAATGGTTGATCTATTGGTGTGTATTCGCTGTGTTTTCACTTATTGATTTCTTTGCTGGCTCAATCATGCAATGGTTCCCATTCTACTATTTAACTAAAGTTTGTCTCCGAATCAGACACATCTCAAATCAGATTACCATCTTATAGATCCTGGGTAATTATCCGGGTTACACTATTTTTGGGCAAACGCCGTACGCCATCACAGCGCTACGACTGCTCGGGCGCTAAGCACGCCCGCTTGAGCCCTTTATTAGCCTGGGCTGCGACGCCGTTAGCTTGGGCTCGAGAGGGTGTGAGGGGGTGTGTGCAGATATGACAGGGAATCGCTTCGCAGTATTTCACTGGCGGCGCCACCAGTGCGACTTACGAATCGATTGCTCTTGTTAGCCCGGCAGAGCGTGGCTGCGTCACATCTGCGCTTCCACCCATGCCACACTGCCTCGCTTGAAGGCTGCCATGCCCTGCCACTGGCACTCGCACCCACCGCGCCGCTCGTCGCCCGCGCGCGCAGAAATTCGACCTCGCGACCCTCGCCCCCTTGCAGTGTCTCCATACTGGCTACAGGTCGTGTGACATGAGAAAAAAACTTCGATGAACTAGATATAAAATGAATTTCTGAAATACTAGGAAGATGGAGTAGCCAAACTGATAGTCTGCTCAAAATAAGAGAGGAAACTACTCCAAAAAAAAATAAAAGGATGGTTAAAAAATAGCAGATGCCGTTACATCAGCGCATCAGCACCTAGGAATTGATGACTAAAAAGTCAGCATTTCAGGTAATGTTCCTCATATTTCTATTTCTGCCTCAGACTATGGGTGCAAGATATTTGTTCGACGAGTACGTGGATCCACTGGTAACTGCAATCGATAAACGCTTTGGAAGCAAAGGCGATGTCAAAGAGTCGATTCCTTCCTCTAGATGATGCCTATCAATAAAAATGTGCCGAATTTATGAAATGTTTATTTTTTGCAACCGCAGCGCAGCCATCCTTTCCACCTGGTTGTTTCACCAAGAGCATGTCATTCGACGCGATGGTTTCGTTCGCCATTCACGCATATAAAGGCTGACAAAAGGTTTGTTTATGCATCTGCAACGCAGGATCGACGATCAACGTCTTTACATGCCCGCTGGCAATAGTGTGGTCATTCATACTTGACGATTAGCGTTGCGTCACTCGCAACTGAAGCTGAGAGATCGAACAAAAGTAGAACTATCGCCCGTTGAATCTACTCACCTTTGCAAGATCTCCACCCTCGACAGCTGTTGGAGGCTGATAGTTGATTCCAACTTTGAAGCCTGTTGGACACCTTAACGAGTTCTATACCTCGATGCTGCGCACTTTTAGTATTAGGTTGTCCCAAAAGTCTTGTAGGATTTTTTCGATCATCAATTTTTATTATTTTTTCCTCCAACAAACAACAATTAGGCAACAACGTACTTACCACTGTTATCGACAACACTCTGCCCCTCATAGGTAAATCGTTGGTTCCCCCCTCCTAGAACTCTGGGTTCTGAGAGTCGAAGAAGTCAGCGATCGCCTTCGCAAGCAAGTCATAATCAACGAATTTCCTCTTGGCCAGGAAGGATTCGAGAGGATGGGTAAGGTGATAGCCAGAAGGGGCAATATCTGGAGAGTATGGTGGGTGGGGCCAGCACATTTCAGCCGGGCTTGGCCTGGGTACTCTTCGCGATTGGGAGCTGGCGTTGTCATGAAGTAGGGTGACCGCGGACCTTTTCTGGCGTTTTTTTCGAACAGCGACGGTGAGCTGCTGGAGCAGATGGGTGCATACGGCAGCGGTGACTGTCTCGCCTTGTACCAGCACCTCTTGGAAAAGCATTCCTTCCGCGTCCAGAAGCAGCAGAGTAGAATCTTCTTCGGATAGAGGTCGGATATGCGCCGCGTTGGCTGCTCGGCGTCACGTAGCAGCCAGAAGGCGCGGGCTGCGTTCATATTGTACATGTCCCAGATTTCGTCACCCGTAGCTAGATAGACGAGAAAGTCGTTGCGATGCGGGCGGAGCAGCAGCGATTGGCATATGCTCACAGGGACACTTTTGTGAGCATCCGTCAGAGCATGAGGTCCATCGCGACAGCACCTTCCGATAACCGGGTTCGTGGTGGCGACGATTTACGGTCATGGGTGCTTGTCCATTCCTTTCCACCAGCTCGCGCATGGTGGTTTCAGAATCGGCAAGAACGGTGGAGAGCAGCGTCTCGTCGTGGAATGCGTGTGGGCGTCCCGTGCGTGGCTTGTCTTTCATGTCAATCTCGCCGTTGCTGAAGCTGATGAGCCAGCGGTGCACGGTCTCACAGCTCATACATCCCTTGCCCAATGCAGCATTGATGGAGTGGCAAGCTCCCGTCGCTTTGTTGCCGCAGACCACTCATAGTAGATGCCACCGCGTGCTGGGTGAGTAGCGACTACGGGCACTTTAGATCTCTCCACGGAATCTGATGGTCAATATATATTTTACTAGAAAGCTTAGAGAACGTTCTACTATATTCCTGAACAGCCCATATTCCCTGCCTCGAAGTAAACAAGAGTTATTGATTTTTTTGGAAAAATTTCACAAGACTTTTGGGATAACCTAATATGTATATTTACACCCTGAATGCCTCAACACAAAATAGTCCACGTGCTTCACTTCACAAAGAAGTCGTTGACGATTCTATTAAGCATAGTAGGAATTCAGACTCACCAGTCAACGAACTGGATTCCTCTCCGGCTCTTCACGGAGGCAATCGCTGCGTTGACATCCTTTGGCACCACATCACCACGGTAGAGCAGACAGACCGCCTGAGTCCGCACTGATAGTGTACTTCAAAAAAACCCTAACCAGCTTCGTACCATGTACTTTCCGGTTCGTGGGTCGCACTTCACCATCTGATTACAGGGTTCGAAACACATATTCGTGATGTCTTGCACGGAAAGTGGCTCGTGATAGGCCTGAAATTCAACGGCACGCATTGTTTTGTTTATTTATTTAATTCATCCTATTATGAATCGTACAGATCGGGATATAAGCAAGACTACCGTATATCGACTTTTTGATTGCTGTTCGGATAGAAAAATTGGTATTTAGAATATCTCACCTTTTCTGCCGATATGACCGGGGCGTAGGTAGCGAGTGGAAAATGGATTCGTGGATACGGTACGAGGTTAGTCTGTGAATGAGCTTTGTCACTGGACAAAAATATTAGTTTCTAAATGAAACGACATACCTGGAACTCAGTTAGGTCAACGTTAAGGGCTCCATCGAAACGAAGCGATGCTGTTATAGAAGAGACGATTTGTGCGATCAAACGATTAAGGTTCACGTATGACGGACGCTAAAATATTGAATACTGAAGCTTTTGATGATGATCAGGGGACCTTTTTTTCTACGATTTTGAGACAGGATTACAGACCATTACACCCTCATCTACAGTGGGCTCAGGCGTGAAGTAATTGAGTACTTCTTCAGCAACACACGGCCTACTGTGAGCGGTTGGCGATCGCGTACCCCGGATGACGGCCGGAGCACACCGTCAGGAGGTTACGCGGTGGCCAGGTCCATCCGCGCGCGGCGGATTGCAATTAGATAAAGACAGTTAGAAACACGCTGCCGAAGCTCCCCTTTTAAAGGCACCGGGAGGGGGGCAAGGGTGGAATAACGTTTACGAAAACAATGGCGTCTGAAAACAAACATTTGGGTTCGGTAGATACAATGTGTAACGAAACCAGCGTTGAAAAACGCGCCGTGAGACGGTATTTGGCCCCGGGGCGCGCTTCCGTCCGAACTGCAAGCTTCCGTGGCCGAGCCACGCTTCGTTCATTTTGAAGCTTGTCTTCGGCCTGATGTAACCTTATTTTTGAATTATTTCCTCTTTACTGTTTTCTAGTGACATATTTTACTTGTTTACTTATAGATCTTCTTAATTGTGCATTTCTATACCTCAAAATCTCAGAAGGGTCAAATAAAGTCGGGGTGAGACGCAACTTTGCGTCGACGTCGATGCTCCTTTCCCTTACTAGACTTAGGCTAAAATTGATATCCCTTCGTCCCACATTAAAAAGCATCTGTCAAAGCATAGGTCTCA
Organism: Trichostrongylus colubriformis; assembly: GCA_963978905.1. Classification (NCBI taxonomy): domain Eukaryota; kingdom Metazoa; phylum Nematoda; class Chromadorea; order Rhabditida; family Trichostrongylidae; genus Trichostrongylus; species Trichostrongylus colubriformis. The sequence goes on from OZ022259.1 coordinate 5,062,080, forward strand.
TCAGCTTCAGCCGAACCCTAGGAAGGGAAAGAAGCTTTGACGTGGGTAAAAATTTTGCCTCTCCCCCCCCCCGACTTTATTTGACCCGTAAGTACATCTAGAAACAATGTAAGAAAGAACAAAGTGAAAGCTAAAAGGAAAAAAAACAAATCTATATTAGAACCATCTTCTTTTGGCATCATGCCAAGGCGTCAAATTGGCGAGTTTGTGCAATGGCGGCCACTCAAGCTCGTCCAGACTACGTCTGTTCTACCGTAAGCCAAAATTACCCCTCCTGGTGTCTTTAAAAAGGCTTAGGCGAAACTGGGAGAGCCCAGACGGCGATGGACACGCGACCATTCGGGCAATTCGGTAACCACTCGCGGCGCCACCAGCGCTTGTCGTATCGATTTCCCTTAGGAGCCCGGCAGGGCGTGACTGCGTCGTCTGCGCTTCCACTCATGCCACACTGCCTCGCTTGAAGGCTGCCATGCCCTATCACTGGCACTCGCACCCGCCGCGCCGCTCGCCGCGGACGACCACGCGATTTTCCGTCATATCTGCACACATCCGTCCCAGCGTACACCCCGCATACGCCTACAAACAATGCAAGGGCGCAAACAAAGCGTAGGAAACCGATGGCTGGGGTTACTGTGGCTGGGATGTAACGACCTGTGCGGCATTATAATCACACAGTTCCAGCTGAAGTGAGCCCATGCACGGCGCCCATATGAATCCGGGCAGCTCTATAGAGAACCAGAGAACTAGGTAGATAAAGAGCTCATAAGAAGTGAACTAATTCCTTCCCACCTCGACATTGAGATTTTTTCTACATATGTCGTATATCGCTTCGTTGTCGACCATAAACGAGCAATCTGAGTGCTCTAAAGTGCAATGAGTGGTCAGAATAGAGTTGTACGGTTCAACGACCGCGGTAGAGACTTGTGGAGCAGGATAAATACTGAAAAGAAAAGTTTGTGAAAAGGACATTAATGGAAGTTAGGCGCGTTGCAAAGGTGGCGAGCTCGCTGACCCTGTGAGAGGATCTTTGCAAACCACTGTGCAATCTCAAATGTGGAACCCACCTTGTCTCCGTCTGTGATAACCATAGCACGAAGGCATTCGGCACAAAACTCCACTCACCTTCTTGCAGTTCGCTTCGAGGGGCTCACTGCTTTCAAGGGACCGCAGAAAATCTTCGTGAACTCTCTTACGTCACGAACTTACCTGAATTCAAGTTTGCTTTTCTTTCCATACTCGGTGCTCAACCGTTCCATGAGTAGAGAACTGAATCCGCTACCGGTACCACCACCAAATGAATGGAAAACCAGGAAACCTTGCAATCCCATACAATTTTCCGTCTGAAAGGTATTTTCTGATTCGTTAGTCACAAAATCCTCATGAATCACTAAGCAAGTGTGATTGCAGTGATCTGACCTGTTTTCTAATTCGCTCTAGTACTGTGTCTATTAACTCTTTTCCGATAGTATAGTGTCCCCTTGCGTAATTATTTGCTGCATCCTCTTTTCCGCTGATAATTTGATCCGGATGGAAAAGTCCCGAAAAGGCGCCAGTGCGGACCTCGTCTGAAAAAAAAGTAAAAACTTCTTATATCATAATATATGTCTTTCTAGTAATAAGTACTGATTCTGATAATTTCAAGCTATTTTCAAACCTCATCAGCAAATCATCGTAGTGGTTTTAAATGTCACGCTTTCATATACCAAGAACCCTTTTAACAGCATGAGCAGGGGACTATGCTACTGGAAAACTTCGCGTGGCGATGCATCCGAAAACAGCCTGTGAGACTTCTGGAGCGTAGGTTTCTCCTTGCTTTTGCTCTTGACCACAAACTAGGACGGAAGAGAGAGAGGATAGCAGGTAGATATGGAATTTCTTTGTAAGAGTACGCAAGCAGTGTAACTACTTAGAGGTCAATTTGGAACAGTGACACCTCTTCTCCGAAGACTTCAACCAGGGAAAGGCATCGATCCTCTCTCGTAGCCCGGCTTGCCAGAGTCCTTCAAAATTCCATTGTTTCTATGAGAGTGCTTTACATACTCTTCACTTATCAATGGTTGTTACACATCGTGCAGAGGGAAATGCGCAGTTCACAAGGACTACCCTAATTGAAGGATTCGGTACAGTAACCATTACCCGTCCTTTGCGCAAAACCGATAACCTTACTTTTACCCGGTCCATGGACCATTCTAGAGAGGAATTGCTATTTTTGTGGTGGGTGTCGTCGGTTCAAAATATACGCCCTATCCACAGGGGGTGATCTCCTCTAGCAGCTCCGTTAGACCACGATTTACCTGAGCTTATCCTCTCCCGACGCGTGGGCTGTTTTTGGAGCCTAAGCGAGGATTTAGATTTGAGCATTGAGCACTTTAGTGAAAGCTTCGCTCATGGTAAACAGAGCTGTGCTCAGTTCCTATATGCTCCGTACTTTCAGCCCCTACCCAATCCTAATTAGCCCAACCTCAACAGACCCATTCCTGGACCTTTCAGTTTTTGGAACCCAAGCGAGAACGTAAATTTGACCACCGGCCATTTTCGCGCGAGTCTCGTCGACGGTGGGCGAAGTTAGGCCTGGTTTTTATGTGATCGGTACGTATGCGTCAGCCCCTACTGAAGCTTAACTTATCCGACCTCTCCAGGCGCAATCCTGACTTGCATCTTATGTGCTCCGTTCTTGTTCAGTCCCTACACAATCCTGACTTGCCCGACCTCTACGGACCCATTCTTAACCTGCTCAACTTTTGGCACCGAGCGCGGACTTGAATTTGAGCACCGGCCACCACTTCAGCCCTGCTCACGGTGGGCGGAGCCAGGCTTACATAGTTTTTATGTGCTCGGTACGCTTAGGTCAGCCCTTTCCCAATCCTATCTTGCCCAGATTCTCCAGGCTGCATTTCAGTTAAGAATGCATTGTGCGACGAACGGACGGACAGTCACACATAGACAAACAAAACACCAAATTTCTGGTTTATATATAGCTCATGGATAGTTGGTGGGACAGAGGAATTCGAAGAAATCGCTCATTGTGCTTGGATCTGCAAGCTGTTGGTCTCTAAACGGTTTAATTCAATTTAGAGCGATCGAGCTAATTATATGCAGTCGACATTCTCACCAACTGACCCTGAGCAACGGTTCAACAACAGATATCAATCTCACCTCAAACGACAATTAAAGAGATCTATTTTCAAGATAACCGGTCATGCTTTCTAGCCGATATTGCCTAGCTGTCACTTTGCCCCCGCAAAGAATGAGCACGCGACTAGACAACAAATAGTACTTTTAATGCAGTCAAAGTATTACATTTTATGTGGGTGTTTGAGGTATCAAAGTCTTGGATAATTAAGCAAACGTCTTAAATAATTGCTCAGCTTGCGAAATTCGGTAGAAAACCCACAAAAATAACTCACCAAGTACGGTCGGTTCGAGATCAATATAAATGGCACGTGGAACAAATTTTCCGTTGTTGGATTCAGAATAGAATGCTTGAAGTGACTGAAACATAATAAATGTTTAAAAATGCGTCTTTGAAATTTCTTTGAAATATGTAATACATCTCTGCGAATAAAGGATCATCCCTGTGGATAAATACATCACGCAATTGGTTGCTAGTACGGTTACTGGTGGGCGGAGGTGCTGTAGTGACAGGTGACGCACTCACCACCTTCATGGTACGGGGACCAAATCCCAAATCCATCCACCCACCCAGGCCAACCAAGCCTTCCATTCCTCCGGGGTAGGCAAATTGGTAACATATTCGTCTGGGAGGATAAAAGCGCTGACTTGTACATCGGCTGGCCACTGCAAGTCATTGTATAGGCCACATCACATTCACTAGCTATCACGATCCTGAATGGAGCTAGAATGTGCGGCGCATCCCAGGAAAGGATTGATTAGCGCCAAAAACTGTATCCTTTATCCTTCAACGGTTCCTGGTGAGGGTAACGGCCTATCGTGTTCTTGGCAAGAGGATCGTGAGAAGGTGTGATGCTCTATGGCTTCTCAAACTACGGTACCCTCTTCTGGAAACAAACAAAAAACCTGAATTGCTCCTGAATCTTGTATTATTCCTCTGTTGGGGAAACGGATAGCGCAAGGGTACCATAGCTGAAGGAAATCGAGGTGGAACCGCGCTAAAAGGGGTGGCAGAAGCATGCCAATTTTCTATGCACGCTCCATCGTGACTGGGGAAAATTTGTACCCACCTGCGAATCCATTTTCTTCTGATCGATTGTTTCATCGAGAAATCCACTCTGATCTATGCCATGTTCCAAGCAATACAGTTCCCAGCAAGCGTTACCAATTTGTGCTCCTGCTTGTCCAATGTGAATGGAAATACATTCTCTCTAAAAAAGATGAAAAAGTGACTATAAATTTGACGGCTGGGAATGCTCTTCTCTCCATCGAACACTGAAATGGCCTACAAGTAATAATGTCGGAAAAATCTTACCCCTTCGGAAGGCATTGAAAATGCTTGACAGTATTCAGTGGTCGAATGGGAGTGTGAGAGGTAATGGTGGAGACAAGGCCGCTCCAAGAGATATAACAATGAGATTACAAGCCGCGATTGACCCGACAAAACAGATTTGACGGAAAATGAATGATGTCTGCCTACACATTTCGCATAGACTCCGACCATCACACGAAAAACTCGAGTATTTGGAAAGGATTGCTTGATGCTGCCGCAATAAAAAAAGGAGGGGGCATTTTACAAAAAGTTATGCATCTGAACATCTTGGAGGGCTTTGGGGGAAGAATCTGCGTACAAAGACGTATACTTTTACCCAAGCCTTAAAGAGGAGAAGAAGGGATTGTCTCCCATTCTAGACGTGGGTAAAAATAATGCCCGGAGTGGGATGTCCCCCTCCCCACCCACTGCGATAGCACCGCTTGCTCCTTCAAGTGCGCTAGGAAGGTGGAGAAGGTGCTAGTAGATAATTGAGTCAAAGGTAAGCAGTTGTCAAATATGTCCAGCACCTATTTCCAACAAATTTGAAACCACGACAACGGAAACCGTTATGTTGATGTCCACATCATATTAGTTCCCATTGAAGGGTGATATGGATGGCCTTTTTTGTGTTCCACTAACATAGTGGACACGATTACAACTAAGCGCTCAGAGGCACCATTTTTCTGTTTTTTTTTTCTAATTTATTGGGAAAGCTCACTCAACACAGAATCCAACTCCCTGGCTTCGACTCGAGTTCAGTCAGCCGCAGTGCCTTATCCTTCTGAGCACTCGTCGGCTTATTGACAAGTAGCGGACGGAGGCTTTTTTGCTCTCTCCGGACCGTGCAACACCATGTGTTGCCCTTGGTCACCCCATGTTCACCTTCTTTTCGAGTCATGTGAAAGCGTCGTCCTAAACGTCCTCTTTCCACCCCGCAAAATACCTGTGAGAGTAAAAGCTCATGAAAGGAGAAGTAGTCTTGACGACATTTGTCTTTCACCGGTGCTCACTCTATATTAAGAACTGCTCGCTAATGTTAATGAAAAATGGGAGGCTCAAATGTGTGGTAGCACCGGAAGGCGTTGACCTGATCTGTGCATGGTAATTAGGAAGTTATTAGTGGATGACATTGTGGTAATGGCGACATTTTCGAGTTGATCCAGCGCTTTGAGTCTCCCCTTCCTTAACTTGTGAACAGTTCTCAATATTAGGTTGTTCCAAAAGTCTTGTAGTATTTTTTTCGATCATCACTTTTTATTTTTTTTCGTCCAACAAATAACAATTAGGCAACAACGTAGTGACCATTGTTATCGGCAATCCTCCGCCACTTTATAGGAAGATCGCTGATTCCCTTCTCCCGGAACTTTCGGTTCTGAGAGTCGAAAAAGTCGGCGATCGCCTTCGCAAGCAAGTCATAATCAACGAATTTTCTCTTGACCAGAAAGGATTGATAAGGTGATAGTGGCCAGATAAGGTGATAGTCAGGAGGGGCAATGTCTGGAGATTATGGCAGGTGAGGCAGCACATCCCATCCGAGCTCCTATAACTTGCAATGGGTACTTTTCGCGGAATTTCGCGAAATCGTCATGAAGTAGGGTGACCGCGAACCTTTTCCGGCACTTTTCTCGAACAGCGACGGCGAGCTGCTGGAGCTGGTGGATGCATACGGCAGCGGTGACTGTCTCGCCTTGTACCAGCACCTCGCGGAAAAGCATTCCTTCCGCGTCCCAGAACCAGCATCACAGTCCCAAGCGTGGTTTGTCTTTCATGCCAATCTCGCTGTTGCTGAAGCTGATGAGCCAGCGTTGCACGGTCACGTAGCTCACACATCCCTTGCCCAATGCAGCGCTGATGGAGTGGCATGCTTCCGTCGTTTTGGTGCCGCAAGATCGCTCATTTTGGATGACACCGCGAGTTCGGTGAGTATCGACAACGGGCACTGTAGCTCTCTCCACGGGATCTGGTGGGTTAATATATATTTTCCTAGAAAGCTTAGGGAGCATTCTATCATATTCCTTAACCGCCTGGACCTGCCTCGAAGTGAACAAGAGTTACTGATTTTTTTTTGGAAAAATACTACAAGACTTTTGGCACAACCTAATATATGTATAGTGGGCACCGGTGTGATGTAGTAACACCGCGAGGCAATGACACGATCTGTGCAGGGTAATTAGAAAAATTAGCATTCACTTATACCTGAAACAACGAAAAATTGAACAGAACAGGTGAAATGATTTTTGCATCCTTGATTAGCAGTTTGCTTACGAACATAGCAGTGTAAATTTCATTCTTGTTTGTGTGTTTTCAGCCCATCTTCGCCTTCCATGTGGAATTGATATCTGCTTTGTATGTGTCAGATCCTTGCGGCTCGAACCAAGACATTAATTAACTTTATACGACACCGTTCTGGCCTTGTCGCCTTCGTCAGAGTCTGACAAGTCAAAGATAAGTGCGATACATCTCCCAAACACCATTTCAAACTTACAAAACAGTTCTACATAAACCAGAAGAATTTGAATGGGAGTCGCAAACCGCAATCACAGACAAACTCGCCTTGGAGTATTGTGATTCAGTGGGTGGCATTAGATGACTCGACCCAACGGCACGAGGCCGATGGAGTTTAAAGCTAACACAAGAAGAGAAACGGGGTTACTTTGTTTGCTATGGCCTGGCATCTTCTTTCCTAACCATTCTCGGGCTTTGGGCACCCATCCAAATTGCTTCAAAAGTTTCGCGCGCTGCGGTTCGCGATTCCGCTACAGAATCCTAACAGCCACCTCAAACTCCACATCTTCATCAAACTGCAGCCGGTGAGCAGCCAGGAGGTCTCGAGTCTGGCTCTCTTTAGGCTATCGAGGAGCTTTCAGGCGCAAACACGTCATGGATTCTTTGGACGTGACATCTCTTCATACGAACGTACAGAACGATAATGCATTGCAGGTGACCTTCGGACTTTCTCAGCAGACATCGATCGTCGGTTAACATGCATAACTTTTCGGTTTCTACGTTTATGACTTAAATCGAGGAATGTCTCTACTGCTTTATATTTAGACGGCATGGAAGCTTCTGCAAGCAGATCAGGGGACTGGCAATGGGCCAGAGGTTAGTACCGGCAATAGATTGACCTCGAGTATGTTTACGCATGTTGTCTACAAAAAATGCCATTCAATTCTTAACGATTGATGGAATAAACGTTTTATTATACAATTAATTAGAGGTAAATTGATTTGTACATTAACAAAAATGTTGATGAAAAGAAGTTCAGCGGCAGCACAAGTAGTTAGGCTCATCGGCGATCTTAATCAATTATTTCTCGTCAATCATTAGTTGTGGCTATAATGAGGATTTCTTTTGCTCACCTTTTCAAACTCTGTGGAGCTCTCACGGCATTCATAATCATCCGGACAGATATCGGCATCACTCTGGGGATCACATAAAAGTGGCATCGCTGATGGCTTACCAGACGAACAAACTGGAATAGGTGTTGCACAAAAAGATGTTGCTGATTTGAGGTTGAGTGAAAATGGTATACACTGTGTCGAAAATTCGAGTTTGAGTAAAATTTGAGAACTCATATTAACCACATATTTATGTCATAATCAGTATGCCGTTTGTTGAGTTTCCGAGAGTGTTATTATTCGCCCAACGTTTCGGCACAATCGCCTTTTTCAGAGCCTGCAATGAGCCGAAACATATCAGCGATACAACACGTCGAATATCCTCTTTCGACTTACAAAAGAAAACTAAAGGTAATAAAGCCTAAGAGATATGGTGAAACCCGCTGACCTTTTGAAGACGAGGAGCTGTAAATTGGCATCTTTGGCTAGGATTTTTGCAGTGGTGTTTATATATGTGTTTTCAAAGCTCGCAAGGATAGGTCAGGTTTCTTATGGGAACCCCCAGGGATACTGTTAACAACTATACCAACGGTTATCGATCCATGGATCGATAATCGTTGTATAGTTGTTAATAGTATTATCTCTGGGAGGTTCCCATAGGAAACCTGACCTAACCTTTCGATCCATGAATCGCTCGCAAGCTTTCAAAACACATATATGAAGACCACCTGAAGAATACTAGCTAAAGGTGCCAATTTACAGCTCTACGTCTTCAAAAGCGGGTTTCACTATATCTCTTGGGCTTTATTAGCCTTAATTTTCTGTCGTAACTCGAAAGAGGGTATTCGACGTGAGCCACATGCTTCGGCTCACTGCAGGCTCTGAAGAAGGCGATTGTGCCGAAACGCTGGTCGAATAAATATAATAACAATCTCGGAGGCTCAACAAAACGGCATACTAATGTGGTCAAAATGCCGTGATGAATTGAGAGTCGAACATGGAATATATTCATGTTATATTTTCTTACTAATGCCTTGTGGAAACTTTTACACCAAATACAAGATTTCGGTTGAGATAGAACTCCCTAAAGTGACTGACAGTGGAGTTAGGAGTAATATTGGGTTTGGACCCTGAAGAGCTGAGGAGCAGAGAGGCGATACTCATGTGGTCAGGAATGCAGAGTGAGAAGTTAATCAAAATTGAGCACGAGTTCGAACTGCGCTCTAGCCGGTGCGAGCTGTTTGAATGTCGGGGAGGGTATTCAAACGAGTTGCTTTTTTCCAGTATTTCGCTTTCTCCTTTGAAACGAGGGAAATCCTCGACCTCATCAGTGTTTCTGTTCATGTATGGTATCTAATAAAATACTTCCGAAAGAAAAGGAACCATGGAATTTCCGTGATAGATTCCTTCAACTGAATTTCCGTCATAGAGAACCCGGTTGTTGTAACAGTCCTCTCCCCTCCCGCATTTTTATTTCCTTTCACGGTATGTGCACAAATGAATAGGTTAAAAATTTACTGACCGATCAAATATACTCATAGCAAGGTATGAAAACAACATTGGACCACTCAGTGACCTCTGTAGAACTGACCTGGCTGCACAGCACCTGTCTTGGGCACACAACAAACTCGTTGCAAGCGATTAATACTGTATATACAGGCTCCCGAACTGCAGTCGCTTTCCGATTTACAGGCGCCCGTGGCCAATAGAAACGGCAAATAGCAGTCGGGTACTGTAAGAGATAATTCGATTACATAATAAAATTGATACTCAGAATCTTGAGATGCATACATGTATGTATTAGGACGGTTTCGGTTGCTCAACCTGTTATAATGGTGATCTTGTTGTGGCTGAAGCCATCAGAAAGTTGATTTTGGGAGTTTTATTTCCGGTACTAACATATCTGTCATGTAGGTTTCTACGAACACTCATCCTACTATATAAAATCCGTTTGTCTCTGTGCCTGTGTGTATCCGTCCTCCTGCTTGTCCCGAAATTCCTATCTCGCCTCGCAGCGAAGCTGGAACCCTGAATTTACAAATGATATGGGGGTACTAGGGAAACTCAACAAAGGTGGACCGGAAGTGATGGCAGCTGATATGGGCTGATAAGGAGCTCAGAGAAGCGAATGTCACCGGAGTCGTTTCGCCTTTCGCGTTGACCCTAGAGCGTTGACCCTCACAGGCGTTGTGCGGGGTGGGACGAAAACAATGTTGATGGGTTATCCAGCCTGATAACGGTTGATAAGATTAGATAAGGAGTGTGAAAAGGCTAGAGTCGTCAAACTCGCTCCGCTTTTCGCATTGATCTTTGAGCGCTCATACTCACAAGTCTTTTGCGGATGGGACGGGGATTGATGGTGGGTGATCCAGCTTGATAAGGACCGATAAGATCATAAGGAGCATCAAAAGACAAGTGTCGCAAAATCCGTTTCCTCTCTCAACAGATAGTAGAGTGTCCATACTCATACTTATCGTAGGAAATGGTACAGGGATCTTTAGGGTAACGGATCGAATCTGATAACGACTGCTCAGCGCTGATAAGAGCCGTTGAGAAGTGCTTTGGGTAAAATCCAGTACACCGCTGGCTACTACTACATGACTACTACAACAGAAGCGTCTGATGAACAGTGCCAGTGGGTGAACGTATTTCCCTTATATTCTGATATCCGTTGCCGATGTATCCACCGCTAAATTGTCTAGTAGTGGTTAGCGTCTATTGATACTGCAATCTACATTTCATGACCAAATACGAACTACATAAGTGAGTAAAGCAAGTGAATCGTTTCCTCATGCGGTGCCAGCAACAATGCTGGGTTTTGACCGCTAGCTTTGTGAAATTTGAAATAATGTGCATGTTCATAAAAACGATAGGCATCGATAACGTGCATACGGATCTCCCTTCAACATGCAAGAATTAGATGTCACTGAGTAAAAAATTGGCTCCCAATCGAAGCAACTGAACACAAAACCATCGATCTCTGAACTATCTAACTCCCAATTGTGACTACTTTAACCAAAGTGTCACATGATTAGTGGATAAACACATTTCATTCCTAATCCATTTGCATTCATAGTCAATATCATTGTAACAAAAGTATCGAACGCTAAATCATCTGGATATGCGAAAAATGGTGGCCCTCTCTGGGGAGCACATAGGCAGTGGTAAATGGATGGATTACGGATAAACACTGGTCTTAGAAACAGTATTGGGGTGATGTGATACTTGAGAAATCCCTGAAAGGAGTCACCTACATGGGAACTATTGGTGTGAGAAGGCTCTCTGTGGCGAAACCCCAGCGAAAAAGCGAGTCTCTGAGCTGTAGAAGCGGCGCAACGGATAACACCTGACGCCTTCGGTGACCCACCCCGCCTCCTAGGGTCAATGCCGAGGAATGAAAGTGTAGAGTGATCAGAATGACAGCTGAATGATACTTATCGCACCGTATTGGTGCCATATCGATCGAAATGACGTGGTGCTTGACGTGTTAGCTTTCGTGGTGAACACGTCCACCGGTCAGTACCAAAGATTGGGAGGAATGAAACAATCGAATTACCCTTAATTACCCTGCCATCAAACAATAAACGTTCGACGATTGAACGTACTTCGTTATCCAGTGGAAATAAGTGGAACCCTACGACTCTTCAACTACGCAAAATTCCGAATGGTGACAGGCCTTTTCAGGGAGACCAGTTGAGCAAGCGCCCAGTACTGCCCTTATCACAATGGGAAGCCATGCGATTAAACTTCCTCGGTATTGGTTGGTCATTATCCGTGTTATTCGCGCAGTACTGCGCGATACTCAACTGGTTTAATTTGTGGCGTGAAAAGCTGAACGAACAGTTATACCGCTTGAGTTTCTTTCTCGATTGTAATAGGATGCACGCGACGAACAGCACAATGCTCTTTATATGTGCACGTTCCTATAAGCTTCAAAAATGGTACGCGTCATTAACGGTAGAGCGCATCATACAATGAAATGCGATAAATCGCAGTAACGTAAGTTCCATAGCACGTAATCCTCGCTCCAGATATCGGAGCTCTGTTCAGCTCAGGTGTCACATAGATGTGTGGAATCGAATGTATAAAATGCAATGTTTATCCTGTATCTGGGACCATCGCCCGTTTACATTAACCAACCTGCGGCAGCAGCTGCGAATATGAAAACAATAATGGTGAATTTCATAGCAGATGTTCGTGAATTTGGGGTTCGGCATCCGGCACTTATAAAATCCTTTTATAGCGACGTCAAAGGCATTGTTCTCGGGGTTTGTTGATTTTTTCACGTCGGCAGGTATGCAAGACCCCGAACACGCCACCGCAAACACACATGCTAGAAGCCAGCCATGCGTTCCCTTCCAAAAATAGTTTGAAAAGTATAAATTGCACAATATCATGGTACTTCTAACGGTTTTCGGTTCCCAAGAAACTTACCAAAGGCGGGAAGAACATTGCAGTTGGCGATCTAGCAAACCCAAAAGTTTGTCCGTGTTCACGGTAACCAAAGAGGGGGCGAGAACAATTCAACGGTTTAAGTGTGGGTTGTGCTTTCCATCATTCTTGAGCGGATAAGGATGCAGCGATAAATGCCTTCACAGGTCACTCGTAACACAATTTGCTGGCTGTTGTGAAGACAAAGGGGCTTTTTTGATCTTGCTCTGCCAACTTTAGAATCGCGAGGATTTTCTATCTTCCAACAGTGAAACACAAAAAGGAACTCGGTATAAAACAAATCTTCCTAGCTTGTGTTTAATTAGCCTTCAGTATAACCAGTTGGATTATCACCAAGTAGTGCGCAAATCACACAATATCGCTCAATTCCACATCATGATAAGCGCAGTACTGAGCGCTAGCCCGACTGTATTCCTGGAAGTGCCCATCTAGAGCAAATCAACCGATCTCGGTAGGGTGAAACTGTGTATATTCCACTCAGGCTGACACCTAGTGCGACTTCAGCACACCGCGAAATGACGGCGAGAGCACAGAATTGGTGTTAATATAAGTAGGAGGTGCTGTCACAATGCATTGTTTTACAATGATACTCCAGCATCATCAGTTTCTCCTTACTTGAACCGGTTGCCTTGCTCAATCATTCCTTATCACATTCGCTCACTTGCTCATGGACAAACATACCGACAAACACACCGATAAACGAACACGCGACGTCAGTAGTTTATTCCTGAGGATAATAGGTGACACAACGGCCGACAAATGCTATCACCACTGACATCGGGTCAGCAACGAAGTTGTTTAACCCCTGATCATCGAATGCTTGGGCTACTGCAGCCATTATGCATTAGTGAGCGATGCACAGGATTTCGTCACACACAATTGGTAAAATCTCTTATCAGCTTTCATGAGCTATCATCAGGCTGTTCTGATTTCAGTCACACACCGTCAGTGTGCCCGCACCACCCTGTGTAGTACATTTGAGTACCAACGATGCCATCACGATTAATTCGACGAATTTAATGACACTCGCTTTCCGATGCTCCCTATCGGCCTTATCAGCTATATCACTTTCCGTTGATGCCCCCTTCTCTATTGCACATAACACCCATGAGTGTCAACACTCTATCGGTAACCTGAAGAGGACAGCACAATAAGCGAAGCATGCCTTTCGACGCCTCTTACCAACAGTCAGAGGGCCTTATTATTTTGACATTCAAATCACCTATCTTTAAGGTCCTCTTTCTATCCCAGTAACAACTATGTACAAGTGCCATTGTTATCACCTGTTATCACTAGGAGACGTTTCGGCAAAACAGACACACACACACCAACAGACACGTTTAGCTGATATATGTACATAGTAGGATGGTGCTGTGGGTTTTCTTGTATTCCGTACTAGGCACCGCTCATAGTAATTGAATAGGCGTTATTGTGGAATTCGTGGAAAAATCGTAAAATTTGTGGAAAATATTGCTACGTATCGATTGGGAGAATCGTGGAGCCCACGTTTTTGTGGAAATGTGGAATCGCGACTGGATTGGATACCTAGGCTTCGTCTAGTCGATGAGTTGGGAAATGAAGTTTGCACAATTCCCAATTTGCAGATTACGTATTTTCCCAACAACCACGTTCATACTTTGCAGCGGCAGGGCAGTGAGGAGCGTGGCAGGGAGAGGTGCAGAGATGGCTCATGCAACGGGACAAGGTGCCACAGGTGGAAACGAAGAGATATTAGCAACGCCCTGCCGCCGGCACCGCAAAGTATGAATGCAGCCAAAAAGCAATCCATGCCTTTTTGATCGGTCCTTTTACATCCATTACTTTCAATTAACGCTGCCCAAGTGGAATATTAATTCAGTGTACCTAAAAGTAGAAGTTTGGAATAGGTGCACCACTCCACTTTCAGGCAGTATATTCATAGTGTTTCAGCTTTCAGACATTATTTGAAGCGATATGCACAAGAATGTTCAGAATGTTGCATTGCAATAAAGCCTAAGTTCGATATGCGCTTGTCCAGCCTTCTTGTCTTACTATACAGTCTAGTTGAAAATACTCCTCTGTACAGAGAAAACGGCTGAATACAACGAATGCTGTGTGTACAGCGTTCCGTCAGGGCAGCTGTGTAACTGGCGCTGAAGTCATTCGCCAAAAAATGAACCATTCTAATTGACGTCATAGCATTGTCGAGTGGAACGTTTGCCCACGCCGTTCATTGGGCAAAATCCGCCCGATTGCAGGGGCATTTTAGAGCTGAGTAAACATTAACAATTCTGTAGTGCATTTCGAAGCGGAAGTGGAATAGTGACACATGGTTTCGCTACTACGCTTATGGTTACGGGATCAAGACATAAATAGTTTCTTAAAGGCACATTCCGCGATAACCCGACATGCAATTCACCTTCCTAGTGCAGATATAGATCTCCAAGCAACTGTCCAAGCTGCACACTTTCTGGGGTGTCGCAGGCTTGGAACAGTGACACATGGCTTCGCGTATACATACACAAGAATTACGCATGTGTAGGACGATGCCGACGAAAGAGGACGAACAGGGATCAACGCAGTTAATGATCTGTCCATTTATCACACCTGTCCAAGATACTGGAATCGTTCGGAGTGAATTGTATTTGTAATGAGTATTATAGAGTGAAGTTCTTTGTATTTTTTGTGAAACATTGTATTTGGAGCGATTTCTCTAGTATTTGTACTGATATTCTGCATATGAAGTGAATTTTGTTGTAGTTGTAGTACTGTGTTGTATTTAAGCGCAGTTTGTTTTGTTTATTGTGCTTCTTGGTGGAATGAAGATGAATATTTGTGTTTCTATTTGTAACATTTATTTACAAATGACAATACAAGTACACGAAACATGAATGTAACAGACATACATCATGAGAAAGATCTCGGTGCTGTAGAAGACAGAAAGGGGGGAGGGGGACGCATTGAAGCAGCCATTTTCCTCGACACCTAGGAGTGCCCTAGTCGCAGCGCGTCTTCACGGCGGGGCCCGCTCGAAAGCCCTCCGCTCCCACTCACCCACTACGACCATACCTGGCAGTGGACGAAGCTATTACCAACGTGGCGTTTACGTGGGTATGTGTTTCATGCGATAAGATAAAAGAAGAAAGTTCAGTAGTTAAGGGAACGTTCACATGGGGAAACAGGAGAAATCTCAGGGTATATACTATCCAACAGGGACTAATTCAAAGGCTCGCTTTCACGCAGTAATCTGGTACAAGGCCAGATATCAGGGGGCCTCATTCTTGCCATTTGTGGGGGGGGGGGGGGAGAGATTTCGGATTTTTCTATCTCGGGGTATTCCTCAGCAACTCTAACTTCATAATTCAGCGTTTGAAACCATTTGAGGTGAACGCAGAATGTGCCTTTAAATAGGTCACAAGTGTGCCACAGATTTGTTACGATTGATTCGATCCACTTGCGGCAGCTAGGCATTGCATGGCTCTGTGGTCGGTGGGCCAAGCTAGAATAATAGGAACACATCAAATCGCTGTGACTAAAGGGTCAGATTGCCTTCAAATAATCAAACACCCACGTATTTACTGTATTTTATTGGACACACAACACCACTGGGATAATCGTCGCCTGCGACAAGCTACTGACAGATTTGCAGTGGATTAAATTAAATCACTGTACCGTACGATCTTTTAATCCTCCACAAATAGAAAGTTACAGAAACAACGAATTGTACAAAAATCACATTTTGATGGATACTTCTATTACGGTAATCAACTTTCAACATGTAATAACTCTGGTATGGTATGTCTCCCAAAAACGATGCATGTTTACCGAGCGGAAATAGTACAATGATAGTTTATGAATTCAAAACGTAATCAAAATTGCGGAGCAGCTAGCTGTGGAGGAGGCTGGATGGATAAGAGGCGAAAAAACCCTTTAGAATGATCACGAGTACAAATGAATCGAGGGAATAATTTGTTAACCTCAATGATGCCGAAGTGATTTCTGACCAAAAAATCCCGCATAAAAACCCAATTAGAGGCAACGTACGGATTACTCAGAGATTCTGCATTGGCCGCATTCATATAAAAGCTCAGCCATGGGTCGATCATGAGTCGGTCTCTGCTTCACAGGTTTGACCCATTTTGAAGCCTTATACCTTTTGACTCAATTCTTTCTAGTGCATTTTATAATTTTTGATTGTGTATGAGGAAATTTCCTCCTACCTACGCTCATCCTCGTTTCAAACTGACCTTCACTATGGGCAAAACCGCGCGTATAGGGTCGAGCCTGGCCTGGCGTCGTGGTGGCATTTCGAAAGTACGAACCCCTGCAAAGACGCTTTAGTCTGCCCCTCCCATAGCGTAGGATCCTGGGATATATGACCTTTTCACCTCCCTCTCTATCCCTCCTAGTCCGGCCGCCGCATATGAGGTACCTGTGCCTATACTAGAGTCGTCTCTTAAAAAAAAGTCAGTCAATCATACCATTGCTTCCTGATGATTATCGATTGACGGCCTTTTTCAGAGATTTAGTTTCAGAGATTTAGCCATTAGCTTACCGATCCAGCATGGCCTCACTGGTACGTGTCTAGTTTTCACAAACCCTAGTTCCTCTAAACCAAAGTAGGACGCTTCTCGACCCCGACATCCCAAAATACAATCCCCATCGAGGGTCCCCCGACAGCCTGCATGATGACCTATACAATGATCCGGTTGCGTGAAGCCCTCGGAATCAAACGATCACTTTACGGCCATTCCCTTCACCACAGATGAGATCTCTGCTGGTCACTGTCGCTGTTGTTGGCTTCTTGGCTGTTCCATCTACCGCTCAGACGCCAAAAGCCAAATTCGATTCAAAAGCGAAGGCCTTGGGTATCACATTTTATACCGTGGCAGAGATTGGAAAGGTGTGCGAAGCTCCTCGACTACTGTTTTGATGGAACCACCCAAAAACCCTATTTTCAGCTCACCGACTGCATCGATGATTCATTTTACAACCTTGCCACTATGGATGAAATCAAGAAAAGTGAGTGCTAACAGAGGTATCTTCACATTTCTTGAATGTCCGGAAAAATGCTTTCAGAAGCTATCTCTTGTGCCTTGGATACCACTGCTGCTTCAAAGTATCTCACACTGATGAAGCTGCTGTCGAACAGTAAGTCCAGTATAAATACACCTACAATTGAATGGAAGAGACTTAGCGAGATGCTCCCACCAGTCACCAGAATAAGGGTGTCAATGAAGCGCAACAGGCAAATCTGTGGGTGTAGTATCGGCTTGGGAGTCGCCGGGGCATGAGGCATACCGCGCGCGGCATATTATTATGGTAATCGGAACAAGTGATTCACTGAAAGTTCAATTGGAGTTGTTCCGTTTTATCCAAGTCAAGTGGTGTATCCTCCCACGACAATACCTTATGTTAGTCAAACACAGGCGCCGTAAAAATAAGAAGCTTGTTTGATCTGGAGGGGCACAACCCAGATTTGATAGCCGACCGACGAAAAAGGGAGTAGCGCAACTTGCTCCAACACTATCTTTGCCCCTGTTTTTGCTATTATGCAATTAATATGGATTGCACTATAATATTTTGCTATAGTGCAATACATATAGTCATTTTTATAGACAGCTCAGCGAATTTATGCCAACAACGTTATAACCTTATTTCAGTGGACGGTTGTCTCAAGCCGGAAGGTCAGACCACTATGAAGCTACTCGACAAAGTTACTCCAGCTGCTTTCACCGTTTTGCAGGGTGTTTACAATAAGGTTGGTTAGAGGGACATCTGAGAGGGCCGAATCACACAACCGCTTTGAATGACATTTTAAAATAAAATAAAGCGAAAGCAGTCAGTGTTTGGCAAGGTCAAGCCTTACTTCGAGGAAAATTGTAGGGGGATACGACCTGAAAATGGGGTTTCGTAATACTTGTTTCGTAAAGTTCCTTACTCCAATTCGCGGCTGTTTGCTTTCCACAATGACGGCGTAGTTCTCCAGGTGCAAATTTTATCGGGGGAAACTTGAAAAAATTTCAAATTTATCCCACTTCAGACCAGGGTCAAGGGGCTATTTAAGTCTTCCAACGCAATTCCATTAAACCTAATTCTGTGAGCAGCATTCGTGATTCGTTCCTGACGACTCTCACAACCATGCTATACGTTAAGACCGAAAAAAAACGAAATAGCGAAATCTCTCTTTAAATCATATGAGAAAATTTATCTAGTACGTCTGAAATGCTTCCACTACGTATTATTTTCTCTAGAGAAAGCAGCAGAGAACGATTAGGGTAACATCGTTTAAATTGTGCCATGCACAAGATCCATCCAAAATTCTAGCGTATACCCATACTTTTTCCTTCTACATATGTAGAGGTTTGCCTGGACTAGTCCACATGGTCGCAGTCGTAGTAACATATAAAGCTCAACCCATAGGTTCTTGTGTGTTCATCTATGCTATGACCTGTGCTAGAGACAACGAGCCCCACGGCTAATCAGTAATGTCGCAGGTCCCTCTGCACGTACTTCCGGTACCAGGGAAAAGCGACTGACGCTGGCTAATCTGCGTCATGCACGAGATTGCCCTTGACAATCCATCAGCTGGTAAGAGTGGCTATTCTCTCGGTTTTTTTGGAATTGAGGACTGTGCACAGGCAATGTTCAGTTGATGCTGTACCGAGGAATACGACCCCCTCCCAGCGGACCAAATACAACCATCGTAAAGGAATCCTCGACCAAAACCTAACCCTGGGGAATGGGCCATGATCAAAACGCTACGTCAAACAAAGTACGCTCAGAGTACGCATTTGGTGACTATCGTCTCATGAAGCCGCCCCCAATGTGCCGCACACGATAAGCGGCAAATCGTGTGCGATCTCGTATTCCAGCATAAAACTGCATCACCCCAAATTCGCTTTGGAGTACTAACACTTTAGAAAAATAGAGTCGCACCGAGGAGCACCTTGTCTAGTAGGGGTGATTGCTAGGCTGTGGCCTTTACGCTTCCCGGTGGTAAGTGACAGAGGTACAAAGACTTCCCCATGTGGTTGAACCGATGTTCAGTTTTGGAGCTGCCAACTTTGACCAGGTGCATTTCCCATGATACAACTCTTCAATTATATGTATGTGGTCACATGCTTTGGTCACCCACAAGCAAAAGTGTAATCGATGATAAAAGATGGTAAGGAAAAACGTTAGTAAGCGAGATACTCAGATCATTTGTTAGTTAAGGTGATAGCTGATATAAAAACTGCAAAGAATGCTGGAAAAGCAAAAGCGGAAGTCTTCGACATCGGTTATACGAGCATGGCCGGACAAGTGACGAAACCACTAATGGAAAATCTCTGCACTAAACTCGTTCCAGTAAGTTTTCTTTTCCCTTCTTGGGCAAAAATGAGCTGTTCAAAAAAGCGCGACTTCAGAGAGGATCTTTTGTAAGTGAGCTTGAGATACGTAATGGTGTCTTTTCAGTTGATCACAAAGTTGGAATGGAAGTGCTTCCTCACTCACTCCAAGTCTCTCATCGATTTTACCATGTATGAATGCTCGAAGATTGTGAAGCCATAACTACGAGTAATAAAGTTGTTAGTGGCATTTATCCATCGAAAAGAGGAATACTGAAATATCGGAGACCTACCGCAACTTTTCACCTGTTGTTAGATAAGAATGAACTCGTGTCATTTACTACTTTTCTTGAGTGTGAAGCTTAAAGCACCGTCTACACACGGTAGCTGCAGTGGACGACTTTTGTATAGTGCTCACTTCAATCTCTGGGTGTATGCCACTAGGACAGGAAATTAGAGGCGTTCGGTGTGCGACACGAAGGCGTGAGCAATGCGCGCGTAAGGCTGAAGCAATGACGGTGCTCTACGCCGGGTGTATGTCGTTTAACGCGGCCTCTTGCGCCTAATTTGTCAATGGGGCCCATGGGTCATTGCTGCCACCCTAACGCCGACCATTCGATGCATCTTCTGTGACGGATAACTCGTCCACATCACAGAACCCTCAGACGTTCGTAGTTAAAGGCATCATTAGGGGAAAGTCGGACGAAAAGTAAAAGAAATAGTGCATATGGAAGTCGAGATGTCTAGTAACAGAACAGTGGAGAAAAAACGGATGGAAATGGCCAAAAACCCGAGAAATGGGACCCCCTTTCCACCGTTGGTTTCAGGCGTGGACGACCTTCCCGTCAATACGCGGGTAATCTGATCTAGTTTTTCATTGGCATGTTGCCAAGTAAACACAAGGGAATGCTTGGAATTATGACAGCATCTATTTTTTGGAGTGAGCTTCAAGCTAAAACTGCGAAAGCGCGCCGCAAAACCTTCGATCTTGCCTCATCTCCCTGACCGCTCTCACCCCAGTCAATCGAGAACACGTCATCGGGAGGCGGGATTAACCTGTCAAAAGGCGGAACATAAGTGCGTTTGCGGGGTTTCGCGGCGTTTCTACAGCTCAGAGGGACGCTTTTTCACCGGGATTTCGCCACAGATAGCCATCTTAGGCCCAGAACTACTACGTGAGGAACTTCTTGTAGGGATTTCTCCATTGCTGCCTTACCCCTAATGATGTCTTTAATAATTGCCACACAAAAGACTTCGTCAAACAAAAACTGCAAATTACTGATATTTAATCCCATTTCGTTATACTGGCGAGCTAAGCGTGGATTGTGGCCATTTTTTCGCTGGAGATAGAAGAAGAGGATACGAGCGACTCAATGTGCGCCACTCTAGCTGAGCGAATAACATTACAGACGGAAAATCAAGTGCTTCAGGCTACAAGAACTTTCTGTCAGCTGACCGAAAAATTCTGGCAGATTTGGCGTTCCTAGTATATTACATCCTTACGAGAAAAACATCAGCGAAAGGTGGGAAAGAAGCGTGACTCGCGTTTAGTACCTGAAACAGGAAAAATTACTTAATTCGTGATGTCCTTCAAACGCGCTACCAGTGGAAATGGGGCGCATTGTAGAATTGGTAAAAAACTAAGAGGGAACGACCAGAGAAGCAGTAATATTGCTCCCTTCTCATGGACAAATAAGGAGGCCAATAAACCTATTAACTCCTCTGAAGCTGGATGAGGGTTACACTGCTCACGGGGAAATACCCTCGCATCAAGAGACTGAGAAAGTCTCAGAGTTAGCAAAAAACGCAGACGTAGACCATCAAGTAAAGGGGGTATGTACCCTAATGTTAGGACGCCGCGCGGCACAAAGCAGCGAGCGACGTTTTCGCACGAGTTCATTGCCTCCATGGAAACCACGTGTAATTGCACCAGAAGGGCGGCGACCGTATCGACGCCTACTTTTATTAATGTTGGGGGTGATATTGAGTTTGCTTTCGAATCTTTTATATTTTGGTAGTCGCGATTCGAATGAATTAGTTCGTCTTGCATGGTTTCAATTTATTTTTAGTTGATGATAGTGTTTAGCATGCAGTCATTCCAATTTCTATGCTGTGTCACCTATAATTCACATCATTTTTGCTATCCGGAAATTTTCTTTTGCTACCTATGTCGCACTATAGGTAAATTAATTGTGTTATTGTATTATTTTGTCACTATTGTATTGTTTGAATTGTATCAAGTTGTATCAGTGCGCTTCTTGCGGGTCAAGTAAAATCGGGGGGGGGGGTGGAGACACAAAATCTTCACCCACGTCAAAGCTTCTTTCCCTCCCCAGGCTTAGGCTAAAGCAGATGAAACTATGCTTTGACTGATGCTTTTTCATGTAAGAGGAGGGGATATCAATTTTAGCCCGAGCCTTGGGAGGGAAAGGAGCTTCGACGTCGACGCAAAGTAGCGTCTCCCCCACCCCCCCCCCCCCCCCCCCTCCGACTTTATTTGACCCAAGTACAGTAGACTAGCAAAATGCTTCGAGGTAAAGAAGTAATAAGCAGATGGTCCCAGTATCGTGCTCGGGTGGGGAACGTCAAGTGAAAAACCGAGCGAAGTTGTAGGACTACCTACTACTTCTAATGTAAACACTGAAACACCAAAGTGAGCTGAATTTATACATATTCAAATGAAAACGATACAAAAACAAGTCCAATTTAACGGCAAAGTGAATAAAA
This sequence comes from Trichostrongylus colubriformis, assembly GCA_963978905.1. Lineage (NCBI taxonomy): Eukaryota > Metazoa > Nematoda > Chromadorea > Rhabditida > Trichostrongylidae > Trichostrongylus > Trichostrongylus colubriformis. The sequence continues at coordinate 5,084,354 of OZ022259.1, forward strand.
ATAAGCGTCGATACGGTCGCCGCCCTTTTTGTGCAATTACACGCGATTTCCACCGAGGGCAGACTACTCGCGCGCCAGTGTCGCGCGGAGAACGTCGCGATGCGGCGTCCTGACATTAGGGTACACACCCAAGTAGAGGAAGAAGAAGCTTTTCGTTACAACATGCGACAGCGCAAGAAAATGAACTATAGTGGGAATGCCGCGTTTGTTAACATAGACACGTCACTTTTCCGAGTCACGATCATCAGTGCACTACTGAGAACATGTTCAAATTTCAGCGAAACTTCTACAAACTTCACGAATCCAAAGATTTCGATCGAGTGTAACGCGTTCAATTTCGCACCAAGGTTATTTACTGTACCGCGTGCACCATGTCTGAACACACCTTCCATCCCTAACAGAAGAGACATCATCTTGCGTCAAACGCAAGATGGTGTCTCTCATTCATATACTCATTCATATAAAATTAGATATATTTTTTTCATGCAGAACTATCACAACGAAAATAGATACTTCACTGTGACCTTTCTCACAATGTATGCGCCACATTTCAGAATTGCCGAACGCGACGCCGAAAACGATACCAAGTACATGTCTATCCTGATAATGAAGCTACACACCGCTTTGACTCGCGTAAAGAATGACCTTCGAGCGATATACGAAGTGTTCCAGCAGCAAATATCCATCGCGTCAATGGTTCAGTTGCAAAGGAACTACACAAAAATGAATGAAAGCTTTGCTCTGAAAACACCAGTCTTCAAAATCAACACTACTGCCAAACAAATGAAGGATCTTATGCTCGCCAGAGAGCAGATGTCGCGTATGGGGACTCGATTCACCTTTACGAACCGCTACCGCAAGGAAGTGGCACATCTGGCAGAGCAACATGCCAACAGTTCCGTTCAAGAGTGGGACAGACGAGCTGAAAGCACGCTACTTCAATTCAAGAAGAACAAGAAACGTTTTGATGATGTCATCAAGTAAATGAACATGGAAATAGAGCAGGCCGAAAAGGATTTCAATGTAGGACCGTGCCCCACCAATGCACAGCACATCAACACGTTGTTCCGCAGAGCCTTCGAGAATTTGACCGCATTGGAAAAGGACAACTCAGAAAAGCGTTTTGCCGATGTACAGGATAAACTAAAAGAACAATCCAAAGAAATTTCGCGTTTTAAGAAGATACGACCCAGCAGATGAAAATGATCCAAGAGAGTGTACGAAGTGAATGACGATGTCTACTTTTCGCATATAGTCGAGGAAGTTCGTGGAAGAAAGGTGGCAAACCCGATCCAGGACTTGCCCTCACTAGCAGATGATAGTGACGATAGTGAAGAAGACGATAAGAAGCACACAGACGAACCACTTGGAGTGTTCGAATCAGCGAACAATAGCGATCGCGTTGTTGAAGAAGTGAGATCAGAGAGGATCGTGGAAGTAGTCCAAGAAAGATCGAGTCCAAAAAGAATCATGGAAATAGTCCAGGAAAGAAGAGTCAGCGAATGCGCACCAGAATGAAAAGAAGAAAGCCATTGGCGTCCCCGGAGTAGCTCGCCTCCACGACCTCGAAGAAATAGCAGAGACCGAAGGAGAAGAAGGCTTAGAAGGCTTATCGACGAGTTGGAGGAGAGGAGGGACTGGATGGAAAGGGATTCACAGGACTTCCCATATGGGAAGAGGGGATCGCGTTCACCTCACATGAACCCATCACTGAGATGCGTTTTCTGTGACAAGGAAGGGGAACCTTTCCTGACTTATGTCCCTACGTTATCGGTGGAGACGAAAGATGGAGGATAATGCGAGAGCTAGCATATTGTCATTATTGTCACAAAAGATGTGGATATTGTGAAGTCTGCTGTTACCGAAGTATGACTGTGACTGCGTACGAGGAACCGCGTCTGAGTTCCTCATTCCGGATGATAGGGGCCACCACGCAGCCCACCGAACATCCCAGACCGAAAAAAACGAGGCTCGACGGCAGATTGATGAAGCTCACCGGCGAGAGCTGCGTCACCTTATACGGGAATACGACGCAACGGACGAGGAGGCCAGACGCGATTCATGAGGATCACAAGCAAGGACGATGCACGGAAAGGAACTGAAGAACAAGTATTAGTGCAAGTATTAGTGGCATTGTTGATCGTAACTTTTGTTGTTGAATTGTTGTTAACTGAATTTAATATCACCTGGAGTGACGACTATCGTCCATTGAGTTATCGGGATCAAAGGGATAATCGCGCACCAAGGGTGGTATGAAATACCTCCCGGAAGAAAAAGAGACCCAGTGTTTCATTCATTAACCCCCCCCCCCCCCGCTTTTCTCACTCAACTAACCCGTTGTTGATTATTTCATTTTTTTAATTTATTCGCAAATAAATGTTTAATAACCCAGGTTCGAGGTGCTGGAGACGAGTGAAGGAAAGAAGACCCGCGTGGCAAGCTGTGTGGTATTCTAACTGCTACTAAAGCTATTGATATTCATAACCGAATCGCGTCTTCATATTAGAGTACAACATATGTTTAGTCGCTGGAGATTTCCTGCCCAACTCTGATTGTTTGTTGGTAATTTACATGAGCATCATATCCGTAAAGAAAGCGTCTTTTTTCGGAAGAACTAGATCTAGCTATGTGATGTACCTCGCGCGTCACATAGCACTGGCGCTTAAGATACTCTGAACACGAGTAACTCAGTGATGTGGTTCAGCAAGATGTGACGTATAAACTTATCAAATTCACGCCTATGCGCGTAAACTTATCCATCGGTGCCACTCATTTGTCAAAGCAATCGGATTTCCGTGGTGGTAAGATCCATCACCCGCTGTCTACCCCCTGCGGATAACATGTAGTAGCTCACTGAGCCAACCAGCACTTGATAAAACTGCAGTCGTTCTCATTTACTCAATGATCCACTCAATGGTCTAGTCTAAACGGCACTGCTCCTCCGGCAACCCAACATACATACCTGCCATTCCAGTGTGCTGACACCTAGTGCGAATTCAGCACACCGTGAAATGATGGTTAGAGCACAAAATCAGTGTTTATATTAGTAGAAGGTGCTATCATAATGATAGCATAGTCTTACAATGATACTCTAGCATCCACTAGTTTCTCCCTACTTGAAGCGGTTGCTTTGCTCTACCGTTCCTTATCACAATTGCTCACTAGCTCACGGACAAACATACCGACAAACAGACCGATAAACGGAAGTACGAGATCAGTGGTTTATGTTCTCACCCTACGTAGTACTTTAAAGTGCCAACGATGCCATAACGAACAATTCGACGAATTTTGTGACACTCGCCTTCTGATGCTTCCTATTGGCTCTTATCAGCTATATCACACTTGATCACTTTCCGTTGATGCTTCCCTTATCACATACCACCCATGAGTGTCAACACTCTACAGTAACCTGAACAGCGCTACACAATAAGCGACGCATGCCTTTCGACGCTCCTTACCAACAGTCAGTGGGCTTTATTATTTTGAATTTTACCCTAGCAGCATTTATAAGGCTGGTATTATCACTTCAGATCACCTACCTTGAAGGTCCTCTTTCCATTCCAGATCACAACTATGCACAAGTGACATTGTTATCAGCTGCTGTCAGTGCGAGACGTTTCGGTCAAACAAACCCATACACCAACAGATGCATTTATAGCTGATATACAGTAGTGCTCAGAAGTCTTCGGCCAAACGGTTCTTCAGCTGTAACTTTTTTCTACTGGACCGATTTGAGCGCGATTGTAGTATGTTGTATCTGAGGATACGGCATATGAGATATATCGCTGTGACATAAAACGGCAAAAGATGTGGCAGGCAGGGATAGCCGAGTGGTTAAGAGTGTAGGCTCACGTCTGCACATTCAAGATCACTGGGTTCGATCCCCGCCGAGGCTCAAACCATGCCTTGCAAGAAATTGCAAAAATGGTGGTTACCAGCGTCAGGCCCAGGTTGACAGGCCGGCTGATGGAGAAACCCAGTCACACCAAATATGTTCAAAAGTTGCCAAAGAATCAGTGTTAATGCTAGGACGTCACCCGGAAGTGACGCGCAGAACCCTCGCCCGAGTTCTGTGGTCAGTATGCGAGGGCTACCGAGGGGTGAACGACCTCGGCTGAAGAAGTTAGTTCGAATAGGGACTCTGAACGTAGGATCATTGACCGGGAAGTCTCGAGAGATTGCCGACCTGATGAGTCGACGAAAAATCCAGATCCTATGTATCCAGGAAACACGCTGGAAAGGAGCTAAGGCAAGAGAGATTGGAGAGGGAGTAAAACTCTTCTACAACGGCGAGGACACTAAACGGAACGGAGTGGCCATCGCAGTAGCGGATTCCCTCAAAGATAGCGTGTGCGCCGTGAACAGGATCAACGGTCGAATTATGGCAGTAAGGTTGGATACAGAGGAGGGGTACTGGACCATAGTAAGTGTATACGCACCGCAAGCCGGTTGTCCTGAGCACGAGAAGGACGAGTTCTATCTGAGCCTTGACGCCGCCATCAGGTCAGTTCCGGAAGGCGATTACCTCACCGTAGCAGGCGATCTGAACGGTCACGTCGGCAGAGACAGAAGGGGCTTAGAAAGGGTGCATGGAGGCAAAGGGCTGGGCGTAAGAAACGCTGAGGGAGAAAGGATACTGGACCTGGCCACGGCCCATGACTTAGCGGTCTGCAGCACGTACTTCGCGAAAAGAGAGAGTCAAAAGGTAACCTATAGCAGTGGAGGGAGACAAACGGAAGTCGACCATATACTCATAAGAAGATCAGCCCTCAAAACTGTGAAGGACATCAAGGTACTGCCAGGAGAGGAACTCACCACCCAACACAGGCCCCTCCTAGCAGATCTTGCCATAGATCTCCCTAAGAAAACAAGGCTCAAGACCGAACGGCGAATCAGATGGTGGAAGCTGCACAAACAGGAAAGGGATGACCTCAAAAGGAGGATACTGGATATTGGTCTCCCAGACCCTGACGGGCCAACTCAGGAGACTTGGAACAGAGCAGCTGAGGTAATTCTGAAATGCGCAAAGGAAACGCTGGGGGAGACCCGAGGTGGCTTCAAAGGAGACAAAGCAGCGTGGTTCTGGAATGAGGAGGTTCAGAGGGTAGTGAAACAAAAGAAGGAAGCATACAAGCGGTGGCAGAAAACGAAGAACCCAGAACACCTCGACACCTACAAACGCTGCAAGAGGCTTGCCAAGGCAGCTGTGGCCAAAGCAAAGAATACAGAAATGGATGCCTTGTACGAAAGGTTGGATGGGAAGGAGGCAGAAAAGTTCGTCTTCAGGCTGGCTAAAGCGAGACATCGAGCCACCCAAGACATCGCGGTGGTCAAGGCTGTAAAGAGCAGCGAGGGTACCACTCTGAGGAAACCAGCCGATGTCAAAAGGAGATGGCGGGAGTACTTCGATGGGCTTCTGAACGAAGAGTTCCCACGTAAGGAAAGCCAACAGAAGGAGGCTACGGCTGGCCCCATCCTCCCTTGGACAGCGGGAGAAGTCCGCCAGGCGCTGGGAAAAATGAAAAATGGAAAGGCCGCTGGTCCAGATGGGGTGCCAATAGAGGCATGGAAGGCACTGGGAGAGTACGGGGTGGGGTGGCTTACACGCTTCCTGAACACTGTGACGGCCAGAGGAAAAATTCCGGTTGCGTGGAGGACCAGTACCATCGTTCCCATATTCAAGCAGAAGGGGGACGCAATGGAGTGCTCCAACTACCGTGGAATAAAGTTGACGGCTCATACCATGAAGCTGTACGAGCGGCTGATTGACTTGAGGCTGAGGGAGCTGGTCACCATATCTGAGGAGCAGTTCGGGTTCATGCCTGAGCGCTCCACCACGGATGCCATCTTCATCCTTAGACAAGTAATGGAAAAGTACCGTGAAAAGCGTAAGCCTTGCTACCTAGCCTTCCTGGACCTCGAAAAGGCCTTCGACCGTCTGCCACGACCAGTAATCTGGAATTCGCTTCGAGAACGACAGATACCAGAGCACCTCGTCACCCTTATACAGGACATGTACGATGGGGCTAAGGCGGTCATACGCACCCCGCAGGGACTGACGGCGGAAATAGGGATCTCGGTTGGGGTACACCAAGGCTCAGCCCTAAGCCCGTTCCTCTTCCTACTCACCCTAGATGGCATGGTGAAAGACCTCATGGAGGGACCACTGAGGACCATTCTCTACGCTGACGACATTGCCCTAATAGCGGATACCAAAGAAGAACTACAGGCGAAGGTGCAGAGATGGCAGGCAAGGCTGGCAGAGAACGGCTTACGAGTTAACGTGAAGAAGACCAAATTCCTAAGCTCCGAAGACTGTCCGGTGTCCATCGTGGACCGCCATGGAGAAAGCATCGAAAGGGTTCAGGACTTCCGATACCTGGGAAGTGATGTAGCCGAGGATGGTACGGTGGATCAGGCCGTGAAAGCCCGAATAAATGCGGCATGGCTGAAATGGAGAGAGTCCACAGGAATCCTCTGCGATCGACGGTGCTCCAGGACTCTAAAGGGCAAGGTATACCGAACGGTGATAAGACCCGCAATGCTCTATGGCAGCGAGTGTTGGCCCATAACAAAGAATCTTGAGAAGCAGCTACATTCCGCAGAAATGAGGATGCTGAGATGGGCATGTGGCTGGACGCGGCTCGACAGGATCAGGAACGAGGACGTCAGGGCAGTCATGCAGACGGCACCGGTCCAGCTGAAGTTGAGGGAGCAGCGGCTAAGATGGTATGGGCACGTGCTGAGAAGGTCGGCAGGTCACCCAATTAGGAAAGCGGCGGAGTTCGAAGCACCCGGCAAGCGACCACGAGGAGCCCCAAAGAAAAGGTGGAGGGACGTTATCAAAACGGACCTCACAGAAGTGAAAGCCACGGCAGAAGATGCCTTGGATAGGAGAAAATGGCGGCGATTGACAAGAACAGCGGACCCCGCGACGGCGCGGGACTAACGCTAGGGAGAAGAAGAAGAAGATAAAACGGCAAAAGATGCGTGGTTATATGCAAGTTTTTGTTATGACACCAGTTTTTCCATGTTTCCATGCTTACCATATCTTAACTTTAATTCCTACATAAACCTGTCTATGACGCTTCATTTGGGTTAATGTCATGGTTGGTGCGTTTGAGACAATTGTTAGGAGAGCAGAAATACGCCAACGTGTACGTGAGGAAACAGCGAAGATGGAGAAATCTGAAATGAAGATCAACGCCATTTTAAGTTTTGTGGAGCTGCCCCATCAAACGATATCGTCGATTCTGGAACGATGCGAGGTTGAAGGCTCCACTAGCAATGCAGAAAGGATGAGACGACTTCGCTATCTTTGTTTTATGAAGGACAGACGGAACATTCGCAGCAAAAAGCCGTGCCGTGGTCGCTAAGTTTCTTGGAAGGAAAGGCATTGAAATCAGTCGACAGACTGTGGGGAGAGGCCTAAATGATGTTGGAATCTACGGACGACGTCCAGTCAAGCAATCCAATATAACACCCAGGAATAGATGAGCCAAAGCGCCAGTGCGCGGCGCCAACTCACCTGGAGTTCAAGGGATTGTGGCGAAGTTTTTTTTTTCACCGATAACAGCAAGTTTAATTTGTTTGTAAATGATGGTATCTGGTATGCGAGACGCCGTTTTGGCGACATATTTATTCCGAACTGCACAGAACCCACAATCAAGCATGTAGGAGGATCTGTGGCGGTGCCTGAGGCATTTTCTCTGCATAGTATGGATCCAATATTGAACATAGACGTAGCGATGACAGGAAAGGCTACAGGGACATGATGGTGAGGGTCGTACACTCACACATCAACAGACACATTTAGCTGATGTATGTACATAGTAAAATGGTGCTGTGGATTCTCTTGTATTCCGTACTAGGCACCGCTCATGGTAATTGAATCAGCGTTATTTGGAAATGTGGAATTTGTGGATTGGATACGTATAGATTCAGAGGCTTCGTTCGAGGAATTAGGGAAATGAAGTTCACACAATTCCCGATTTGTAGATTACGCATTTTCCCAATGACCACGTTCATTGTTTGCGCCGGCAGGGCAGTGAGAAGAGACGCAGAAGGAGGTGCAGAGACGGCTCAGGCAACGAGACAAGGTGCCACGGGTGGAGACGAAGAGATGGTAGCCACTGCCGCCGGCACCGCAAAGTGTGAACTAGACGAAAACGCAAATTCCATGCTTTTTCGATCAATCCTTTTACATCCATTACAACAATAAGCGCTCCCCAGGTGGAATATTAATCCAGTGTACCTGAAAATGAAGGTTTAGGAAAGTGCACCACTTCACGTGGCAGTGTATTCATAGCTTTTCACCTTTTGAGCATTATTTGAAGCGATATGCACAAAAATGCCCAGAATTGTTCTATGTTGAATTGCAATCAAGTCTATGTTTGCTATGCGCTTGTCCAGCCTTCTTGTCTTACTGTAGAGTCTAGCTGAAATACTCCTCTGCACAGAGAAAACAGCTGAATACAACGAACGCTGTATGCACAGGGTTCCGTCTGTGCAGCTGTGTAACTAGCGCTAAAATTATTCGCCAAAAAATGAACCATTCTGATTGACGTCATGGCATTGTCGAGTGGAACGTTTCCCCATGCCGTTCATTGTGCAAAATCTGCACGATTGCAGGGGCATTTTAGAGCTGAGTAAACATTCACATTTCTGCAGTACATTTCGAAGCGGAAGTGGAACAGTGACACATGGCGTCGCTATAGGATTATGGTTACGGGATCAAGACATAAATAATTTCCCAAGTAGGCTACAAGCGTGCCACAGGTTCGTTACAATTAATTCGATCCACTTGCGGCAGCTAGGCATTACATGGCTCTGTGATCGGTGGGCTAAGCTAGAATAATAGGATCACAGCAAATCGCTGTGACTAAAGGGTCAGATTATCTTGAAATGATCAAACACCCATATAATTGCTGTATTTTATTGGACACACACACCATTGGGATATTCGTCGCCTGCGACAAGCTACTAACTGATTTGCAGTGGATTAAATTGAATCTCTGTACCCTACGATCTTTTAATCCCCCATAAATAGAATGTTACAGAATTAACTAATTGTACAAAAATCACATTTCGATGGATATTCTGATACGGTATTCAACTTTTAACATACTTCACTAATAACTCTGGTACGGTATGTCCCCCAAAAACGATGCATGTTCACCGAGCGGAAATGGTACAATGATAGTTTCTGAATTCATAACTTCAAAAAATGTGCGTAGCCGCAAGCTGTGAAGAGAGATTGGATGGATAAGAGGCAAAAAAATCTTCGAAAAAGGCAGGAGTAAAAATGAACCAAGGGAATAGTTTGTCAACCCCATTAATGCCGAAGTGATTTTTGACCAAAAAATCCCACATAGAACAAAATCCCACATAGAACAATTAGAGGCAACGTACGGGTTATTCAGAGATCCCCAGTGTTCGCATTCATATAAAAGCTCAGCTATGGGGCGATCATGAGTCGGTCTCTGCTTCACAGGTTTGGCCCATTTTGAAGCTTTATACCTTTCGACTCAATCCTTCCTAGTGCATTTTGTAATATTTGATTGTGTGTAAAGATATCCCTCTCTACTCCCTCTTACAAGGGAAGGACCTGAGGTCGAAGTGGTCATACGGAATGGGATATATATGATCCGACGTATTTTCGGACGCTGATCTCGAACCTGCATTCAAAATTTGTAGAACGATTCCGAGCGGAGTTATGGAGGATTTTTTGAAAAAAGAATGATTCTGTATGGTAGATTTGGAAGCCCATAGTACGCGAGCCAGACGTTCTCGCGCAGAACCAGTGCGATTTTCGTGTTCAGAGGACCAAACTGATCTGTGGAACAGGTTTTTAGCCAAGTCGAGGGCTATTGGGTAGGCAAAGAATTTTTGCGAAATTCGGTCAAATTCTCAGTAGGCCAAAAATTTTCCCGAAATTTGGTCAAAATCTCGGTAGGCCTAGAATTTTTCTGAAATTTGGTCAAATTTTCGAATTGGCTGAAAACATGTCCTATGCAGTAGTTTGGTCCCCTGAACCAGAAAATCGCACTGGTTCTGCGAGAGAACATCTGGCTCGCGTACTATGGGCTTCCAAACCTACCATACAGTAGTACTGTTTTTTCAGAAAAACTCCATAACTCCGCCAGTCTGGAATGCAGGTTCGAGATCAGCGTCCAAGAATACGTCGGACCATATGTATTCCATTCCGAGTGGCCACTTCGACCTCGGGTCATTCCCTCCTTGTTAGTCCGGCCGCCGCATCTGAAACACGTATGTATTGGGTTGAGGAATAAGTCCCCGCGGTTTTTTCAAACCCCATTTTTCACATTATTCCCTCCATCTTTCGACAAAGCTTATATATGTTTTCGATAGAGCCTTTTTTGCTCTACAAATGCTTATATCTATTTTTCGATTCCTTCGACTACCCAATATTTATGAGGTTTGAAAGTGAAAGTAGCTGAAGGCAAAAAATTGGCGCTTGCGCACCTCATCTTTCTCGTCTGCCATCGAGGTCAAAAAATAAATGTGCATATGTTTCGATAGAGCTTTCTCAGCTCTACAAAAAGATACTACTTTTTATTCAAATCGCTCAACTTTTTGCTGTTTTTAAGACTCACAAATGCAGTACTCGCAAAAGTGTGCGCTTTCGTTATCGCCTCTTCCTCCCCTACCATCAAGATTGGAGGTGATGTGCATATATAAATTCGATAGAGCTTTTCTTGCTCTACAAGATTACACCACTATTCTTTTGTATCCTCTCATATTTTAGCATTTAGGAATAAGTCTCTACCTATTTTTCAATTCGAAATTGCGTGATGAAAATAACTTCTTTCACGGATTGTTTTGTACCATTCGATAGAGCTCTTTTCGCTCTACAAGGTAGTTTTTACGGTTTTTGTTCTGATTAATTTTTACCATTTTTTAGATTACTTTAAAGTCGAGGAAATCGAACATTTTCGACTAGATGTGTCAAAAATGCTCGATTTCGTCGACTTTAAAGTAATCTAAAAAATGGCAAAAATTAATCAGAACAAAAACCGTAAAAACCACCTTGTAGAGCGAAAAGAGCTCTATCGAATGGTACAAAACAATCCGTGAAAGAAATTATTTTCATCACGCAATTTTGAATTGAAAAATAGGTAGAGACTTATTCCTAAATGCTAAAATATGAGAGGATACAAAAGAATAGTGGTGTAATCTTGTAGAGCAAGAAAAGCTCTATCGAATTTATATATGCACATCACCTCCAATCTTGATGGTAGGGGAGGAAGAGGCGATAACGAAAGCGCACACTTTTGCGAGTACTGCATTTGTGAGTCTTAAAAACAGCAAAAAGTTGAGCGATTTGAATAAAAAGTAGTATCTTTTTGTAGAGCTGAGAAAGCTCTATCGAAACATATGCACATTTATTTTTTGACCTCGATGGCAGACGAGAAAGATGAGGTGCGCAAGCGCTCATTTTTTGCCTTCAGCCACTTTCACTTTCAAACCTCATAAATATTGGGTAGTCGAAGGAATCGAAAAATAGATATAAGCATTTGTAGAGCAAAAAAAGCTCTATCGAAAACATATATAAGCTTTGTCGAAAGATGGAGGGAATAATGTGAAAAATGGGGTTTAAAAAACCGCGGGGACTTATTCCTCAACCCAATATATGTATACTAGACCGTCTTTTGAAAAAGGACAGTCAATCATATCACAAGGAGGGAATGACCCGAGGTCGAAGTGCTTTCTGATGCTTATCGATTGACGACCTTTTTCAAGAGATTAAGTTTAAGCGATTTAGCCATCAGCTTAGCGATCCAGAATCTTCTCCATGGCATATGAAGGTTCCACAAAACACTACTTTCTCTAGACTAAAATACATAGGTCTCTCGACCACGACAACACAAAATACAAACCCCGTCGAGGGTTCCTTGACAAAGACGACACTCTGCATGATGACCTGTACAAAAATCCGGTAGCGTGAAGCTCTCGAAACAAACGAAACGAAACGACTCCGCTGCCATTCCTTTCACCACAGATGAGATCTCTGCTGGTCACTGCCGCTGTTGTTGGCTTCTTGGCTGTTCCGTCTGCCGCTCAGACGCCGAAAGCCAAATTCGATTCAAAAGTGAAGGCCTTGGGTGTCACATTTTATACGGTGGCAGAGATCGGAAAGGTGTGCGAAGCTCCTCAACTATGTACTGTTTCGATGGAACCACCAGGAAAATTCTTTTTTCAGCTCACCGATTGCGTCGATGATTCATTATACAACCTTGCCACGATGGATGAAATCAAGAAAAGTGAGTGCTTTCAAAGGTGTCTTCACATAGCTTGAATAACTTGAAAAAATGCTTTCAGAAGCTATCTCATGTGCATTGGGTAACACTGTTGCCTCCAAGTACCTCACATTGATGAAGCTGATGTCGAACAGTGAGTTAGTATGAATACACCTGCAATTGAAGTAAGAGACTTAGCGAGGTGCTCTCACCAGACGTCTAAGGGCTTTATTGAAGCGCAACAGGCAAAACAACTGTGGAAGTAGTATCGGACTGGGAGTCGACGGGACTTGAGGCATACCGGGCGGCATAATTCTTATTTTTTGCATGCACTTTATGCATATTTGACGCTGTTGTCAAATGGTCTGGAATGTGGATGATTCCCTTAGCTTACGATGAAACGTCGGTTCTCCATCTGGGAAGTTCTCGGACTAACCCGAACATTCCATTGATGGCTCTCAACATAATGAAGTCAAAGAAGTGAGGGATCTAAGCGTTATTGTTGATCATAAATTGACTCTTGATTCTCACTGTACGGCGATAGCTAATAAAGCCAAAAAAAAACTTTCAATTACTGCGATGTCTGCACACTAGAGATCCTTTGTTACTTATCAGAGCTTACAAGGCGTATGTTCGTGCCATCCTTGAGTATGGAACTACAGTCTTTTTTCCTCGGACTAAGAAAGCTAATTCTTGACTAGAAGCGGTTCAAAATAGTGTCACGAGGAAAGTTTTACTAGGGCACTAGGCTTCAGTTATAATGCGATTCCCAGAGGATTAGTTAGAAATAAGATTCTGGAAATTGATTCACTTCCCCGTAGGAGGAAGGTTAAGGATCCAATAGTGATGTTCAGAATGCTCTCGGGAAGGTCTATGTGGCGCTCTTACCCTTTGCCGCCCTCCACTCGACATGATAAGTTCCAAGTCTATTTTTCTAGGTCTAAGTCCAATGTTAGAGCCAAGTTCTTTGTTGGGCGCGCTGCTTCGGAATTTAGGAAATTTGTCAAAAGATTGAACTTGTCTAGGAGTCTAGTCCAGTTCAAAAAGTATTGCACATATATTTTGCATGAGGGCTGCTTCGGATTACTTTGGTTCGTACCTGACGCTGAGACATATAGTAAGTAGGCTTCGCTATGCTAATTGATTCCTTTTTCTGTTTATTTATAGTCTAGTTGTTGTTCAGCGTTCTCATTACTTTTAACTTGAAGCTGTTTTGTCGTTCAGGTAATCTTGATCGTTTGGTGCTTTTTTGTAGTTCTTTATGTTCCATGTACCCCATTGCACATGCAATAAATAAATATTTTTGCGATAATTGGAACAAATGATTCACTGAAAGTTCAAATGGAGTTGCGCCGTTTTTTTCCAAGTCATGTGGTCTATCCTCCCAAGACAGTATCTTAGTCATACTTAGGCCCTGTAAAAATAAGAAGCTTGTTTGGCCTGGTTTGGCCTGTAGGGGCCCAACCCAGTTTGACAGCCGGCCGACGAAAGTGGGAGCAGCGCCACTTGTCCCTACACTATCTTTGCCCCTGTTTTTGCTACTATGCAATGAATATGAATTTCACTATAATATTTTGCTATAGTGCAATTATAGAGAATCTTCTCTATGATCTTTATTTTCACGTATATTCTTTTATTGTAATGATTTGTATAACTTTAGCTTTAAAATATATATGACTCATTTGTAACATGTAGAAAGCTTATCTAGTGGCTGATCGCAGATTATTGTAATACAACATAAAATTCCATTGAGCTCGGTCCGCCTACTTTAGCCGTATAAAAGGGCCGCAGCTCTTCGCTGTGTAGGATTTCTTTTGCCCCTGTCCGTTCGCAACGTCTGGTAGTTGCTTCAATAAAACTGAAGAAGACCCGCGTGGCAAAGCAGAAGGAAGAAGAAAATATTGCAGCAATACATATAATCATTTTTGTAGACAGCTCAGCGAATTTATGCCAACAACGTTATAACCTTATTTCAGTGGACGGTTGTCTCAAGCCGGAAGGTCAGACCACTATGAAGCTACTAGACAAAGTTACTCCAGCTGCTTTCACCGTTTTGCAGAATGTGTACACTAAGGTTGGTTAGAGAGACATCTGAGAGGGCAGAATCACATAACAGCTTTGAATGAGATTTTACAATAAAGGGTAAGCGAAAACAGTCAGTGTGGGGCAAGGTCAAGCCTGACTTCGAGGAAAATTGTTGGGGAATACGACTTGAAAATGGGGTTTTGAGATACTTCTCTCGTAAACTCCCTTACTCCAATTCACGGCAGTTTGGTTTCCACAATGATGGCGTAGTTCCAGGTGCAAATTTTGTCAGGGAAAACTCGAAACGCGCAGGCGACAAGCGGCCATCGTGGGCGGTCTCGAGCTCCAGCTTAGCGCTGCATTATCCCAAACTCGCTTTGGAGCACTAAAACTTTAGAAAAATAGAGTCGTACCGAGGGTTACCTCGTCTAGTAGTGGTGCTTGCTAAGACTGCTGAATAGAAGCGGGTTTCGCGATTACCCTCGTAAAGCATGCTCAGGGGAAACTTGACAAAATCTCAAAACCCCACTTCAGACAGCCGTTAGTCAGGGGCTGTTTGAAGTCTTTCAACGCAATTCCATTAGACCTAATTTTGTGAGCAGTGCTCTCACAACAGTGACTCTCACATCAAGGCTATACGTTAAGAGCGAAAAAATTAGATCGAAGTTGATTTGTCGAGGTTCTCAACCGAAATAGCGAAATCTCCTTATAGCAATGCAAGTAATGCTCTTGTAAGGAAATAGACCGGCCACATTTGCGGAGACTGTGCCTTTTACGCTTTCCGGTGGTAAGTGATAGAGGTACAAAGACTTCCCGTATGTATCTGAACTTGCTCGGCACCTCGTATCACTCGATGTTTACTTTTGGAGCTGCCAACTTTGACCAGGTGCATGTCCCATGATACAGGTCTTATTCGTGGTCACATGCTTTGGTCACACACAAGCAAAATATAATCGGTTATAAAGAAAGGTAAAGGAAAACATTAGTAAGCGATATACCCACATCATTTGCTAGTTAAGGTGATAGCCGATATAAAAACTGCAAAGAATGCTGGAAAAGCAAAAGCGGAAGTCTTCGACATCGGTTATACGAGCATGGCCGGACAAGTGACGAAACCACTGATGGAAAATCTCTGCACTAAACTCGTTCCAGTAAGTTTTCTTTTCTCTTCTTGGGCAAAAATGAGTTGTTCAAAAAAGAGCGACTTCAGAGAGGATCTTTTGTAAGAGAGCTTGAGATACGTAATGGTGTCTTTTCAGTTGATTACAAAGCTGGAGTGGAAGTGCTTCCTCACTCACTCCAAGTCTCTCATCGATTTCACCATGTATGAATGCTCGAAGATTGTGAAGCCATAACTACGATGTAATAAAGTTGTTAGTGGCAGTCATCCATAAAAAAGGGAAACACTGAAATATCAGAGACCGACCGCAACCTTTCACCTGTTGTTGGATAAGCATGAATTCGTGTCTTTCACTACTTTTCTCAAGTGTAAAGCTTAAAACACCATCCACACACTGTAATCGATCTCTGAAACGGTGCTGCAGTGGAAAACTTTTACAGTGCTCATTTCAATCCCTGGGTGTATGCCATTGGGACGGAAAATTACCATTGCGGCGTTCGGTGTGCGACGCGATGGCGCGAGCTATGCGCGCGTATTGGATGGGTCCTAAAGCGATGACGGTGCTCTACGTCTCATTCTAGGTGTAATCGCTTTAAGACCCAACGAATACGGCGCTCATAGCCCGCACCATCACGTCGCGCGCGAAAAGCACCACGCGGATTTTTTGTCCTGATGGCATACACGGGTGTGTAGCGTTAGGATCGTGGATCGCCCCGCGCGGCGAATTTCAGGCGACTTCATCGCTGCGTGGTACGGTTGCAATGGGGCGCAAATGTTGCGCCTCCGCCTCATACGTTGCGTTGCCCTTTGTTCACACGTAGGGTGGGAGAAAACTTCGAATAGATGAGACCTAACCATAAATCTTAAATAGCAAAACCAACTAGAAGAGAAAAAGCGACAATAGAGGCGAAATAATCAGTGCGAAACCCAGCTTGTATAAATAAAAAAGGTGCTACTACAATGGAGAAAAGGACAGCTTGCTGAACACTACCGTTAGTTTTACATGAACATACAGGTTCATGCTAATTGATTAAAGTAGTTCGAAATTCGCCGCGCGAGGCGATCCACGATCCTAACGCTCGTCTCCCGGCATACACCCTTCATTCCTGCGCAAATGTTCCACGCGCAGCGTGCTGCAAATTTTGTGCGGCGCAGCGTCCACACCTTCATGTCACACATACATTCTCCACCTTGATCGCCTGGTCACTACTGATCTGAGGGAAGTAACGACATTTTAGATACCAGTTGATGTGGGTGTACGCTAGAACACACGAATTTGATCCTCAGCTTGAGGTCGGCTCACCGCGCGCGAGGACCCTTCGCGAATTATCCGAGTGGTGGCGTGTCCTTCGCCGTCTGGGCTCTCCCAGATTTGCCTAGACCTTTTTCGGGGAGGAGATTTGGCAGCGTGTTTTTACCAGTCTTTACCTAATTGGAATCCGCCGCGGGTGGAAGGCCGTGTGTTCCAACCGTCAACCCAGTTGAACTACCGCACAGTACTGCATGAAAACCATGGTAGAATCATGTAATGTGGAATTGGCCGATACTGATAACCATTGTCAAAGAATTCCATGTCGCTTAATTCCTTCCACACAGTGATAAGCGCAGAACTCAGGGTTAGATCAACTGGTATCTCTAGAAACATTCATCACTACTCAGACTTTAGTATAGCGTACCACAGGAGGTCGAAACATTCCTAGTGATATCGTAGTACAAACCATGTTCGCATGCTGAGCTTTTGGTGTTTGAAGGCATAGTTCACGATGATATGAGTACTTTGGCTCCATCAGCGAGCAGATAGCCCCTTACACAAATGCAGGGCTGTGCCATCATCGCGGCGGAGAGGAGTACTTAACGCGTAAAGAACATGTAAATAAGATAGCGGCCACCGTCTCAAGATGATTCACACCCACTTCCGATTCAACCGCCGGATGAGCGGTGGCTTTTACGTGTATGAGAGGCATGATGTCGATAAGAATGATAGAATACCCCCATTGCAAAAACAGCCTTATCGGATGATATTATCACGTTAAAGCTTGTCCGAATGCTTGCTTTTAAGCTGCAGACTCGTCGAAGCCAAGAGTCAGAAACACTTTATTCTCAAGTTTTTCAGAAAGTTTCTTGGTTTTTTCTTCACACTTGTGTTCTTCAGCACTCTCAAAGTCTTTATGGAGCGCGACGAGACACGAATGCATCTTGGAGTCTCGCGATATTTCAATGAGTCTAGTGACCGTGAGGATGTGGTCGATTGTACTGAACCCTCTCCAAATCCCAGCTTGCTCGCATGGCTTTCCTTCGTTCAATGTTTTACAGATCCTATTCAAGACGACACGAGTGATGAGCTTGTAGACTACAGACAGCAGGCGGATTGGACGATTATTGCCAATGTCGTGTGGATCTCCCTTCCTATGCAGCGACACAGTCCTGCCGGTTTTCCACGAGATTGGTACTTTGCATTTCGACAGGTAGCGTGTGAAGAGTCGGGCCAGTGTTTTGACGATAAGTGAAGGGAGATTCTCCAGATCCGTCTAATTCTCTCGGCGCCGGGTGCTGTACCATTCTTCACCGACTAAATGGCATGTCGGACTCCGCAACGGAGACTGATGGCACGACAGATCCATCCTGCCTCAGATTGCTCCTAGACAGTTGGACATGGCTATCGAAGAGATCCGGAGACCGGTCATTTTGGTCTTATAACTGGCAAAACTTCAGCGGGCGTTGCGGATGCCCCTCTTAACCTCTGCTGCTTCAGCCAGCTCTGCTGCTCTTCTCTTCTCAAGATCTTCTTCTATCGCCTCTCTGTATTGCTTCGCAAGTTAAGTTACGTTAGTTAGTAATCGCCTGCGACTCATGTGGCTCCACGTTGACGTATCAGCTCGACAGTTTCCGAAGAGAGACGCCTATTGGTGACATTGAAACTCTCTGCCCTCTTAGCACTATCGTGAAGATGCTCAGCGAGCAGATTGTACTCGTCGTCGATGTTTTCGATAACGGAATCCTCTCATACACCTGCGAGAGAAACGAAGTTGATGACTGTGTTGGGTTTTTACTTCTTGAATTTCGCGGCTTTCTCTTCACGTATCGAGAAGAAGAAGTTTGCGCCAACGAGCAATTCACCGAATAATTTACGTTTGATGCAAAGGGGACAAAATGTTGCAAGAAGTTGGCTAGACTACCTGCACGGTCCAGCTCCGTCTCCCAGCTACGCTTTCTCCGGTGGAGGCCTATACCGGATATCTCACGAACCAATTTCGGAGGTCTATCTTCTGATAAGTGGATTTCAGGATCGAGTTGCGGTATACTTTGACGCCGCACTCGCTACTACCACTGAACGGATTGTACGCCTTCTTATCAAATCCACATTTAACCTGTGGCTCCACAAGTTCATGGTAAAAGGCGACTCTATTACACAATAACGGAACGGCCTCAGCAACGAGTAATACAGTAGGTAAGCGACACGTGAAAAGATGGATGCGTCAGCATCTGGAAACAAAGTGCGAAAGTCACATCGAGAATGAACGTGATGCCTGTATAGGGGTAAATTAATTGATGTTCCACTGGGATAGGGTTAAGATAGGGTCACAAGGATCAGATTCCTATTTGAATACCGCTTTACGATATTACACGATTCTCCTTTCCTACGGCTCCAGGATTCCTCCGTTCTTGAACCTGCTAGAATCTCTTACACACTGAGAGTACCGTGTAAAGAGCCGTGGTTAGAATAGGTTTATTTTACCAACGTAGGACTATCATTCTCACCATCGTTGATGATATTTGCAAAAACATGACGAAAGCATTTATCACGGTATAAAAGGCACGAATGAAGTGCGGTTCATTTAGTTTGCAGTTTTCTACTCACCTACTTACCCGGAGCATCCATGAGCAAGGCACCAGCGTCTGCGGCCTCCGATGCACCACCATCAAGTGCGGCTGGTGGAGGAGGCAGTCCTATTGAAGGATTGAAGAAGGCCCACGTGAGTGAATGCGTTGTCACACAGGACAACTCAGTTCGTGGTGTACTATTTAGGCAGACCTCGTCGCCTGGTGTTACAAGCCACATGGCGCTGCTGCTGACGAACAACTAAAGAAGCTTGACGCATCTGGAGTGAAGAGAGAACACGTCAGTCGGCACTTTTTCACAAGCTCTATCGACATGGGTGTGCTCGGGAGGTCCTCAGATCGCTCAAATGAAGTTCTTATAGATTGCATATGGAGTCATCGCAGTTATGAGCTTGTACCTTATTGGCGGTGAAGAGGCAATGTTCTTGTCCTACGTGATCACCTTCTTCTATCCCGCAAGTGCCAGTGTGGAGGTATACCTGACATGCAACGGTAGTACATACATAGCATTCCAAAGTATCACCTTTAGGCAGTCCGTAGCAAGAACTCTGGTGAAGCTCTCAATGAACTCCAGTATTGGATTCCATTTGGATTTTTCGCACTAATTGACTCGACTGCCATTTCTTCGTTTCCAGCGTGGTATTTTATGAAGGTAATAAACAACAGTCAGATACCAAAGCTGTAGAAGTATGAAAGGAAGTGACAACGGAATGGACATCCATGACGAGCTCAGGATCTTGTGGTATTCCAACGACTTGGGGAACGCGAAAAAGTGCAAAGATGGAGGGAAACCTGTTTGCTTCCAACCGTGCTTTTGGATTGGTACAAACAATGGATGATCAGTAGAGATAGTACACGATAAGCGCTGATAGGGTAGGACGAACTTGTAAGGCATCCTGAGCTATATTCTTACTTGGCACCACTCAGCGAGTGTGGAGAGTTAGCGAATCGTATAATCACATTACCGCTACACTGAGCATCGCTATCAGAAAATGGAAGTGGAGAACGCTATCAATGAATCAATACTTATCTGATCTTCGCAGATGCCTCTACTACATACCCGTGAGCTACTCCGCGAATCTTCCCATTCCTGGATCTCAGGTCAACGCTGGGTACAGAAGTGACTCCGTTCCACCGCTGCACCGATAAATTTGATCGAATTCGGTCGGTGCCCTGAACACATAGAATTCTGAACTGATTATTTAGATTGGCTTCGTCCTATAGAACTGGTTCGGTGCATCTTCCACTCTATGTCCTTCTTGAGAATGCAATGTGGACTTTGGTGCGGGGCATCCCTGTTGAAGAGGCCCCGCCCACCCAGCTCCGTGAGCACAGGCGTCATCATGGACAGAAACCTCATCAGTTACACCTGGGATTGGGAGTCCGTGTGCAATGAGAGCTAGCACAACTGAGTAGTTTTGGTGAGCGGTTATGGGCTGCATTGATATGAACCTTTTCAGACTGTCATCCTCGTGTTCCTCTTCCTTCCTCAGACTCGTGGATCGTTATTGCTCTTCCAGAAGGTCATTGATCCTATTTCACGAGTAATTGAAGGAATAACAAAGAAGAAATAATTGATTACTAACCGGTTCCAGCCACAATTGGAATAAAAGTTGAGAATATAAACATTGGCAGAGACAAAATACGATGGTGATCTGGCAGAAGGAGGAGAAGTGATAAACTGGTGCTATCGCAATGGGGTGGGGGGGGCATCTCATGAAAAATTGCTTATCTAAGCATCCTGGAGAGATCCTTGAGGGGTCAATCTGCACATTCAGGAGTATACTTTTGCCTGAGCCCTAATGGACGGAAGAAGGGGTTTCCTTCTCCCTTCAGGTTTTCGTCAAAATAACGCCCCTAGTGAGATGCCCCCACCCCCCGTTGCGATAGCACCTGATTGAGTTTTAGCGTTATTCAATCCCTAAAGGAATGCACCATGCATTTCACACACTTTTGAAATCGTAACGGCATTTGATGCGCTTCCGCCTCTTCAATAACTATCCTTATTTCCTGAGCATGTTGAAGGGAGAAAAGATTTTTTCCACTTTTAGAGGTGAAGCAAAAGTAGCGCAGAGCGCCAGTGGTATGCCGCCCCTTCACTAGTATAACACCATTAGTAATAGTTAGTATAGCATTGATAAAAAAGCGAAAGCAAAGTGCAGCGATCAAGGAGGACTGACATTCCGATAGGACGCGCCACGTACTCGATTTCATTCTACGTGTGTGGTGCTTGTGGTATGTGTGTGTCTTTGTGTGGTGTGCGCGTGCGTGTGTACGTATGTGTGAAGTGTGTGTGATGTGCATGTGTGGTGTGTGTGGTGTGTGTATGTGTATAATGATGAGCGAATAATGTTGAGGATGTTATCAAAATGATGGAGACGCACCTTTGTTGGACAAATCTGCAGCCGTTTGAAGTGTAATGTGTGATGTGCATGTGTGTATGTGAGTATGAGTGTGTATGAGTGGTGTGTATGTGTGCTGTGTGTATGTATATATGTGTGAAATGTATGTGTGGTGCTTGGGATGTGTGTATGTGTGGTGTGATTCTCAAAAAGGGCGGATCGCCCTGAAAGGTGGGCTGCCTCAAAACAAGTGGTAGCTGTTGAAGGAAACGGCTCTTATAAAGCCTGGAGAACTTTTTCTCATCCGCAAAACTGCGTGAAATCCCGAAAATTGGTGGCTTTTCGCAGAGACCAGTTGAGCTTGTGCTCAGTGCTGCGGTCTCCTTCGATAGGGGTTCCCAGATCGGCTACTTCCATTTCACAAAATTCGACCATGCGATTCGCGCAGTGCTGTGCGTTGCTTCAAGTGGAAAGAGAATGAATAAGATGTGTATATCAATTATGTTTTGTGTTAGTATTTCCCAACAATTATGCTTTGTTTTGTTACGCCAGTCTATTTCGTACGCTATTACTATACTATCTTCAGTATTCTAGCCATGTTCCCATTGATGACTCATGTTAATTGGCCCATACATATATCCCATCGATGAGATCGGCTGCCTTGTTTCCCGCTCATTTTTGAAGATCTGTCTTGCCTTTTGTTCGATCGATGCAGTAGCTCCGCCCTTAGCCTATAAAAGGACAGATCACCAGTTAACTAGAGTTAGTCTACGTCTGCCGTCCGAAGGATCTCGTCGTTACTCATATTCCTGTCTTGCTGATAAACCTCTGTACTTAAGCGTGTACGGGACAGCCGAGACCAAACCAGCCAACCGTAGGATACGGTACAGATGAAGTGAAACTTCGGAGCTCAGCTCCTTCTCATTCTCCGCCTCATCTTTGTAGCATGCTGGCATACGTGAATTCAGCTGCTTTCCGAAAAAGGGCAAAGCAAGTGCTGTCTGATTTCCAGAGATGTTTGTCACAAACATTAATCGTTACAAAAATAGCGGCCGATACGTCTTTAATTGTGGCAATCCTGAGAGCTTCTAAAGCAAGTAGACACACAGACAGACAGACGTAATATATGTAGTAGGGTTTTCAATTTCTGTACTATGGGTGATCAAAGGAATATGTATTATCGAGATAAAATACAACGTAGCTGTGGAAACAGTGGAAAGTTCCTAGAAACCTGTAATATCATCAGACAACCTACTAGGGATTATAAATGCGGATACACTCAATCTATGACATGACATGATAAACTGCGCATGCTTTCCACTCGTTATTGAGGAGACCTGTAGTGCCTCTAATTATACAACAAATGCTAATATGTATGATCTAAGGAATGGGATGCACGAGCTGATGCGACGCCGCATTCCACGACTTTCGGCTTTTATCTCTTCCAAGCAATCGTATTTGCGACGCAGTATTGGCTCGTTCTTTACTTCATGCTATGTAATTGATGGAAAATTAATTCCGAGTCATACTATCAGAACCAGTGAATGATTATGCTTAATAACCTATCACAACTTCAAAAAAAGTCCGGTCCACTAGTGATGTCAGCGTTTAGTTGCCATGAGAAACATAACGCCTTCTTCATCAAGAACATACTTCTTCACCGTATCAAGATTTATGCCCGCTTTCCCCAATGCATTCAGGATCTGCTGCTCGGTGAGATTGAGCAAGCTGAAGATAACCTGAAAGACAATCGCTTTACATGCTGGGCTTCTCAGGAAGTGCGTGCATTCCTAGTGGCACTTTCGAACTGGATCGTGGTAGGGGTAAACGGTGTGTGTGCCAGTAGGACAGGGAAATTGCGGTCGGCGTGCGATGTGATGATGCGAACTATGCGCGCAGTGGTGGCCTACGCCGTATTCTGCGCATAATCGCTATAGGAATCAACCTGACGCCAAGACCTGGCACCATCTCGTCGCGTGGGTTTACTTACGACAAAAGCGTGGTCGCCCGCGGCGAGCGGCGCGACGGGTGCGAGTGCCAGTGGCAGGGCGTGACAGCCTCCAAGCGAGGCAGTGTGGCATGGGTGGAGGAGGCAGGGTGGCATGGGTGGAAGCAGTGGGGCATGGGTGGAAGTGTAGAGGTGACGCAGCCACGCTCTT
This sequence comes from Trichostrongylus colubriformis, assembly GCA_963978905.1. Taxonomy (NCBI): domain Eukaryota; kingdom Metazoa; phylum Nematoda; class Chromadorea; order Rhabditida; family Trichostrongylidae; genus Trichostrongylus; species Trichostrongylus colubriformis. The sequence goes on from OZ022259.1 coordinate 5,108,100, forward strand.
CCGGGCTCCCAAGGGCAATCGATTCGGCAAGTTGTACTGGTGGCGCTGCGAGTGCGACGCCGCGAAACGATTTTCTGCCGTAAGTAGACCCGCCCGTTCGGCCATTTTGCATTCTCGCATTAGAGCGCATTACCTAAATTACATAACCAGCAAGATATATGTTCATGCCACAGAACCTTTGTAAATAACGCAGCGAGAAAAAGTTTTGCCTTCTGTGGTAACAGGCCGCAACGCGACTGCAAGACAAATCCTCTTCCACCGATGTCATACAGCATTTTTGCAGGAATCAGGAATCAATGGCAGCGCCCCCTATGCGCGTCAGGTGCCTTGCTGATCCGTTGCGAATTGGCTGCGCGCTTAGCAGTGTGTTTGGTCGCACCTACATGTGTGACCTGGCTTGATTTCAGTGTCCTGGTGCATACCGTTATTCTTCGTCATCATCAATATTGAATCAAGTTCATTGATTCCTCATAGGAAAATAGCTCTATGTTCTTGAAATGAATGTTTCTATCAATGTGAAGTATTAGAGCGTATCTGAAGATGAGCTCCTAGACGCCAAGGAATCAGCAGTGCAAAACCGTTTCTCGAAGTCCATGCTGGTGCGTGTTCGGGAAGAGCTGCCAGAGCTCAGCTGGATCACCAATGTTCCCTTCCGTCTGATTTTTTATGAATTGACAAACCTGATTTCCAGAATTATAGCAATCATCTCCTAGCACTGATCCGATCACCAGGCGTCCTCCGGATCTCAAGTGGTTCATCTGAAAACATCGCTGTTCTGAACGAAGGGATGAAACTATAGACGAGGAGTGGCCACGTTGCAGCTCCATGTAGTTCTACGTACACCGACTCAAAATCAGACTGTGGATCACTCACAATGTTTTGTACACATTGACAATACTCCGAATACGTTTGGCATGCGCTCTCCAAGGTGAAGATCGTTACAACCACGTCAACCTGAAAGTAGTGATATAATATTTTCAAAAGAAAGAATGGTAACGAGAAATCGGGCTTCTCACATTTAGTGTTAAACGAGGTTTCAACAGCAGCTACCTTCTCGTTCCAGTGTGGGTACGGCAAGCTATGACCTATCTACGTTGGTGAGCGCACTTATGACGGAAAATCGCGTGGCCGCTCGCGGTGAGCGGCGCGGCGGGTGCTAGTGGCAGGGCATAGCAGCTTTCAAGCGAGGCAGTGTGGCATGGGTGCAGGAGGCAGTGTGGCATGGGTGGAAGTGCAGAGGTGACGCAGCCACGCTCTGGCGGTCTCCCAAGGGCAATCGATTCGACAAGCCGTACTGGTGGCGCCGCGAGTGCGACGCCGCGAAGCGATTTTCCGTCATAAGTGAACATACCCATCCAAGTTGATGAAAATAAATGTAGAGGTTTAGTGGTCAAATTGCTCAAAATCAGCGAAATGGGAACCAGAAGAGGGAGAGTACGGCGTTTAGAAACACGCTGTAATTTAATTATGGAAATCCCATACCTTCGGCCGGGTAAGCACCACATATAGGAGATGGACAAGACGTGTAATTTTGCGATGAAGAGAGCGCAGAAAAGCAATGAAAGGACCGCAGTATGTTCGCGCCACGCCTCCATGCTATATTTCCGCCTTTGTGTGGTCGTATCTACCGCTCTACACCTGGAGTTCCAGTATTACATCTACCGCATTTGCAAAAGCTGTCCTTGCGATTAGGGCGCGGCTATTTCTTCGAAACTGGTATTAGCAAAATCGTGCAATGGCGTTACCGTTGAGCGCACTCTCACTTCTGCGTGCTTTCCCCTGCTTCCCTTCCCTGCCACCCTCTCCCGCCACCCGCAACGCACTGCCCATGGATGATAATGTCACGTTCGTAAAGTCGCGTCCTCACTTTGCGCCGACAGGGCTCGGCGAAGCGAGGCAGAATGGCACGGGAGAGGTGCAGAGACGACCCAGGCAATGAGACCGGGAGGCACAGGCGAGACGTAGACAGACGCAGCCACGCTCTGGCATCGGCGATACAGCAAAGTATAAGTGCGACCTAGAGACCAGTGCTGCGGAGAGAAAATATTAGGTTGGAACATAATTTCTGTCACACTATGATGAAAAATTTCAAATTTATTTTTCCTAATTTGTGTCTAACTTCGGTCAACAAAATATGTACCATTATAATCAACAATATAATGCCAGCGAATAGGGAGATGACAGATGCCTTGCTTATAGAAGTCTGGGGATTTCTGGTCGAAGAAAGTCTGGAGGTCGGTTTTGAGATCATCGTCATCTTTGAGCTGCTGTTCGTCGAGGAAGTGGATCAGAGGTGAGAATAGGTGGTAATCAGTTGGGGCCATGTTCGAAGATTACGGTGGGTGGGGGAGCTTCGTCCAACCAAGGTCATGGAACTTTTGACACGCCAACTTTGCCACATGTGGGCGAGCGTGGTCGTGGAGGAAGAAGACTCGGTCCATTTTTCCGGTAAGTTTCGCGGCTACGGTGTCCAATTGCCTGCGGTAGAGATCAGCAGTGACTGTCGTGTTGGATGGTAACAGTTTCCTTTTATTTTGAAAATTTTTAAGAATTTTTATTTTTTTCTCTGTGCAATTTTTAAAAAAAATTTTCTGTTTCGATTTGAGTCGATCGAGCCATCTGGTTGCCGCCATATGAGAGACAGCACCTGGGCCCATCGACTGGTTGTTTCCGTTGGTGGCCTCGCGTGCTGAGGAACCAGGGCGGTGCTCGTGAATTTCGTACCTTTCGCGAAATTGTCGTAGATTCACGGCTAGTTGAAGCCGTAGAAAATATGAATGGGTTAATCAGTAGTCCTTTTCACTCGCTTTACATATCCCCCACTACCAACTATTCCAGGAGCTTCCACAGTTTTCCACAAGAAAAACAAAAAGTGTGACAGAAATTATGTTCCAACCTAATAAAGCAGTCAGGTAAGAATGTGCGCGACGACATATGCCATGGCACGATGGTGCGCTCGTGCACAAAAATAATCCAGGGGTGAAAAAGTCCTTATCGATCACGTTCGTCAAGATCTTACACCGAAAGAGAAACTAGAGCTTCAAAATTCATAAAATGAAAAAAAAGGAAAATGTCTTGATACCTGGCGATCTCTCAGCTCTGGGACGACCGGGTCGTCGTGAACGTTTGCGTACATGATTCCACCTCGTTTTACAGCTGCTCTAGCCTTCGCTTCCACATCATTCATTTCTTTCTCGGACAGCACCAAGCCACCTTCCGACCTTCAAAACGTAAACTACATAAAAACTACTATCAGAACGCTGCTCAGGGCTTTGAATGTTGGCAAAGGAGCAAACGGCATGTGTCAGTGGCTCCCAATGGATCGTTGCATCACACTGCGGCACGCCGCGTGTTAAAATCAGTGGTACGGGTAATGTGAGTGATAAGGAATCCCAAAAGGACTCATCTAGTGGAAAATTGCGAGTCTAAAAGGCCTACGTATGGCAAAATCCGAGACGCCCTTTCAAGCTCGAGCCGCCTTTCTTGGCTCGATCCGCCTTCTAACGACAAGCACCCCTCGTTGGCTTGGTGGAAGGAGCCAAGGCGATGCGACATCTGGATGCCTTTTGAGATTTTGTATTATTTCCTCGCTGTTTTTGCGCATTGATTACTTGGCTACATGCCAATGGCAGTGTCGTCCTGACTACCCGCCTCTCGACGGTAAGCTCGTCCGCGTCGAGAGTCAACGGTGGGAAAGGGGCCAGTATTCTGGGTCTATGACCATACCCTTCCGCTTTTTCTTCATCATCGTATTACTGACCACCTCGACTTTCATCTTCACTACATTTTTCACTGTTCGTCCAAATTTTTCCTGTCACTGCCTTTAATAAATTGTTCCCTTTACCGCGCAGACTTCCCGCTCGTCGCTTGCGTCACCGCGTCCATAGCTAATGGATGGTTGTTTGCAATAAGAGGTCACTAATATTGTTTTATTATACCTTCTGATAACTTTGATGGTTGGTTTCCAGTCATATGCCGAAACATCGTTTCGCCAATTCCTAAGCACATGGAGATTTTTTTCCAAAAAGTCGGACAGATAAATCGTTTTCACAACATCACGGAAGCACAGAGCCGTGTATACAGTTGGTCCTTAAGAGAACCGATTCAATTACCGCAGCGGACAGGCAAAAAGGAAAAGTAGACTACTTGTTGTTGTTCAGCAACAATATGCTAATTTCTTCACCTGCACCAATGTCCAACAGTGTTTCCCGTTCGTCTGGAGCCATAGCCTGAAGCATACAGTGAGCAAACACAGGTAGAGCGAATAGAGACATCCGGGTGCCATCCTCTATCGATTCCCTGAAAAACTGTAAGGATAAGTTTGGCCGTTTGTGGAACAAAAGAGTGGAGTAAATACCCCTTTACTAATTGGTAAGATGGACGATGTGCTTTCTCACACTCTATATCTCACATCTTACGGGATGACACAGTTGAATAGGTCAGCGGGTGAGCGTCTGAAGGATCCACCTGTTCATTGGGTAACCGACGACAAGTTTTTTAATATTGTGCTGTTCCGGAGTCTCATGGTTATCTGAATGTTTGAGAACAATTGCGACTCCAGAATATTTATTCAAAAAACTCAAAAGACCCCTCAAAAGTCTCAAAAGTTCTTTGGAATGTTTTTGAGTTTCATTCCAAAGAACTTTTGAGACTTTTGAGGGGTTTTTCGAGTTTCTTGAATAAATATTTTGGAGTCGCAACTGTCCTTAAACATTCAGACAAGTTTTTTGTTGCTCCCGTTGTGAATTGGTCCGTTTCAAATGAGATCCTTATGAGGTATATTCGAGGTCAGCTAGGGCTACGGAGCGTTAGGTCAAAAAATTGAGCCACGTAAGTTGGGGATAATATGGTGTGATGTCTAAGGTTGTGATTAGTACGACAAGGTGGAAGTCATTGAGAGATTCAAACTCTTAGATTGAGGATTTTCCACGCCATCTTATCCCTACTACCATTGAAATAGTTCGGCGAGCAAAGGCACAGATTGAAATTCAAATCGCTCTGAGTGTTTACTCAATCCCCCTGAATCGAATTGTGAAATTATTTTTAGGTGGTCTTCCATGACTTGGACGTATGAAATGCCGTACTCACTATTTACGCGTCAAGAGGTAAATAGAAAAAAAACCAAGAAGAACAGTAGGGACATTACAGATGGCACTTGCAACATGACGCCTGTCAAAAAACGTCCTATGAAAAAAGGTCTGAAATTCGATCGAGGCGTTCATAGGGACAAGAAATCTCCAAAATCTCACGAAACTGATGTTCCAAGACCATTTTTCAACTTGATGCTCTGAATTCAGAAGGCTTGCTCACAGACAGCATTAGGGGTAATGTAGTTATTGGGGAATCCCTAAAAGAAGTCACACACATGGAAACTAGGGGCCCAATAAGCCTATTTATGATGAACGCGACGAAAAGCTCGCCTCCGAGCTATAGAAACGGCATAGGGGTTAACAGCTGACGCCTTTGGATGGCGGACACCGCCTCCAGAAGACGTGATGCCTTATAGGCTCCGATGAGAGTGGCCCAGGAGATGCAGCTGGGTTGACGGTATCGTGACTCGCTTTATCATGTCAAGCCTGAAGATCACTCTGGAAAATAGATGCTCTCGTATTTCCAAACATTCCTTCGTGTTTACTACTTGCAAAATGCCGATGGGAAACTCGTCCGGAGTCCCGCCCATCGACGGAAATGTCGTCCGCATCGATCAACCGTGGGAGAGAGGTCCGATTTCTCGGGTCCTTGGCCATTTCTTTTCATTTTTTCATTTGTCCGAATATTTGAAGGACGGAGAAAAAGACACCGAAAGGATTGATTTTGATCATTTGTAGAAACACGGGAATAAGACTCCCTTATCAGCCCTCTCCTCATGCCTCTCTGCATCACTAGTCTGAGGGGTAGACGCAGAAGACGAGGAGCTCTGCCAACCAGCCGCAACTGCCTCACCTTTGCGGGAGTTTGGCCAGTAATGCGCTGCACATCGAAGTCAAGCGCGATGACACGCGATAAAGTCTCCAAAAGCAAGCTTTCCGACGCCAGCTTCGCTTTACATTATCTCTTCATAACTTGCCTCCTCATCTACAAAGTTCATCATTCCGGATGGTTCTGATTCCTTCATTGCCTATTTCCGGGCTTTTGAGATTCCTCATGTCAAGAATTGCGTTCGACAGTATGGACTATAAAGAAGTGGAGTACTACACAGGTCACTCCTGCTTTCGCAAGCTTGGGTGGCTCCAGAGTTGAAAAATTAGTTTCGTTACCCTTATATTTATGTGTTGCATGTGCCTTATAAAGGGCAGCATGCAAAGTTTCACGCGAAAAAGTAAGAATTCGGCCAGCTTTCCAAATTCTCTGCCGGTGGGCGTAGCCTGCGAGTGAAAGCCCCGCCCCATCGTCCGCCGCGATTGGGAACGAAGAGTGGGACTGTTTACGTATTTTCATATCCCTACAATGCGTATCCGGCCGCGGCGCACGGCGGCGTGTGCACATGCTCGGAAGCCCCGCCCACCCGGCCAAGACTTTGTGGAGCTGTATCTTAGCCGGGTTCACATTTTCCCGCTTGAAACTTTCCATGCGACTTACATTAGGCAGATGCAACATCAAAATATGGGTAACACAAAAACTCATTTTTCCGTGGACGACTCCTCCAAGGACTATACTTCACAGAGATAATCTACGACAGGAGCATATAAGCGCGACGCGTTCTTAGTATCTATATAAGAATTATAAGTCAAGTAAAATACGAAAAAGGATGATGGTGCTGTAGCGAGAAATGGTGCCCTACATCTGCATTGTTCTTCGACTCAATCCCGTACCAAATGTTTTTCAAGACAATCAAACTTTAGTCACTGCAATTTCTATTAAATAGTGACGCAATTTTGCAGTTCTTAAACGTTCATTGCTCATGATATGACGCAATAATGCAGAAAAACTGCTCTCAATGCATGTTTAGTTATTGCAAACTGTAGTCAGGTTGTCTGCTGAAGGACGCTCATTCGTGCAGCCGCAAGTTTGTCAAGCATGAGTATTTGGATAAAGAAGGGGCGGATAATCAATGGCGATATGCCCTCAGATCGATCCGATCTTTGCAAACACAGCAAGCATCTCAAGGCTCACAAGTGGCATTACACACGTCTCCTTCTCTCCAGCTGTGATTGTCATCGAACGGGATCTCGTCACCCCGCCGTATCAAATGGATTATGAGAGAATCGAAAGTGTAACAAGCAATGAACATCACTGAAAGAGAAAAGTTACCTGGCAAAATAGAGCTTGAGATAGGCATCAGGATCGAATTCCTGCTCATAATCCTCGGGTTTGTATGTCTGCTCCGAAGACATCAACAGCTTGACCAAGTTCTTATCTCAAACAGATCCTTCGGGCTTTCACTGGGGATTTTTTTATACGACGGACGAGGAGGCAGACAGAAAACGAGAGGATTTCCTGAATCCTGAAGAATCGAGAAGAAAAGCGGTTACTAAGCAAGTATGATAAGCAATGTTTGCGTGAAAAACAGAACTTTTGAGGGTGTACTGTTGATCCTGCTGCTGTTCAAATGAAGGGAAACTGTGGCGAACTTCCGAAAATGAAAAGTCTAGAAATCATCATCAGCAGCAGCAGTAGCAAGTTGCGATCCAGCAATGTCGACAGAGGCGCAGATCAGCTTACAGCTGAGAGGACGCACGCCCTTGTTCACAATCCAGCCTTGCAATTACCTAAGAGGCCGTCTCCGTCTAGACAAAATTTTGTACTGAATCCTACTGTGTAACTTATAAGCAAGGAATTACTTGTTCCAGAGGAACTTGATAAGTAATTTGTAAAGGATCTCCTTAATAAAAGAAAACAGAAAATGCATACATTATCACCTATGCGGAAGGATTGAAATATGAATTCCCCTGCAAGATTATTCGCACGATTTGTTCTTAAGAATGGCACTTTTAATGAATATTAATAATAATAATAATAGTAATAATAATAGTAATAGTAATCATAATAATAATATTATAATAATATAATAATAATATAACAAAATTATTAACTAATTAACTTTCGCATCGCGAGCTGCGGCGTATTTAAAATTAAAATTATAACAAAATATATAATAATGATAATAATAATAATAATAATAATAATAATAATAATAATAATAATAATAATAGTAATAATAATAATAATAATAATAATAATAATAATAATTACCACAAGGATGCTGAGTTATGGGCAAAAGCTTCGGTGCCGGACGGGACTCGAACCCGCCCTTCATCCTTTCCGGGGATATGTGCTAATCCATTACACTACCGACACCACCTTCACCTTCAAAGCTGAGTTAAGGTGAAGGTGGTGTCGGTAGTGTAATGGATTAGCACATATCCCCGGAAAGGATGAAGTGCGGGTTCGAGTCCCGTCCGGCACCGAAGCTTTTGCCCATAACTCAGCATCCTTGTAGTAACTTTTGCATCGCGAGCTGCGGCGATGTAATAATTATTATTATGATAAAGTGAGCTGAGGGCAAAAATTTGCACTCCCAACACTTCATTTTCTTCGCCTGTTATTGAAATCAATTAATGTATGCGCATATGTTTTCGATGGAGCTTTTCCAGCTCTACAAAACGGTTTCATTTGTTTTTGATCGTTTGATTGTTTGTGATTTTTGGGGATTAGAAATGGAGTAATTTGTAGGAAAAAAATCTACACTTCAAAAAAAGCCGGCCGTGAGATCAAATCAAATGCGGGGGGAGAAGGCATCTCTAAACCATCTGCTCTGATGAATGAACGGTTTCTTGTTCAACAAAAGTGCTAGGTAAAATCTCGATTTTTTTGCGAAAAAAGTGCAGGTGACTTTTACTGAGTACCCCGTTTCTAAGCCTCAGGAATATCAAACTGTGAAAGTACTTAGAAGACTGGTGGCATGCATCACTTTCTAGGACAGGAGAAGCTCTATCAAATGCATACGTAAGTATACCCTTCAAGCTCGATGGTAGGTGAGGAAGAGCAGATGACGAAAGTGCACACTTCTGCTGAGTGCTGCACTTGTGAGTCCCAAAAACAGCAAAAACTTGAGCGATTTGAATAAGAGGCGGTGCCATTGCGTAGAGCTGAAAAGCCCTATCGGAAACATATGCACATACGTTTTTTGATCTCGATGGCAGACGAGGAAGACGAAGCGTCGGGAGTGCCATTCTTGCCTTCGGCTTACTTCATTTCCAAACCTTATAAATATTGGGCAATCGAAGTAATCGAAAAACAGATGGTAGCATTTTGTAGAGCCAAAAAAGTTCTATCGAAAACGTATATGAGCTCTGTTGAATGTTGAAGAAAACAATATGAAAAACAGAGAACAGAAAAACGCGGGAACTCATTCCTCAACCCAATATGAGCACGTAATTCGTACTCTCGCCGTCATTCTACGGTGTGCTGACGTTGAACTAGGTGTCGGCACACGAGGATGGCGTGCGAGTATGTTGAGTTATCGATGGAGCAGTCGTTTGAACTGAACCGGTCACAGAGTGGGTAACTGTGTCAATAAAATCGACTGCAATCTTTTTCACAAGTCGTGGCCGTCTCAGGCTAACATGAAGTGCGTGAAGGGTCTTAAAGACACCAGGAGGGGGTAATTTTGGCTTACTGTAGAACAGACATAGTGTGGACGAGTTTGAGTGGCCGCCATTGCACAAACTCGCCAATTTGACGCCTTGGCATGGTGCCAAAAGAAGATGGTTCTATTATAGATTTGTTTTTCCCTTTTAGTTTTTACTTTGTTCTTTCTTATATTGTTTCTAGATGTACCCACGGGTCAAATAAAGTCGGGTGGGGGGGGGGGGGGGGGGGGGGAGACGCAAAATTTTCACCCCGTCAAAGCTTCTTTCCCTTCCTAGGGTTAGGCTAAAGCAGAAGAGACCTTATGCTTTGACAGATGCTTTTTAATGTGGGAGGAGGGGATATCAATTTTAGCCTAAGCCTAGTAAGGGAAAGGAGCTTCGAAGTCGCACAAAGTTGCGTCTCCCCCCCCCCCCCCCACTTTATTTGACCCTTCTGAGGTTTTCAGGTATAGAAATGCACAATTAAGAAGATCCATAAGTAAACAAGTAAAATATGTCACTAGAAAACAGTCTAAAGAGGAAATAATGCAAAAATAAGGTTACATCAGGCCGAAGACAAGCTTTAAAATGAACGAAGCGTGGCTCGGCCATGGAAGCTTGCAGTTCGGACGGAAGCGCGCCCTGGAGGCAAATAGCGCCCTATGGCGCGTTTTTCAACGCCGGTTTCGTTACACATTGTATCTACCGAACCCATATGTTTGTTTTCAGACGCTATTGTTTTTGTAAACGTTATTTCGCCCTTGCCCCCCTCCCGGTGCCTTTAAGTGGATTGTGGATCTTGCCATCATCGAGCACCCTCGACGATTTCTGATACTAAAGGGTGTTACCAATGCACGTATGGACGAGTGTGGGTTCGATAAAGTTGCTGATGCCGTGTGACACGCTGAGTACATCGCGTAGCTAAAACTGGTCTACAACTGATAAATTTTCGAAAGATGCCAACCAATCCCAGATTTTTTCATTCCTATAATCATCCATTGGTATCAACTTTTTTTCCTTTTTCCCTTGTAATCCTATTTACTACTTGGGGTTGCTTATTTATAGGATGTTAAAAAACAATCTAGGTGGCTGTTAACCTATGCTTCCCACACAAAAAATATGTATGCACTTCGTCCCGTACGACAGCAACGTGAAAGCGCGCTCATCGTCAACTTCTAAGGCACTGATTAAAGGCACATTCCACGATTATCAGGATATCTCATCTCCTGCCGTAGATGGATAGTTCGACCCAAGCCACGTAGGCTGTACCTTTACCGAGGCGTGGGTGTCAGTTCCTGGAGCGTGCAGAGCCAAAAAATCTAGCGCAACAGCTCGGCCCCGCCCACCCCAGCTGGGTGTCTGCCTTTACTCTTCGACTCTAATCTTTGACATAGATAGACCAGCTACGTAGCCAGGGTCATGGAAGTGGCAGCCGGAACACTTGCAGCACACTCCCGGCTGGTGTGGGCGGGGCCGAGCTGTTGCGCTAGATTCTTTGGCTCTGCACGCTCCAGGAATCGACATCTACGCCTCGGTAAAGGTACAGCCTACGTGGCTTGGGTCGAACTATCCATCCGGCAGGAGATGTGATATCCCAATAATCCTGGAATGTGCCTTCGAGCAAGTGAAGTTGACTTGGTCGCGATATCTTTGGCAACGGAAAGTTACAACAGTTAGGTTGCGCAAAATTCTGAATACTGTCCGAAGTATGCAAAGTTACCAGCTGGGCTAGCGCTCAGTACAACGGTCAAGACACTTTTATAGTGGTTTTTTCGTAAAATTGGAATATGCGGAAAATGGTAAAAATAGGTATCGATTAAGAGAATTCTGTGGATTTTTCGTTTTCGCACAAATGCGGATAGTGCAATGTGCGCATTCGAACTAGATAGTTTTGATTTTCGGTGGAGACACATAAGTTCCTATTTTATCTTGAAGACCGGTAATGTAATGAGGGAATCAGAAGTGGAAATATCAAATACAACGAGGGAAGGGAATTTCTGTGCCAAAACTCGCGCCAGGGAAGCGCTCTGTTTTCATCTTCGCTGCCTCATTTGGGTAGTCGTGAAGCTTGGGGAGCGGGGCAGCGTTCACGATGGGCGAGCGCTGCTCCGCTCTTCATGGGTAGCTGGCTTATGGTTTCGCCGCCTGCGTCACCCCTTCCACTGATGCAGAGGGCGCAAAAGCACGTCCTCAGGAAGATCAGTGGCACAAATTACAGATTTTCCGGGTATCAAACCATTCCATTCCTCACGCTCGCTTGTTTTACTTCTCAGCATCTTTTCTTTCATATTCCACAATCAGCCAAAATTCCTTTGTTTTTTTCTCCAACGTGATTGGTTAATTTCGCGCCGATTGAGCACCTCTAAGTACTTGAAAGTGTGATCAGTAATCGACGTATGCGAGGTGACGTCAATTGTGACTACCTGGTGGTAATCATTGATTTCAGTGAAGTTCGCGGCTGACCGTGTTCCCAATCGCCATAGCTATTTTGCTTTCGAGAAAAGACGCTCATCGATGTGTGTGTGTCAACGAAGTTATCAGACTGAACAAAGCTTTCGTCGACTGTCGGCAAAAGGTCTCCATCAGATAAGACGCGCTGTATGATTATAACTGATACGTCGGCAAGCGAAGAATGATCAACTAATCAGCGGACCATCAGCGACAGTGCAAATATGAGAGCACACGGGTGGTTTAAGCCCTGTGAAGTCATCCATCAGGTAAACGCTTTCAGAACTTTCTTTTTCCTGTACTAAAATGACCGAACGAGGTTGGATTACAGCCACGCGGGAAAGTTCTGGGCAGCACTCAACGAATGTAAGAGATAAGTGGGAACACTTATAAGACCTAGAAGTAAGCCACAGAAATCATACAGTGAACTGTTAGGGAGGTGCAGTACAGCAGCGGGATCTGGGTAGCTGCGAGTGAGCTCCTTCTTTGGTGTGGTAGCTGTGGTACAACAGGGTAACCTCTGTCCTTTTCGGGCAATCGAAGACGAATCGATTTGATTACGATCGTCCGAGCATGTCGATGCTTCATACAGAAGACAGAGATAGCATGTTATCTTGTGCTCGGCAATCATAACCTTGATATAGACGGTGTGTTCGAGTGGCATCAGTCACTCGAGACCCACACTCATCAACACCATCTTCATCTTTCCATTCAATTTCAACTGTTCCCCTAAATTATTCTCATTTATAGCTTGATAAGAAAGCCTCTTGAGCACTAGATCAGCTTGTGTTTTACCATCTCTACGTGGGTATTTTCGTTGATGCCCATGCCTAGTGTATAAAACTCAACTTCACCATCAGTAGTAGAGGGCCAAGGGTTCACCGCATTTGCGAGAGTATCTGTAAAACGGGCGGAAAGCCTATCCGCTTGTTGCTTCTCATTTACCATAGTAACTTTGCACCCTGGAAATGTCGGCCTGTAAGCACCTTACTTGGTAAATCCTAGGAGAATCAAGCGAAATTAACACCTCGAACATACTTAAAGGAATCGTTCACGGAAAATGACTTTTTGTGTTACCCATATGTTTATGTTCTATTTGCCTGATGTTGGCCTCATGCAAAATTTCACGCGAAAAAATGTGAATCTGGCTGAAATACAGCACCACAAAGTGGGTCCAGGTGGGCGGGGCCTCCGTGTAAAAGCCTCGTCCCGTCGTCCGCCGTGGTCGGAGACGCATTGTAGGAACAGGAGGTTACGTAAACAGTCCCACTATCCGTTCCCAACGACGGCGGACGACGGGACGAGGCTTTTACACGGAGGCCCTGCCCACCTGGACGCACTTTGTGGTGCTGTATCTCAGCCAGATTCACATTTTTTCGCGTGAAATTTTGCATGAGGCCAACATCAGGCAAATAGAACATAAACATATGGGTAACACAAAAACTCATTTTCTGTGGACGATTCCTTTAAGTGAGGATTCGATATCTATATACCTTACCATATAGTATTACAAATATTCCTACCAATACCTGGAAGACCAATCATAGCGTTAAGTCAGGAAGACATTTCGTAAATGCGCTGCTCCTCTGCGTAGATTAAACCAGAGGCGATCAGGACCCTTGAGCAGGGTCAAGCATTGCTTTTAGGAAGCTCCTAGGAACATATGACCCCTCTCTCAAGAAAAACATATGACCCCTCTCTCTGAATTTATCCTTACGATTCGACTCTCCACCCCATCCATGCATTCATGTCTGATGTTGGTGGTGTACTACAGTTGCTCTGTATAAAACAGAGTGGGTGTGTGCCCCTATGTCAGGATTTCGCACAATGACGAGCGGTGTGCGACGCAGTGTGTGCGAGCTGTGCGCCTCGTGGTTGTTGGGTCTTAGAACGATTACACGGTAATGCTATGGGCGCGATACGCAGTTGACTTGTAATCGCTTCGGGACCCAACAACATTGCGCCTTTAGCTCGTCCGCATTGCTTCGCTTGCGACATGCTACGATGCGAAATCCTGACATAAGGGTACGCACCCAAACAGTGTTAGTCACTACAGACGACAATCATAGTATTGCTGCCTAGTACGAAATGTGCTTCGACGACGACCTCTCGACCTCCAAAACCACTAAAAGCATGTACTTCGTTGAGGATATCTGAACCGACTTGCTTCCCAAATAAAACTCCTTCTCAAAATTCCTTAATCATTTATCTTGCCCAAGAGTTCAAGAGTAGGTTCCAGCTGATCCGACTCCCCTCTGAAATGCTCCGCGCGGCATGCCTCAAGTTTCGGGAGGCACCGCTTTGTGACCTATGTATTCCTCCCCCCCCCCCACCCCTCCTCACTCAGGAGGGAACTATACTCCACCTGATTCCGGCGTCGTTGCCATGCGGGGGTTCTTTTTTTTAATTACGAAATATAATCCAGGAATTAATCGGTCATAAACTGTATAGAGGCCTCGAATCCCACGAGTGGGGGTCGACAGGTCGAATTTCCGCGCGACCACCGGCGGCGAGTAGAGCAGCAAGTACGAATCGTTTGGAATTCCGTTCAAGACGCAATGAGCTGGTACCGTGAGGGACCTTCAAAGGTGGGCAAACTCCCGAAGCCTTAAACTTGCAATCTTTAAAGGTCCCTTATGGTATCAGCCCATTGCGTCTTGAGCGGAATTCCGAACGGCTCGTACTGACGGCGCCGCGAGTGCGACGCCGCAAGCGGAAATTCGACATAGCGACCCCCACCCGAATCCCACCATTGAGGCGATTCTTAGTTATATTTAGTTAACTAATCTACTTCCTTTTTCCGCATTCTCTGCAGTCGAGCTGGTTTTGTCGCCTTCTCCACAAATGGAAGATGATCAGAGCTCTCCGAATGTCAAAAGTGAGCTACTCAGGTGAGCTTACTCCATTGCTTTATTGAGAGATTGATGGTCAAGCTAGAGCAATAATGACGTTACATGCTGCTTTTCAGTGGCGAAGAGATCACCTTCAATCCGCAGCAACTACTCGTATGTTTGAATACACTCATTCAACTGAGATTTCAGTGTTAGAAAAGGGATCGTGATGACTTCTGCTTGAAGAAAGTTCTCCGATTCCCTTCGTGTCAACAACTACAGAAGAATTGAAAGGAATAAGGAGAATATCAGCACACAAACAGAATTCCAACTGCCGTCATTCTCTTATCACATGAAGTTCCTGTATATGAGCCATCCAATTCACAGCTACAAAACGCAAAAAGCAGCCCCGCTACAGTTTCGAGGTTTTACAAACAGATTTTTATCAGAATCCCGTATAAGCCTGCCGAGTCTTTCATGCCTAAGAGTCGTGCTCTGCACAAGACTCATTTGTGAGGAGATGATCTTCAGCAGAAACTCCATGCAGAGGGTGCCAAAAAAGTCACTTTTTCTTCTTCACTTTCAACCCTATATGTATTAGTCGAACTTCAGCAGATAGTGACGAGGTATTCCCATTCCCAATTTCGAGACACACCTCATACTATCACTAAGCTACGTAACAGCCTTCTTCATGAGCGGAATTGGGAGCTTCTCCTAGTGAACATGATGCGTCACTTCAACTCGGCAGAATCCGAGATTTCGACACCATTGTACAAAACCTTGCTGAGGTCCGTTCACTCTGGGTACCTGAGGGGATTCATTTTGGGAGGTGACTTCTAACAGTCTGTTTTCTCCGGGTTTCTAACGCCTTTCGTTCCCAAGAACCAGAACGTCCCATCACAACTAAAACCATCTGGAGGGGGGTGAAGCATGGAAGATGAAAATTGATACTTCGGATCACAGCAGCGTTAAGCAAGCAGCTAGAGCTCCGTGACTCCCATGAATAAAGGGTCAGTCCCTAGGCAGCTTCTAATGAGAGATCCACCACGGAAGCTGGCTTTGCTCTTTGACGCCGACCCTGTTGCCGTAGATGCTCTAGAGCCCGACTGTGTCGACTGAAGGCTCCATATTATCATGAGGGTGAAAGGGGTGAGCCTCGGCTAGTTCCTGCCTCTAGAGCAGCATCCCAGCGATATTTTACCCTAATACTTTTATCTCCTTCTTTACTCTCTGTTTTGTATACATGGCGAAAGTGAGCCGTGAGCGAAATTACCCTTTTTGGCATCCCTTTAGTGTTGCAATTCTTTGGCATTTTGCTATACGAACAGTGAGTGTGTGCACTTATGACAAGTTTTCGCTTGGCCGCGCGTGGCGAGCATCGCCGCAGATTCTTCTGCGTCTTATTGCGTACATTGCAACGCTCGCTTCAGAGTTTTACGCCCAAATCAATTATTTCTCATTTAGAATTTTTATCATGTATTACATCGCTTCTCCTAATTTTGATGTCACTAGTTTGTCTTTTTAGGAAACAAAAGTTATTGTTTCATAAGTTTTTATGGAATGAACAGCTATTTTTGGGGGGCATTTTCAAATGGTGCCATACCCTTGCGTCCTGAGCGGAATTCCAACTGACAGCAGCAAGTTGTGCCGACGGCGCCACGAGTGCGACGTTACAAAGCGAAAATTTGTCATAAGTGTACACACCCGAACAGTGGCGTTAGGGCAGACAGCCAGAATTGTCAACTTGTGCGGTGGTTGAAGGTGAAAAGAGTCGTAGAAGGTAGATTATGTCATCTTTACCCATCTTCGTCTTCGAAAGCACCGCTAGGGTAGAGAGAGTGCGACAACTGGAAAGGTATACTTCAAAAAAAAGAACTGTGGGAAATCTCGGAGTCCTTGAAGCGATGTCACTGAGCTGCGTTTCACATTGCCTGACACTCCCTGGTAAATTGCCGCGAGTACAGAGCAACGTTGATGGCCAGTTGGCTCAGCCCCTCGCTGTCTGCGTCTCGTCCATGGTGGATAGTGATGCAGAGGAAGCGATAGGAGGGGTGTGGGAAGCAGGGTGTTCGGCTCCTATAACTCGGGTTTTTGACCTTTTCATTCCATTCTTTCTCTACCGTTTAGCACTTCGGCTAATATATTCCACAATTATCCCACAATCTGCTGAAACTACATGTGGTGGACATGCCGACTGCTGCGTATCGCTACCACCTATCCAGCACCCCATACCTACAATCGATAAGGCTATCACGGCATGTATCACTATATTTCGATATCTAAAATGAACTGTTTTGGAGAAAAGTCCAGCTTGAAATAACATAGAGAATTAATCTTGTGACCACATTGTCTTGACCACTAATTTTGGAGCATCAGATGTTACTTTAATCGTTCCATGGAACTCATTGCTGGTAATTTTGAAAATTCCAGGGTTTCGATTGCGAGCGCGAGATTCAGATCCTCGAGAGAGACATTCGACAGCAAAAGGAGTCAAGCGTAAATGCAAAAACTGCGATCACATTTGAACAATTGAGAAAAATCCACAAGTATGTACGCTTTTCACAGTCCTCGCAAAATGTTAAAAACAAGCTTTCTGAATATTCACTTTATTAGTCTGGGAAAATTCCTCGGGCCACAAAAGGAAGTGTTTTTCGATAGGATTTGTCGAGCAGCGGACATTCAACGCGCTTCTTTGAAAAATCGTCTTAAACAGAATAAAGAGGTGAATGCTTGAACTTCTGTATTATATTTCAAGTGACTTTGTGCCATCGTAACATACTTCAGAAATTCGAGCCGCCAACCCTGCTAAACGCTTACCGACAAGGACATCAGGATCCTGGCACCCCGGGTGATGGAACGCCTTCGCTTTTAACGCCCCACTGGCAACAACTCGGCCAATTTAGTGCTAATGAGGTGAGAGTCACTAAAAATAGAGGCAGTGGACATGCTGTGTGTGTAGATGGAGCGAAAGTGGGCGCTTGAACCAGGGCGGAGCGGCTCCACCTGCAACTACTGAAGAATTGTGCTCGGGAAAAGATCACTCATGGATCTCGTAAAACGAAACAGTGCTCACAGAATAAGTTTAGAATTCAATATTAGGTTGTAACGAAAGTCTAGGTGGTTCTGCGCGTTCATAAAATAAATTCACATCTGAAAGCGTGTCGACATGACCTAATTTACATATTAAGCTCCTTAACTAGAAAAGAAGTTGCTTCTTCTAAACATATGCTTTCCTTGAGATGCCACAAGGTTTCCGAATTAATGTAAAGACTTCAAAGTATGCGAAAATAGCACTTTTCGGATGTTTTCACTTCCAGAATTCTCTTTTGGTCGAGTCGCAGCAAAGGCAACCATCCCCTGCAAGTAAAGGGGATGAAGTATTGAAAGGAACACTTTGTCCCTTGTTTTAGAGTTGCAGAAATGAGAATGGTTGCTCGACTTTTCAATGGATCAAATCCTTTCACTAAAAAGGCAGAAAGCGATGAGCGCTCATACTTGCAGGGGATGTCCAAAAGTATTGGCCCTCAACACACAAACTTGGGTAACCAGCGCGAGCGCATTTTCCACCGATCCTCCTCCAGTAGTTGAAGCAGTTGCAGGCTGAAGCCCTTACTCGTCCATAATTCCACATCTAGCACATAAGTATGCGTAATGTTGTCAAAAGTGTAGCGGATCAAATAGTGCTTATTCTGTGAGAAAAGATGCAGTTTTAGCCGAGTTGTGGTCTTCCAAAGTTGAAATTGCGAAAACCGTCCGAAGCTTCCCTTACAACCTAATAGGATGGCACACCTTACCACTTGCTTCCATTTAAACTTCAAATTTGCTTGGAGTAGAAATGGACTGGGTGGTACTTAGCACGTCCGGTAACGCACGGCCCTGTGCGCAAGTGAAAAATCGCACCGTGTAAAAGCAAAGATTTGGATGCCAAGTAATGATGAGCAGTGGTTTTTGGAACTTTAGCGTCTAGTCAAACGCGCTGTATGCACTTGCACTACATTTAGTTTGACGTCTATGCTGACTCTGGTCAAATGTACTGATGCTTTTAACACCCTTCGTCTCTACACTCACATGCTCCACTAGCGCACTGCACTCTATTCTTTCATTTACCCACACTTCTTTTATTTAGCGAGAAGGTGAAAGAAGAGCATATTTTGAGTAGTGACATGAGGCCCGGGAAACCCCATCTCGCGTGGTGCGCAGATGAAATGCACCAGTGCCCGCTCAAACCAACAAAGTCTTCAATCCCTTTGGGGTTAGGCAAATTTTGCTACCATGCGTTTCTGAATGACACCTTTCTAGTACCCCCTTGTCTTCTAGTACATGGGTGTGTACCCTAATGTCAGGATTTCGCATCGTAGCATTTCTCAAGCGAAGCAATGCGGACGAGCTAAAGGTGCCATGTTGTTGGGTCGCGAAGCGATTAGAAGTCAACTGCGTATCGCACCCCTAGCATTGCCGTGTAATCGTTCTAAGACCCAACTACCGCAACGCGCATAGCTCGCACACACTGCGTCGCACGCCGCTGGTCGTCGTGCGAAATCCTGACATAAGGGTACACACCCCTTCCACATCGGCTGGCCCCAGTAAGTCATTGTGCGGGCCAAATCTCACCTACCATCACCATTCTGGATGAAACTAGAATGGAACATGAAAAAGTATCCACGCCAAAACTTTCTTCTCTTCGATAATAAGTGAGTACTTTTTGTGTGTTGTGACATATATCGAAGTGGGATAGCATGGTTAGAGAACTTTTCTAAGAAAATCGTTGAGGAAATTTAGAAATTTGGTCTGCTATCCATTTGCATTTTCAGAATTACCTATCTCCTCCGACGCTACACAGTCTTGTACAACTCTCCACAACAGAGGTGTGGTCGCATCATTCATTTGTCTCATAAGAATGTGACAGGATGCTCGAATTGGATCATTGCACCACGCGGAGACTGTCACCGCGAGCGACCAGCACCATGCTGGTCCCGTAGTGTATCCGAACGCCGCCCTGTGCTTGACCCGACCCAATTCGAGTGCCCTGTAGCACTGTGTTACGTTTTATCGATAGCCTCTGCTAGAGAGCAAATTGCTTGACCGATAATTCGATTCGGAATAGTTTCAGACTCCCCGAACGCCATCATCCTCAACCGCTGAAATGACGCCGCTGTTTCGTCCGAGTAGTGCATGCGAGGAAGAGATGAAATTACCAGCGGAACGGTCTCTTGACCTCATGCAACTCGGTTTTTCTTTCGATGAAGTCAAACAGGTATATCAGTCAAGCAGGCAATATATTCCATTAACAGGCAGTGAGCACAATCAAATTACGTCAAGAGAGGGAACGTAGCATGCCAATCACCAAATGTGCCTAGCTTGTTGAAAAGGAGAGGGTGCGTCAGGACACTAGAGTTGGGACAGGTCACTCCTGGAAGTGGCAGCCGCACCCCTCAGCCCGCGGCCAATCCATAACAGGACCAGCAAGGCACTGTGCAGTGAACCAAGCGAGTGTCCTGACATACCCAAATCCAAATGAGATAGGCAAGCCAACCACTGTAGACCGCGTCTTATTGACACGGATCTGTCCACACGCCTTTTTTATGGTCTTTATTGGATGGATCCTTGTCTGAATAATAGTAAGTTTTGAGATTGGATCTGTTTTATAATTAATTTTTGCACCGGAGGATATGCAGTTGAAATCCCTGGACGCTATCTCGAGTTCCGTTGTCATGCTTTTCGTGTTCCAGATCGCGGACCTTTTCGATCAGTACAAGGAAATTGTTAAACCCCATAACCCGAGTCTATCGTTGAAACAGGTATCCACTCCCGCTCCAGATTCTTCTCAAATTCTCATTTCGATCCCCTCTTATTGGCTCTTACAGATTCTCACTCAATTCGCCAACTTAATTTCGATATCGGTTCCTGAAAATTTAAAACTGCTATCTTATTCATTCAACTTGCTCGAAATGGGTTACTCCAGGCAAGAAGTCGCTCGATTGATCGCAAGAGAGGTACTGTGGAGTCAGTCACAAGCACCTACCATGTTCGTCGAGGGGCGGGTATCGTCTTGATTGTCAGTGGTGGAAAGACGCTCAAGGGCTTCTCACCCATTACATGCCGGGGGTGTCGTCAGAACAATTCTAGCGTCCTGCCACCAGTAACGATCAAGGTGCCGCCTTACTCTTGGCGGGTATTACGTGCTCAGGATTGCCTTCAGCTTTTTTCAAAATCTAAGTTAAGAGAAGGAGATCCTTGCTCGAACCGGTGGACAGTGACGTGAAAGCGAAAAGGTCTAGACCAGCATCTGTAGCCGAGCCAGTTCTAGACACAGCTCCAACGAATCAGGAACAAAACGGAAATCAATCTGATGACGAAACGTATGTTGCCCCTACAAACTATGTTGCCCTATAAATAATGGGTTATACTATGGGCACCAGTTGGCTGGCGCACACTAATGTGCGCGAAACACCATGTGCCTAAGTAGGTCCTTCTTGTCCCATACCCTACCCATTTCAAACTTGTCCCCATCTCCACAGATCGTTTTTCATAACGTCCACGCTCACCCTCCATCCTAATTCCGTCCACTGTGCTCACGCCTCCTTCATGACTTTAAAAACCGATCCGGACCTTGATCTACCTCTCCCTCACGTTTGGGTCATATTCGAACCCATCGAATAATTTTCGGTTTGAAGACGGAACATTACAGTGCACGCCCCGCCCATCGTGGGCGGAGCTTAACATGGTCCATGCGTCTTTACTTCTTGTTACATGCCCTACCCATTCCAAACTTGTCCCTATCTCCACAGATCCTTTTCATATAATACTTAATTTCGTGACAGACGACCGGACGTGGGGACGGACGTACAGACTGACGAAGCGTTTCATATATAGTAAGAATATTCAAATGTGGCGAATTTCGAATCACTAACTATATTCCCGAGAAAATTTTCTGAGCGGTGTCCTGCCAAATACGGATTTCACCGAACCTGATCTTGCGGTTCGCTGCTGAGTTGATTGCGTTTTAAATTTACGTGTTTTCAGGCCTTTCACGTAACCACTTTTGATTGGTTTCTGTTCCTACGAGGTCCAAAGTGCTCAAGAAGCCATTGCAGCACGATGCTGTTCATGGCTTGTTTCATCTGTGATGAGAACCATTCAATGTATTTTGAAAACACTGATAAAGCTTTGATACAAAGGCAAAAAAGATTAGTAAAGAGAAAAACGTATGAACCCACTGGAGCAAATATGTATGTGACCGAGAGTTTGGTAAAGACCCATTAGTTGTTGCTCGTTATGGGGCATGCGAGAGTTGATCGTCATTGGTGAAAGAGCTTTGGGCTAAACGCCATACCCTCGGCTTGTTAAAGACAGTGATAGGTAGAATTCGGGCGAAATGTGGAAAAAGTGGTGAATATGACGGGCGAGATGATCAGTAATACGACGTTGAAGAAAAAACGGAAGTCAATGATCAGAAACCTGAAAAATAGAACCCCTTTCCCACCACTGATCCTCGACGTGCACGACCATTCCGTCAAGAGGCGGGGAGCCCGATGACTCTGCCATTGGCATATAGCCAAGTGATCAATGCGCAAAAACAGAGAGGAAACAATACAAAATCTCAAAAGGCATCCCATAGTTAACTGCAGACGAGCGAAGACAAGAGTGAGAATTAACGAAAAAGAAAAGAAGAATAGAAAAGAAAAACTACGGTAAGCAGCAAAAATCAAAACACTGAAACAGATAATCAGCTGATTAGAATAGGGTGTGCGACGCTCTGTTCATGAAAGCGCTCCCCATCGCTCTAGCCGTGCCGCATCACCTTGGCCCCTCCCACCCCAGCCAATCAGGGATGCTATTCGTTAGGCGGACCGAGCCAAGAAAGGCGGCTGGAGGTTAACAGGCCGCTACGTCACAGCTCAGAGACGCGTTTTTCGCGGGGGATTTCGCCATACATAGGCTTTTCAGACCCGTAATTTTTCACTGAATGACTCATTTTGGGATTCCTTATCGCCCATATTACCCCTATCACTAGCTTTGAGGGAGCCATACTGAGCAACCAGCACCCTTCCATCAAGGCTATCAGTCCTACCCTAACGAAATTTGCGATAGAATTTGGGAGATGCGATGGTTGCTGTAAATCCTGTCCAGACTTTGCTAATTTTGCCGTTTGAATGTGCATGAAAATAGAGAGATACCCGACAATACTGTATATCCTCAACAAATCAGTTTCACCATGTCATACTTAAATTCTAGAGAGTCAACCTGGAAGAAGATATGCCAATTCAAGTTCCTCCTCATCGGCGACCACAGAGCACTTAAAGGAACCGGAAGGGGTTCGAAACAAGAGGAAGACGCAAAGAAATGAGTATTTTGTAACGAACACTCGAGGTTAAAAGCAATAATCGGTAAAAAAAAAACCCGGATTCAAAAGAGCGACGCTGCGGTGTGTATTCGCATCCCATTCGCATCAACACACTGACTTTCCGAGTTGTCCGCTGTAGGAGACGGGCCGCGGGCCAACGTTAGCTGTAGCACCTGACTCCCAGCGCAGTGTAGTGGCCACTCCCAACTACATTAGCATTCATGTAAGTACATCTAGAAACAATATAAGAAAGAACAAAGAAAAAAGTAAAAGGAAAGGACAACTTTATAATAAAAATATCTCCTCTTAGCACCATGCCACGGCGTCAAATTGGCGAGTTTGTGCAATGGCGGCCACTTATACTCGTTCGAACTACTTCTGTTCTACCGTAGGCCAAAATTACCCACTTCCGGTGTCTGAAGGTTTTATTGATCGGAAACAATTACATACATATGTATACTTTTCTATTTCAACGAATACCATACCAAGTAAAAGTGTCTAAAACCGTAATATTTCAGTTTCCTCTTTCACACGCCTTGAAACTCTTCCCCTGTTGTGCCTTAGAGCGAACAAAGTCAAACGCAGAGTTTCTTAAAATCTTTTCAATGAGATCACACTCAATCTCTGCGTGACAAACTTCTAAAAATTTCAAGAAACTAATTTGAGTTGTGCATTCCTTCACTATTAATGGCAGCAGGAATCTCGGCGATTTTCCACTCTTCAATGGCCCTTTTGAGGATATCGACGCATTCAAGATGTTTGAAAAACCCAGCATCTTCCAATGGAGTTCGTCCGAATCGGTCACGAGGCTCTAAATGGAAAACAGATTAGGCCTGATCTTCATGGGAAAAAAAACCCAACTCACCCGGTGATTCTTTCCACTGAGACAATAAGTACTTGAGGCAGGTACGGTCTCCTTCAGACGCTGCTACATGTAAAGCGGTACGGTTGTCGTAGTCACGTTCATGGATATCCATTCCCATCAGTAGGAATCTGAACATTTATCAGTTATCAGTTCAAAATTATCGCTTCTTTGTAACTGTATCTCTACCACATTCAGCAAAGTAAGTTTCAAACGAGACTGTTGAATTATAAAATGTTTCGCCTTTAACCAGACTCAAATTCGCATCTATGCGTTCTGGCAGCTTATCCGTTACACTAACTGAACCCCTCTGTAGAGGATAAAAGAACCACCTTTTTATCGCCGATATGTCGCCATGTTTTGCCGCATACATAAATCGTGAGGTGTTGTCTTGGTCCAGTTCAGAAGCCGCTTTCCTTGGATCCAACTTCTGACAGTCAGAATACACCTTCAAAGTTTTCAACTGATGAAATTGCCGTACTTCCTTTATCCCATCTTACGAGGCAGGGTGTACACTTCCCATGGAACTTTGAATTGAGACCCAGATCACGATAGAGCCCCGAATACCGATTATAACTGTGAAAACCGAAATTGCTAAATGCCATTCTGAATAGAGTTAGGAGGGGTCAAAGTTTGCCTGTGACACCTCATTGGCGAGGCACTTTGCCATCAGACGGTTTGTCAAAATGGCCATTTCCAATGAGACACATACCACTGTGCGCGCTTTTAAATGCTGATCTCAAATCTGTATTCAGAATCTGTCAAACAATAACCTGAATGAAGTTATGAAGGTTTTTCTGAAAAAAGAATAATACCATTTCATGGTATGTTTGGGAGCCATAGCGCGCGAGCCATACGTTTTCACGCAAAACCAGTGTGATTTTCGTGTTCAGGGTATCAAATTACCCTATGGGACAAGTTTTCAGCCAATTCGAGAATTAGACCCAGTCTTGGTAAAATTGATGGGCTATTGGCTGGCACCCCATTCAACAAAGGAGAATTCGTTGACCCTTGCCCAGCAAATGCTCTTATTTAGCGCTTATTATGTCCGTTTAGTGTGATGGGCAAGTGTGATAGGTATGTTCAGGTGATCTCGTTCAGCTTGCAGGATTTTTTGTGGAAGGAAATTCAGAAACTCCTACTCAACCCCTGGCCACCTCTAGTTTTCCGAATTTGGGCCAAAAACTGAATCCGGCTAGAAATTTGCATAGAGGGGTAATTCGACCCCCTACGCGCAAATATAATACAAGGAAACGTTAGAAGTGAATGAAAAGCACTCATTGACGATGAAACACGAAATGCAAGGAAGTGCACCCCAACGAGGATCAAACCCACGCCCTCGCACCTACAGAATCGGAGCACTGCCATTGAGCCACGGATGCCCCCACTGGTACTGGGTTAGTCATAATGATAACGAAGCGCCTCGCCGTTGAGAGGCATCACAAGTAAACTTTGACTCCTCCTAATTCCCTTTAGGATGGCGTTTAGCAATTTAGGTTTTCACAGTTATAATCACTATTCGAAGCTCTACCGATTGATCTGGGTCCCAACTCAAAGTTCCATGGGAAGTTGAAACCCCTCCCTTTTTAGACACGACGGTCTTCTCCGTACTGCAGTATAAAGAACGTCTCTAACAGAACTCACCAAACTGTCGTAGTTATGAAAGTTGAACTTGCTGATGAGTGCTTCGGCAAACTTGAGACCACGATAGGTATTACCAAGAGAATCAAGTGGTGGTGAATAGATTGCAATACCCATCACATTCGGGATCACCATGATCATATCACCGGACACACCCGACTTAGCAGGCAATCCAACCTATAAAGGTGTATTTTTTGAAGTATATCATCACTGAGCCCATATTAATCCTTTCCTTGTTTTGAGCTGTTGATATGCCAAAACGGTGTGTAACTAAAACGATATTCCACAAAAAGGAACAGACCAGCAGATGGGAAGTTCAGTGACCTTCAAAAAATCAACTCACAATTAGAAATTATGGATGAAAAATAATCCGAAGATCTCTGCCATTGCCTCATGAAGGCAATGGTGCACAGATCGACCCAGCTTATTCACATTAATCACTAGGTCTAATGAAGGGACGGGCCATTCCGTCGCTGGCACATAAGGTAGCTGCACGTGGCGAAGGTAAGTATTAATAGAAGAAAGAAAAAAGCCCTCATGGCTTCCGGAATGAAATTGCCGAGAATTGCTTGCACATCGCTGTGACAGAAATGATAGGCCGCATTCATACTCTGCGGTGTCGGCGGCAGGGATGCTGCGTTGATTCTGCGTCTCCTTCTGTGCCACTATGCCTCGCTGCCAGTGAACGTATCTACTCCCAGCCGCCGAAGAGTATGAAGGCGGCTACTCGGTGTGGGGTGTGTGCACTTATAACGGAAAATCGCTCCGCGGCGTCGCACTCGCAGCGCCTTACCGCGACTTGCCGGATCGATTGTCCTTGGGAGTCCGGCGTAGCGTGGCTGCGTCACCTCTGCACTTCCACCCGCGCTATACTGCCTCTTGCACCTATGTCACCCTGCCTCCTCCATCCATGCCACAATGCCTCTCTTGAAGGCTGCCATGCCCTACCACTGGCACTCGCACCCGCCGAGCTGTTCGCAGTGGGCGGTCACGCGATTTTCCGTCATAAGTGCACACAGCCCCCGGTGTGAATACGCTCACCCCTTCAACGTTGGCATGCTCATAATGTTTATTCTTGTGTACTAAATTAATTCTGTTGACGTTACGGTCAGAAGGGGCAACCAGGTGACGTCAAGATGGGAAGATACAGAAATCCACCGCGGTAGCTCACTCAAAACGGGTGACGGGTGTTCGATGTCATAAAGGATTGTTGGATGCGTGAGCCAGTGCGAGAGAATGAATGATAACAACGAAGTGATGCAACATAACCCGGAACAATTTTATAAGTTCATTAGACATAGAGAGGAAGAATTGTTGAATTGTTCCTGTTCGTGCAGAAATTTAAAATTGAAAACGGTAACGAAATCAAGAGATTCTCACCCTAAATGCAAATTGTCCGGACCAGTCATACATTCCACATGAGTACATTAGCGAAAGCGTGTCACGACATGCTCTGCAAGAGATGGGAAAAGACTATCAATTGGATGTTTCGTGCACTTAAATTTCGGGCATTCTTTCTACGACAAAAGTATAACATTGTAAGATGTTCCGAAGAAAAAAAGAGAATATCTTATTAATCACTTCTGAACAGTATCCCAGCATACAGTGTATAATATAATATAATATAATACAATATAATAGTAAGCCGTTAAGTGGATAAGTAAAATGCTTTCAGAGGTCAGAGTATTTTAACAGAATAACGATTATCCTGCTGTCAAAAACAGAAATGAATGCGGGCAAACTTCCCCGCACGTTATCTTGAAGGAAGCACTGAGCTTCACCTTCACCGAGCGAACCGGGAAGTTAGCGCTTGTGCTCCTTTACTTCTCCCGTTTGTCCTCCCTCTCCTCTAATTTTAGGATTTTGACGTAACCGCTTGATCATTCTCAGTAAGAGTGAGGAGGAATTAAGGGTTATGGACCGGCCACGTCAGCCCATGTAAGTCCACTGATCAAATCTGTCACCATTTACAGTTCAGGCTGCGGACATACTCTCCGCCGGCAGGGCGTGGCTGCGTTCACAGGCAGCGGGGGAGAGTGGCACGGAGAGGTGCAGAGACGACGCAAGCAACGAGGAATGGTGGCGCAGGCGGAGACACAGAGATACGCAGCCACGCCCTGCCGCCGGCACCGCAAAGTATGACCGCGACCTTGATATCCGCCCAACCAATTTCTTTGGAAGCAACTTAACATCAATGCTGACCTATTGTGAATGAAATTTCAAATCCTGTAGTGTCCTGTGATATGATGGATTAGAGAAATCATAGCTTTGAAGTTAAACTAGTTACATGAACTTTTTATTACTAATTTTTAACTTTCAAAGTGATACCTATTGTTGATGACCCTTTCGCCATTCATCGGATTAACTCCACCATTGGCCAATGTAGCTGCCATCACGGCTAAGGTGTCACAGTTCGTTTCAATGGAACAGAGTTGGAAGTACAAATCCAGGGTATCTTGGAGATGTGTATCGGGAGGGAACACCTGGAAGACATGTTCGCTCCGATTCCTTATTTCCAAATTCTAATTGGTCCATATTTCTTATTGCAAAGATTGTCTAGCTCAACGCACCTTATGTTCCCTCATGTAATAAGAAAGAGCATAATTACGATCGGCAGTCTCGCGTTCGGAGAGAAACCTTAAAATCGTTACTTTCACGGAGCGGACTGCGTTACTGCCAGAAATTGCTCATGAAATCTCACACAGCGTTATTGAAGCCTACGTAGCCGACACCACAAAATCTTCTCATTTGGTGTATAGCCTATAACAAAAAATTATTTTTCAAGGAAAAACCTATCTTTCAACTCACAAAATCAAAGCGATCTGAAAGTGACGCATGACGTTTCATGAGAGATGCCACAACGATCGCTCCAGCGTTGATCAGCGGATTGTGCGGCTTTTCTGCAAGAGACCAATGCTATCAGCTCAGTCGCCCCGTGGTGGCTTTTAAGACAGATTTGCTATTTCAGCCCATAATTTTTTAATTCAGTAAAACCGTCCTACATGGCGCAAGATGCCCAGACTCGATTTTCCGGTATTTACATCTCGCTAAATGGGCGATCGAGGTCCCACCCGCGCTCCCCTATCTGTTGTGTGATGTCAGCCCCACACCCGGATGACGTCAAGGAGTAATGACACGTTGTACAGGCTTGTTCACCTCCGTTTCGCCCCAAATAAAATATTTTCTTGTAATTTAAAAACGCAAGAAACAGAAAGTCTAAACTCAAACGCGATTCGCTTGGAGGGCAGCCAACTCGAACGCGAACGTCGCTCGCCGCATGGTGCGACGCGAAATCACGACGCAAGTGTACACACCCGTTTCGGTGGATGCTGCGCAGGCAGCAGTTTGGCTGGCTTCGTCGTCTGTATCACCCTTCCAGTAGTGCGAGGCGCGCGCAGAAGCACGTCCTCGAAAAGGATCAATGTTAGAGAAGTGGGTTATAATTAACGGGTCTTTGACCGTTTTATTTCATTTTTTCTAATTGCTACACTACCTAGGGGTGGGGGTCACCAGGTCGAATTTTCGCGCGGCCGCGCGGGTGCGAGTGTCAGTGGTAGGGTATGGGAGCCTTCAAGCGAGGCAGTGGGGCATGAGTGAAGGCGCAGACGTGACGTAGTCACGCTCGGCCGGTTCACAAAGGCAATCGATCCGGCGAGTCGTACTGGTGGCGCCGCGAGTGCACCGCCGCGAAGCGGAAATTCGACCTCGTGACCCCATCCCACTACTTAGTATGGTTGATTTGGTACCATGATCGACCGACGTTACCCCGAGGATCCTTAATAAATCAGATGAGTGCATAATGAAGGACTCACTGTTGTGATCTAGAGAGATGTCATTGAACAAACGACCACTGGGCTCCTGGCCCACGTAACTGTGCAAATCTTCTGGCCCAATTTCGTCGTGAACCAAAGCGTATGTGAACGGTTTGGATACTGACTGTAATAGGAAACCCGAAGTTGTAAGTCCTTCAAAAAAATAATAAGACATAGAAAAACTGCAGTGTTTACACGAGCGATCAGTTTACTCATCTTGTCATCCTATACATAGTAGTTATTTCTGTATTTATTATTGTTTTGTTATTTTTTCATATGCATCAAGTTACATTTCTCATAACTTCATATGGAAGTTCATCTGGTGGTAACTACCAGTCTCTCTACAAAAAAATCAAAAGTGATACCTGGAGACAAAACGGTTTCAAGGCGTCACCCCAGCTCTTGCGCTGGCCATCCACAGTACATACGGATATCGCAAAGGATTCCGGATCCGCCCTCGCTAATTGTGGAATATAAGTTGCAACCTAAAATGTGGTAGATTGAGGCACCCTATCAGTTTCCCTGATATTTTCTTTTGATTCAGGATCTGCTGGAAGAGGTGGGGGAAGATTGAGTGGCATCGTATCCGCGCGCATAACTCATCCCAGATCACTCCTCTCTCAAAGGAACTGGAGGGGATCCGAGGAAAGAGAGAGATGGAAAGAAATGATCATTTTGTAACGAACATTCAAGGTTAGAAGCGATAATCGGGGGAAAAACTGAGATTCAAAAGCGCGACGCTGTGATGTGTATTCGGATCACATTCGCATCACCTAGAACTGCACACATTCCCTTTCCGAATTGTCCGCTCTAGAGATGTCATTTGTTGTCTCGTAGGGTGTATTTCATTCATTCGTGATGTTGTGAAATCAATACACAGCAACAAACAAGTAAAACAATTAAATGAAGAATAAGCGAAATCGTAAAAAAAGTATGATTTTAGCCAAAACCCTAACGAATTCACATTCGACGTCTTGGCAAGGTGTCGTGTGTGCATTGTGGCAACTGCAAGCCACCGTAATCTCAAACCGTTAGCCCCTTTTTAACTTGCCCCTTTCCTGGTGTCTCTGAGTCCAAGAGTCTTTCCCACCTCTGCAGCTTGATGTATCATGCTCGAGCGGGAGGTTGGGAACGGCGACCTGTGGCATCTACCAACCCTGGCGGGTGTGGGCATATATAACAGCGAATCGCTTCCCGGCGTTTCACTCGCGGCGCCACCAGCACGACTGGCCGTATCGATTGCCCTTGGGAGCCGGCCGAGCGTGACTGCGTCACGTCTGCGCATCTACTCATGGCACACTGCCTCGCTTGAAGGCTGCCATGCCCCGCCACTGGCACTCGCACACGCCGCGCCGCTCGCCGCGGGCGGCCACGCGATTCGCTGTCATATCGGCACACACCCAACCCTGGCATCTGCCAAGGCGCCTTCAAGTGTCTATCTTATTCCAAATGGAAGAAGAGCATGTGATGCATCCCGCAAAGGCCACATTTGCACCAAATGCTCCGCAGTACGATTCCATTAGGAAAACACGAGTATCTAATCACGAAGCGTAGCACTCACCTGGCCTCCTTTAAACTGCCGACAGAAATCGTGCAGCTCACTGATTACAGCCGTGAACGACGGCCAATCTGGAATAACCAATTGTTTCTTCAGCGCCTTTCCAATCACTGCGATGCTACTGCCGACGCATCTACAAAGAATTGAATTATGGTAAGCTTGACCGTTGTAAGGATTTGTAGGAGGGAGGTGTCAGATTAAGTCACACTCGTGTAACCGTACTGACTGTGAGATCTGCTCACACTCGGTAGTTATAGGGTATCATCGCCACGTATGCGATGATTCTCCACAACCTGCGTCTGTCGGGAAAGGGGCCTGAACTGCATGGTGGATAGGTAGGTAAGGCTTCATTAATGTTCCAGTTATGCTTTTAATGAAGGCATCTACGTTCTGTTCTCTGTTCTGTTCTGTTGACTCCGCTCATTTATCATGACACCACTGAGCCACCGTCTCACGGTAAAAGGAGGTTAAGTGAGCTTCCCAGTTTCTAGTGCCTACAACAGAGGTGGGGGGGTTCACATTGGGTTCATATTGGGTGGTGCATTTCTATATTCCGCTTCTTTCAGGTTTCGAACATTTTTTCTTTCTGTGTACCTTGTGTCATTCTTATTAAAGCCCCAAGGAAGGTTCAGGACACGGGGAATGGCATGGTGGATTATAGCACTCGTATTGTCTGTGCAGTAAGATGTCAATAACTTTCGAAAACCAGAGAAATCCAACATGATGTTCTCTGCTGTTTGAAGGAATCGTCCACGGAAAAATGAGCTTCTCTGTTACCCATATACTTATGTTGTTTTACCTGACAAGGGCTGCATGCAAAATTTCCCCCGAAAAAAGTAAAAATTCGGCCTAGATACTGCTCCCCGAATTCTTCGCCGAGTGGGCGGGTCCTCCGAGCAAGTGCCCACCCCGTCGCCCGCCGCGGTCGGGACGCATTGTAAGAATAGAAGGTTACGTTAACAGTCCCACTCTCCTTTTCCAAGGGCGGCGGACAACGGTATGGGGCTTCCACTTGGAGGCCCCCCCACCCGACCGAGAATTTGACACATAAGACACCTAACCTTTTTCACGATAATGTACGACCCCATGACGCACATATAATCCTGTAGTACTTGCGTAAGCCACGCATCTCTGTCGTATCCACCATACTCATCTGTCGTGGCTCCCACCTATTGCGCCCTTTCTTTTGAAGCATCTTGACAGGCTCTCCGACCTGATCTGATGGCCTCCAGCAAATCATGGCCGCGATATCTCCAGAGCTCTGGGTAAATAGGACAAAAGTAGGTATCTTATTGGCATTTATGTGTGAGTTCGCATAATTCCTATCTCGATTGATAAAATTCCGTATGAGCCGCGATATGAGCATTTGGAGTTAGAGAACAAAACCCGTAAAAACTGTGTGAACAAGCTAAGAAATTAATGAAAAACGTTAACGAATAATTAGTTCATGGCGAAAAATGAGTTGTTGTGAGTAACAGAATAAGCAAGCAATAGCGAAGGGAAATTCCTAAAAACCCTATGCCTCGGAAAGAAAATTTCAGAGAAAACTCACTCTTTGAAAGCCTCGCTGTCCAGATAGAGGTGCTCTTGGTCGAAAACGCCATGATCGATATGTTCAGCATCTCGAAGCTAAACGAATTCAATTTCTTTCTTTGGTTATCCTCAAAAAATTAGAGCAAACCTGTCTGATCACACTGGCGAGACGTGGATCATCCTTTCGTATGCCGCCATCGTTCAACTCCTGGAAATGCTTCATGTAGAAGACTGAGGATTATGGGAACCCTGAGATATCCGATTAAATCTGACGCTACATGTAATCAAGTTGAGTGCCTTTGATATTTCTCCGTTCAGCTGAAGGCGATATAGCTAGGTAGCCTCATTTCGCTAACTTTTTATTTTGTTTTTTTTTACGCTTTTATCCCTTCGTTGCAATCAATTCCCAGTCAACCATGAAAGCGATGAATTTTTTGTTGACCAAGTGAAATTTAATATGACGAAATCAATCAGGAAACTGTGTCTTGCTAAATCGAAGTATTTGAGTGCTAATGAATAAGCGATGAATCTGGTGAGAAAAATGTACTTACTACATCACTATTGATTCATTTCATCCTACAGGAAAATAATTGGTCCCTGATGTGAACGGAGTTGAATGGGTTTTTTTAAAGATGGAATGATTTTGCATTAATTTTCAATTTCATGCCGCTGTTACTTGTTGAGGCAGTGCTTATGATAAAAGGAGTGCTGTGCGTTGATGCTAGAGTGAACTCAAACTCGTCTATGTGGGAAAACTTCTGTATTTACCGCACATGAAATAAAACTAGTCACAACAGCAAACTCTGGCCCCAGACAATAATTATTAAATTGTGCAACTACTTTGTTCGATTTTCATTGTCTTTTAACTTTCGTCTTTAGAGGAGTTGTGATGTGAATATCCGCTCTCCAGTATTGTTTTTTTCTCAATGAAGTATCCAATATTTTTTAGGCTCAGAAATGGAGAGTTAAAGACAGTGTTAGGGGTAATGTGGGTGATAAGGAATCCTTAAGAAAAGCCATTCACTCGAAATTTACGGGTCTGGAAGACCTATTTGCGGCGAAATCCTCCGCGAAAAGCGCGAATCGGAGCTGTGGCAGTAGGCCTTTTCAGCTCCAGCCGCCTGATTTAGCTCGGTCCGCCCCTAGCGACTGATTAGCTGGGGTGGGAATAGAAGGTATCGCGGCCCGCTTTCTCAGTTTTAGCTTTAAGTGCACTCCAGAAAAAGGATGCTTCCTCACTTCTGAAGGTGACTTCGTGTTCAGGACGTGGCAACACGTCAATGGAAAACTCGTCCGGACTACCCGCCTCTTCACGAAAAGGTTCCACGTCGGGAATCAGCGGTGGGGAAGGGTCCTATTTCTCAGGTCTTTGACCATTTCCATCCGTTTTTTCTTCAGTGTGGGCATTTCGACTTTCATATTCACTACTTCTTTTATTTTTATGCCGAATTTCCCCAAACACTGCCTTTGCGGGAAAAAATGTACTTTCGCTATCTGCCCTTCTAAGCCTATATTCGTTGTTTTGACAAAACAACGATTATAAGCAAAGGGGCCACGCGACAAGGAGCGAAGAGTTTCAGCCTTTAAGACCAGTGATTATTTCTTGATCTCTGCAGACTTTTGTCTCTGATATGCTGTTGCGATGCTCTAATAAAAATATCAAGCAACTGAATGATTCAAAAACAAGTATCTCCGTTTGTAGGGCAGGAAAAGCTCTATAGAACAAGCATATGTATATATTTGGCAGACTGCAAAGTGCAAAGAGACGTTGTGAAAGGAGGTGAACGTCGAGCATGAAGCGATCTAATGAATATGTAAATGCTTCACGACCAATAAAGCCCATTCCCTTTATACGTTAGCGAATGTGGAAACGAAGTAGTGCTGGTATAGAATGACAGCCGTCAGCCGATAGAAGGTTAGGAAGGCTATTTGAACCCCGTAGAAATACACCGCCCCGTCGTGGACTATCATCAGGACTGGTCTGATACATAGGTTATAACTTAATCGCCAAAGTTACGGTTCGGTAGAAGGGAATGTCGACGAAGCCAGACGTCGTGTCAACCGTAGACTGCATTGGTAACCACCTCATCTACCGCCTTTTCTTAAGACCGTACTACTTTCTTAGACTCGAAAAGAGAAAGGGAGACAGGCACAGCGAAATTGCTGTTCAATTGCACAGTTCCAGCTATCGAACTTGATCAGCTGAAATGCCTCAGTCCAAGAGATGACTGCCTTCGAATGTCTTCATGAAGTCGAGGGCGATTCCTGAGCTGAAACCTCAACGTAGTAGTAAAAATAGCGACCTTTTACGTCGGTGTAATGAAGACAGGAAAATGAAATGTGAGAGGAATTAAAAAATGACAGGATACCTGATCAGACATCAAAGTTAAAATAAAAATGCCTTCAATGCCTTCGACTCTAACACAAAATAAAAATAAAATTTGTCAATTAAAGCCAAATTTGATAGAGCCGTATGTTACTGATCCGCCTCCCAAGCGGCGACAATTTTGGCACAGCTTATTGGGCACTATTCAACTATCACTACTCCGGATACCGTGAGTTGATCAAAAAAAAATAATTTTTGCTGAAACTTTTCCCAGGGAGGTTATTTGGGGTGCTGATCACGAATATGACATCCGTTTTTCGCGTTTGCGCCAATATGGTGCAATTGCACCATGTTGGTGCAACAACTCATTTTCACCAAAATCGCTGAAACTTTGCTCAGAGGGGTTATTTGGGGTGCTGATCACGAATATGACATTGATTTTGAGCGCGAGCGCCGTTTTCAGCGCTTTTAAGTGTGCGCCAGTCATGTTCATTTTTGCTACGGTGCTTATACAGCTAGAGAGCGTCATCTTTCGGCTGCCGTCTTTCATTTGATACTACCCTACAACCATCGTTGCACACTCTAGTGTATATCTTCGCCTTAGCCTTGAAGGGGAATAAAGGTTCCCTTTCTTCTTAGGGCTTAGGCAAAACTTGCTGGAACATTGTGGTGCCCCTACTATATCAGCACTGTAATGGGACTAAACGACGCTAGCACCTCGGACGGATGTCATACTCGTGATCAGCACCCCAAATAACCCCTCTGGACAAAGTTTCAGCGAAAACTATTTTTTTGACCAACTCACGACATCTGGGGTAGTGATAGTTGAATAGTGCCGCTTAACTGCAGAGGTCCGACGACTACCGCCGACAAACAAGATTTTCACTTTCCAGTGCTTGAGGTGCTTTACACGGCTTGCTCGCGTTGCTATTTGCACCCCAAGCATCTCTGTACAGCGGGCTGGTATCAAGAGGCAGGGTTCAGAGGTTGCTGTGAGTTACTGTCAGTTATTATTGCTATTGAGGCGTCACGAGGTCGTAGGAAGTTCCAAAATATGACGAGGCCTCATGAGACCTCACGAACTTATCGAGTGTTGTAAAGTATTGGGTTGGGGAATAAGTCCTTGCGGTTTTTTTCAACCCCGTTTTTCACAGGGTTCCCTTCATCTTTCGACGATACTTATATATAATTTCGATAGAGCTTTTTCTGCTCTACATAACGCTACTATCTGTTTTTTGATTCCTCCGACTACCTGATATTTACGAGCTTTGGAAATGAAGTGAGCTGAAGGCCAAAAATTGGCACTTGCGCACCTCATCTTTCTCGTCTGCCATCGAGACCAAAAGATGTATGTGTATATGTTCTGATAGAGCTTTTTCAGCTCCACAGAATGGTACTACTTTTTATACAAATCGTTCAAGTTTTTTGCTGTTTTAAAGACTTACAAATGCAGTACTCGCAAAAGTGTGCACCTTGATTATTTCCTCTTCCTCGCCTACCATCGAGATTGGAGAAAATCTTTCTATATGCATTCGATAGAGTTTCTTCTGCTCTGCAAAATGGTACCTCTCTTCTTTTGTATCCTCTCATATTTTAGCACATAAGAATAAGTTTCCACATGTTTTTCAATTAAAAATTGCGTAATGAAAATAAATATTTTTGGCAGAATGCTTTATATCTTTCGATAGAGCTCTTTTCGCTCTACAAGACAGTGTTTACGGTTTTATTCTTATTGGTTTTTGCCATTTTTTAGATCATTTAAAAGTCAACGAAATCGAGCATTTTTGACACCATGTGACGAAAATGCTCAATTTTGTCGACTTTTAAATGATCTAAAAAATGGCAAAAATTAATTCGAACAAAAACAGTAAACACTACCTTGTGGAGCGAAAAGAGCTCTCTCGAATGATACAAAACTCTCTGCCAAAAAATTCTTTTCCATCACGTAATTTTGAGTTGAAAAACAGGTGGAAACTCATTCCTACATGCTGAAATATGAGAGGATCTAAAAAACTGGTAGTATCATCTTGTAGAGCAAGAAAAGCTCTATCGAGTGCATATATGCACATCCTCTCCAATCTCGATGATAGGCGAGGAAGAGAAGATAACGAAAGTGCACACTTTTGCGAGTACTGCGTGAGTCTCAAAAACAGCAGAAAAATGAGCGATTTGAATAAAAAGTACTACACTTCTGTAGAGCTGAAAAAGCTCTATCGAAACATATACACAAGCATTTTTTGGTCTGAATGGCAGACGAGAAAGATGAGGTGCGCAAGTGCCAATTTTTTGCCTTCAGCGTACTTCATTTCCAAACCTCATAAATTTTTGATAGTCGAAGGAATCGGAAAACAGATAGTAGCGTTTTGTAGAGCAAAAAATGCATTATCGAAATCATATACAAGCTTTGTCGAAGATGAAGGGAACACTGTGAAAAACGGGGTTGAAAATAACCGCAAGGACTTATTCCCCAACCCAATAGTATTCAAGTGTGCTCTACATAACTTATTTTAGAGCATACAAATGGCTATTTTCACAGATTCCTAGTTTTTAGTTTATGATTCGAAAGACTTCAAATTCCGCTCAAGTGTTATTCATGCGCTTACAGAGGATAGGCAGTACTAAGAAAACGCTTTTATGGCGATGAAAAACTCACAGGCGGAAGGGTTGATCACCTCCCTTCGGGTGTGTACAATTATGTCGCATTATCGCGCGGCCGCTGGCTGCGAGCGGCTCAGCGGATTACTTCGCGTGTGATTTTGTACATTGCAATACTCCTTTTAGAGTTTCACTCGCGAATCAACTATTTTTTAATAAGGATTGCTATCATGTGATGTTATCGTTTCCTTTACATTTTATGTCACTAATTTGCCGTTTCAGGCAGGACACAAGGGTGATCGTTTTTGGATAATTATGAGACAAACAGCTATTTTTAAAGGACCTCCATGATACCGGACCTCGCCTTTTGAGCGGTATTTCAACCAACCGCGGCAAGCTGTGCTGATAGCATCGCGAGTGCGGCGTCGCAAAGCGAAAATTTGACTTTATTGTACACGCCTCTTTCCTCCTGTACATTGCTTTCAACAATGGCTAAGGAAAAAAATATAAAATAACCATGAGATGAATATACCTTGAAAAATCTCGGAATATAGATCTTGCCAGTTCCTTCGTCCCGATAGAGATTGAATATCTGTTCCTGTAGATGCGTTCGTAGTGTGATATCATGTGAAAGTGAACGTCGAATAAGTGATCCACCTATCACACTGTTTTCTCTCATCATGCTGAAAATATCGCTTTAAAAAAATGTGTCGAAAAGGAAAATATTTTCTCTGTTGATACGCTTCACTGAATCATGGCAACGAACCTTGGATGCCATTGTTGGGGCATCGATGAAGTGTTTCTTCTCCGGTGGCGTTTTCGGAAGTCGCCTGATACTGCTTGCAGTCGCGTGTGTCACAATGGATTAAAAGCCTTGCTACACGAGAGGAAGTAGCTAGGCGAAGATCAATTTGCATACCTACACACAGCTAACAGCTGGCGCTAACATTTCTACGAACCCCTTAATTCGTATTACCATATTGCCGCTAGTACTTTAATAGTTTAACAGATTATGATAGAAGAAATCACCTTGGATTTATGCCAATTTCGTAACGATTTCCAAGAGCATATGAGCCGTTACTTCTGATTGACTTCAGACAAGTAATTGCCTCATGTTTCACTTGGCATAAACGTACAAACAATGCTTTCAGAGGCGCGGGACCATTTTACGGCGACTTCTGATGGATTTTTAGCTATTTACCAAATATTACACGTAGCAGCCTCGAGAGATAAACACAGTCGTAAGTATAAAGCATAAGCAAAATTTGGTTTATAAATAAAATGCAAAAAGGTGCAGTAAAAAGGTTATCATAGCTATAGTCAGAAGTTAGACTGGTCAGAATCAGTAAAATATTAAAATAATAAAAAAACCGAAAAATTGGCATGGCCACTATCGCGT
The DNA here is from genome assembly GCA_963978905.1 of Trichostrongylus colubriformis. Lineage (NCBI taxonomy): Eukaryota > Metazoa > Nematoda > Chromadorea > Rhabditida > Trichostrongylidae > Trichostrongylus > Trichostrongylus colubriformis. The sequence goes on from OZ022259.1 coordinate 5,147,021, forward strand.
TAAGAAAGTGACGAAGGTGAAGCCGCGCTGAAGAACAGCATTGTTGCGATTGATTCTCCCCCCCCCCCCCATCCTGATGTTAGCTAAGCCAGCCATTCCACAGCTACGAGTCTCTGGAACACTTCCGTCTTTGCAAGATTTTATTATAACCCAGTAAAAGTGGAAAACACGCTCTCAGTCAGTCCCCCTCTCATCTGTGCGCCGTGCATATTACTTTCATTTGGCATCGCCAAGACAGTTGGAAGCTATTTAGCTTATAAAATTTGTAATAAGAATCAGCAGCCGAAGAGAGTAAACAGAAAGCCTTGGTTAATGAATCTTGAAGATGGTCGTATTCTGGTAAGAGACAGGGTGCCAGAAACTTGAAAAATATCTCCCTACAGGAATATGTGCCAACCGGGAATCACAATCGTTCGGGGCCAGGTTAGCTCCCATTTGCTGGTCCTAGATGGATGGAATGCTTGATTGGTAAACATAAACGTGTAGTGATTGCCGATATAGTGATTTTCTAGGACACCCGAAGAAGTTGGAACTTCATTTCTCCACTGGATCTTCCCACCCTTGAAATATTGCGCCGTCAAACGCAATGCTTCACATGCTAAGGGCAGTGTCTTACGAGCAACTATGCAAGCGTTGTGGCGTGCCATTCAATAAGACTTATTGAAGCACACTCAAGACCGAGGCACTCGAGACCGCAGTTCCTGGACGTCGGTATGAAGAAGGGGGGGGGTGGAACAACTCTAACTTTGCGAATGTCATGAGTAGCGGAGACAATAAAAGGAAACCCCCACTGGATCGAGAAAGGGGAATAGTACCCTTGAGAATTGTGCTTTAGTGGATAAAGAGACAAAGGAAAAACCGTGCAGTCTGAGCAATTCCACTCGAGGGAACCCACATCGTAGTTTTGTTTGAACATGATCTGAGTTCCGTTGTTGACCCCTCAGTTGGTCAACCAAATGGACAGAGAACTGGGCCACACAGGTAACATTGAGAAAATTTGTAAGTCTTCAATTACTTGATTTGTACGAATTATAGAAGGATTAAAATAATAAACATAGGATGAAAACAACGAGCCAAATTTTATGTCCACGGATTAAATGGCTTTTATGCAAATATACACATCTACTAAATTTTTTCTTCTCCCTTTGTTCACTGAAGAGCGCAGAGGAAGGATTTCATTTTCGTTTCCAAATAAAGGGTCTAAGGTCCAAAACGGAACCCAGAGCGACTTTTGTTCAAGACCCCCTAAAATTCCTCACTGATTATTTCGTCCTCTTTCAAGTAGAAAGCGCACGAAATCAAAATTAGATACTCGGTCATGATTTATAATTATTTATAATTAACACCTTCGAAAAAACAATGCAACCTTTCGATATTTTTGATTTTTGATAGCTGCTGATTATCGCCGCAGCCCGCGATGCGAAAGTTACTACTAGGATGCTGAGTTATGGGCAAAAGCTTCGGTGTCGGACGAGACTCGAACCCGCACTTCATCCTTTCCGGGCATATGTGCTGATCCACTACTCTACCGACACCCCTTTCACCTTGACTCACTTTAAAAATGGTATATTTACCATAGCTTATCAGCCCTCACAAGTATAACTTGTAGAGCCGGTTGTAGTAACTTTCGCATCGCGGGCTGCGGCGATAATCAGCAGCTATCAAAAATCAAAAATCAACTAAAGCTTCCAGCTTCACGGTTCGATACCGATACTGGCCAACCGTCCAACACGTTATACGTGTGAGTGCTCTATGGTAAATATACCATTCAGAAGCTGAGTTAAGGTGAAAGGGGTGTCTGTAGCGAAATGGATTAGCACTTATGCCCGGAAAGGATGAAGTGCGGGTTTGAGTCCCGTCCAACACCGAAGATTTTGCCCATAACTCAGCATCTTTGTAGTAATGCAACCTTCCATTTTGCCTGCCCATAAATGTTGAGCTTACATTTCTAATCCATGGTGGGATGGAAGGTTTCCTTAGCATTTTCGAACATTGTTTCAGCATTGGTTTTCTGATATGTTAACGGCGCAAACTTTTACTATCTCGTCTCGGAATAAAACATATACTTCGCATGAGGAATCTAACTAGACTCCGACCCGCTCGGTATCAGCTGAGCCATGGAAGCCACCTTACAAATTCCACAAATACAGCAAGAGGAGTGATGTTGTGAAAGAAAGTCCAGAGTGGGTGTGTCCCCTATTACGAGCACACGGGCTACCGATATGTGGCGGATTGCAGTACTGTGAAAGGGCAAAATATTTTCAAAAGTGCACACATCGCTGTGGGCTCTGACAAGGCGCGAATAGGCTCCTAAAATGATTGAATGAAGCTGTTTGTTGCTATTGGTTTTTGCAAAGAAGTGGCACAGTATGACGATGCTCGTGTGATGAAGTATCCTTTTTATTGAAGAGGTTTCATGAAGATGGATTGTCGTGTGATTCTTCCGTTAGGAAATGTCGTTCTGTTGAACAACCATTTCTCCTGTGAAAATAAGTCTTATACTGCACCAAAGCTTCATGCCAATCACATTGTGCGGAAAATATTGTGAGGTTCCAAAATTTTATTTCGAAAGACTCAGAAGATTTCACAAAATAAAGCGAAAAAATCTGAGCCTACTGGTACGCTTTCGGCGCCTCGTGCCTATTTCATGCTTGAAATGAACCAGTTTATTTTATTTTATATAGGGTCCGCCAATAAGCGCGCTCTATCTTTGACAGCTCATGGCGGCCACGTTGTTTGTGGTAGAGTTATCAAACCTAGTGGTTATTTTTCAGTGTATCTTCACAAATCACCATGAAGCAATTCAGCCGCGAGCAACGTGCGCAAATCATTGAAAACTTATTACGAAAATCATTCATCGGCTCGAGCAACGTTCCCCGCGCTTCACCAATTTCGATACAGATCCATGATAACGAACTTTTTCTGACACGAAATCGACAATATGGATGCCGAGGATATGTGATTTCAGCAGGAACGCGCCACAACGGATCTTCGGCACGCGCGCTTCGGGGGAAAGGTTATCTCGCGCGGAGGCGACATCAACTGGCCACCGAGATCGTGCGATTCAACCCCACTAGACTATTTCTTGTGGGGTTTTCTTAAATCGCAGGTCCACACGCAAACCAACCACAAAACACTGATGACCTCAAAAACAACATACGCCACGCCATCGATGAAATACAGCGCGATTTGTGCGCCAGACTCACTGAAAATTAGACTTCTCGTATGCGCGCCACCAAGCGAAGCCGAGGTGGCCATTTGAACGTGCTATTTTCCATACATAATGCCTTCGAATACTCTTTCAAACAAAAAATAAATTTCATTTATACCTCTCACACAACTTGCTTTATTTCATTTTAAAGATCGAGCGCGCTTATTGGCGGACCCTATATAGTGACACCTTATTAAAGGACTAAGCAGATATGTATCCGACTGCTTCACTGCTGCCGCGTACCCTACCTTACCGGATGCCGGGAGGTCAGCAGAGATGGCTGAGCCATTTTATTTCTAGTGATTCCAGTATTTTCATATCCACTGCGCTCTCAATGGGGCGGTGCAGCACTTTTATTCTTTTTTTACACTTTTTTGCAAGGCCTTGCAATGTTCGCTGAGTCGCTGAAATCCCACGTCATACATAAGCATTAGTTTCTCCAGGCGCAGAACCCAAAAACATGCCCAAGACGAACCTCCCAATCTCATTATAAAAGTGCTGCACCGCCTCATTGAGAACACAGTGGGAAGGAAATACCGGAGAACTTCATCAGAAATAAAAAGACTACCCTAGAAATAAATAGCTTGGACGAGCTACATGACTCTTTTCAATTAATTACATGACTACAGTGACTTGCACTGTAAAAATAAAAATGATATCATATATCACCATAGTCTAGCACGTACACGATATTTGAGGGTTAGGCTAGGGTGGGTCAACCCACAGCCCACATGTAAGTGATTCCTTCTATTCCTCACGAACCACATCACTCCTAAAGCTGTCTTTAAGGGTTAGATCAGGTAGAATCAACCATTTCTGCTCCACTCCCAGCATTCGGTAAGATAGGGTGCGCGGCAGTAGTGAGTCAGTCGGATACATGTCTGCTGATTCGTTGCACAAAGCGTCAATGTATAAAATAAATTAAATTGCTTACTTCATTTCAGGCTTGAAAAAGGCGCTAGGCGCTAAAAAGCTTACCAATAGGCTCAAATTCCTTTCGCAGTATTTTGTCGAATCTTCTGAGTCTTTTGAGACAAAGTTTCTGAGCCTCACTTTTACTCAACCATATCGTCGCTGGAAGAACGTCATACCTTCGAAGAGCGGAGTAACCTGAATAACTTCAGGGCACAAGCTGGGTTTTTTGCATAGTGAGTCGGCCTTATCAGCCATTACTCGTTAGAATCTAAGGGCTTTGCATGAGCGGAGCTGTTTTCAATCGCCCGTTTATCTTATTTTCCGGTTCTTCACTACTAATGATTATTTTTTTCATTTTGACACGGCGTCCATTTCCACAAATGCGCATCAGTTTTAACGCAATTACATACTAGGTAGGTAAATATCAAATATCGCACATTGAAAAATTCCACTTGGCTAGTTTCTTTACTGATTTATTCTTGTTGTGTATTCTGGGGGTTTTTGACCAGCATCAGTCTACTTTTTATTATTATCCACTTAACATCAATGACTGCAATTTATCAATTTATCAATGACTGCAATTTTTCTGACAAAAGATACCTGAGTTTCGAGCTTATTTAGTCTCAAAAATATGTCCATCTATAAGTTTTGTGGCGAATTTCCTTCTAAAAGAAGGCCATTCTGCTATACTGGCTTTAGATCGAGTTTTTTTTTGCTAGTGAATGGCCTTGCCTCTATAAAATAGATTCGACAGATTTTTTCCATTTTTAGGAAAAAAAGTACAGTTTCCGATAATTCTCGATTATTTTCACTCTGATTAAAAAGGTTTCCTTGCCCTTTTTGAAAATCCACGTGGTTGCTGCCTCTGTTAGCATAAGTGAATAGATCTTTGGCGCAAGTTTTCAAACAGCAGTCACTCGTTGTCCTTTTGTACTTCTTATCACTACCACAACAACTATGTAGGTGACCTCATCGCGTCGTAACCGTTCGTCGCTGGACGTTCGGGTAGAGATACTCCCCAGTATTTTTTCTATCTATCAATTTTTCCCTCCTCTTTTAGACGAAATTGCTTTTCAGGCAGTCACGAATCTCAGAGCTGAATAGGGCTCGCTTTCTCAAGCACTTTGTTTCAATGCTAATATCTTCAAAAATTGAAGAAAATTCTTGCAAAGCTCGTTCTATGAGATTCTCGCAGAAATGATATACATTAAATAACCATCGTAAGAGTATGTACCCTTTTTATGCTCCTTTGCACTCGGAATGTCCATCTAAGTATCAGCAATCGTTATCCTTTTTATTTTATCATTTTTTCCTACCATTCACCGCTATTCCAATAATTTTGCCCTTTTCTTCAACGTCACCGTGTTCATCTGCCCCTCATCTCGAGCATACGAGTAAAACAAGTGTAGTTAGTATTAGAAACAGTTACCTATTTGAAGTTGAAGATTCTCCCTCCAGTTGGGTGGTCAGGTATTCGGCACTGAGAGTGGATTCAAAAGCGTGCGTTGCATAAACCTGAAGGAATGGTGATAATGAAAGTGCCTAAAGACACCGGAAGGGAGTAATTTTTGGCCCACGGTAGAGTAGACGTAGTTCGGACGAGTATAAGTGGCCGCGATTGCACAAACTCGCCAATTTGACGCCTTGGCATCGTGCCAAGAAGGGATGTTTCTATTAAAAAGTTGTTTTTTCTTTTTACTTTTTTACATTGTTCTCTTATATTGTTTCTAGATGTACTTACATGAATGCTAATGCAGGCGGGAATGACCACTCCACTGCGCTGGGAGTCAGGTGCTACAACTAACGCTGACCCGCGGCCAGTCTCCTACAGCGGACAACTCGGAAAGTCAGTGTGTTGGATGCGAACGGGTTGCGAACACACCGCAGCGTCGCGCTTTTGAATCCGGGTATTTTTCGCCGATTATCGCTTCTAACCTTCAGTGTTCGTTACAAAGTGCTCATTTCTTTACATCTTTCTCTTGTTTCGGACCCCTTCCTGTTCCTTTAACCACAATTATTGTCTATACGATGACTCAACCATGCCGTGTCATTTCATCTAAGACGTCAGGAAATTTGGGATATGAATAGCAACTCCATAGGATCGAAGGAAGAGTGGGTCCAAAGGGAAGTCATACCACAGCGTTGTGCCCACATTCTCTATCCTTAGTGCACGATCAAATCACCTACAAAAGACCCAGTACAGTAATCATCCATTAAACTATGCTTTGAAGGGCTATTTATATAGGCGTTAGTACAGTCGCTTTCATTTTTTTACCATCTCCTGTTCTCGTTGATATTTCTCATTTTATGATGATTTTCCTTTCGGAACAAACTCGGTGAACGTTTCCATCTGATCTTTCCTATCCCTGTCTTTCCTTCGGCTTTCCCTGTCACAGCTTGAAATACTCGAACGGACGAAGCCTTCACTGTGATTGTATTTTTTCGGTTGGCAGAAGCTAGGTTTACAACCATCGATTTCAGATGACGATGGACTCGCTACCATCCACTATGTCTTTATCATGGTATGGAATAAATGCCTATTATGTAAGTGCATTAAAATACTCCTGGAAAAGTAGTTACAAAAAAGGTAAAACAAAGGGTGGTGCTATCGAGGGCATCGTTGCGGGTAATTATGTCGACCGGGGAATATGATAGAGGAAAGCACGTAGAGAAAGAAGGGAGTGAAGGGATGGTTCGGCACCCGAGAAATAGGAAGCTTTTCAGGCTACTAATTTTTTATTTTGAAGAAATATTTCCGCTTTTTCTGCATCACTAAAGAAAGTTGTAGGCGGCGAGACTAGCTGAGCCAGTGTTACCCCGTCCTCCACGGCTACACCAAAATGGGCATCTATCTCATCGCACTGAAACACTGGCGAAAAGGGGATATAGGCTCGGCGCCTTTCAACGCCAGTTTCGCCACAAATCATCTGTTTGAAGGTGGCCCCAGGAATCAAGGCGAACGCGTCCTACCAGCGTCTTTCTGACTGTGATATTATCATTTGCCTGATGAAACCGTTTTCAAAATTGCAGAATAATTTTGTTATAGCTACCCTGTGAACACTTCTCATTGACGGCTTGATAAGATAGGCAGACAGACAGGCCAGGCTGTTTGTCTGCTTATCTTGTCTAACTCATCGAAGGTGGTAGGGGTAATCCAAAGAATACTGGGGGTCAAAAAAGACTACACTTTGTGCAGTTCGCGATGAAAAACCCATCCCTGAGCTTTAAAGGGCATCGTTCTCAGCAAGCCCCGCCCTCACTAAAAGTATCCGTTTCTTGGGGTCGACTGACTGAGGTGCAGAGTAATGAGCATGATGGCAGGAGCACTTATCGCATCGTACGGATGCCGTATCAATTGAAGTTACGTTGTGTTTTACGTGTCGGTTTTTTGTGGTGAAAACGTCCACAGCTCAGTATTAAAGATTGGAATGAAAGGTACAACCGAATTACCCCTACCCATTGCCTTTGAGGGAAATGGGAACACGCGTGCTCTTAATCGTACGTCTTTATACCGAGGTATGGAAATGTGCAAAGCCAAACATTTTCATACGGCTATTTTTCTGCCGAAACCGTTGGAGAGGTGACAAGTGACATCGTTACCACATCTTAAAATAGTGCTCAAAAGTCTTCTGCTGACCGAACCAATATTTTTTACTTACACGATCGATTGATGAATAATTGGCAAAGCATTCAATTCCCTCAAAATATGTGGGGCATTCATGAAAAGGAAAATCGTCCCAGGGCACATTCCACGCTTGTTAGGAAGCAGACAGAACTGATGATCACTGGTCGAAAACCTTTGACGAGCGTTCAAGGCATGATTCACGGTGTGTTGAAGGGATCGTGCACGAAAAAAATGAGTTGCTCTATAACCCACATATTTATGTGGTATCTGCTCCGCATGCAAGGTTTCACGCGAAAAAGCGAGAATCTGGCAAACAGCTTCTCAAAATGGCGGCCGAGGGAAAGGGCCTCCGAGTGAGTGCCCTAACCCGTCGCTCGTCGCGGTTGGAGACGGAGAGTGGGACTGTTACGTATTTTTCTCTTTCCACTATGCGTGTCCGACCACCGCGGACGACGGGGCGGGCACTTACTTGGAGGTCCCGCCCTTCGATCGCTACTTTGAGGAGCTGCTTGTTTGCCAAATTCTGAGTTTTATACACGAAATTTTGCACGCGGCTCTCATTTACCAAATGCAACATAATTATACGGGTAACAGAGAAACTCATTTTTCTGAGCACGATTTCTTCAAGGAAAGTGGCCTGGACCACTAAAGTGCGACCAAGGGAAGGCACTGATTCCCCCCCTCCTCCCTCCTAGAAGACTGGATTATGGGTTTGAAGCATCTCACTCCTCGCCAGAAGATCAAACTACCCTTTTCGTAGTGCCGTTATAAAATTGGTTTTCTCATTTTGATTTCCTCGCAAAGAAGAGGCCTCAGTGTTATGTAGACCTAGGTGATATTGATCTTTGCAGAGCCTCCACGCTGACTGTTGATTCTCCCAGCGGTGGAAACTCGGAATTAAAAATTTCAGTTTTTAAATTGAAAAATGCTTCAGGTACACAAGTCGTGGAAGCGATACTTCACTACCAAAGCCTCTGCTGAACGTCAGAAATCTCCTCAAATGGTGCTCGATCATGGTACATATTCGATGTTTATTTACTAACTATTATACTACTCAATTCGCTTTATTCAAACTTCCATTTTGCTCAGTGATGTTTTCCGAAATTTTCGCTGCGAGACGAAAATAACTGAAAGTCTCCTCCTGTTGGGTCACTGAGATCATCTACTCATCATCTTGTCGATTGATTTCAGTATATGGAGTGGCTGCTCCTGGTGAAATAATGGCAATCATGGGTTCGAGTGGCTCCGGTAAGACTACCCTTCTTAACGTGCTAGCCCTCCGTAACCTGGACAGTGTACAAGTTCAAGGAAGTGTCAGAGTAAGTGCCGTAATATTGCTCAAAAATACTCGCATATTTAAGTGATAGTATTGATGGGCAGGTCCACAACGAAATCGCCAAGATTCACGGCCATCGAGTAATAACCTTAATCGTTTAGGTGAATCAAAAACCAGTAACGAAAGAGTTTATGAGAAGTGCATGTGCTTATGTGCAACAGGATTACTGCTTCATAGGTTCGCTAACGGTCAGGGAGCATCTAATCTTCCATGTGAGTGGTACAAAATCGTTATTATAATTTGTTTATTTTATTATTATCATTTATTTTTAATTTATTTATTTTATAATTTATTTTATTTTATTATTATAATATTATTATTTATATTATTATAATATTTTATTATTATTTTATATCATTATAATATTTTATAATTTATTTTATTATTATCTCTAGTTCTTCCTTTTGAGCTAATTGTAAGGAATTCTTTCAGGCGATTCTCAGAATGGGAAATGGTTACCGGGAAAAGCATCATGTCAAAAAAGTCGAGCAAATCATAGTAGATGTAAGTGACGTAAATCTGAATTATCTTTAAGATACATTACATGCTCACTCGGGGGGTGGACATGACCGTGATCATTACTAGAGGAGGGGTGTCAGGGAGTTTTGGCCACACCCCCTAGGTCTGACCCGCCCACTAGTGATGATCAAGGTACCTTCCGCCTCCCAGCGAGAGAGCACTTTGTTCAGTAATTATCTCTTACACCCATCCCTGCTTGAATACTAATTTTCATCGTGTTTTCACATTGGCTGTCAGAGTTTTGGCCACACCCTCTACGTGTGACCCGCCCACTAGTGATAGCCCAGGCACTTCCACTTTCCGCCTTCCAGTGAGAGAGCAGTCTGTTCATGTGGTTATTCCTTACGCTCATCCCTCCCTGGATACTAGTTTTCATCGTGTTTTTACACTCCTACTTCAGTCGTTGTGGCTTTCTCTCTGCTGGGGGTGTATACCGGGGAAATCGCTGAAACCCATTCTGGGTTGATGCTGTTTAGGCTATCGACTCAGAGTTGATACCTTTAATGATTATTTCAGCTTGGCCTGACCGATTGCGCTGACAGTATCATCGGCACTCGATCGCTGAAAGGGATTTCGGGTGGAGAAAAGAAGAGAGTAGCATTTGCTTCAGAGGTATTTCTCAGAGAGGCTTGCAAGTGTTGTGCAGCAGTTAACATGCAAAGCTGCGATAAGCACACTTGTACTATTGCATGTGTCATCGGGATGTCTACCCTTATGTCATGATTTCGCAGGCGTCGCAAGCGAACCAATGCGGACGAGGGGTCGCGAAGCGATTATAAGTCAACTGTGTATCGCACCCCTAGCATTACCGTGTAATCGTTCTAAGACTCAACTACCGCGACGCGCATAGCTCTCTCACACTGCGTCGCACGCCGCTCGTCGTCATGCGAAATCCTGACATAAGGGTACACACCCGTTACTATAGCGCATCATGAATCGAACTGCCTGCAATCTCTTACTACTTCTCTACATATGTGGCGCATCCACTACCCAGCTTCCTTGGCTCAAAAGGGAGGACCAATATGTCAGCATCACCCTTCTCAATTAGGTGCACATAGCTGTAAGTGTTTTGAGAAACTGAATGCAAACTGTTCTAATTTGCGCAACGACTCAGTGAACGAATTTATGGAGACTTTTCTGAATGAGCAACGCTATTACATGGTATGTGCAGGCGTACGTAGCGCGCGGGCCAGGTGTTTTCACGCAAGACCAATGTTGCTTTATGTTCAGAAAATCGAACTACCCCTCGAAATTAGTTTTTAGTTAATCGACCGAAATGGACCGAAATTCGGAAGGTCCCTGAGAAAAGTGAGATGGCCATAGAGAAAATGGTGTTTGTTAATTTTATACACAAAGAGCTACCAGCTGCAGGAAAGATAATTGAAACATGTCTAACACAGGTACTTATCGCAGACGAACGAGCGTAGCAAGCGTCGAAAAAGAGCACTTTCTCTGAGAAGGCTAGCAACTTTTCCTTAGTTGAATGTGTTGCCATTTCTAATTACCCAGAGACTCGTCTGAATTTCGGTCTACGCTTGATTGGGCTAGAAACTGGTCTGCAGTGGTAGCTTGAACATGGAAACGACCTTAGCCCTGCTCGACAAGGCCTGGCTTGCGTGCTGCGGGCACCTGCTCCGCGGTTATACTTTGCGGAGCCCGCGGTAGGGCGTGGCTGCGTATCTCTGCGTCTTCGCCCATGCCCCTGTCTCGTGGCCTGCGTCATCTCTGCACCTCTCCCGTGCTATTCTTCCTCGCTGCCTATGAACGCAGCCACGCACTGCCGGCGGTGAGTAAGACCGCAGTTTTACTGTGTGCGCAGTAGTATTGCTCATTCAAAAAAAACATTCATAACTTTGTCCACAGAGTCGCTTCGAAAATTTCAAAGGCAGATTCGAATCGGCGTCCCTCAACGATGTCTACCTCACTAAGAATGGCCAAGCACATCTCTTGACTATCCCTTGTTAGAATAAAGTGTGGCCTCTGAAGGTTATTATTTACTTCATTCATTTATTCTTCTAGGCTCCGGCACGTTTCGTTGTAATGCCAGAGAGGTCAAGTAGTACCTGAATCCGCTAGCATAATCTCAGCTTACTCGTCTTTTCTGCAAAATTTTCAACATTTTCATTCATTTGTTCATTCATTTTATTTTATTTTGGAAACCAGCCAGAGAATTGAGTCGTGGGCCCCAGTCGTTGTAGCGGTGGCACTTGAGAATGCGTAACCGATGACATCCTTGAAGTCTTGGAGCCAGAGCTCTTCCAAATTTTTTCTCAACGCTGATGGATCTTTATAAAATGCTTTAGATTCTTACAAATCCTCCGATTCTGCTGTGTGATGAACCAACATCCGGATTGGACTCATTTCTTGCGATTCAGCTTGTAAAGGTGAGCGACATTTTTCGGCTTTTCGGCTTTCGAAAGGGGTTCATTTTGTTCTGTTTCACCCCAGAACTTTTTATTAGATGTATGTGATACTATTTTATTTCATTGTCATTTAATACTACCTATTTTTGTTATATTAATATGCTATCACCATTGCAACCATTACTACTGTTATTATTAGTATTAGTTTTATTATTAGCTATTTTTGCGGAAAAAACTGACAAAATGAAGGACTTCAGGTATTGAAGAAGTTGGCAACAACCAAATCAATGACAATCGTTTTCACAATACATCAACCATCGAGCCAAGTTTATGAGCTGTTTGATAGGTGTGGTCCATTTTAATGCTCTGGTTTTCCTGCCTTCAATTCTTGAAGGGAATGGAGAGAGCGCGCAATGCTCGCTGTCGCTCCGCCCAAATGGTCAGCGTGCCCACTACTTTGAACTACCGTAACCCTGTGATTTTCCCATACAAACATGTGTTTTAGAGTTTACATGATGGCTGATGGTCGCGTAGCATTCTGTGGAAAGCAGGATAGTGCTGAACGATTCTGGTCGGAATTAGGTCGACCGCTTCCTCGAAACTTCAACCCAGCCGATCACTACATCTCCTCGTTATCGACTAAAAATCCCGAGAGATCTGAACATCGTTCTAGCAAAGCTAAAGCAGGTTTTTTTTCAATAATATCACGATTAAAAGCATGACGGATAAAGCACTGGACGCTGTTCTTTCCTTTTTCGGAATGCGCCAAGTATCCCACCCCCATTCAGAAACATCATAGCATTTGAATGTTATTTTGTTGTATGCAATGAGTGGGGGCAACTTTCGATGTACGGCGTTTTTACCCTCTTACATGAGTCTGGCTCATGCTGGTGAGGAGGGCGACGCCTCGTGATACTAAAGTATTACTTTCAGGGTACAATAATATATTTGAAGGCAATAGAAACACCTTTTAAGGCGATATGTGACATCTTCGACCAAAGCTCTTACGGCCAAAAGGTTTGGATGGAAGCGAAGTCCTACGTGAGAGAATTGCCTGATCCCTCGGACATGCCATCAACATTCGACCAACAATGGAAAGGATCCACTCGGGCTCAGGCCGGGTATCGATTCAGTCGATTTCACGCAACGTAATGAAACATTTCAAGAATTTTGACGGTTTTCCCGTATTTTTAATATACTCACCCATGCATAATACATTTCAACTGCACCTTCTCTGTTCTGCTATCGAGAGGCGCAGATCAGTTTGACTTTCATTCATGTAGACACCTCATCGTTGCAATCTATGACTCCAGCAGAAGTTCGCCTGCTTTTTGCGACTCGCGTTTTTATGTAATAGGTGAATATCCTCTTCGCGCAAGCGCCTATGCCACTTCTAATTATATTTCCTTATGCTGCAGGTTGCACTTCCGTATAGCGAAAAAAACCGTTTGCTTTCAGGACAATCTTGGTATAGTGCCCTTTATACAGTCTAAAAGCATGTCCAGAAGCGCCACGCGTAATTCGTTGAAGCCGATTTAACAATGTGTATAAAAATGAACATCAATATCAAGCGAACTGAAGCTTTTTCGTTTCGTATCCCAAATTAGCTTGCAATTGAGCTTCTCCAGTAGAACTGAAATGTATTTGCCTCTTTATCAAAAGTCACTGAGCACAGGGCAGAGCAGAGACGTGAGGATAAGTGGGCATTAGGGAAATTGGGACGAAAAGTAAAAGAAGTAGTGAATCTGAAATTCAGGATGCCTAGTAACTGGACAGTGAAAAGAAATGGATGGAAATGGCCAAAAACCCGAGAAATAGGACCCCCTTCTCTCGATGATCCTCAACGCGGACGACCTTTCCGTCGAGAGGCGGATAGTCCAAAAGAAATTTTCATTTTCCATGCTGCTAGGTAAACACAAGGGAATGTTTGGAGATACGCCACCATCTTTTGCCTGGAGTGTGCTCCAGGCTAAAACTGTGAAAGCGCTCCGCAACACCTTTGATCTCGCCGCATATCCTTGGCCACATTCATCGTAACCATGTAAGTGACTTCTGTTAGTGCTTTCCCATTAACCACATTATCCCTAATGGTATCTTTAATGAGTGAAGGTGAGTTAGGTTGCTTTCACACCCTGCGACGCTGCTGAAGGCACATGTTGCGCTGCACTCTAGTTAGTTTAGATTTGAGTTGAAGATTTCATAAGCTAGGGATGGGCAGACACGTTGTGACATTGTGTTGAACCTTTAATATTCAAAAAGTAGGAACGTTATCTGTTCTGTCACTGTCTCCCTTCCTTATATTCATCACTGATCTACAGTAGCGCTCAAACGTATTTGGCCAAACACTTTTTGTCATAACTTTTTTTCTACTTGACCAAATTTGACAAAATTTTAATATGTGGTGCCTAAACCTATTGCCAACTTTTCCTTCTACTTGAGTACCGCTTGACTCTTTTCATGGTTTTTTACAAGAATTTACTACAAGACCACCGAAAAAAAGAAAAGGCTTGGTTAAGAAAAACGGCTTTCTTTACAAAAACAAAACGAGCAAGCCTCAGAGACATCAATATTTTGTAGAAAAACCACGACTTTTGATGACAGCGACACAGCAGGACGGCATAGCGATGGCACTCCAAAAACAAAAAATTTTATATGACCACGTAACCTACACCGTTGGCGCCAAAATATTATTAGGTTGTTCGGAAAGAAATGCGCGTTTGAGTTCAAAAAATTTTTATTATAAAAACGAAAGTAAATAAGATTAATTCAAAAGATAATCTCCGTTACTATCGATGACTTGTTGCCAACGTTTATGCAAAGAATGGATTCCTCTATCGAATAACTCGGCCGGCTGCGACTCGAAGTAGTTGGACAACCAGAGTTGGAGTTTTTCACGGTTTGTGAACTTTCTCTCGGCCAGGGAGTGCTGCATCGACCGGAACAGATGGTAATCGGATGGTGCCAGGCTTGGGCTGTATGGCGGATGAGGCAGGCTTCCCAGTCAAATTCCTCATTTTTTACAAAGTGATTTTCGCGACATGTGGACGAGCGTTGACGTGGAGGAACTTTGTCGACGTCGATTCGACACCTTTACGACGCAGTGCTCGGTCCACGCGGTTCAACTGATATTTGTAGATGTCCGCCGTAACTGTTTGACCCGAATCCAGAACTTCAAAGTACACCTTACCTTTGCTGCTCCACCAAAAACAGAGCATCAACTTTTCACCACGCATGTCCGGTTTCGAAGCAGATTTTGGAGTGTTACCAATGTCTAACCACTGTCATTTTTGCGTTGCGTTGTCGAAGCAGATCCATTTCTCATCTGATGTAACAATAGAGTCGAAAAAACCGCTGTTCTTGGAGCGACGAAGAAGAATTCCGGCCATTGCTGCTCGTGTTGCCTTGTTTGCGTCGCTCAGCTGGTGCGGTGCCCATTTTCAAAAATATATTATAAATATTATATACATTCAAAAAATATACAAAAATATACCAAAAGATGCACAATAAAAATCTCTTCCTAATGGACAAAACTGTTTTAAAAAATCTTCCATAGTGGGAGAGAAATAAATAGACAAAGTCAAGAAATTCAACGCGCATTTCTTTCCGAACAACCTAATATATTATGCATGCAGTGTCTCCAAGTACGACATACCGAAATTTCTCTTAGATCGGTCCAGTCGCAAAAAAGTTTTAAGTGAAAAACCCAAGTAAAATATCCGAAGACCTTTGAGCGCTACTGTATGACGATTTTCCTCCGAATAACGGGCACCAAATACGACCCTCTCTTCTCTCAGCGGTTATCTGAGAGCAAACAAGTCAGACGAATTTTCTATGCCTCGTCAGATGGAATGAAGCTCTTTCAGATGGTTTAACCAGTTTCGAGCTTTGTTTTGGAGAAATACGAGGACGGTTCTACGAGAACCAACTTTGCTCAAAGTTCAACTCGCTCAGTCTGTGGTTCGTACAAGGTTTATTTTTATGTGAAAGTATTGATATTTCGCTGAAAGTTCATGAAACAAAGCATGCTTTGAAGGTGATCGCAGCATTGAATGGTATCGTCTATCTGGGAAACTCATATACCCAAGACAAAGTGGCGAATATCAACGGTTCACTCTTCCTGCTCGTTACGAACATGGCTTTTATGTTTCAATTCGTCGTTGTCAACGTAGGTTAACCTAGTAGGCAAAGACATCCCAAAAATCGGTTTTTGTTTTCAGCATTTTTGCTCAGAAATCAGTACATTCTATCGGGAATACAGCTCTGGACTCTACAGTGTATCCGCATATTTCATGGCGAAAAATCTTGCTGAGGCTCGCGATTTCTGCAATTTTTTCCATTTCTAAGATTATTTTCGGGTCATAGCACGATTTATTAGCATTTGTATAGTTACCCACCTATACGCTCGCGGCAGTGATGTTCGGATCGATCCTATATTGGATGTCACGTCATTTTCCATTATGGGAAGCATTCGGCTTCTACCTCCTCATTGCTGTGCTTGTACAGAACACCGCCATTTCTATTGGTATGCTAGTTTTTCATTTTGACAGAATTATAAGTTACGAATGTGTCACAATGGTGTACCGTAATCGCTACCGGTCACATCGTATTCAGTATTAGGCTATGCAAAAATTTACACAGTCGCAAGCGATACATATTCAGAGCGTTGACGGTAAGAACCGGCAATTAATACTACGGTATGCCATCCTGGCACTTTCTGAATTTATAGTTTTTCTTTGTGCTATGTTTTGTTCTTCAATTACGTATGCGAATGTGCTAATCGATGACAACAATTCGTTTAAACGATTTTAGGATCGATTTTTACCGATTATGGGGTATGAAAGTAGAGATGGCAAGTAGTGCAGCATTAGATAGTGGAAGAAATGAAGCAATCAAGAGCCGACAAACAGCCCTTTCCTGCGTTGTGTACGTGCTTTCGCGTCCTCCCTCATCACTGAGGGGGCGATGTCGTCGGAATGGGCAACTAAGCCAGCTGCACTAACGCGACTCCGCTACGGTACAGTGCCATCGGTCTCACTCAAATGAGACGAAACTCGCTCCGAGAACTCCAACGTGCGCTTTGCAAAGCATCCGTCATGAACCTTTTTTTTGAACTCGTCATATCGTTTCAAGGATGCTGAACGGCAAAGGCTTTGGTCTTGGACGGGTCTCAAAACAACAACGGCACTCCATGGTATGTGGACATATGTGCTAATCCATTACACTATCTAAACCCTTTTCACCACAACTCAGCTTTTAATGGTATATTTGCCACACCTTATTAGAGCTCTCACGTACAAAGCCTCAAACCGGTTGGCCAATATCGGCATCGAACCGCGAGCAGAAAGCTTAAAGACAACGCCCGGCATAAATTTGGCAGATTGTGTCATAGGAGTAGGGGTGCTCAGCAGTAGAACAGTGGAGAAAAAACAATATAGAACGGCGAAAAAACCAGGAAATAAGACCCCAATAACCCCATTCCTATCTCGTGCCCCTCTGCGTCCTCTGCGTCACTAGGTGGAGTAGACTGCAGACGAGCGGAGAAAATAAATCACCCGTCCATTTCTATCTCGTGCCCCTCTGCGTTACTAGCTGGGGTAGACTGCAGGCGAGCGTAGAGAATGAATCACCCAGCTGTGAATGTTGTTCCGCCCTCCCCTACCTAAGTGGTCCGGCTGATGAACTACAGAACGACAGGCCGTGCTGTAGGATCATGGTAATCGCGCGGGGTCTTATCATGATCGCGTTTCGCCACACATCACTTCGTCTAAAATGAATGGCTTATTCTCAGAAATCATGTATCTATCTCTCACGTCCTCTTTATTCCTCCCGATGCCTTTAACAATATAGTGACTTTTTAAAGTTTTAAATTCTAACTCCTTGCAAGTACATTCGCATACCCGAGTGCGACGATAACAAACAGCCAAAAGTTAAAACACGCCATATCGTTTACGGATGATGCATGTTTTGAGTTCGAATTCCCCTCATCACTCCAGTTCCTTTTTGATGCCCTCTGTCCTCAGAAATTTTGCAGCTGTTCCGATTTGCCACCATTGTCCGTATCCCAAACTTCTTCGCCGACATTGGCATTAGAGCAGATGACAACGCCCACAAACTCAGCGCTATCATTGGCGCAAAACGGGTGGGGTAGATTGGCCGAAATTTCGCGGCGCCGTCAGCACGACTTGCTGCAGTCGGTTGGACTTCGCTCAGTATGCAGTGGGCTGGTAACGTGAGGCACCTCCGAAGATTGCAGGTTGGAAACTTCGGAAATCCGTATACGTTGTGGTGTTGCTGTTTCAACGGATAAAAGTACAAACAACTCGCACTCGCCACTCCGTTCACCGCGGGCGTTCGCGCGAAATTCAACCAATCGACTCAAACCACGCAAAACGGATAATGCAGTCCTAACCATAACAGATGATGACTTATACTACCGCCAAAGATTTCTATTCAGCATACGCTGTGGGATGTGTCTTTGGTTCGGTTTCGACTGCTGTCGCTATTTTACCTATTTTTGTTGTCCCTATGATGGCATTTGGAGGTAAGCTTGCATAATTATTGCTTTTCATGAGGCTTTTTTTGCGAAATATAACAATTTTCCCATGGTGATCAGCAAATCTGAACAATATAATTTGAAGCGCTATTCAATGAGTCGTGACAATCCACGTTTTCTTCTTTTGACCAGCCCTTGAAGGCACACCACGCGATAATCAGATTTCCTTGACATCGAACTTCATCTTGGCAATTGCTCCAACCCACTCTCACCGTCCCTTTTAGCTAACAGACCAGTAAGGGAGCTCAAGTGGGTATGGTGTGAAGCAGGTGTAAGGCAATCATGACGCACCATGATTGTGCAAAAGTGGTGCATTCTGAATAGTTACCCACGGACATACTGCCTCAAGAAGCTAAGTCGACTATCCATCGCGATGATTGTCAAGAAGCGCCAGTGGTAGTGTCATGGCTTGCGCGGTTTTTCATTGTGCGCGTGGTGCACATTGAAGGAATCGTCTACGGAAAAATAAGTTTCTTTTTACTCATATATTTATGTTGCATATACCTAATAAAGGCCGCATGCAAAGTTTCACGTGAAAAAGTGAGAACTCGGCTGAGTTACAGGTCCCTGAGTTCTCGGCCGGGTAAGCGGGGCCTTCGAGTAGATGCCTTGCCCCATCGTCCGTCGCGGTTGGAAACGAAGAGTTGGACTGTTTAAGTAACTTTCTGTTCCTACACTGCGTCTCCGAACGCGGCGGACGACGGGGTGGGCACTTGACCGGAGGCCCCGCCCACCCGGACGAGAATTTGTGATGCTGTAACTCAGCCGAATTCTCATTTTTCCGCATGAAACTTTGTATGCAGCTCACATTAGGAACATACAACATAAATATATGGGTAGCAGATAAAGTCATTTTCCGTGAACGATTCCTTTCAACACCATACTGCTGCTGCACGCGGTGATCGCATAAGTGCCTCCTGACTCCTTGCCCTCGTTTATAGGAAGTTATTGAAGTATTACCCACATCTATCACCAATACTCATTTGATCAGGTATTTTTCTGAGAAGTCAACAAGCACTCTTAAATTTGATTTTCCAGGTTTCTTCATCAATCAAGGCTCGCTACCTTTCTATTTTTACCCATTTAAATATCTCTCATACTTTGGCTACGCATTCGAAAGCTTGACGATCAACGAATGGAGTCACGTGGATTCGATTGCCGGTAACCTCAGTGGTTTCGGAACTGCTCGATTCTCTTTCAGTACTATATTGCAGGTTGTGAAAGGCCTGAAGAAATGAGGTGTTATCGAAATGGATCCGACGTTATACGAAGTTTAAGCTTTTCCCCACAGAACATGTGGCTCAATGCTATGCTCATTCTAATCATGATTTTGGTATTTCGTTCTATTGCATTCGTTAGTCTGTGGACACGTGCCAGGTTGCGGAAGTAAATTATTTCTGGCAGTTATGATATGTTGAAGCGTAATGATATTGACCCTTCAAACATCCCTCAAAGATGTTTAGATATGCAACTTTTTTATCAAATGCCCCCCCCCCCCATTGCTATAGCACACTTTCTGGATTCGAAGCATTCCGTTGAAGAAATGTCCACCTAATTACTAATGCCTAACCACAACTAGAAGTCAACAAGACCCTGACTGAGAAATTGAAGAGATGAAGAAAATAAGACTGAACAAGGGTTAACACTGTTTTGGTGGCCAAAACTTTCGTCGAAGCGATTTTATGCACAACAATTTCAAGAATTGGGATCCACAAGAGTGGCTCTGAAAATAATTCCATGCGTTACAATCATTGACTTTAGGAGAGTTTAACGAGTTTATGAAAAAGTGATGGCCAAGCCCGAATGGCATCACGTTTTTTTAAGAATTACGGTTTTGCGCCCTCTTCAGTGCCTTTGAAAATCGTCCACGGAAATCTCATAATTCTAATTCATAGTGAACTCACTCTACTAGATACAGCACAGAAACAGAAACACGAGGATAACCAAGAAATTCCCTTTGTCCCAAAGTAGGAACTGAAAGACCTGAAAGTTAGCAACTCCTTCAATATCCCGCCGGGCAAGTTTGCAACAGCTGTCTACTGGCAGATGGCAAAATTCCCGCGCCCAGTGCTGAATTTCTTTTCACTCTGCGTCCCTGACCACATTGTCGCTGCCTCTTCGCTCCTCAGCTCTCTAGCGTCCAAACCCACTCGGACGCCCCACCCTGTCGTCCGTCACTTTAGAGAGCTCTATCTCATCTACTCTTGTATATGCATGTGAAACTTTGCACGCGCTCCCTAACACGCTACTATAAATATGTGGGTAAGAGAAGAATTTGAATTCCATTCCATTTGAATGGTCCACAATGGAATGCACTGAATTCCATTGCGGACCATTCCTCTAAGCTTACGAGACCCGCAGCGGCATATCAACTCATCCGAATGCCCTCAGTGGCCATAAGCGAATGAAACAACAATATGGTCGACAACTGGAATGAACAAGAAGGTAATATGTTGGTCGGCAAAGGGTCGGTGGAACTGTTTCCCGACGTGCTGCGTCCTGGTTCACTGATGACGAGCTGAAGAGGTGTTCGCCGTGAATGGCGATACCCATCGTTGCACAGCCTGAATTCAAAAACCATTTCCCGGTCGCCAGCTCATGAACACAGACGTGACCGTGTCTACGTCCTTCCTCACAGGCGTAAAAATTTTGCGTTGATAATATCATAAATCATAGAATCGCACTAGATGAAGCACAGTTTCATTTCATTTTAACAAACTGAACAATTAAAACTATTCACAATAGTCTTCTTGGCAAATAATAGCCTCTCAACAACAAAAAGACAAAAAACCCAATTCTAATACAAGAAAGCAAGAAAATTTGATATTATTAATTTATTACTATCCGTAAATCGAGATTTCATACGACGAAACGAGAGCGAGGTCCCGTAATGTCTTCTTGGAAACATGACAACAAGCGGAGTTCAAAAAAAACTCAAAGATCTCTTGCCTTTCATAAAAGTCTAGTCATGATTGAGTCTATCGACGATGTTGTACTGAAATAACAACTCATCGATCACAGTTCACTTTCACGCTAGTAAAACTTGTAATGTCGATCTCCAACCAACTCACCACCAGGTGGAGGTTCGCGGAAGTGAACTTTAAACCAGGCAAGAAGAGAGTCGAGAGATGAGAAGAATTTCTGTCGGAACTTCAGTCCTTCGCTAGTCACTAAACTACTCTATTATTTTTTATAAATGAAAGGTGATATAGTGAAAAAGTGAAACATGAAAGTGCATTCGAGTAGTAATAAATAGGTGTAAGCTGACCTGATATGTACTCATGGCATGGTTTAACCCTTGCTAGATAAGAAATGACGAACTTTGCCGGATATGTTCGAGATGCAGTTAACACATATCTGAATGTACCTAATTCGATAGAAATGGACGTATGAAAACAGCCTCTTTAAGCTTACGGTATTCGGGACGGTGACGCTCGCTTTTCATCACGGAGCCTGGCATCGATTCTGTCACGTTCTTCGGAGAAAACGCCGTCCATGAAATACTACAAGTCGCAGCATATTTACAATGCGCAATTACCATAAGTGAACATTATTTCAGTAATGCCACTGGATATTACAGATAGGAACAGAACGTGATAACTCTCAAACTCTTCCCGATGTCTCAAGTTTATTACTTTGAAAATTGATTTACGAATTATGCAATTTGTTTAGTGAGGGAGTGGAGGGAAAAACTCGTTTTTAGTGAAGGGAAAACGACGATCCGATAAACCACTTACCTTATAAGACATCACATCTCTGCAGAGATCTGCCATTGGATACAAAAACCGCGCAATCGCTTCATCGAGATCGTCAAAGTCTTCGCCGCTGAATGATTATGCATACAAGTGTTCTCAAAGACGAATGGGGACATAAAATCAACATAAATAATCATGAAAATGGGACCCACAGTATAGTCAGCCGCCGTCCTAACTCGGTTGGATCTTCTTTATCGTGTTCTTCTACGTCAATATTGGCCACTACACCGTCAGTCACCTTCCACGAAATGGTCAGCCGGTTGGTTGATTTTGCTGATGGTCGGATTACTAGGTCACCCTGTATGAACAAAATATATAGCAGAACATATCGAAAAAAAAGTTTATTCAGCTCACCGTATCCTTCGAATTGAGCATTCTTTGTGCTTCACGATAACTGACGTTATGAAATAGTGGATGAACAATTTGTCGGTGAGTGAAATTGCATTCCGCCTGAAGCTGGACTTCAGGAAGAAGAGAAAACAAATATCATTCCCAGACAGTATACCTTCAAACTATTCGCACTGCGATCCTTCTCAATGTCTTCCTTCTCTAGCTCATAATCCCAATAGGAATCATGCTCGGTCGCTGGCTCTTTGTTGAGATCCGATGTTCGGCATGACAAAAGACAAGAGAATTTTTCAGGCTCCAGTTTGACAATACGACAGTAAATTGGTTGGTTCATCTGAACTTGAAGATGAGATCCACGTTACATGCATGTTTCACAGAACAACAACCTTTTACCTACCTTCACCCTTTCGAGTGGGTTTTTGAAAGACTCCGGCTTGTCAGAAATCATCTTATTGGGAATGAAGCCGCTGATACCGTTGTCAAGCTTGACTCTTATACCGACAGGGATTCCTGGACATCCACCTTTTCGAGAATCCTAAAAATGGAAAATGCAAACCAATGCTCGTGATAATTGAAAGTATGAACAGTGATACCCTGATTTCCAGATGTTCGTAGAGCTTGCTTGAAGTGATAGGCATTCGACAAAACGAACACTCCCAATATTCGGATTCCTGGATTCGTTGCTGAAAAGTTCAAAATAAGAGACTCTCATCATTCGATCATTATCATATCAGAACATTGCTTGCAACCTACCATATGTTCTTGCCCGGATATGTATGCCGCCCGCTGGTCTTCAGGAATCTTCTTGAACTGTACACCCGTAACAACACCACAAACCCGTTTTTCTTCCACCAGTGAATTTTTAGACTCCTTTGTTAACAACTCGAAAAGCTCCTGGAAAGGGTGGAACTCAAGGGAAAACTGAGACTGTACGAGATAAGCTACACCAACCTGGTCGTTCAGGGGCACAAAGGGCCTCCGCTGGTCCTTATATCTGTGATTCAGCTCAGCCGATATGTCGTAAAGGGTGGCTTTCTTCTCACCGAAACCCTTCAATGAAACTCGTATCAAAATTGTAATGCCGTAGCCAATTCAGCCAAACTAACCAAAATTAAGAAAATAACCAAATGTCTCCTAAGAAAGAAAATCTGAAGCTTTATATTTACTAGAGAACTCCATTGGTAATCCACCGAACCTGTCTTTTCAACTCTTCAGCGAAAGCATCCAGATCTAGGTCTTTCAAGCGATCGGGGGCCTGCAGAATCTCCTCCAACGCGGTAGTTGGATCAGCCGAGTCGTCCACCTGGAACGAAGTTTTTTTGTTTGGAAAATAATACATATATCGTAATAAACAAAAATGAAGCGAAACTCACTTCCAAAGCATCGACTGCCATTTTTCTAGCCCACTCATAAGTTTCCGGATGGACCCGAGAACCATCAAGCACCTCGACGTACGCATCCGTTTTTTCAGCAACCTGAACTTATGTTGCATGAAAGCGACGATATGGTGCATCATTACAGACAGGTCAAATATGCCTACTCGTGTTGTGTCGATCTTGATGAACCCTGCACAATTCATGAAAACCTTGGGTCCCATACGACATAGCGTAACGAGCTTCGTTCTACTCTCAAGTAAGTGATCGTGTTGCTTCAACATCTTCAGAAGATGAGTAGCTTTTCGAGGTCCAAGACCGCAAACGAATTGCAGTACATTTGCGGTGTGTGGATGTTCAAGGCATCTATAAAGAAAATTTTTAAAAATGATATGTTATACGCTTCCGGCCACAAATCCAAAAGCTCGCCCACCTATTCACGTCCACACCAACTTCGTTAACGCGATTTATGAGCTCACGTGAAAGTGCATTACTCAAGTCATCCTGAAAACCAATTTACAATGGTGTCTATAGGAGCACAATGAACAGCCGCATCACCCACCTTGCTGACTTCGCTTTGTAAAGGATGAAAATTAAGGCAGAAGATGTCGTCATCAGCATTCCACAGATGCGCATACTCCCACAGAGGATCGAGAAGAAGGCGTGCCAAGGAGATTGCTTGAAGAAGTGTGGGGGGATAACCGGAATGTTCTGTCTAAAATAGCGTCAATTTTCAAATGCGCATTTAAATTCAACCTAAATATATACAGGGTGACTCAGTCGAAATCCAGTCCAAACATATGATAACCCCATCGGCCCCATTCTTGTGTACTTTGGGTCACCCCCGGCGGATGGTGAGCAAAAACTCGCACTCCTAATCACAGTCACCTACTATCACTCCCAAATAGCTCTCGTGATAAAGGACATTTCACATTTGCCCTCCGTGGATCAAGACAAGCACTGAAGAATGGTAACCAAGCAATGAAATGAGAGAATGTGTTCAGTGTTTTCATCAAACGAGAAATGAAATTGCCTAAAGGTACAAATTTGCAAAGCTGATGCACTGTATCTCGTTGAACCTTTAATGGCGAAGTGCGGTATTTCATCAGCTCCTACATTAATGAGTATGAGACAAATAAACCAGCAACAAAAACAATACGAGAAAAAGATGAAAGTATTTTACAGGAAAATGATATAACTCACTATAGCACCCTTTGACAACATGTAAACTTTAGCGGCCTCATTATCCAAGATATACACCGGCGGAGCTCGCGATATTTCGCCGTCCGCCACCATCGAATTCAGACACTCCTCGAGATCTCGACGAAGACGGATACTCTCTAAGTTCTCTCCACATAGCCCGATTACATGTGGACGCCGACGTTCAACAAACTTTTTAAAGAAGTTCATTGATTCAGCCTAAAATTTGAGTTAGAGCTGCATCTTTCACATGTTCCATATATAATACATCACAGGTTGGGTGAGTCTGATATGCAGTTTGGAAACACTTTTTATTTATACATCTGAAAAAGCAATGTTAGAAACATGGGAAAGGTCACACCTTCAAAACTTGATTGGGTCCATATCCTCCGGAACGCTTTAAGAAGTGAACCATTCGACAGTAATCTATCACCGCTCCATCTTGATCAACCAGCACTCCAAATGATGCCTCGTTGAAATCCGTCGGGTACGCGATCGCCATTACACGTACTTCTCCCTGAAACCAGACTGGTTAAGGATACGAACACAGGATACTGCACCTAAGAACGATCAAAAACTTGGAAAAAAGTACGTAACGCCACTAAACCAATCAAGTGCTGCATCTTCAACTGAAAGTGTATACAAATAGGATTGATATATAATGTTTGAGAAGTAAACAGAAATGTAATTATCACTGGGACAAATCTAAGAACAGCATTGACGAACCTGACGAGCAACATCTTCGTCTTCATCTTCCAACTGTTCTTCCGATGGCTGGAATGCTGCTGGTTCCAACCGCGTGTACATAGCTTTTGCGCACTTCTGGATATCATAATCATTATGGAAACAAACATAAAAGCGTACTCCAGACATTTCAACTGACCAAAAGAACACTTTCTTTCGCTTCTTCTAGCAATTTCTCTTCGAGTTCCTTCTCCAAAAAGGGGAGTACCATTTCATCGATGGCCATTCTCATGGCTTTCTCACGGATTGAATTCCACTCTTCGACAACTTCGGAGAACTCGTCCTAGAGACGAACAAAAATCAGGGAAAAACAAACCATTGAAAACAACAAGACGCACAACAAAAAGAGATAGGACAGAGGTGGACAATAATGCTCACCACTCTGTAGGGCTGCTCCGCAAGAAGAGCATCCGACAAACTCCGCACAACCATGGAATCGTCTACTTCTTTCTCAAACACGAATTTGATTTCCAAATGTTCCGCTACTTTGGCTTGATGGTAATATAAATACTCCTCTTCCTCTAGTCGAGAAACAGGTTTGCCTTTCACATATCTGGAAGTAACGACAATTACTATTAGTGCTGTAATTATTACTACTGTTCTTAGACTATCGCGATTACGATCTACAACTCATACCTCATTTTCCAAACAGGACTTGTCTCGTCCAAATGCTCGCGACCTTTTGGGGTTGGGTGAACATAGAGCTTCACATTTCTACGATACACCGCCCGAACGCGCTCACGAGCCTTCAATTTCAAATTTTACTTATTAGTCAGATACAATAGTAGAATTAATTAGGCTTCGGAAGCTAAGGCAGCGTTCTTAGTCGTGGAATTTGCGTTTCTGCAATATTGTGGGATCTGCGGAAAAGGATTAGATGGGTATCGATTGGGAGGATTGCGGAATTTGCGTTTATGTGGAATGCAGATTTATGGAAATTACGGAATTGTAGAATCTGCGAAAAAAGATTCGATATTATAATATTCCTCTTGCGGAATGCCCATTTGTTTGCACTGATCTTGGGTCAGCCTGTATAAAAGAACGTTCTTCCAAGTAACCTTTAGAGGAATATAAGCGAACGTTTTTCCAAGTAACCCTCAAAGGAAAGAATCACTGCCGGAAGGTCAACGAAACAGAATCTGTTCAAACTGAATCAGTTGCAGATCTGAAGAAGCGATTCACAGAAGTTTTCAAATGCAAGTTTGGTCAAAGCAAGAAAACGGAGGCAAAGCTGATCCTGAGGGAAAACTCTGTACTTGTCTTCAAAAAGAAACTATCAGTGCCCAATGCGTCAGTTTCCGCAGAAGATGTGGAGATTGACCGATTGGTTTCTGACGGAGTGATCTCAGCAGTCGATCGTCCGAGATGGGGAGCACCCATCGCTTCACTCGAGAAGAAAAACGGACAACTTCGCTAATGTGCCGACTCCTGGATCAAACTGCAGCCATAGCGCCATTACAATCAATGGATAGATGGAGCCAACACTGCCGTTCGCTCCATCGTCTTTCAGTGAATGCAAGTGTTAGACAAATGTGATCCACTCATAGGGAGGAGTGATTATAGTGTTCACACTAATGTCGAATCAGTCTGTATAAGGAACGTTCTTCTAAGCAATGTTCAGTTCTCAATGAACGACTTCCGGCTGCCCTATTAAGATACATTATTCATTTCTCCATTCTCACATCTCTTCGCGACAAATTCCACCACTATGATCGCTCCCTTAAAGGAACCGGAAGGGGGTCCGAAACAAGAGAAACATACAAAGAAATGACCATTTTGTAACGAACACTCAAGATTAGAAGCGATAATAGGCGAAAAAACCCGGACACAAAAGCGCGACGCTGCGGTGTGTATTCGCATCCCATTCGCATCAGCGCATCTATTCCGAGTTGTCCGCTGTGGAGACGGGCCGTGGGCCAACGTTAATTTCTGCAGCTGACTCCCAGCGCAGTGGAGTGCCCCTTCCCACCTACATTAGCATCCATGTAAGTACATCTAGAAACAATATAAGAAAGAACAAAGTAAAAATTAAAGGAAAAAACAAAATTATAATAGAAACATCTTCTTTTGGCACCATGCCAAGGCGTCAAATTGACGAGTTTGTGCAATGGCGGCCACTTAAACTCGTCCACACTACGTCTGTTCTACCGTAAGCCAAAATTACCCCCTTCTGGTGTCTTTAATAAGCTATATTACGATAAATGAGTAAACATACAGCTGGCTCCCGACTCAGTTCACGAGCCATCATGTAAATCGCCCCAGCTATCACAGTTTCAGGAGTTGGAAAAGAAGAGCTTGTGTAGTCGGCTGCTGCTATTTTAGGAGCAACCTAAACAGAACAATCGGGACATTTTATTGTTAGTACACCTATGTGCCTCAAATCATTTCCAATAACTGAAAATCGTATCAAAAACTAAAGCGCTAGCAAAAAGCAAGCAAACGTTCAAAAAACCAAATTCACCGGATCTTGTTCCACATCGTGCTTCTTCCAATCCAAATTTTCAGCAAGCTGTCGAGCCGTTATACCGAACCTCGCCACCATTTCACCGATACCATTGTCAACACATAACTGTAAGGAAGACATCGCCTTCAGGTTCTCGATGGCTTTAATGAATGAAATTAACAAAACACCCCCTCCTCGAGACTGGAACAAGATGGTGTTCAAAGATCTGAATCAATAGGAGCTAGGCCTACAAACAGACAATAAGAACGAGGAAGAGACATTAGAATCTGCGCAGATCGGAGGCCCGAACTAAGGAAGGTAAAAAGAAAATAAGAAATAGAAGATCAGAAAGCTAGTACGGATAGCTCCTTATTATTGCAGTCGCAACAGTAATGTAGTAGAAAGATCACCTGATATCGGTCATTTCGTGTACTTTGGCGGAACCTTGTTCCATGCACGTTGGTGCCGTCACCTCCCTCATCAATGTCCTGAAAGCATCGTGAAACGTACTGGGCTCAAAACATAATAGGAAAAATCACATACTTTCTGTGCCGCTTCCCAATCTAGCATACGGGCGACTTCAGCTCCATAGTATAAGTGGAACTGTGCCGACAGATCACCTAGTACTTCAACCGTGTCTACATTTTGAACTCTAAATCCCAGAAAATGACAATAAAGATAGAAGAAGGAAAAAAGAAAGAAGCTCACTCAATGATATCATCATCAGAAACTACACGACGATAATTCTGTAGCGACTCCGTCTGATAATACTGCATGCGCTTCATCAAGTCAACAAGCTGAAGCAAACACTTTATTGAGTGGAAGTGCAATATAATATCATGAGTTAATAAACTAACTTTTTTCTTCCGGCTCTGCAGATGGCACCACTTTTCGTCCCACTCATAAACCTTCCAAAGATCGTTTATTGGTAATACGCTGTTCACTAACTCTTTGCGGTAGAACGCAATGAATGGAACCTGAAAAGGAAATCATAGAGTGGACGATCTCGCGTTGCGGTGCGTTAGTTATTTGGATATTACCTCAAACAGGTGATTGCGCATAAACTTAAGGGCCTCTTTGATAGTTTCTCTCGCTTCATCCTCACACTGTGATCGGTCGTCGCCATGATAATCGTTCACATAACCCAGAATCGTTGATTTCTTTGAAAACAATGTCATTCAAAGAAATAATTTCCGATTTTTGAGACATTATTTGATTTTACTATCGTTTGCCGTCATCTTCCTACGTTGGAATCGAACAGCGCCCGAATGATCGCAAAAGTAGATACGAAAAACAAAGTATAAACTTCAGGAAAATTATAAAAACTGATATGACATTTGAAAGAAATGAACATTCGAATAAGGAAAAGTTGAGATCATTTAAGCATTTCAATTTATTTGGGACATTTTCGTTGGAGAACAAAGCGACTTCACGTCCTGATTACGTTGATTATTGTTACTGAGCAGAACAGAGCTCAGGATAAAGAAAAAGAATGATAGTTGCAAACTGATAATTGTAAACAGGGTACACGCAGGGATTGAGGAAAGTGGTCACTTGAGCACGACCCCTCCCTTTCAGCATCCGCATAACCTCTACAGAATCAGTAACTACTACCGATTGCACAGTTTTACTGAATATTCTATTACTATAATTTCTTGAGTTCATCACTCAAATTCAATTATATTTCCTTACATAACAGGGTAAGCTAGGGACACGCACTGCTTATCGTCTAGACTGGGACCATTGCTAGCCTCTGCAATTACGATCCCGTCCCGCCCATCAAGTAAGAACTTCAGGATCTTCAACTCCCGGTGTACCCTGATTGTAAAGTCTTGGCAGAATGCAATTCCAGTTGCATGGCATCATACCACACTCTACCACTGTTAGAGGTGGGAAAGAACTGATCTACTGAGACCGAAACTATACAACAAAACCCAGTGAGCCGCGCCAGATCACCCTCGAAAAGCAAACCCTGTCTGAAAAACAAAGGTAGAATGCTACCTGATTAGAGATAGAAGTGGAGCAGAACGCATGGTAGTAGATCCATTTCGATTCAAGCTCTAGCTCCATATCATCGGCTTCCGTTACAGGTGTTCGTCGCAATTGGAACCTACACCATCTCGTCAGCATTAAATATGATGTTATGAGTGGATATTGATACCTTTCCGGTTTGTCTTCCAATTGTATTTTCTTATCCAGTGGAGCCATGAAGCCACGTTCAAGTTCCGATGGTTCCATAGTGTCCAGAAGAGTACTACTTTTCTCCTTTGTTCGAGCTCGCCGCACCTTTAATGACCATAAATAGAAATCTTCAGATGGAGAAAAGAATGCTGTTGGCTGTTACCCGTGCTTCTCCTTCGCCTTCATCGTCCATCAAATCTTCTTGTTCTTCATCCTCTTCATCAACTGGTTCTTCATCTTCGTCATAAAATTCATCAAAATTGAAATCCTCCACACCAAATACGTCTCGTGCCTCGTCTAGTGCGCTGAAGGTTCTCAGTGAAGTATGGTAACCAAAAATATGGGCAAATCTCGAGATTTTGCGTACCCCTCCGGCATATTGCCATCTCTTCTCCTGTGATGTCTGAGCGTATGCCGGCCTCCATCCTCATTAACAATGAAATTGTCTTCTGCAAGGGCTAATTTTGCAAGGTGCATGCGTATAAATGAGCTTTTAGGAGGGGTGGAGCATCGCCAGAAGCGTCTCATTATCTAGTGCAGTCAAGGAGGATGAAAAAGTGGTTTCATCAACATGAGAGCATACTGCATCGAGGTTCTCAGATGCTACCAAATATAGTACAGAGGTCCTCTACAACTAACTAATCTTAAAGAAGTTACTACACCATGACTGCGATCCAAAGATGAAACACAATGTCAACAATGTTTCACAGAACATGTGAAACAGAATGGAGATGAAGCACAACACATTATCAGCAATCTCCTCTAAATGATCGGTTATAAACTGAGAGGAAGAAATCATGGACCAACCACTCTGCTCTGAGTCCGAATAACGATCTCTCTCAGAACCTGCATCGCTGCCTTCGTCACGCGGACTTGAAGGGCCCTCACCGTCATCCCCCTGCAACGGGTGGAAATTCTAAAAAAGTATATTAGATATAGGGAAGTGTTCGCTTGAAAATTATAGAACTGAACTGGATGCATTTAAAGACAGTCTGAAGGCGCCTATCATCAACAGATGTCAGCTTGCAAAAAACATGATATTGCAATGGATATATTAACAAACTTCTCCGAAGAGTTTCTTTTGTATAGCTGTACGGTCATCGACATCCTCATCAGAGTCGTCAGGTTGAATTATGCGTTGCTTTTTCTCCTTTCTGTTTCCAAGGTTCTCCTGAAAGAAGCTTGCAGCTTTTTTGACGAAAAAACCTAACTGACAAATAAGTAAACCAGCTTACCTGGATGAGATCAATATCGTCATCGTCCAATTCGTCCTCTTCGTCTTCTAACTTCTCGGATTTTTCAGATTTGTCGTCATCAACGTCCTTGAAACAGAAAAGATCAGACTTGAAGCGAACGATATAAAATCAAAAAAGAAATCTGACGATAACATAGGATTGCAGGATTGAAATTCAATCCACATTTTTTTGAATAGATGAACTCTCAATCACCTCGAATCACCACGCTTCCTCCTTCATACCTCATCGAAAAGCCCGAGAAACCACTCATGATGAGAAAAGAAAGGATTAATTATTAAAAATTCAAATTACATCTTCTTCCTCCTCATCGGCGATGAAACCCCTCATTTCTTCAGCCCCCTCTTCGTCATCATCATCTTCTTCCTCTTCATCACTAAAAAATCACATTTTCCAATTTACACCAGGCATTGTCTTTACTTGAAACACATTTGAAACAAATCAAAGGACTCAAACTCACTCGCTTTCTACAACACGTTTACTCTTTTTCTTCTCCTTTTGGACTTTCCTTTTCTTTGCTTTTGGCTGCTCATTATCTGTAGATCCTGACGATGACTCCTCTCCATCTGATTCCTCTGCTTGTCGTTCTATGTAATCCATAATTTAACCTGGAAAATGCAAATGCTCTAAACATCACCCTGCCATTATGAAAGTGAATAAACACTCGAATGGTCACGGATAAGAAGATGAAAATGAAATGAGAGAAGAGCAAGTAACCAATATTCATCATTCAGTAATAAATAATACACTAAACAACATATGGCGGGAGAAGAGCGTCACAATGAAGAAAATACCAGCGCTTTTGTACAACACGACAGAAATAAAACAGTCCAAAGAAACGGCACTCGCACATAACACAGTAAAACCATGTTATCCCCTGTGAGTACCGACAAGAAGCCAGAATCCAGTCTGAGGTAATAAAAGTGAGAAAATCACGGGTCAATTAAACTCGGGAGGGGGAGTCGCAAAACTTCCAAGGACGTCAAAGCTCCCTTCCCTCTCTAAGCTTGAGCTAAAGAGAAGAGACAGATGTTTTGGCATATGCTTTCCCATGTAAAAGGAGGGGATACGAATTTACTATGCCTATGACGGAATGGAGCTTCGACGTCGGTGAAACTTGCTTTTCCCACACACTTTAATTGATGCAAATCATAATTAGGTGAGCAAGTTAATTCGAAACCTTTTTTATCTGTTACCGATATGTTGACTCAATCAATAAACACCTCATGATGCTGCTCAATATTACAGCACCGTGAAACATCAAAAATCACAATTCGATCGAGATTACGCTGTACTACACCAGACAAAGCGTCGTAGAAAATACCAGTGTCGAATCTCAGTCCACCTTGCAAATGAAGTAAAGGCTAAAACCCAATTGCTTTGCGGAAACACATCTAGGTTAATTATGTGCGTTTGTTCATCCGTACTAATCCACCGTTACATTACGGAATGCTTATTTGCAACTTATTCGAAATGAATGCCGTACCACAAATAAGCACTGGATCATGAATTTTAATGTACCAAGGCTTCCTAGCGCATGAAAAACGAAATTTCCCGCACAGCCATGACGGAACATTTAGATTTTGAGAAATTATCGGAATACTATTGCGATTACATTCACGTAGGACACAAACATATACGCAAATAGTTCAGCACAGTATTGATGCGATGGGATAAAACTAGCGGTAACGACAGAGCAATCCAACTCGCTTGGCAGTGAGCCAAGATCGCCGCATTATTACATACAGTGTGCAAAGTTACGTCGAATGGAATATAATACGTATCATAGCGAAGAGGAGTAAAAATCCAACGATACAAATTTTAAGTGAAAAAGGCATTTCTTTGGATCGGAGTTTTGTAAGGGTTCAATGCTTGATGTCCGGTCATCTGCATAACAATTAAAGAAAATGTCGATTGAAACAAAGGAAGGAGTTCATTCTTGTTCTTTTTTTATAGTTCGTATTTTGAACAACACTCAGAAGAACCAAGAAAGGGTCAATTCAAGTCGGGGGGGGGGGGGGGGAGATGCAACTTTGCGTCAAGGTCGAAGCTCCTTTCCCTCCCCAGGCTTAGGCTAAAACTGATATCCCCTCCTTCCACATGGAAGAGCATCTCTCAAAGCATAGGTCTCCTCTGCTTTAGCCTAAGCCTAGGGAGGGAAAGAAGCTTTGACGTGGGTGGAAATTTGACGCAAAGTTGCGTCTCCCCCCCCCCCCCCTTTGAATTGACCCCCAAGAAATAGTGGGGAATACTTTGGACTTGTGGTTGAATGCCAACCATGAAAGGGCAGACAATTTTCAAAACCGCTTGTCCATCACGTGTGGAACAAAGTTCGTTCAATTTTCGGTCCGCATTTCAGCAAAGGCATTTCGCGCCCCAACTACCATTAGCTGATTCCATTAGCTTAACGGTATTGTTCAATGTTTCGGCCGTAGCGTACCTTGGATAGTAATCGATTCCACCGCCAATGGGTACAGGGTCCCCACTGTTACCAACACCCTAGCATGGGCATTGGTTTTTTGCCGATTCTGCTTCAGACCCTATTTCGTCCAAGACCTGCCGTATAGGCACCGAGACTGAAATCAGCGATTTTGTGGAGTTATTAAATTTTTTTTTCATACTCACCCTCTCATAGCATTTCCGGTCTCGGTTGCCCATGACCAGCTAGCTAGCTGTCGTAGGTGCTTTGACAAGCCTCTTAATCATCCTATCTGTCCTCTTCCCTCCCCCCTCCTTTTCACATGGAGACATTATGCTGTTGTTTTGGGTGATTCAGTGCTCAATTCAAATGCAATTATAGGGTGTAAGCTCTGAAAAACAGAGTCGGGGTCCTTTCGGGGTTCCTCTTGGCAAAGAGCCAGACCATATAGCTCAATGATCGCCTCACGGAGGCGTTCATTAGCATAATCGTTACGGCATGCGTCAAAGGAATCTATTTTTGAATTTTCTAATCGAATGCTCCAAGCAGATCTCGTCTGAAATAAGCAAACCTGGGAGAGGTGGGAGCGGGGAGGGAGGAACAAATTGTTGATTGTTGAACAGTCACATGAAAAAAGGAAAAGTTAGTGATTATAATGTAATTTTAAGTAAAGAAATGTTGTGGAAACATGTCTTCGTATTGCCAATGTATCAATAACGTACCATAGACATATTAGGTTGTCGAAAATGTTTTTTCGTTTTTTAAATACGCGCTTTTTCCCTTCAAACTGTTTTCCAGCAATTTCTTTTGTACACACACATGTAGTACAAGTGCACACGCATATATAGGTATTATTGTCTTCCATCTCTCGGATAACCTTTTTCGGCAAAATGTATACATATCAAGGAGTACTTTCGGGGCATTCTAATTTCAAATATGGCCTCCAGCAGCCAAATCCAGTCGTCGTATTAACGCTGCATTCGGAGAGGGTTCAATGTCTGAACTTGTGGCACAATTTTGGTTTAAACGCTTTCGAGAAGGCAACTACAACGTCAAAGATTCTGACCGGTCCGGACCCCCATCGGAGATCGACAACGAACGATTGCGGGTGCTGGCTTGCCCACTATGCTAACAGCAGACCTATACTGTCAGCAGCCGTATATTCCGGTCGCGAAATCACAGAAAAACGTCCGAACCATGAAACGATTCTTTTCCTACACGATATTGCTCGCCCACATATAGCAAAAGCGACTCGCCGAAAAATTCTCGAGCTTGGATGGAAAGTGCTGCCCCATCCACGCCATAGCCCTTATCTTGCTCCATCGGATTATCATATTTTCCTTTCCCAATCTAACGCCATTCAAAGAAAAACTTTCGATAATGAAGATGACATGGAGCGGTGTTGTGCTATACTTCTTCGAATCAGAGCCAGAACAGTTCCATGAGGATGGCACAGGAAATTTGCCTGAAAGGTGGCGAAGAGTGGTAAAACAAGATGGTGATTACCCTGTTTCATAGCATGCTCTGTGTTTTGTAATAAAGTGTAAAAACGAATTGCTTTAAAAACGAAAAAAACTTTTTCGACAACCTGATATTTTGTTAATACTATTTAACGCCATGTCATGTAACTGTTCAACGTTAAAATAGTAACCAGCGCTCTCCCATTGACATAGCACTTCGTGCTATTTCTGACACGAGTGCATCAGCTGCGCTCAGAAAACGATCAAGCATCGATTTTAGTGACAAAAAGTACCCTATAATCTTGCCGTCTATTTTCGGCAACACCAAACCCGATCCACACTGCCAATTCAGCGATTTCAAACCGGTTTCGGGTTAGTTTTTCCGCGTTCAATTACTCTATCCTTTTAAAGCATGAGTAATAATCGTTCGTGTGAAATTCTGTGAGAGTTTTCCCCCACAGATCCCCATTCCCACTAGACTAAAACAACGTCGAAAACAACGTGCCTATAAAAGGAGTATGGATTGTTTTCAGCCTGATCACTTCTACTGTACCTATTGTTTTGATTTTAATGATTAATCTACTGCTGTCTGAGAAATACGGAAAAACGTTTCGCTTAATTTTAGAAATAGGAGCAACGGCACGGCAGAAGATGGTCCTCGCATGTTTCAGTATCTCGTAAGGG
This sequence comes from Trichostrongylus colubriformis, assembly GCA_963978905.1. NCBI lineage: Eukaryota > Metazoa > Nematoda > Chromadorea > Rhabditida > Trichostrongylidae > Trichostrongylus > Trichostrongylus colubriformis. The sequence continues at coordinate 5,183,403 of OZ022259.1, forward strand.
ATCATTTTCCATTAAAATTTGGAGAGGATCGACGACATCCGGCAATAACGAAGGTTTAGTGGTCCCAGAGTGGCCGCTGGACGCTTGCCAAAGTTAGTTGCTCATCGAAAATGCGTTTCATTGCCCTCGAGGAGAGAGAGGAGGTGAACATGATGTGGGGAGAGAGCTCAAAGAAGGTGGAGTGTGACGAGGATTGCCGTCCAATTTGAGTGTCATTGAGTGCAATGAGGGAGAAGGAAAAAGAGAAAAGTGAGGAAAAGAGGAGATTGAGAGAGAATAGAGAGATAAAATAAACAGAGGTGTTGGTCGGGATATGTGGTACGAGGTGAATGCCCGAGGAACGAAGGGATTGGGAGGTTGAACGAGCTGGGAAGAGAGTGACAAGAAATGAGGTGAGATGGACAGATGAACGAGGGAGAGGCAAGAAGGCCGAATGGAAGCAGTCAGTTCGTGGGAGTGGAAGAGGCAGCAGATTTAGGAGGATGGCGTGATGTGGAGAGGATGAGGGCGAGCGAGGTGATTCGCGAGAGTAGTGCTGGACGAGAGTGCGAAAAGGCAACGATGAGGGTGTGCAGGAGATCGGAGGGTTGAGTGCGACGACGACAACGACAACGTAGAGCCGTCGGCCGGCAGTCGGATGGAGGAGGACCCGGGAGAGCGGACGCCGGCCCTTGGCGGGTCCGGTGGGCCTGCCGTACGGGCCCATTCCTCCTCACCCAGACGGGTGCCACTATTCGAACGGGCCTCTGCTCGCTGGTGGAATCCACAGTTTCGATCACCGGCACTTGAAGTACAATATTGGAAATGTTCGTTTCCACAGCTCAGGTTCGTTACTTATCTCAGTTCATTTTGTTTTTAAAATTTGGAATTTTTTCTAAGTTTTGGTCATTTTCACATTCCAGGGACCGTTTCCGCTCTGGCCTTGTTTACATTTCGTTTGTATGCGTTGCATGGACGATCTATTTGGCAATTTTCGACAAGGCAGGCTTCCAGCACTGGGTACGGCTTCTTCGGTTTGAGCCTTGTGCGAGGAAGTAGCGAGAGTTCACTCGAATCTTGGATGCATCCGATTTTTCGCGCTGTCAATAATTAAATCCAGAAGGTGGCTGCTAAAAATTCAAAAAATGTACTTTTCAGCTCACAGCTGCTGCATTGATCATGGTATGTCTGGCAATGCTGTCTTTTACGCTGTGTTCATCTCAATATCAACGATTCTACATGCCCACATCATTTCTATGTACTTTTCTTATTTGTCTAGTCACTCTACTGATATTCTCCTCTGATTCCAAATCTGCATTTATGACGCCTGTTGCCAGTCTTGCCACCAGTTTCCAGGTAATTTTCATGAATTCGGCTCCTCGACACCTTTCCACCGCCCTGACTGGCATTATGGACTGAGGGCTCAGCTGAGATGAAATCAACCCTGAGCGTTTCATTTTAAATTTCAATGCAAGAAAATCGATGTGTTGAGAGTAATCAGGCGCGTCCAAAGAGCAATGAACGGCTGCTGCTGCTGCTGCGAAAGCAGATTGAGCTGCAGCTTTTTTTAAAAATTATAGCACTTATATTCCCTCGCGTGAAAAGGACCAAGTGAAAGGGAAGTCTAGGTAGGGAGACTGAATTCAGGCTCAACAGGGACTCGAATAATTAGAGGTTTGAAGGCCTGTTTTTGGGAAAGTACGCGAAAATTTAGAGCTCTGAATGTTTCAGTGTAAGAAAAAATCGAGTAAAAAAGTGAGGGACGCTTTTAGTTGGGTACGGGGCTAAGAAGGATCGATATCATAGCTGCCAGGAATCATTGCCCTCTAGAGATGCACGGAGATAAATGAATTTCAGTGCTGCAGAGAAATCCAAGTAAAAACGAAAAGTTGAGGGATTCCTGTGTTTCCATGGCCATTCCCCTTTTCTTAAGAGAAATTCAATCCATCAAAAAGACGAAATACCCTGTTCGTAGGCAGCTGTTCTAAAGGTGTGCAGCTGGGTCTCATGGAGGATGAGGCAGAATTGTGCATCCTGATCTCCACTTGCGTTTGAACTCCATCACCAGCTCAGATCCACGTTTATTTTGATATTTTACAACTGCTCTTTGACTACCGTATTTCTGGAAATCGATCTGACTATCTGACTTTTTACCATACTCCCGTGTTTATCCCTTTTGTCCTTCAAAAGGGCGTTTTGTGGGGATTGATTGAGAACAGCAAGTGAATCAGGGTTTAACATTTTGAGCAAGTCACGTACTTCACCGGCAGAGGGCTATTTTTGAATCAGCTTTCCAGAAAGTACAATCCACGGAGGGCGGAATTTTCTACAAGGCCTGCTTGTTCCGTAATCAAATGCTGCTCTTGATTGAATTTTCCCCGGTTTTTTGGAAGAACATCGAAAAAGGTGTGGTGCTCTGTTGGGATAAAAAGCCTGCTCTGAATACTCCCATCAATTGCACAATAAGTAGGTCCAATGTTAGAGTGCTATTACCAGGCCCCATTCCTGGATAGTGATTGATGAGATCGGCCTAAAAGGTTGCCCCTAAAGTTTTATTCATGCGTCCCCCTTATTCGGGTTTTCTCGGAAAGGGAAATATTCGTAGTCGTAAACCGAAAAAAAACCACCAAAATCAATTACAACACATTTATTGAGCTGCTTTCCCAAGACTGGGTGTGTAGCAAGCAGCGATCCTAACCACTCCTTTTCAGAGATTTTTATGCTTTCTGGAGTCACTGGAAAAGCTCGCAAACCAGTTTGGCAAGTCCACGAGAAATGACGAAAAATTGCCTTTGCAAATTTTGAATCACGCAAAAATTTTTGAGCAGTTCATTTTTGTTGATCTCCCATTTTCAGGTGGTATTATTGATCTATACCGTAATCCCGCTACCGCTCTATCTATGTATTTTAATCGGTTTGGTGTATTCATGTCTGTTCGAGATGTTGTCAAGGAATCGCATTGCCTATGGGGACTCATCACATATTCAAGTGGTGCTCCACATTGGAGTCCACCTGCTCGGCGTTCACCTATTCATCCTCACTCAGGTTGGTCGTGATCAGTTTCATCAGTTCGCTCGCTCTTTTCCATTCAGTTTTTCCTTTTGCCATCACTGCACTTTCTGTCGAAACACCCTTTGTCCATTGATTCGTGTTCCCAGCCGGGAATTCTATATTTAGGCTCGTTCACCTTTTTTCGTCGTTTGCCGTCGCGTGTCTCTGTCCCTCATCTAACATATCGGTTATCTTTAGTTAAAGCGCTCGAATTTCCACTGAAACAGCTGAAACCGCTCACCTATTCATCAGCTGTCACTTCCCGCTATCTTTTTCCGTGTTTCAGTCGGGCTCCTCGAAACTGTCATTAACTGAATATTCTTGGGAGAAATCCGGGAAAAATAACCTTGATTAAGGATACATTTAGCCACCTTAAGCTACATCTGCAGATCCCAGGGCCTGCTCTGATGCTTGTAATCATTCGGGAAGTATTAGAAAACCTCAGAATTCACTTTACATCTGTGGAATCCAAACAGGTGTGAACCATTTCAAAGGTAACTCCGGTAAGACAAACTTCAAGGGAGAAGGAAAGATTTATCGAAAAAAAATCGGTGTTCTCTTCGCCATACAATTTTCCGGTGAAATTTCCATTGTGCACAAGTTCCGACAATTTCTCTCTAAATTGCAGAAAAAAACCTGAACCTGGAGCGTTTGAGAACAAGCCAGCGAAAAATACCGAAAATTTACCTACTCAGGCTAACTCGGTGTTGCTCTGTGCATACCTGAAGAACATCTGTGGATGGGTTTGGTCTGTGAACGGTCTAGAATCCACTATTAAAGGAATCGTCCACGGAAAAATGAGTTTTGTGTTACCCATATGTTTATGTTGTATTCTCCTAATGGGTGCCTCATGCAAAGTTTCACGCGAAAAAATGAGAATCCGGCTAAGATATAGCACCACAAAGTACGTCCTTGTGGGCGGGGCCTCCGAGTAAAAGCCTCGTCCCGTCGTCCGCCATGGTTGGAGACGCCTTGTAGGGAAAGAAAGTTACGTAAACAGTCCCACTCTCCGTTCACAACGGCGGCAGACGACGGGATGAAGCCTTTGCTCGGAGGTCCCGCCTACCCGGACGTACTTTGTGATGCTGTATTTTAGCGGGATTCACATTTTTTCGCGTGAAAATTTGCATGAGGCCCACATCAGGCAAATACAACATAAACATATGGGTAACACAAAAACTCATTTTTCCGTGGACCATTCCTTTAATGATTTTTTCGCCTATTAGACACACTTGTTGTGGGCATGTCTCAAATAAGCAAGTAATCCATATTGAAGACAAGTGGCCAGGCGACATGGAAATACTGGTCTTTTCAAAGTGTTCTTTTGAATGTGCTACCATAGCAAGGCAATTTACCAAAGTACTTTCTGCAGTCTCTCACTGCGCAGTCTCCCGCCACTCGTTTGTTACGTTGGAATTTTTTCGCATTTGGCCCTAAGGACTCCATCCATTTTAAGCTCTACGAGCAATTGACAGAAAAGGCATACTCACCACTTCCATAACCCCCCCCCCCCCTCCACCAACAACTCCGCATAATTAGACTATCGGACTCAGCGGTGGTTGAATGACCCCTCCGAGTCTCGGTATCTTATGGTTAATGTATGTACAGTAGCGCTCAAAAGTCTTCGGCGAAATGGTCTCTCACTTGGGTTTTTTCACTTGTAACTTTTTTGCAACTGCACCGATTTAAGAGAAATTTTAGTATGTTGTACTTGGAGACACTGCATACATAATATACTACTTTGGCACTCAACGGTGTAGGTTTAATTTTGGCCTGCCATCGCTATGCCGTCCCGCTGTGCCGCTGTCATCAAAAGTCGTGGTCTATCTACAAAATATTAATGTTCTCTGAGGCTTGCTCTTTTTGTTTTTGTATAGAAAGCCGTTTTTCTTGAACAAGCCTCTTACTTTTTTTTGGGTGGTCTTGTAGTAAATTCTTGTAAAAAATCATGAAAAGTGGCAAGCAGCGCTCAACTAGTAGGAAATGTTGACAATAGGTTCAGGCACCACATATTAAAATTTTGTCAAATTTGGTCAAGTAGAAAAAAAGTTATGACAAAAAAGTTTTGGCCGAAGACTTTTGAGCGCTACTGTATATCAGGTATTTTCTGCGCAATATATATTATTATCATTAAAAATTTCAATAATTACGCGTTTCTTCAATAGTGCCCCTAAACTGGTCCTGTTGAATTCTTTTCCACCCTTAAAACCATTTGTTATTTATTTTTATTTGATTCATTTAATCAGTTTAGTATATCTCTTGTCGTATTGCATCAAATAACCTTGTCGCTCAAATACTCTGATGTCATAGAATTTAGAAATCTTTTTTTTTTGCTACAGCCCGCGATGCTAAAGCTGTTATAATGCGCTGATTAAGGGACAAATGTTTGTTCACGGACAGATTTCATTTACTTCATTTTTATTAGTACTTATCGGTGTTTCTCTTGCGAGTCATTGAGAAATATGATTGTGAGATGAACGGCACGACACGACGTCGCTTCGGCTCCTTCTGCACCTTAGCCGCTCGTAGGATTAGCACTAGTAGCTTACGGCTCGCATTTCTCAAATTTTTTTAAAAACTTCTTGAGAAATCAGGAAGATGCTGCAGATGATTTTGAATTGCTACATTTTTGCAACCCGATTCCTTCCAACTTCGCATTTTTACGTTTATTTTCTCTGCTTCTGAGATCTTGGAGTGGTGAACCCACTTTGCTGAACTTTTTTCTTGTGCTTATAATTCGGTTAACGTGCTCATTCATCTCGGCTATTAATAGACATTTCTTCAATCGGCTTAGTGTGCTATTATGGTGATTGGATAGCTTTAAGTAGCTTACTTGTACATGGTTTCATTCTGGGAATGCATCCGATTCTATCTTATCCTCAGCTAAGCAGGCGTCTGCTGCCAGTCCGTGCTTTGCTGATTATACTGCTGCTCGAATAGATATAGGATATAACATGTTGAATTAGGGTCCGCCTACCGTAAAATCGCCAAAAAGAGTTCTTCATTATGGTAATGCTCGAGAACATTTTTTTGGGGTAACATTTATAGTGTTCATCTTTTCTATTTATAGCCTCTTCACCCTTTTCCATATTTCGAAGACATGCTTCCCAGCTCTTACAAGTATGCTGAGTTATGGGCAAAAACTTCGGTCTCGGACGGGACTCGAACCCGCACTCCATGCTCCGGGCATATGTGCTGATCCATTACACTACCAAGACCCCTTTCACCTTAGCTCAGCTTCTGAATGGTATATTTACCATAGCTTATCTTAAGCACACACATGTGTAAGTTAAGCCGATTGACCAGTAACGGTATCGAACCAAGAAGCTGAAGCTTGAGTAGATATTATTTTGATATTTTTGATTTTTGATAGCACATCGGCCTGAAAAGCATGGAGTGCTGGTTTGAGTCCCGTCCGAGACCGAAGCTTTTGCCCATAACTCAGCATAATTGTCAGAACTTTGGCATCGCGGGCTGTGGCGAAAATCAGCAGCTATCCAAAATCAAAAATGTTTCCCAGCATTCGCTTTTCTAACACTCCATGGTTATTTTGGAGAACTTGAATCTCATTGTCTTGTCTTATGTAATCGATCTTTTGCATGCATTAGTAGCTTTCGGGAGACGTTTTCGAGCGCACCGGGAGGGGAGAGAAGAAATTGAGAACTGGGAATACATTTTCTCTGGAAACAAACCTTCCATTCCAGGAAAGGTGATGTTAGCGAAATTAGCATTGGAAAAGCGCTGCTTGGGGTCCTGTCACGATCCCGCCGCACTGCGTGTCGTTCTGCTGTTCATCAGCCGGGCGAGTTGCCGGCGAGGGCGGGACAACGTTCGCGACCGGCTGCGTCTCTAGCCACGGGTAAAAAGAAGGCAGACGCCTCCGCCCGTCTGCAGTCTACCCGCGGCTAGTGATGCAGAGGGCCACGGGAGAGAAGAGGGGTGTTTGGGTTCCCTTTCCTCGGTTTTTCGCTGTTTTGTTTCTTTTCTACTGTTACACTACTGAGCACCCCTATTTTCATATTTCACGATCTGCCAATTTAAACCCTTCCGATATCGTCAAAGGTATGGTATCAGACCGTGTGAGAGAAATTGCACGCGTAAGGCAGAACAGTGCATAATGTTCCGAGTATGCGGTACTAGAAATTTTAGGACCAAAGCCTTGAGGGCGTCCACTGTCCAAGCGCGAACTGATTACATTTTATAGTAATAATAACATCGATGAGATTTCTAGTAGCAGCCAAGGAGACGGCGTCGTCTCTCACTTTTTCCTCTCCGCTCGATGCCGAATGGGTGCCAAATTGTCTCCATGCCTGCATCGTGTCGGGGGGGGGGGGGGGGGGCAAGAGACGGAGGAAAACTGCCCGACACCGATCATTTTCTGCGATGCGCCATGCTTTTGAGCATGACCTGTACGGGTAATCATTCCTATCCCTCGATCAAATGTGGTGCCGCCTCATTGGACTGCCGCAAGCCTCCGCCGAAGTCCACGCAACCGTCACCGACGCCGCAGAATATGTAGGTGGCCTAAGGATGCAACATGGATCAAAAAGAAATGCTTTGAGTCGATGCTCGTAAAATCTCTTATATTTTGTTTTATTGCGCGTCAAAGTTTCCTCTGTTTTATTCCGATCAAATTTACTTTTGATTCTATTGGTTCAGTGTTTTTATACCTAGACGGTCCAATTTCGTGTGAAGAGTATCGGAAAGGGTTGCGCGTCCGCACTGCTAGTCGTAGTCCTGGCTGACCTAGCCTAACGTTGAGATTTTTTTTTGAGAAATTCGATGCTCAGCTGTTGACCTCTCCGAGGCTATGCATCCGTTCGTATATTTGAGTGTCTTTCACAATAAAGTTAATCGATAATCATAGTATTGTCTCCCACTACCAGGGAAGATTATCAAGGGCGACTTTTTCAAAAATCACCTGCCTCATCTGACCAAAAATTATCCAAGAGGGTGCAGTCGTCGAGGAATCCACGAGGAATCTCGGAAAAAACGACAACCTTAAAATCCCTCGCTGCATGCGCAACCCATGCTTGATCTTAGTCGTATGTAGTCTACAAATGACTTTCTAAAAGCATTTTGGCTAATTAAGCGACCGTCTGAGCGAAAAACTCGGCAGTCGATGAAGCTGAAAATTTACAAATCAGAAAAAAATTCGGACTATATAAGTAAACCAAAAAAATAGAGTTTTGGCTCAGGTACAGAAGAAGAGCGTCTCTTGTCATTGTCATGCAGGCCACCACCCTGTTCATTGCGGCTGCGGTTTTTTTTTTCGCGAAGCCATTTTTCGAGCCGAAGCCTCGTGCCAATCATTGCTATTTTAAAAACTCATATGATCGATGACAAACTTTTCTTCGCTGACTGGGTGGCAGCAAGGGCTCTTGCAATCTATGTTTTCTATCCATAAAAATTTGGCTGCAGCGATGATCGACAATGTGTCAGACCTTTGTACAGATTCCTTCAGGGAAAGACATTTGAAAATTCGCTGAAGACAATTTGGGTGGTACTCGAATGATTTTAAGAAAAAAATCAAAACCATTCAAGAAACAAAATCGTAAGATTAGATTTTTTAACGTCCAGAGTTTGAAAGAAAACGTTAACAGCTCCCTGGAAAATATGAATTTGTTTCAGGTGCGACAGCGAAAAACGTTTTTGAAAGTGGGACAGTCGCTGTTAGCTAGGAAAGATTTGGAGCTGGAGACTCAGTTCAAAGATCATATGATTCAATCAGTCATGCCGAAAAAGGTAATTCTCCGGAGATATGTACTGGTGTTTGTGATTTCTCTTTGAGAAAGTCGGACAATGCCGCATTGTGGTGTGGCCATTTCTCTCATCGTTGGTGAGCATCACACAGGGTATACTTACCCCTTGACTTTATCCTTTTTTGGCAAAAAGGACGATTATCGGCTCTCTCCAATTTATTCGTTAAGGACTCATTTCTAATTCCGTGGATTGACCTTCAAACGTGCACCTCACGTTAATCTTGGGTTGGTTATCGCGATTAATATGAAAGAAGCTTTAAATGACTAGCCAGAGGAAAAAAACAGGAAGAAAGAGGTTCAGAATACTTTGAAAGGGGCTGTTTATGCTCTCTTAAATGCCCGTTATTACTACTACACATTGGGTATTATACTTATCGTTGAGGACTCATTTGTAGATGGTAAATATGGGTTATTCAAAGTGAAGTGCAGTGGTCAATAACCCTTGAGACCCAAAAGTCACTTTCTGGTTCCCGAAGCAACTGAAGTGATTAAACTCGCATTGATTCATGGCTTTGATGAAGGTTGGGACTGTAAAGACACATGATAGGCGTGGATTGGTTTTCACGTTTATAAAGCATATAGATTTTAAACGGCTAGTCAATTTGAAATTAAGTGGGTCTAGGGACCAGATAAGCGCGATTTTCGAGAAGATTACGCATCAAAATTTGACATTTCCTATATGATTGGACTCGCCTCATCGAGACGAATCCAATGCTTCTATGATCTTTCCATTTTATCCAGTTTGAACGATGTTATGGCGGTGCGACGGTTTGTCGCGATTAATCCGAGGTGTTTTTTATTCAAGGAACGTGAGCGGTATTGTAAAAGAGGCGGGAAACAGGTCACAAAGAAGGATAGACAGGGACTAACTCTATGTACCGCGACCGACTACTTATCCAGTCCCGGTTTTAGTGACTTTACCTACCAAATGACTACAAAACTGTCACAGGCTGCAGTAGGAGTGTAAGGCTTAGTCACAGAAGAACTTTGTCCTTGCAGAAGAGAGTGACGTACTTTTTCGCGTGGTGTGCCTTTCAGCTGACCATTTTATGTATTAAGCTGCTCAGTGAGAATCGTCTCATTTGCTGCTATTTGCAAAGCTTTCTTGGAACTTGCCAGCCCCTTTCAATTGGGACTGAAGCCAAGGAAAAAGCATCACTTCCGCGAAGTGTCGCGCGACGATCAATGAAAGAAACCTTCGCGGTTCGATTTCAATAGCTTGTTTCCCTCAGGCTTAGTTGCTAATGCTCCTATACAAAAGCGACGGTTTTTATGACCCAAAGCAACTGTTTGGTGTCGTCATCGTTGTTTGTGGGCCAGCTGTTAATTGATTGTTGCAATGCTGAGTTTCGATCCATTGGAAGTTTACTATGTGTAGGACGATAGGGAGGCGAAGTGTGCAGTCGAAGAGAAAATGGAATAAGGCATAAAGGCACACCACACGATAATCAGATTGGTGGCTTACTCTCTTGAGGCAAGTAGGTCCTTCGATAACTGCTCAGGCTGCACCTTGGTTGCGGTGCACGGTGCACCCGGGTAAGGGCCTTTCATTCATAAAGCGTACGGTAAAATAATAAGGTGTTGAGTGCCTGCTTGGAGACAACCGGGTGTGTGCACTTATGACGGGAAATCGCTTCGCGGTGTCATCAGCGCGACTTGCCGTATCGACTGCACTTGGAAGCCCGGCAAAGCGTGGCTGCGTATTCTCTGCATTTCCACCTATGCAACACTGCCTCCTGCACCCATGCCACCCTGCCTTCTCCATCCATGCCACACTGCCTCGCGTGAAGGCTGCCATCCCTTGCCACTGGCACTCACACCCGCCGCGCCGCTCGCCGCGGGCGGCAACGCGATTTTCCGTCATAAGTGCACACACCCGACAGCCGAGCCCGGCCCACCGAACCTAATTACGCCTGGCCTTTTACGGTGAATTTGCAACGTGAAAGCTGCCTTCACCATCGGAATGACTGTTTCATTGAATTATCTTTTCTTACCACAAGATTCCTTCTCCGCGCGAGCGCCACTTGAAAATTTGTTCGGCTAAGGCCAGGTAAGGTTCGGTTGAGTGGTCGTGCTTTGGTTGTGTTCAAGGCAAGCACAGCACCACAAGTAGCACAAGCGCGATTGGCAGGAGTGGTACCACCGGGGCTCCCGTTTTGTCAATGTTACCCATTTGAAACACCGTTATGCTCAGGAGCTCAACGAGAAGAAAGCCTTCATTTCGGAAATTGACCTCATTTTGTGCTTTTGAAGGTGGCCGACGAGCTCCTCAAGGATGCCTCAGAACTGCGACGTCCGTCAGCGAGTCTTGATTCGAATTGTCGCACTAATAGTGCCACTCAACGGGGAAGCAGCGAAGAACAACGTGAGTGTCTAAAATCGTCCCCGATGGCTTTTCAACCGCAAAAACTCATTTTCCAGCGCTCACACTTCTAAAATCAGTGCCGGACGTGAGGAAATTCCGTCCGTTCACGATGAATTTGATGACAGATGTGTCGATTCTGTTCGCCGACATTGCTGGATTCACTAAAATGTCTTCAAATAAGTCTGCTGACGAACTAGTTAATCTGCTAAACGATCTTTTCGGCAGGTAAGGACTCCTTGGATGGCTACAGGGTCGAGTTTGGGTCAAGCAATCCTTGGTATGGGCCCAATGATTGTCCGTACAGAGGATGGTGGTATCAGGTATTTGTATTTGGAAAAGTGGTCCCGTTTATGGGACCATGTGGTGCAGGAATGTACTCAGCACTATACAACCGGATGGAGGTCACTGACGTGGTTGCTTTTTCGTCATCCTGATGGACTTGCAAGGGGTGTGTGCCCTTATGTCAGGATTTCGCACCGCGGCATGTCGCAAGCAAAGAAATACGCTGTGTGCGAGCTAAAGGCGCCATGTTGTTGGGTCCCGAGGCGATTACAAGTCAACTGCGTATCGCGCCCGTAGCATTACCGTGTAATCGTTCCAAGACGCAACTATAGCGGCGCGCATAGCTCGCACACACTGCGTCGCACGCCGCTCGTTGTCGTGCGAAATCCTAACATAAGGGTACACACCCACTTGAAAGCACATTCTCAATTCCCAGGAAAGGGTTGTTAGATAATGGCTATCCTTTTGCGCACCGTTCTTCTTGTCGATCGATTGCTTACTAAAATTTTGAAGAATATTTCAGTGAACGCTTTATTATTCCAGATTCGATTACCTCTGTCGAGTGGGTGGCTTGGAGAAGATCAGTACTCTCGGTAAGCGATGGTTGTTCCCAGGATGACTGCCTGAATATGATGGTTTATCAGTGTTATCAATACAATGACCCATTACAACTAGCATTACTTTCTTTCTTTGCGGGGCCATCACAAGGCAGTGATTGCCGGGTTTTCATATTGCGTTGTATAGTGAACGGAGGAAGGCGATCGACCAGCAGGCATAGCCGAAATCTTTGAATGTGTTTTTTTTTACAGTCGATGAAAAGGGTTAAGGTCAAGTAGAGTAGACCTCCGCTGGCCTTTATCTGGCCCATTAAGGTTCTGCAAGCCTTCTCAATAGCGAGGGGGTCCTAACAATACCGCCCATGTCCTCTGCACGGTGCTTGACCATGGCATGCAAGCCTGCCATCACTCCAGGTCCCAGTAACAGACTCGTCTGGAATGATGGGGTGTGTACCCTTATTTCAGGATGCCGCACTGCGGCATGTCACAAGCGAAGCAATGCAGACGAGCTAAAGGCGCCATGTTGTTGGGTCCCGAAGCGATTAGAAGTCATTTGCGTATCGCACCCCTAGCATTACGTTGTAATCGTTCTAAGACACAGCTACCGCGACGCGCATAGCTCGCACACACTGTGTCGCACGCCCCTTGTCGTCGTGCGGCATCCTGATGTAAGGGTACACACCCGGAATATGAAACCTTCCCCAAACTCGAACGCTTTCATACTCTGTGATTACGATTAATGCAACGCACCCGTGATCTATACATTGACATGCTTGCATGTGGCATATAAACATGTCAAGTGCTGAAGGTTACATGTGTGTTACGTCGGTCGCGATCGTCGAGTATGAACGCACCATTCCAAACGACTCCTTTCCATTTATTCAGATCGCTGAATCCGTTACCATTTGTGTTTGCACTGAATGAAAAGGTGCGCTCGCGGGTCACTGCGTCATGCGAATTGCGTCAACACTTGCGGCAAGTGCCTTGTTGGTGCTCTTATAAATTGACCGCGTGCAGAGGGACGTAGCCACCGTCCTCTCCTCACGTGACGTGACTCAATCCCAGCGTTCTGAAGCCCACCCTGTGAGAATAGGTGGTTTGTAGCGCGAGAAAGGTTTCGATCCTCCAAGACACCGGGAAGGGTGAGGAGAAAGTTGAGTACTGGGGATACATTATTTGAAAGCAGACCTTCCACTTTAAAAGAGGTATGTATGGCGAAACTCGCATTGAAAAAGTGCACCCTGGGGTCTTATCATGATCCTGTAGCGTGTCGTGGTGCAGTGCCTCAGACCAGCGAATTGCCGATGAAGGCGGGACATATTCGCGGTCGGCTCATTTAGCCTCTAGTCCGTCTGCAATCTACCCCCAGCGAGTGACGCAGAGGGGGTTTTCGGGTTCTCGCCGCTAGCGGGCAACTCGACCACTGAAGCATGCAGTTCGAGGTGAAGCGCAATAGTGCCCCAAAGGCGCGTAATTAACGCGGGTTTCCCTACACATCACTCTTCTGAAATCAAATGTACGTTTATAGACAATAGCGTTTCCAAGTACCTTTTCCTTCCGGTGCCTTTAAGGAGCGCTGATTTCCAGGTGATTGCTATTATTGCGTTGCCGGTTGTCCAGAGCCGTGCGCTGATCACGCAATTCGTACGGTGGAGATGGGTCTGAACATGATTGTCGCCATTCGTCAATTCGACATCGACCGGGGACAGGCGGTCAACATGAGGGTTGGAATCCACACAGGGAAAGTTGGTCATTTTTCCTTAATATTCACTTTATTTTCTACTTTCTCCATAACTGCTCTGAAGAAATTCCACGGAAAAAAGTGTTTGTTTTTCGTGTTTTTTGTTAACCATATAATTATGTTGTATTTGCCTAACAAAGGTCGCATGCAAAGTTCCACGCAAAAAAGTGAGAATTCGCCTAAGATACGGCTCCCCAATTCTCGACCGGTCGCGCGGATCCTCCGAGTACTAGCCCCGCCCCGTCGTCCGCCGGGGTTGGGAACGAGTGTGGGACAGTTGACGTAATTTTCTGTTCCTACAAATGCTTCTCCGACCGCGACGGATCACGTTGTGGGCACCTTCTCGGGGGCCCGCCCACTCGGCCGAGAAGTTGTGATGCTGTATCTTAACCGGTAACATTTTCCCCGTGAACCTTGCATGCGGCCCCTACTAGGCAAATACAGCATAAATAGATGAGTAACAGCAAAACCCATTTTTCCGTGAACGATTCCTTTGAGCAATAAAATAAATAAAATAAATATGAATAAAATACAAATTACACTTGATAAATAATGAATTCCCAAACTTTCAGGTCATGTGCGGTATGGTCGGCACAAAACGTTTCAAGTTCGATGTGTTTTCGAATGATGTAAACTTAGCCAATGAAATGGAATCAACAGGAATTGCTGGAAGGTAGTTTATGGTCCGCCATCACCATACAGTGAAATCCGCCATGAAAATAAATTACAACAAAATAAAATATGTTAAATACGTCATGAAGATCTCATTTGTGAAGTTATCAGGGTTCACGTATCTGAAGCAACAGCGAAATATCTCAGGGAGGACTACATACTGGAAGATGGACCCGACTACGATGGTGCGTTTATCTTTGATCCCCTTTAACCCTATGTATGTGACTGCTTTTCGATTTCTGGCAATTTTTTCTGAAATTTTTTTCCTGTTCACGATGGCTGCTGATACGCAAGCTATAAGGAGGGGGATGTGTCCTGTTTGGTCTTTTTTATACTTGTGCCACGGATGGATATAGAATGGACGGGAATAGAAAAGAGATGGATCGGTGTCTGCAGATGGTCTCTTGGGATCATAGGGATCGTGGGCTAGGAATTGTTTTTTGGAAAGCCAATCTCACGAACAGGGCAAGCCGAGACCATGAGACGTGCAGCCTCCCTGAGAGGGTGATCCATTTAGTGTTTCCTTGGATTCAGTTCCAGAGCTGTGGATTCAGTTCCAGAACTGTCATCCGATATAGGTACTGTTCACGAAGATACGAGACTTTCTGAAACCCATGAATTTATTCCTTGGATTCAGTTCCAGAGCTGTGGATTCACTTCCACAACTGTCATCCGATATAGGTATCGTTCACGAAGATACGAGACTTTCTGAAACCCATAAATTTATTCCTTGGATTCAGTTCCAGAGCTGTGGACTTCCACAACTGTCATCCGATATAGGTATCGTTCACGAAGATACGAGACTTTCTGAAACCCATAAATTTATTCCTTGGATTCAGTTCCAGAGCTGCGGATTCAGTTCCAGAACTGTCATCCGATATAGGTATCGTTCATGAAGATACAGGACTTTCTGAAACCCATAAATTTATTCCTTGGATTCAGTTCCAGAGCTGCGGATTCACCAGAACTGTCATCCGATATAGGTATCGTTCATGAAGATACAAGACTTTCTGAAACCCATAAATTTATGCTAGAATTCTTACCTGATTGCAAATTATCTTGTTAAACTACAAGAGTTCAATTGAGATAGAGGTCCTCAAAGTGACGGCGTAAGAGGTCGACGTTCGTGTTGGTGTGGACGCTAGAGAGCTGATTGCAAAGGAGCGACTGTCACGCGTGGTCAGGGACGGAAATAAGAAGCAAATCGGTGCTATCGCAATGGGGGGGGGGGCATCCCACTATGAACATTATTTTCACCTAAGCCTAGGGGGGAAGAAAGCTCTTTTTCCATGAAGGCTCAGGCAAAAGTATATGCCTGAATGTGGAGATTGACCCCTCAAGGATCTCTCAAGGATGCTCAAATGAGCAACTTTTCATAAGAAGCCCCCACTCTGCGATAGCACCACCAAATCGACATTGACGAGAATTCGGACCGCGCTCTGCTGGCCGACAGCTGTTCAAAGTTTGCTCGGCGGGACTTTAAACGAATTGCTCTTCTTCCAATTTATGGATTTCAGCTTTTAAACGAAGAAAATTTCTTGGTAGTTCTAGTGTCTTTGTCCATGTACTCTATCTAGTACAGTGATTTAAGCGGATTAATATCAACTTCCTTCTAAATTTTTTTCCTAAACTTTTGCCGTTTGCGCAATGTCTTTGGGGCAGGAATCTCGTCAACGAGTGGTTACACCGCTTAACTTTCGGGAAAGTTTGGAAATTTTTACCAAATTGGCAACGTATTGCAGAGATTTCTAATTTCAGGTCCGCTCAGAATGCAAGTGCAGGGTACAGAAAGGCGTGTGAAGCCAGCAAGTGAGTGCAATGCCCTTCTACAGAATGTTGTAAAGTAACAGATCGATATTGATCATTTAAGGCATGAAGACATACTTCATCAAAGGCAGAATTCGGGATTCACTCGAAGATGGACTTGATGCAGGATCCGATCGTGAAATTGCCGTTCAGAAATCGGCTCCGGTCTTAAGTGCCAAGCCAAAAACTGGTTTCAAGCAGGTATTTCTTTGAATCAACCATCAATTCAAGATGTGAATGGTTAACCGCACATCAAATTTGTCGCTATTTATTGATTTGTTACTGTAATTTACTACTGTAATTTATTACTGTAATTTATAACTGTAATTTAATTTATTACTGTAACTAGAATTCTATTTCTCTTTTAAAATAGCTTTTTCTTGCCGTATCATTGAAAAGTTGCAGAAAATCGCGGGAAAATTGAAAATGAACCAAACGAACTCGTATCCAATTCGAGCCAATGGTGGTGGATCATTACGAATGAAACTGGCCGAGAGAAATCGGTCCACCCAGTTGTTACCGAAAGAAGTGAGTTTTCAGTCTGTGGAATAGTGCTTTTGTGGTGTTGTGCCATTAGGACAGAGATTCGCGTGACCACGAAATAGTGCAAGAAAGAGGCGGCTTCAAGCGATCATGCCTCGAATAATGCATAGAGCACCATTATCGTCTTAGAATCCATCAGCTAGAACACAGAGCTCGCACCATCGTGTCGCATGTGGGACGCCGCAACGCGAATTTTCTGTCCTAATGGCACACACCTGTGCTTTTGCCCATCATCTACTAGGTGGTGGGCCTCCAGGCTGCGTTTATGAGTGCATGGGCTCGTGCGGCCTGGTTATGATAGGTTGCCTTATTGACTGTATTCACGATGATGTGCAGCTTTCTCCATAAGAAGCCTCGCCACGCATAATTCATAAACGGCATTTCACCAGATATTGCAAGGATTTCCTCGCCGAACAGCAAGAATGATGGAATGTGTGCAATTTTGTGTGATTCTTTTCATCCATTTTTGATTTTGTCCTTTCCGTTATGGATGTGCGAACGCTTTCCTGTACAAAGCGCCTGAATCACAAGCCGCAAGGCGATGACGGGATTCGTACTGACTTTACATCTAGGGAGAATTTATCATTAGAATATTTAATCATGAAATTCTATGGATCGAAAGCCGAGAATGGATCCCGTTTTCGGCCACGTGCAAACTTTGTTTGGTCAGTCAGTTTTGTTTTCGGAAGTGGTGCAGTCATTGTGTGCGGCAAACTGCAATCCTGGACGATCCCTCACGGTACCAGCCTATTGCGTTTGGAGCACAATTCCAAAAGACTCGTACTGGCGGCGCCGCGGGTGCGACGCCGCAAAGCGAAAATTCGATCTATCGACCCCACCACATCCCTGGATCTTAATTCTGTTCGATTGCCGCGCGGATGCCGCGCTGCCGCGATTGGTCTTTCGAACTTGCCTAAGCGAGGGGTGGCGACAGGCACAATTATAGGCTCGCATGAACAAATGTCAGTTTTTTTGTGTGTTGACCTTTCAACACCAAAGAGTGACCAATGAGTACCCTCCTAAAGGGAACCAGCGAGCGATAATCTAACGCGCAATAACAGTGATAAGGCATATCATGTAACAGTGAATAGTTGTGATAAGACATGATATGTCTTATCACTGTTATCGCGTGTTAAATGTTCTTTCATCTTTAATAGTTATCCAAAATAACTCTGTTTTAATTTTTCAGTCGAATTCCATATGCATCATGGAGGAAAACAAGAAATCGGCTTCACTACAAGCATTGGCTACCAGCAATCTCCACAGTACTGATATTTAGTGGAGTAACAACTAAAATAGTAAAAGTAATTAACCTGCGGACTTTAGACAGTAATCCGGAAACGACTAACTCCATTTCTGAAAAAAATCCTCAAAAGAGCAGCAGTGGAAGCAATAGTGTGAAAGGATCGCGAAGTTCGGGTTTACAAGTCAGTTGCCGTGTATAGAAAATTTATTTTATCATTTTTGCTTTTGAATTTGTTTTATTTACTGTGGGCTCGCCTGCGATTCATTTTCTGAAAATGTGAAATTCAGCTTTCGTTACAAGACGGCTCCGACCTGTGCTCTGTTGGCGGCTTGGATACGGCCATCTCCCATCACCATAACGCAGCATCCCTCACAAGGTGTGTTCTCATGAATCTGAACTCAGCAAGTGTGATAAGCGCGCATCAATCACGGCGTAAGCTCTTTTGAGGGCGCTACTGTGCCCTCCGCTACATCGGCGCAGATGGAGGCTGGCGCCGATCCGCGTACGGCCGCGTTCATACTTTGCGCACCGACGCCGTCGCCGCCGGTGCCGGCGTCCAACTGATGCAACCATTTGCCTGCCGCAGACGACGGCGTCAATAGATAATGCGCACCATTTGCAAAACGCTCGACCCAACCACATTACAGTATGGTGATCGGGGCGAGAATCCAGGAATTCAAATTCGAATATGGCATAGTATGGCACTATGCCAAGATTGAAAATCGAAATCGTAGGCTTTCGCCACGATCACCATACAGTAGTGTGGTTGGGTCAAGCGTTTTGCAAAGGTGCGCCTTGTCTATTGACGCCGTCTTCTGCGACAGGCAAATGGTTGCGTCAGTTTGACGCCGTCGCCGCCGGTGCCGACGTCAATTTGACGCCGACACCGGCGGCGACCGCGTCGGTGCGCAAAGTATGAACGTGGCCTACCGCCTTGCGGTTCACCCAATGTCTCTACACTATGAATTACAATAAAGAATCTACTGATGTCGTCCAGATTTGACACGGATAACAAAGATTTCGACCAACGACTTGCCACGGTTATTGGACAGGGCGAAGCGGGTGGTTTCGAGAAAGGCTTCTGGGAACATCACGACAGTTTAAATAGGTGGACGCTCAAATTCAATGAAAAGGTACCGTGAGGAGTTTCTTCAAACCGCGTGCACTGTGATTTTTGCGTTTTTTCAGATCGTAGAGGACGAGTACAGAGCGCATTTTGCAGACTCGGGTGATCGACATGTTCCTTATAAGACTCCTGTTGCGTTACATCAGGTCCGAATTTTCGGATAGGATCTGAACGTCTTTGTAGTTCCAGTAGGTCTTCAATTTTATTTTCAGGACGTTGCTCGCCGAGAACAGATCGATCAATCCACACAATATCGCTATTCAGGTGTTTTTATAGGTGAGGTGGCTCAGTGGATATAGGAACTCTGAGTTTTGTAGCGCTAGGTTTGAGCGCAGTTGCGCGTCGCGTTCCAAAGGCGTCTGACGTCTACTAGTGGTTCTCTCGACTCAGTTCCCGCCAAATATTCCGCGTGTGGGATGTCGCGAACATCATGCGACGTCGCGTCTGACCTAATGCTACGTCCACCTCCAAGGCAGCTCTTCAGCTTCTTCTGCGTCTTTCTGTAGATTATCAGAATCAGAGACTTTAGTAACTTCTCAATTTTAGATATAGATATTTAGATATTTAGATATAGATATTTAGATATAATTTCAGATATTTTTTAGATATATTGGTGGCGGCGTTGCTTTTGGTGGTCGTTTCCATTGCCGTCTTCATGTCGTCGTCCGCCATTCCGATGTCGTTCATCGTTTACTTCTGCCTTGCTCTTACTATCGTCATTGCGGCGATCGGTCTTATAGGTGAACTAGTTTTCGTAGATTATTTTGCTCAGAAAATGTAGTTCAAGCCATAATCAGTTACGCATTCCATTTTTGTTAGGATGGGGGTGTCATCTGAGGTTCCGGTCGTGGTAAATTGCGTAGGGTGCTTATGCCACGATCTCCTTCCGCAGCCCGCGTTTCAGAAAGGGTGTGTGCACTTATGACGGAAAATCGCGTTGCCGCCCACGGCAAGCGGCTCGACGGGTGCGAGCATCAGTGGCAGGGCATGGCAGCCTTCAAGCGAGCCAGTGTGGCATGGGTGGAGGAGGCAGGGTGGCATGGGTGGAAGCACAGAGGTGACAAAACCACGCTCTGCTGGGCTCCCAAGGGCAATCGATTCGGCAAACCTGTTGATGGCGTCGCGAGTGCGAAACCGCGAAGCGATTTTCCGTCATAAGTGCACACACCTTTAAAGAGTCTTATCGAAGGGAGATGCATCAGGACTGTTTATCAGGTCAGGTTACACGAAGAGGGGGGGGGGGGGCTGCACAAACTCCCGCGCCCTGTTCACAACTGGACTAGCAAAGCATTTGGCACACTTGGCGATGTAATTCACGCGTCGAGGTTACTTTGTGGGACAGCCCTGACGCACATGCGTGACGAGGTGTCCCAGAGCTCTCTCATGAACAAAGAAACCGATGACATTCGCCTCCTAGCGAACGTAGAAGTGCTTTTGTGGGACATGTCCAGTTCTCATATGATAATGGTGACTGCTTTAAAAATAATTTTTTCAAGGAGTCCCGTTGCTGAGCAGGAAAGCTCTGCTGCCATGTGTGAATTTGTGGCAGCCAAGGCATATAATTGGTGAGCCTTTCAGACCTTCATTTTGCTACGTTTTTTCTAGTAACTTCATGTTTGTAAGACGCAATGCTGATAGGCTCTTTGTAGGTGCCGTGCTGATCGCACTACCGTTTGGTGTGGCGGTTTGTGTGATGCCCTTATGCATTCTTGACGAATGTCCCACCACACCGTTGATGCCAACTCGATTATTATTCTCCTACATCATGATCGTCGCATTGTTCGCTCATTGCAATTTCTCGCAACTTGGAGCATGGCCGAAGACCATTCAATGCATCGTCGTGGGACTTATCCATATTTCCGCCGTGTACTATTGTCAGGCTAATATTCTCCGGCTCCTCCCTCAGGTACTTCATGTTTCTTTTGAAGGAAGATCTGATTCGAACGTTCCTGAATTTTGGGAAAGTGAAGGAGTGCAGAGAGCGCTCGTAGGAAGAAAGTTTTCTTTTTTCGTATTGTATGAAGTCCTCGGTGTAAAACAATCCCTTGTTGGTATATCTCTCAGTTCCATGCAGAATTGTGGCGGCAGGTGAATGCGATCTTATACAATGACTTGCGGGACCAGCAGATGTGCAAGTTAGTGTTTTTAAACTCCCAAACGAGTCTGGTACCAAGTCATTCACTCCGGAAGGATGGAAGGTTTTAATTGGGTGGGGCGGGCATCTATGCGAGATTTGATCCCTGTGCACTCCCCTGTCAGCATACCACCTCCGCCCCTATGTTTATTATTAATATGTAGTAATAAATACAAATATGGCAGAATTGTAAGAAATCGGATCTTTCAATATATGGTACGCTCGTGGTTGAAGTGAGGCTCCGGTGATTTGAAACTTTACTGTAGTGGAGCAGTTATGCACTTCCGTAACATCCTAATGTGCTGGTAGAACTGGTCATCCAACTGATATTTCATTTGACTATTGAAGTACCAGTTTTAGCCGCGCAATTTACCTGTGTGTCAGATAGCACTGGTGAGCTGCGGACTACGCATAAGAATAATCAGAACAAGACTAATTCAGCGATGTGGTTACAACTAGAGCGCTCAGTTTTCTTGAATTTACTCTTATGCGCGTGAAATCATACACTGGTGTCACTCATTAGTCATAGTAATCGGAGTCTGCGACTGCGTTCTGGTAATGGTAAGGTTCACTATCCGTTTGCGAGCCTTTACTCACTCATGACAGCTAACTGAACCGTTCAGGATGCTGTAAAAAGACTGCAATCGTTTCAATCGTTCCATCCCAGTGTGCGCGGTCGATTTCCCCTATCATCCCCTGCAAACACAATCACCCCTCACTTTCGGACGGACAGACATATGTACACACCGGCATACCAACCGACAAATAAACCGGCACACAAAGTTAGTGGTTTATATAATAGAGGGATTACATAGTTGTGAGCGGATTATCTGTACAATATGTACGATAGGTATTATTAATACTTGAATCCATCCAAAATATCACAGGAAATATTGGCTTTATGAAAGTGCATTGCATTCGATTACCCTGTCGAGGCTACATTTTTCCATGTTATTTGATGAATGGATCAAATACACTGATTTGTTGCTTTCGAATTATTTAATTGATGGATCATATACTCTAAATCATTACGGTAACCGAGGCTTTTTTTTTACTGTGCCTTAGTACAAAGTGGTACTAGCGACATCACCTCATCAAATGAGAAACGTGCATCGACAAAACTCTGCTCGTCTCTTTTCAAACAATCGGCTTTTTTGAACCCTACTCAACAAACGAATGTAATTTCGGGGCTGCTCATTCGTCATTTAAAAAGAAGAAGGCAATGTCTTGAAGGGGGGAGATGCGAGGAAGGGACTTCAAAGACAGCATTAGGGGTAATGTGATAATGGAGAAATCCCTACAAGAAGTCACTCACATGGTAGTCCTGGGCCTAGGAAGGCTATTTGTGGCGAAATCCCGGTGAAAAAGCGCCCCTCGGAGCTGTAGAAATGCCGCAAAACGCTGCAACCGCCCATCTGTCCCGCCTCTTGATAAGTCGACCCCGCCTCCGGATGACGTAATTCCCGATTGACTGGGTGGGAGCGGCCAAGGAGATGCGGCACGATCGAAGGTTTTGCGGCGCGCTTTCGCAGTTTTAGCTTGAAGCTCACTCCAAAAAATAGATGCTGTCGTATTTCCAAACATTCCCTTGTGTTTACTTGGCAACATGCCAATATGAAACTACAGGGGGTGCCAAAAAAAAGTAATTTTGCCCACGGCTCACATCTGCCAATTTTACAAAACGTAGGGAAACGAAAGAGATAAAGGTATTGGGGCAAAACATTCCCAAAATGTTCCTCTAAAAGTAGGAACAAGCTGTGGCTCCTCACGTTCATGTTCATAAAAATATGGAGGTTTCATTCGGCGCAGTCGGGCTTCGGAGTACCTACATTTAAAAATTCGCTAAAAACAGTGGAGCCAAGCTCCGTGGTAGGTCTTTTGTGGGAAGCTTCCTGAGGGTTGGCCCTTCGGTTCTTGGAAGTCACAGAGCCCCTGCTGCTTGGACAAGGCTGCTATGATCCAAAGTATCATTTTCATGCCTCAAATCCGCCTCCGGAGGGGTTTCAGTGGTAGGGGAACGTTTTGGCTCTTGGAAACGAAGGGCGCTGGGAGCCCGGGAAAAACGCAATGTTAAAGAACACCATCCGGTATGAATCCCCTTAGGTACCCAGATTGAACGGACGTCAGCAAGGTTGTGAAAGAGGGCGAAGAAAATTCGGATTTTGCCCAGTTGAGGTGATACATCTTGTTCAGTCTTTCCTTGCTCCCGTTGCAGGAGGCTGCCACGGAGTATAGTGATAGAGTTAGGTCTGCTCTTGATTCTGGGGATGAGAATACCTCAATAGAATTTGCTGTAGTTTGGCTTAATGGGGTCGAAAGTGGAGGAGACAAAATTACTTTTTTTTTGGCACCCCCTGTAGATCAGACTACCGCCTCTTCACGGACAGGTCGTCCGAGTCGAGAATCAACAGTGGAAAGGGAGTCCTATTTCTGGGGTTTTTGGCCAATTCCATCCGTTTTTTCTCCACTGTCCTGTTACTAGGCATCTCGACTTTCACATTCACTACTTCTTTTAATTTTCGTCCGATTTTCCCCTAATGCTGCCTTTAACTGAGCTTTTCTTCGGTAACTGAACAACACCCCAATTTGTTGTTTGAAATTTTCGGTACACTTTACACAAAGCAATCGCACTAGCGCAAATCTTAATGGGGTGGAAGAACTGATTTTTGGGGAACATTCTGATTTGGCTGGAAACTAGTACCTAGAAGTTGTCTGACCCAAAGAATCGAACACTCACTTGCGCCATAACTAACTATCATAATGCGAGTAGAGGGTCGAGAACGTAAGTGGATCTTACCATCATAGCATGCAGTCGCAGAACTCCAATTACCATGACCAAAGAGTGACACCAGTGGAAGGTTCTACCCCGATAGGGTGAATTCGATAATTCACACTCTATCTTTGCTAAACCACATCGCTGGCGCAACAATGAATTTTCAAAGTTCTGTGACTCCAGCGCTAGGCGGTTTCGTGTCGAAGAAGTCTGATGTTCTTACTCAGGAAGTCTAGCTACTTCTATGAATAACTATTGAGTGACTTTGGTAAAGACAGCATTAAGGATAAAGTAGTTACTAAGAAATCCCTAAAAGAAGATCTACATGGAAACCATAGGGGTAAGAAGGCGAAATCCCGGCAAAAAAGCGCGCCTCCGAGCTGTAGAGACGGCGCAACGGATAAGAGCTGCCGCCTTTCGATAATCGACCCCGCCCCCAAACGACGTGATACCTAGTTGGCTACGATGAGAGCGGCCAAGGATCTGCGGAGAGATTCAAAGTATTCCGGGGCGCTTTCTCAGTTTTAGTTTGAAGCTCACTCCGGAAATTAGATGCTGTCGTATTTCCAAACATTCCCTTGTGTTTATTGGCGACATGCCAATGGAAAACTAGATTGGACTACTCGCCTCTTGACGGACAGGTCGTCCGCGTCGAGAATCAACAGTGGAAAGGGGGTCCTATTTCTCGGGTTTTTGGCCAATTCCATCCGTTGTTTCTTCACTGTCCTATTACTAGGCATCTCGACTTTCACATTCACTGCTTCTTTTACTCTTCGTCCGAATTTCCCCTAATGCTGCCTTTGATGCATGTTATTTGATATTTCTGCCACAAAAAGAAGAAATTTTATTAACTAGCTTTCCAAGGACGTGCCATTATTGCGTAGAGTTCGACTATATACACTACAGGATAAACAGTCTAGTTGCGACGACCCGGCTGAGTTGAAGTCAGTTGCTGATACCCTCACTACTGAACTATTTCCGTTGAATAATCTTCCCCATCAGTTGTGAAGCTAGACGGCAGAGTCTCAATTTTCATTTATCCATCATTTATGCCTTCTACCTGAAGTTAAAGACGACTCTATTGATTCACGCAGGTGGTCCAACTCAAGTTTCACCTCAAAAAAGTCAAAACTTTCTTTCCTATCAACTGCGCTGTTGAAATTTCATAAAAGAAAAGCTGGGAAATGACAAGCGCTTCTCAGCTACGGCTTACAGTAGTAGTAACTCGTCACTTCCCATCGCCTTTGCCTTGACAACTCATTAGGCTTCCCTTCTCCTTTCCTGTTGTGAGAGAGCACTGTCCCAGCAGGCCTTGCACAAATTGCTTTAAGTTGCTCTGTAAAATCCCCGTCGTATATGTAGCCTTTCAGCTGAGGAAGATGAATTGCAGGAATGTTTCCTACGTTAATCATTTTTGTATTCATTTAGTTATTGTTATTAGTGTCATTATCATTAGATGTTTTTATTAGGCACATGGACTAAGGATTACAAAAGGTGTTAATGATCTAATGGTGAGAAATGCTTAAAGAAATCATCCACGGAAAATTGAGGTTTTTCGTCACCCATATATTTATGTTGTATTTGCCTAATAAGTGCCGCATGCATTTCACGCAAACAAGTGAGGGTTCGGCTAAGGTTCAGCTCCCCGTATTCTCGTCCGAGTGGGCGGGGTCTCCGAGTAAAAACCCCGTCCCGTCGTCCGTCGCGGTTGGGAATGGAGAGTGGGACTGTTTACGTAACTTTCTGTTTCTAGGATGCGTCTCCGACTGCGGCGGACGACGGGGTGGGCACTTGCTCGGAGGCCTCTCCCACCCGGCCGAGCTGTATCTCAGCCGGATTCTCATTTTTTCAAGTGAAACTTTGCATGCGGCCCTTGTTAGGTAAATATAACGTAGATGTATAGGTCTATTCCTTTAATAAATGAAGGACAAAGCTTCCCGACATCAAGCAATCCCTCCTGTGCGACGTCGCTTCTTCAGCTTATTATTGAGCACGGGCCAAAGTCTCGTGCTGTAGAATATCGTGTTACTAATACAAACACATGATACATATCAATAAAAGGGATGCTCGCCACGCATTCTAGTTCCATACAGAACGTGGTGGCAGGCGAATGCGATTTAAAGGCAGTATCAGGGAAATTCGGACGAAAAGTAAAAGAAGTAGTGAATATGAAAGTCGAGATGCCTAGTAATAGGAGAGTGAAGAAAAAACGGATGGAATTGGCCAAAAAGCCGAGAAATAGGGCCCCCTTCCCACCGTTGTTACTCGACGTGGACGACCATTTCGTCAACAGGCGGGTGGCCCCGACGACTCTGCCATTGGCATGTATCCAGGTAATCAGTGCGCAAAAACAGCGTGGAAATAATACAAAAAACTTGAAAGGCATCCCATCGTTGACTGCAGACGAGTGAAGACACTAAGTGAGAATCAGTGGAAAAGAAAAGAGGAATAGAAAAGAAAAGCTCGCGAACTCTACAGGTAAACAGCAAAAATCAAAACACTGGAAAAGATGATCAGCTGATTAGAAAAGGGTCTGCGACGCTCTGCTGACGAAAGCGCGCCCGATCGCTCCAGCCGGCCACATCGCCTTGGCCCTTCCCAGCCCAGCCAATCATGGGGAGCTCGTCGCCAGGAGGCGGGCTGCCCTGAGCAAAGGCGGCTCGCCCTGATGAGGCCGCCTCCACCACAGCTCAAGGGTGCGCCTTTTGGGGGGATTACGCCATATATAGGCCTTTCAGTCCCGCAATTTTTCAGTCACTGCCTCCTTTTGGGATTCCCTGTCACCCACGTTACCCCAAACACTGTCTTTAAATTATTCAACTAACTGCGGGGGCCAGCCGATGTACGAGTCAGCGCGTTTATCCTTCCGGACGATTCTGTTACCAATGCACCCATACTGAATAGATGGAAAGCTTGGTTGGTGTTGGTGGGCATCGATGCGGAATTCGGTCCCTATGCCATGCGAGTGGGAGTGCGTGCCACCTATCACTATAGCACCTCTGCTTAAAGGAATTGCCCATGGAAATATGAGTTTTTATGTTACCCATATATTTATGTTGTATTTGCTTAATGTGTGCCGCATGCAAAGCTCCACGCGAAAAAAAAAGTGAATTTGGCTGAGATACAGCACCACAAACTTTTGGCCGGGTAGGCGGAGCCTTCGAACAAGTGACTCCCCCTAACGCCCGCCGCGGTCCGAGACGCAGTGTAAGAACAGAAACTTACTAAACAGTCCCACTCTCCGTTCCCAACTGCGATGGACAACGGGGCGGGGTCTTTACTCGGGGGGTCCGTTCACCCGGCCGAGAATTTAGGGGGTTGTATCTTAGCCGAATTTCCACTTTTTCGCGTAAAACTTTGCATGCGGCCCTTTTTAGGCAAATACAACATAAATATATAGGCAACGAAGGAAGTCATTTCTCCGTGGACGATTCTTATGATAATTAATGAGGACCATAAATGTGTATGAAACATTGTGAATGTGAGTCCTCCAAAGCTTTATTCTCAAAAGCACCAAAGTAGGCATAAGCGTATAAGGCTCAAAATCGTTTTGCAACTTTTTTTGCAGCTAATTTTGTGGAAACTTTTTTGTGTTTTTTAGAGTAAAAGTTTGGAAGTATCATACACATTTGAATCAACATGAGGTTCGGCCTCACGACAATGGGCAATGCAATAATTATAATGTAGTAAATTAAGTAAATAACAAAGAATTTACACGATCCTACCTTTCTTGTTGCTGCATAAATCATGGAGAACATCCCTAAAGTGGTTGTCTGTCATTAGGACAGAAAATTCGCCTGGCCGCATATGGGGCGTTAGGCTATGTATGCGTGCTGTGACCGCCGTTTCGGTTGAGTCCCGAAGCGATAAGGGCAAAAGTAAGATAGCGTGTATACTGAGCGCCGGCAGGGCGTGGCTGCGTTCATAGGAAGAGAGGCAGAGTGGCTCGGGAGTTGCGCAGAGACGACGGAGGCAACGAGGCAGGGTAGAATAGAAGGAGACGCAGAGACATGCAGCCACGCCCTACCGTCGGCACCACAGAGTATGGACGCTGCCTAAGGGGTAGTGGTACTGTCATTGCTCTAGGACCATCTAATGAAACGTTCCAACACTAACCCATCCGTTGCACGCCGCGACACCCTTTCGAAGGCTGCTGCGTCGAGCAGATGCGCAACGTGCATGTGTTCAAATTCTTTTCATTTCTGATCTTTCTGAAAAAAAAATGCCATCCACAAGGCATCACAGATCATGCAGTAGCAGCTGATTTTCAGACGTGGTGTGCAAATGAGACAAGTGCAGGCTTTTTCGACACTTCGTTTTCATCATCATTTTTCATTTGGGAAATGTTGCTTGACGTTGTGCTATCGATCATTCTTGTCGGATTCCTCAACTATCAGGTATTGCAACGAAGGTCTGCCTAAGGATTACGGTAGCTCATTCAGTTTTTCAGTTCGAAGCCGCATTTCGAATGTCATTCTATGGTGACGTACAGGCGAGGCGAGACACTCAACGCATGCAGGTTTGTTTTGTTTCGATTTCTTGAACCATTTTCAAGTCTATCAGGGTATAATTAAAACCTATTTTTCCGTTATAGAACAAATCCTAAATTTCTAAAGATGTGATCAGATTTTTTTTACAATGTGGAAAAAGCTGGAATTCTGTTGCTCCTTGTTTTTGTAGCGTGAAGGCATTAAGAAATGTATTCTCATTGGGAAATAATTTCCCGGGTGTGTACCCTTATGTCAGGATTCGCACGACGACGAGCGGCGTACCGCAATGTGTGCGAGCTATGCGCGTCGTGGTAGTTGGGTCTTAGAACGATTACACGGTAATGCTAGGGGCGCGATACGCAGTTGACTTTAATCGCTTCACTTCGGGATCCAACAACATAGCATCTTTAGCTCGTCCGCATTGCTTCGCTTGCGTCATGCCGCTTGCGAAAGTCTGACATAAGGGTACACACCCTAATTTACCTAGTGATGTAAGTTTACGACAGACACTGGTGGGATCTTTCATGCAGGCATCTTCGTGAAAGCTTTCATGAAGGCACCGGGAAGGGCAGGGAGAAAAAGGGAAATGAGGAGAAATCATCATCTTATATAGAATGTTTGAGGGCAGAGGGGGTAATCGCTAGCGAAACTGAGGTTCCAAAGTGCACGTTGTGGTCTTTATTGGCACCTCCCGCGCATCACTGCGAACTTCACACTTTACCTTTCCGGGTTGCTCGCTGCAGGAGGTGTCATTTGTTGTCCCGTAGGGTGTATTTCATTCACGCAACGATGTGGAACAAGAAAAACTGAGGAGTCCTGTGATTCAGATAGTCCGAGACCAAGCCGACTGGTTGCTCAACAACGTTATACCGGCGCATGCTGTTGAAAGTCTAAAGACGGACACCAAATACAGGTATGCGCATTTTTATTTTCAAGTGCGTATCATCGTGTATTTATCGCTGAGCGCCATTATTTCATTCCCTTTAAACCTAGTGGGTCGCACTGCACGTCAAATCAATTTCACAATCAGAAGTCTTCCTCCTTTGAAGGAAACGTTCACGGAAAAATTATTTTTTCTTGTTTTCCATTCATTTATGTTGCATTTGCCTGGGCCGCATGCAAGGTTTCACGCGAATTGTGGATCCGGCTGAAATACAGCACCTCATAATCTCTGCCGGGTGGGCGAGGCCTTCGAGCAAGTGCCCACCCCGTCGTCCACCGCGGTCGGAGACGCATTGTAGGAACAGTAAGTTACGTAAGCAGTCCCCCTCTCCGTTCCCAACCGCGGCTAACGACGAGGCGGGGCTTTCACTCGGACGCCCCGTCCATACGGCCGAGATTTTATATTGCTGTATCTTAGCCGAATCGTCAGAAACTTTGCATGCGGCCCTTGTTAGGCAAATACAACATAAATATACGGGTGACAAAAAACTCATTTTTCCGTGGGCGATTCCTTTAATAGTAGTGGGTATTTGGGGACGAATATCAAAAGATTATTGAGTATGAACGGCAAGGAGCTCAGTATTGAAGTATTATAGACGCAGTGAAGTTGTTAAAAACCCGAGAAGTAACAGCTTTCTCTCACCGTTGACCCGGAGGGCGGGCCACTTGAATTAGGTGAGCTTTTGAAGAAGACGCTCTACCCGAAGCTCAAAGCGCTATTTTTACCAGAAATTTTGCCACATATATGGCTTCTTAGACCTACAGCTTGCTCTTCAGTGACCCTCTCTGTGGGTCTTATAACCCAAGTTACCCCTACCATGTTTTGAAACGATGAGAGGGTTTCTGAATAATTGGTGTCTGCTTGTTACATCTGCTTATTCACTGATATTCCACTTTATGGAAACATGAAGTGTGCAGAGAAGGTCATTTGCATGCGGAAGGTGCAATTTTAGCTACGGTATGGGCTTACTGTGACTTGCAGTTCGGTCATACTGCCGCAATCGCACACCGACGTTTGACATCGTGCCAAGCGTATTTTTTAACGCTAATTTGAAATTTCTATTCAAATTTTTCGTTATTCCTCACTCCTCTCACTCCTTGTTTCTTCAAATATTTTATTCAAATTGGGTTATTATTATGAAAACTTTTATTCCTACTCTTTCACGTATTTTCCCTTTACTGCTTCACATGTTTGTTGTTGTTTGTGGTTCCACTTAATTCACATCATCATGAGCCTGAAGCAAGAATGCGTGATAAGTAATGGCAATAATGTCAGCCTGTGGCCCCGTCTCCTCTAGCGAACAACACGAAAGGGTGATGTTTTCAGTTATCAGTGATGCACGGTAGATTGCGAATATAAACCACAACGTCGCGCTTTTAAACCCGAATTTCGCTATCGATATCCATTCTACCCTCGAATATTCGTTTTATAACAGAATTTTCTTATCATCTCCCTTTTTCTCCGCACTCCTCCCGATTCCTTCAAAGGCAAAGGGCGTTGGGGGAGGATTGCTGGGCGGTTTATGGTGGCCTGTTAAAGGCATCATTGGGAATAACGGTGTCTGGGAAGATATGTTGGGTGTGGAGAACGGGTCAGATTCAAAGAGATGATCTGTGGAGAAACTCTCGTTCAAAGGTGTGTAGAGGACGGTACTTTGTGGTGCTGTACGTCAGCCGGGTTCACACACATTAGGTAAAGACAACATAAAGATATGGGTAACGGAAACACTCATTTTTTTCGTGAACGATTCCTTCAAGTTGTAGTATCCCAACATGGGAAACATCCTAACGGATAACTGGCTGAAAATGTTCCATTTCAGTGAAAATCATGAGTCGACGGCCGTGTTGTTTGCCAGTATAACGAATTGGAATGACATGTACGAGGAAAATTTTGAAGGAGGACGAGAATTCTTGAGAGTACTGAATGAGGTGAGATTTGAGCTTCAGCTTTTCATCTGGTGGGTGTGTGCAGATATGACAGCAAATCGCTATGCGGCGTTTAACTCGCGGCGCCACCAGTACCACTTGCCGTATCGATTGCCCTTGGGAGCCGGCCGAGCGTGACTGCGTCACGTCTGCGCTTCCACTCATGCCACACTGCCTCGCTTGAAGGCTGCCATGCCCTGCCACTGGCACTCGCACCCGCCGCGCCGCTTGCCGCGGGCGTTCACGTGATTCGCTGACATATCTGCGCACACCCGTCATCTGGTCAGGTTGAGACGAAAATCTGAGAACGACAGGATGTGATGCAAAGAAATTACCGTCCGCCGCGCGCGAATGCCGCATTTTCCGGACAGTGGGTGGGAGTGTCAGGTCTAAATGCGACTTCTACCACTATCTTTCGCTTTGTAATAAAGAGGGTATTCTCAAACTCTGGTTTGCAGAGATTTTTCTTTAACTTTATACCTTTTGAGAAGGCTGTAGGATTATGATGGAGCGCAGAAAAATCTTCTTTCTAGGTGATTGGAGACTTTGATGAGCTGCTTGATCGGCCGGAGTTTTGTCATGTTGAGAAGATCAAAACGATCGGAGCAGCGTACATGGCTGCCAGTGGCTTGAATCCAGAGCGGAAACGGAACATGGAACATCCAAAGGAGCATCTCTATCAGGCAAGTTCAGATTTGATGCATTGCGCGGTAATCTATTGTAGGTCATCGCACCTAAAATTAAAGACTTTGCTTGGGGTAAGGAGGAAATGAACGGGGAGACATATCCTCAAATACACTTCAAATGAACCAGATGTTTGGTGTTCGTGTGTGTATCTGTCTGTCTATCTGTTCATCACATAATGCATTTTTGACTGCATTGCGGTCTAGAGAGGTCAACTTCCTTTCCATATCGGTCCAGCGTGCCTTGAAAGAGGATCGTTCTGAATGGACGCCGATAGTCGCTCCCTCATAAAGTCGGCAAAGCCAGCATTCGGGGGCAGCGAATCCGCCCCTTTGGAACTGATTTCTCATGAACGTACACCAAAACAAAAAGATGATCTGCGAAGAAACTTGTGTTGAGAAAGCGCGCCTCGGGGGTCTTTATCGCGGTTTGCCTTCCCTGCGATTCGCTCCACCTCTCATCCGTTCGGCGAGGACGGAGCAATACACGACTGGTTGGCCTAGCCCCTCACCGTTTGCACCTACTCTTCGGAGGCTGCAGTGGAGGCGACGGGGAAGAATGACAATGAGGGTTTTCTAGTTGCTCCATTACTTCTTTCTCTCTGTTACACCTATTGTTCACCTCCACTTTTATATTACAATTATTCCACAATCTGCTAAATTAACCCCAAACCGTCTGTTTCTTTATGCTCACCGTTGCTATTACAGATGGTTGAGTTCGCGTTAGCCATTCAACACGTTTTGTCCGTGTTCAACGAAGATCTTCTCAACTTCGATTTTGTCTGCAAACTGGGATTAAACATTGGACCAGTAACGGCTGGTGTTATTGGTACGACGAAGCTCTACTACGATATCTGGGGAGACACCGTTAACATCGCCTCACGAATGTATAGCACCGGAGTGCTTAACAGGGTTCAGGTATGTAAAAACTAGCTTATTATTATCATCAACTGAGAAGGAGTCGCCTTGCCTCGTACGTACCAGCGCATAGGGGTGTGTGCAGATATGACAGCGAATCGCGTGGCCGCCCGCGGCGGGTGCGAGTGCCAATGGCAGGGCATGGCGAGGAAGTGTGGCATGGGTGGAAGCGCAGAAGTGACGCAGCCACGCTCTGCCGGGCTACCAAGAGCAATCTATTCGCAAGTTGTACTGGTGGCGCCGCGAGTAAGACTCCGCAAAGCGTTTCTCTGTCATATCTGCACACACCCAGCGCATAGTAGTTGGAGCAATGCATTTCTTCTTTATATACCGCGCCTGGGGAGCCCCTGTCAATGAATTTCAGGTGGTCCTACAGTGAAAGATTCTCGGAGCTAAGTGCTGGCTGAATGTCTTCAGTTGCTTGATGCCTGTAGCGCATCCGCAAGCATTTGTAGTGCCACTTTGTATTTTTCAGACGATAGAATGTAGCGAGAGCTGTGGTGAGCAGTACCAAGTATAATTTGAAGAAGGGAAGAAGGAGAAAGGGAAGAAAGAAATCTAAAACAGAACATGAACCTTATTGTACCCATTAGTTTTGTTTGTTTGCTTGTTTTGTGACGCGCCTACGTTTTATGATGCGCTCACATGGGGCGGGGCGCTGAGAGTTTGCGTTCATACTTTGTCGCTGCGTCTCCGACCTTCCATCCTGCGTCTCTGCACCTTTCCCGTGTCACTCTGTCTCGCTTCCTGTTCA
This sequence comes from Trichostrongylus colubriformis, assembly GCA_963978905.1. NCBI lineage: Eukaryota > Metazoa > Nematoda > Chromadorea > Rhabditida > Trichostrongylidae > Trichostrongylus > Trichostrongylus colubriformis. The sequence continues at coordinate 5,217,153 of OZ022259.1, forward strand.
CGCAGCCACGCTCAGTCGGTGCAAAATATGAAGACGGTCGGAGGTTGTGGACCGTAGACATAGGGTTATTGAGCTTATCTCGGGTACGAGCGCGTTTTTCATCACAAAACACCGGGTGTGCAGATATGACAGCAAATCGCGTGGCCGCCCGCGGCGAGCGGCGCAGCGGGTGCGAGTGCCGGTGGCAGGGCATGGCAGCCTTCAAGCGAGGCAGTGTGGCATGAGTGGAAGCGCAGACATGACGCAGTCACGCTCGGCCGGCTCCCAAGGGCAATCGATACGGCGAGTCGTACTGGTGGCGCCGCGAAGCGATTCCCTGTCATATCCGCACACACCCCAAAACACTCTACGCATTTCCTGGTTTTTGGATCGCTTTCTTTCTTTTAGTAGATCTATCCTTCTTGAAGTCTTATCGCTTGCTTATATCTCTTCCGTATTGCACGTATTGCAGGTGTCTGCTCACACTCGGGATATCTTACTGGACCGATACGAGTTCGAGTACAGGGATCATATTGAAGTAAAAGGAATTGACGGCGGTATGGACACGTATCTGTTGGTGGGACGAAAAACTGATCGAATCCCACCATCCATTTCGGATCATGGTAACACTGCCACCGATGCAACAGCGCCACGAAGGGCTACGTAGCCTTAGATTTTGATTCCCAATTACTCATTTCATTGCATTCTTTACATCTGTGTCTTGCCACCATCTTCTGACAGCTGGATTTTGTTATATATAAGTGCGGGTTTGTAGCAGTTTAGTAGGAATAATTCCGTATGTTCTACGGCGGTAAGGATCGCCACAATTGTTCATGTATAATCAGATCAAAATTGGCATTCTCTAGCAATCTCTGTTTGTTACTCGCGTATCTCAAGCTCTAGTCATTTCTGGGCATTACGCTTTTCAAACGCACTTTCCTTATTCTCATTTATCTGCTTCCAATAGTTGCAGTAATCGCCAAGCACTCCGTAGAAATCTTTTGAAAACGTGAAAGAATCTCGGTGATTGTTGATAAAGAGTATCTGATAAGATTTAAAAAATGCAAAATAAAATATTGGTATGAGTGCTTGTTTTCGGGTGTGTAGCCTTATGTCGAATATTCGCTTTGCGGCGTCGCACTCGCGGCGCTATGAGCACGACATAACGCGATCGGTTGGGATTCCGTTCAGTACACGAGAGCTGGTCCTGTGGAGTTCCTTTACGGAAGTAGCTGTTCATCTCATCATTATCTGAAAACTATAACTTTAGTACCCTAATAGACTGAATAAAACATAGAAAGTAGAGGAAGCAATAACATTACATGACAGCAATAAATAAAGAAATAATCAGTTCGGGCATTAAACTTCAAAGGGAGTTTGCGCAATGTATGAGATTACACGCGAAGAAATGTGACGCGCGAAAACCGACATCAGGCTACACACCCCCTTTTTCATGAGTAGGATTCAGAGAATGGTGATCGGTGGCGATCAATGTTCCTCGTATGGGATTATAAATGACGCGTTGGACTGATCGAAGTCAACTGTACTGAACTGAGCGTTCAGTCAAAGGCAGCATTAGGGGAAAGTCGGACGAAAAGTAAAGGAAGTAGTGAATGTGAAAGTGAAAGAGTGCCCAGTAACAGCACAGTGAAGAAACAATGAATGGAATTGGTCAAAAACCCGAGAAATAGGAACCCCTTTCCACGTTGATTCTCGACGCGGACGACCTGTCCGTCAAGAGGCGGGTGGTCTAATCTAGTTTTCCGTTGGCATGCTGCCAAGTAAACACAAGGGAATGTTTGGATATACAACATCTATTTTTAGAGTGAGCTTCAAGTTAAAGCCGCAAAAGCGCGCCGCAAAACGTTCGATCCTGTCGCATCTACACGGCCGCTCCCACCCCAGTCAATCGGGAATGACGTCATTGGGAGGCGGGATCGACTTATCAGGAGGAGGGACAGATGGGCGGTTGCGGCGTTTTGCGGCGTTTCTACAGCTTGGAGGGGTGCTTTTTCACCGGGATTTCGCCACAGATAGCCTTCTTAGGCCCAGGACCACCATGTGAGTGAATTACTGTAGGGATTATCTCCATTACCACATCACTCCTAATGCTGTCTTCGAGGAGGCCGCGGGTGGGGAGAGGGGAGAAGATCACTGCAAAGAAAAATTATCATGTCGCACCGGTGGAGAGCAGTGCGACTTGGCGAGGGTCAAGCCTCCGTTAAGGAATCCTCAAAGGGGGGAGGGTCGTATTTGGTCCGCTAGGAGGGGGGTCCTAATCTTCGAAGTAGGCAGTGATCAACAGAATTAATCGGGCTAAGGGTCCAAAGTGTAAGGGGAGAAATGACAACACTAACTAATTGGGTTCGAGTCCAAAGCTAGTTTGACTTAATCATCATGGTAACCTCCCAATAACCCTTTCGTTGGTCCGCTGGCACCGACATCACGTACAGAGACACCTCCGAAATTCACCGATTAACCGTGGGGAGCGTTATCTATCCACGGGTACCACCGTGGATGAATTCTTCAGGAACTATGGGATGAAAACGAAAATTAGCTGATATGGACTTCTTTTATATCCTTCTACGATTGCAAGTACGTGATCTGGTGTTAGCGGCCACTACGCGGATCATAAAAACGTTTGTATTCATTGAGAATGTGGATGAAATTCTCATGCATGGCGCATCCCACAGAGAAGCTGACCGACGCTTCTCGCCCTCCCACCAGGCCTTCGAGAGCGGAGGATGCATACTAGAGAAATTTCAGTAACAATGAATCAATTTTTCGGAGGAATCTTGGGAAGACCTCGCAAATTCGACGAAAAATTTTCTTCAACTGGCTTTCTTGATTTTTTTCTTGCTCCTTCGCGAAGATACGGCACAGCTCAGGTAGTCATTCGAAAGCGGCAACCTCGCAGACCCCAACCCCACTTCACCGAAACGCACTCATATGGTTAAGTTTGAAGGAAGTTATGACCATTTGAAAGAAACACTTCAATATTTTTCTCATCTAATCCTCAACTGGAATCCCATATCGAGAACTAAGCAAGCATTAGGGAAAGCAAACGGCTAATAGTTGGGTCTAAGGGAGTTATTAGGAAAACAGTTTACAGCTGTTCGAAAGATGGGCCCTAGGTAAAGTTTGAGGTCATCAAAGGTGTCCAAATATAGTAAGAGAAGATACACGCTCCATCGTGATCGCCGCGTCGCAGCCGCAGTAGCGGCCCGCGATCAGATGGGGAGCGTATTACTTCCATTTAGCCTTTCTTTTGACTTTTCTATTCTTATTTTTTCATCTTTCATCCTTGCCGCATAATTTGCATGACTTCTACGCCTTCTTATTTGTCATCAGTGCACGAGCACATTACCAATGGTCGGCGTCGCTTTCGTTCTGTAGAATAAGTATTGGAATTTTTGGGGTCTTACTCAAACGATTTTGTTTTGCAATATGAGTACTGAGTTTTGTTAGGTTCTTACTTCTCTCTTTTGTTGGGAGTGTAGTTTGACGTCAGTTTTTTTTACCATAGGCTCTTAATTTCCCTGGTGGATCGCACTGGCTTGGTACAAACCACAGAGGAAGCGGAACCTGAAGAAGAGGGGTCGTAGTGAGGCCCCTTTTTTTGAGGGGGGGGGTCGTATTTTTTGAAAATTTTCTTCAACTAAACTCTTGACCCTGGCTGTGAGCAGCAAAGAGGTGACGATCACGTGGTTAGGGACGCGGAGTGAGAAGCGGGTGATTGTCGATTGGTCGAGATTTTGCTCCGCGGCGTCGCACTGGTGACGCCGTCAGTACGAGTTGTTTAGAATTCCGCTCAAGACGCAATGGGCTGGTACCGTAAGAGACCTCTAAAAAAGGCAAGTTGAAAGCTTTGGGAGTTTGCCTCAACTTGGTGTTGTTTCCAGAACGCTTCCGAAATGCGACTACGCATTTCACAATCCATGATTCTTTTCGATTTAACTTTTATGACGTTTACCATATTCAACCGCGAGAAAAAACTCTCACTCGCCGCGAACGGCCGCGCTCAAAATTCGACCAGCCGACGCTCACCCGTGAGAAGCAAATCAGCATTGGGCGCGAAAATTTGAAACGCGCGGCCCGTCGACGACTGCTCAAACCTTACCTGGCGGGACTTTGAAAGAGTTGTTCCACTTTCGATTTTTCGTTTCCGCTTTGGAACAAGGAAATTTATCGGTTCTCATCATGTTTCAGTTCGTGTGCTTCAACTAGTGGAGTGATTTTAAAATGGATAAGAATCACGTGATTCATGAACGAATTTGAAATGGACCGAAGGTGTAAAGCTGTAATTCTTAAGACAAGAGTGGTGCTCATTTAGGGAGTCAGCATCCGTGTGAAGCCCTCTGTATTCTGGATGGATACCCGTTCGAAATTCTCCTGAAGTCGATGTTTTTTACGCAAGTCATTATTTCCAAAGCCAATCTTGTAGATCTTAATGCTTGAAACAGTCGTTTCAAAGAAAAAAGTTGTGGCCACCAAATTAGCGCCAACCGTTGTATTAGTCTTATTTTTTCATTTATATCTCAATCAGATCTTTCTGCCATCTAATAGTGGTTCGGTAATATCTTGGAGAGGAAGCCAAGCGATCCTGAAAGGTACAGAATGTTCGCAGATAAGAGAAAAGGTGAGAGCGTTTGAAAAAAATAAAATATGCCATTTTCTCCCATATTGGAAAGGGTCGATAATGTGCCAGTACCAAAACACAGTTCAACCACCGGCCGGAAGCATCTTCTGAGCTTGATATAAAGGGTCGAAGAAGACACGAGGAGACCTTCACAAAAGGGTCGCCTGACGCGGCCTCCTTCTCAATGCCGTGCCCTTTTTCTGCTAAGCGAGAACTAGGGCTATAAATCGGTACAGCTATAACAGGCCATGATTCCGCTGAGCCCAGTGAGGAATCGTTTGACAATTTGACCAGCTTTTATTCGTCGTCCCTGTAGAGCCAAATAAACAATTTGGCACACTTAATTTTTTACCGAGCCCCGCCCACCACCAGATACGTCCTCGGGACACGCCTGATCCAACATGATCGCGCTTATTTGCTCACCTGGACCTTCTGAAACCATCGTGAATTCCACGATGCAGGATTTCACGATGCGGTTGCAGGATCACGATGACTTCAGATAAGCTCGCATCACCATCCTTCATGTCAGCGGAAAAAACTTTCAGACATGCATCTAAGTCAGATGTTTGACTCCCTTCTCTTATCAGCAAAGGTTCCAACATCCCATATTTTCGAAATCAGACCTTATGAATCGATAGAGTGTTGTTTGCTAATTACAAATATGGGAGCCAAAATTGTAAAATACCGCCCGAAACGGAATAGGCCGCTTTCATATCAAACTGAATGGTTTCGGCGGATCGGCGTAAAGTAAAAGATGCGTGTCGACCGAGAAAATAATCACATAGGCGCATCCGAAATCTAAGAGATTTGGTGGACCACGATATGGGCCATTTGCCACGATGCAAATAAGCTGACGTGGTGGTACGTGACATCGAAAAACCCCAGACCGCAGATGCGCTGATACGCCGATACGCCATGCGCCAGCAGTTGGGTATGAACGCAGCCTTACACACTTCAGCGTTTGCGATTCACACGATTCCAGCGTAGCATTCACCTGATCGGTATTGATCTTATCCTCTCCGCCTGAATCGCTTTGACCGCTTAAACGATATTTATCTTTTCCTCCGTCTGAATCGCGAGAATCACGCAAGTAGCGAAATCTGAACAATACCTATGGAGAAGTCAAATTTCGCGTGCGATTGCGATGATTAATTAACCGGGTACAGTGGGTTTGCTCCCTCCATTTAACCTTTTGACAGACTCCAAAAGGCCTAACAGGGAAGCAAACCCAGCAGGCCCACCTTTCACTACCTCTAGAGCAAGAGTGCTACCACTGAGCCACGGCGACCATTGCTGCACAAACGCTTAGCCTCAATCCGCCATGGGTCATCGCAAGCAAACTTTGATCCCTCCCCTAACTCGTTCAAATCGACATTTGGCATTTCGGTCTTCGTGGTTGTGATGAGCATACGGGAGCCCATCAATTCACGTAGGTCTTGATCCAGAGTTCCATGGGATGTCGGAAACTTCCCCTGGTTGGTTTACCCAGCATGCAGAGGCCTCGAGTGACGGTTAGGACACACGGTCAGTAGGGCCACTCGGTCACGCGGTGACCATGCACACCCCTTAAACTCCTTCTCTATAACTGTTTTCTCTAAAGATATTTTGAAAAGCGCGTATAGCATTGTACGAATAAGTGAGAAATTGAGTGTGACAGTTGACTTCAACCAATTGGATCTTCTCTGAAGTATGGAAGGCTCTACTTTGAATTTTTTCTCAATTTCAAATTTCTCTTTTTTTCTCAAGTATTATGTCTATAGCATCACCATGTAGCATCACCCATTCGTTCATCAATAAAACGAAACAAAATTTCAAGGAGGATAGGATTTATGTGAACAAATCGTCTGAATAATTTATGTCACAGGGCAAAGGCCACTCAAACCGTGTGTCCTAACCTACTGCCCACAGGCCTCCATCGGTGTTACAGGTGTGGCTCTGTACGAGTAAAGGTCTCCGCTCACCGACAGTAAATTCTAAATAGTTGAGCAACTATCAGGCACGCTCCAAGGAATTTCGTCATACAACCAGGCTGTCATTTTCGAAAATTGGTTGACAAACCTGACAATGAGGACAATCACTGGCAGATAGCCAACGACGCTAGGTTAGTGACTTTCGCAATTTCGAGCAGTAGGAACACCCCACGTCATTACGTCATCTTCTAGCTTCTCAGGACCTCATTTCTCATAGCTGCTCCATAAGACTAGCGGCCCCATCAAGTGGTTTGGCACTTGCCACCCGCTAACGACCGTTACTTACGTGTGTTTATAACTTCTTAATGGATATGAGAAAGAGCTACATAGTCAACTATTGTGTTTGCCATGCTATATGAATCACAGCAACACCACATTCCTGGGTTTTTGCCAAGACCAAAAGAGGAGATTCCAGGATGAGTCAAGAGTTCGCATCGCTGCGTGTGGCGAGCGAAGCGATGCGTAAGAGCAAGGCGCCGTGTTCTTGGGTCCCACAGCGATTACAAATCAACCATGTACGACGCCCTGAGGCCGCGTTCATACTTGGCTATCAGCATGACTAGCGCAGAGCCAGTAACGGCCCCCGTAGCTCAAAGGTAGTGTCCTCCGGTTTCGGAGGAGCGATGTCGTGGGTTTGCCTCCTCGCTAGGATGCACTTTTTGCATTTCGTGTTTCATCATCAGTAAGTGCTTTTATTTCATTTCTAAGCGTTCCCTTGTATGATATTCGCGCGTAGGGGGTCGAATCACCCCTCTGTGCAAATTTCCAGCCGGATTCACTCCTTGGCCCAACTTCGGAAAATTTGGGGTGACCAGGGGTTAAGTAGGAGTTTTGAATTTCCCTCCACAAAAAATCCTGCAAGCTGAACAAGATAACCTAAACATACCTATCACACTTGCCCATCACACTAAACGCACGTAACAAGCGCCAAATAAGAGCATTTGCTGGGCAAGGGTCAACGACTTCTTCTTTGTTGATGGGTTGCCAGCCAATAGATAGAGCCCATCACTTTTTCCGAGATTTGGTCAAATTCTCGAATTGACTGAAAACTTGCCCAATAGGGTAATTTGATCCCCTGAACACGAAAATCACCCTGGTTTTGCGTGAAAACGTATGGCTCGCGCGCTATGGGCAACACACCATGAATGGTATTATTTTTCAGAAAACCTTCATAACTTCATTCGGGTAGTTGTTTGACAGATTCTGAATACAGATTTGAGATCAGCATTCAAAAGCGCGTACAGTGACATGTGTCCCATTGCAAATGGCCATTTCGACAAACCACCTGAAAACAAAGCGCCTCGCCTTTGAGAAGCATCACAAGCAAACTTTGACCCCTCCTAACTCGCTTCAAAATGGCATTTAGCAACTTTGGTTTTCACAGTTATAATCAGTATTCGAAGAATACTGATTATAACTGTGAAATTATAACTGTCTGATCTGAGAATACTGATTATAAACTCTCTATCAAGTGATCTGAGTCTCAATTCAAAGTCCCATGGGAAGCTGAAACCCTCCCTTGTAAGACCCAACCCTAGCGATGCATAGCTCGCACACACCGCCTCACACGCCGCTCGTAGTGATGCAAAATCCTGACATAATGGGGGGGAGGGTGTACAAAATGGTATAAATGAAAAGTTTCGCACTTATAAAATGAACCCTTGCCATTTATGGTGCGCAGAAACTTTAACAAAGTGCGGAAATCACACTCGCCATCGTGAAAAAGGCCAAGTAATAAGAGGAACCTGAAAATGTACGAAATAAATCATGCAAATATATGCATTGAGATATTGACAAAATCACTAGAGCACTTTAAAAAGCCTACTTGTGGCATCTCTAGAATATCTCGAGTTCATGATTTGCTTCCTTTTGAAACATACGGTTTTTCAGCATTGTTTCATCAACACCAACCTAATCACCGCGAGTTGATTAAACAATTAGCGTCGTTGGATCCTCGTATCGCTGATCACGAATATGACACCCGTTTATGGCCCTGGCGCCAACTTGTTCATCAAAATTGCCTGAACTTTTTCTAAGAGGATTATTTAGGGTGCTAATCACGAATATGACATTCATTTGACGCGACGTCGTTCAGTGCCATTACAGCGGTGCTAATGTAATGAAAGGCGCCGGCCTGCACCTACTATTTTCGCCTTAGCTTTTCGAGAAGGAGGGGAATCTTCTCGTCTCAATCAGGGTTTGGGAGAAAATATCGTGTAGATTGAAAGTGATAGGATAATATAGGTGAAAAACGACAGCGAGAAAATAAGTGCCCCATAACCTTCACACACATTAGCACCACTTGGTCACAAATGGACAAGGGTGGCTTGGGCAAGGTTGGGGTGTGTGCAGATATGCCAGCGAATCACTTCGCGGCGCCACCAGTACGACTTGCGAATCGATTGCTCTTGGTAGCCCGGCAGAGCGTGGCTGCGTCACATCTGCGCTTCCACCTATGCCACACTGCCTCGCGCTTGAAGGCTGCCATGCCCTGCCACTGGCACTCACACCCGCCGCGCCGCGGGCGGCCACGCGAATCGCTGTAATATCTGCACACAACCGCAAGAGTGGAGCTAAACGGCATCCGCGTCAAAAATAGGTGCCATGTTCGTGACCGGCATTCTGAATTAGCACTATATGACAGTTTTAAACTAACTTAGTGAAAAATTGTTGCACCAGTGAGGTTCACTTGCACCATATTGGCGGTAACCCTCAATACGGCCATATTTACCATTCCGAGTATCTCCTAAAGACGAACTTTCAGCTAAACTTGTTTTTTTTTTTGCAGACTCCCGGTTTTTGGGTAGCAATAGCTGAATAGTGATTTTTTTAAAACATTTTCCTCTTCTGGTCGGGTTATTCTCTAATTGCCTGACCTTGTTTGAGATCAAAGCAGTTTTCAAGCAAAACATGATTTATTGACTTTCACCTCGTTGTTTATGCTTCGCTCCATAGGTGCAAAGGGTTCGCACTATAGATGCGAAAATTTCAATTCGTATTGTTTTGTGCACACCCACATTAGGCCGCCGTCATACTCACCGAACGCAGAGCGTGGCTGCGTTCACAGGCAGCGAGAGAGAGTGGCACGATTGAGGTGGAGAGATGACACAGGCAACGAAGCAGGGTGGCATAGGCGGAGACGCAGATATACGCAGCCACGCCCTGCCGCTGGCATCGCCAAGCACGACGGCGGCCTTAAGGGCACACACCCAGCCTAAAACAGCTCACCATAAATCGCTCAAAGACGATAGACGACAAAACCGGAAATTCCAAACCCCCCACTTCCAAACCAAGATACAACCTCCTTAGTGTTCCATGCTGATCTTACTCTGGGTAAGTTAAGGGAATCAGTTATGTGCGAGAAGGGAATTTCGCATTACTTTTGAAGTGGCTCGATCCATTCGGATCTCCCCCTCTGCGCCATGTGACAAACCGCTGTGGGACCCCGTAAGCCTTTACTTCGGATGCATGTTCTGCTCAGTCAAATCTTCAAGGAGGAGATCAAGATGGCAAACCACCATGCATCTAACCTGTTCAAAGTAAGAAGATTCCTGCAACTTGACCGGCCTTCCAGTCACATCTCTGCCTTTGAGGATCGACCCAGAACCGGTTCAGCGGCTGTGACTATTTACAGTTTGAGCACTTGAGAAACCAACTACTCGTACCTCGCGTCATATAGCTATCACCTTCTGAACATAGATCGTGCTTGCACTAACCACTAAGCTACCAACCAAGTTGCTAATACAGGATAGCCGCCTTATAATCGTAAACTTTATTCTTTAGTGGATTCTAAATTGACTTCTGCAAAATACAAGCCGTCTGCCTGACTTGTCCGTCCGTCTCTTTCACTAGACGAAGTATAAACATAACGAAGACAACAAGAACAGGCAAGTGCAAGAAATAAAAAGCATTCGAAACCCATCGCGAAATATACAGAACACAACGAAAAGTAACATTATAAACACAACCCCACCCGACCAATTAGGACCCGAAACAGTATTATCCTGAGTCATGATTGAGAAATTGGAGATTTAACTCAACACTACATCTAATACAAAATCTTGTATTAGTGCTTCTCCAAGAAGCAAGCGGTGTGTGTGAGCACGGCGCCTAAGAGGGTAGCACCTTGTACCTCAACCCTCAAGCACATCAGGATGATGACTTAATCACAGGACAATCTAACCAGATCCCCTGATATCGAAGTGGGGTAAATACTAGACAACTGATTGTGAGGTAGGATTATGATCAAGAACGATTCCATTATCTAGCAACATCTTCCTTAATCGTTGATTTTCTTTCATCATTTTTGACATGTTCTCTTGATATAATTCAGCATTCTTCTCCTTGTCCAATATCTCTTTTGTCATCTGAAAGCTCTGAGATGAACGTGAATGTCACGGTGCCCTTGCTCCCTGAGAAAAATAGACCGAATCGGATTAAGGATGACCTTATATCACAAAGTAATATCACGATGCAACACGGATTCACCCAAGGATATTAATTCTACCCAATACCGAATACCAGTTCAGTGCTATCGCAATTTGGGGGGGGGGGGGGGGGGGGCGCAGGGGGGACGAGGGATGCGGGGTGAGGGGGGGGGGACGCGGGGGGACGGGGGATGCGGAGTGAGGGGGGACGCGGGGGGCATCCCACTGGACATTACTTTTGTCTAAGCATCACGGAAGGAAGGAACCCCCTCTTTCCTCCAGAAGCCTAGGCCAAAGGACGCCTGAATTTGCAGATTGACCCCTCTATGATCTCCCATGGATGCTTACATAAGCAACTTTTTATAAGATCTGGTTTATGTATAGAGTATGATGCCCCCTCCCCTCATTGCGATAGCACCACCAATCCTACACAATACCGAATATTAATTCTATGCAATTTGATATAATCCCAACCTCATCTTTGGTAAGTTTTGAGATCCTATCCATAGTATATTCTTCAAACTCGGCCTCGAACTCCCTGTCCATTTCCTTATCGGTCTCACTGTCGCCACTTGAAGATGCACCTTCGCTGGCAGCCATGAACTCACTCGACACACTGATCGAGCGCACTCGCCGCCTTTCGCTTGCCTCATATGCTAGCTCTACCTGAATAGTCATACATAATTCGCACAACACCAAAGTACCAAACTAAGCCATACCGCTCAAACCCCATTACTTGTGTTACGCCGAAACTTGCTTACCTCCAATCCCTTCTTAGCTCGGGCTTCACGATCTTCCAATAGAAACTGCGTCGTATTGCTTGGAGCCATTGGTTTTCCATTTGCCATGCTGTAAAAGTTTACCATCAACAATGACCCTATGAGTAACGCTGCCTAACACAGATCCGAGCACTATACCGTATAGCTCAGACCTCGCTCTCAGATGTTGAAAAAACATCTATAGTGGAAACTCATAACAAGTATCCAACTTCCACCATTGTCTAGATTTGACCTACCTCTTCAAACTCAAGTGCTGCAACCCTAACCAATAACCCATTACAACGTAAACAAAAACATAGTACATCTCAATGCACTTTGTTACACAGAAGAATACTATAAAAAAGCTAATTAAGGCTATTGTTACGACTGCAGCACTGAAGTCTCTCACCTTCCATGTTCAAAACCTTGCCTCCTGATTAGCGGTAACATCAACTAACTACACACCACAACAAACAAAAAGTATTTACATAGGACCGAAAACGTCAAGAGATAGAACAACATTTAGAAAGTGAACGAGACGGTCTGAAATACTGACCCTGCGAATGAACTGAAGCACAAGTGTTGTCATCAAGTCCCGGAATCATCATCCAATCCATCTTAAAGAGGATGAATCAGTTCTTGTGCTATTGGAACAAGTGTGATTTGCGGGCAAGAGTATGGAAGGAGAGATTGAAAGGCTGTATGCGCCAGCTACCATAACCCGCCAATGGCACCCCAAAGAACCTATAGACTATGAATGAAATAGCTAGCGAACAACTGAGAGCATAACGAGAATAGTCATGAATAATGGGAATAGAAACTTAAAACCAGGGTCTGAATTCGCTACAACCAACCGTTCTCGTATCCTACGTTCCGATCTGGCAGTCTCCGCGGCATCCAGGGCAATCTTCTCCTCAGGGCTCAGTGAATGATAGGGCTTGAAGCGATTCTTGTTGGCCCGACGTCGACGAGTCTTCCTTCGCTTCTTCTCCACCTCGAGATCTCCGTCACTGACAGATCTCTCTTGGTTAGACGTATGAGGGACAACCGACGGGACCTCATTCGAAGTCATCGCTGAGTTTACGGTTCCTCAGTGAAGCCTATCGAGTGAGTACCTGTTTCGTAGGGGGACAGTTGAAGACGTCAACCTAGCGCCTCGCACTATGTAGCACGACGATGCTAGATGACTTCAGAAGACACGCTCACACTAGCGCACAGCTGATCCGCGGCAAAGCACCACACACGTCTCGGCCGCAGTGCGATCACACAACTAGAAAGCAGACCGCACCACCACTCGCTTATATACGAAAACGCGACCGCACGCGCGGAAGGCCTCCCCGCCCATCGTCACGCAGCTGCCGAGAGTGAGTGCGCACACCGGTTTGGGGTCTATTAAACGCACAATATGGGTCGGAGGGAGCTTATTCAATGTAATTCATGATCATCTGTAACTTCCCAACCTTCCTTGGCTGCTATCTTCACAAACTTCATAGAGCAGCAAAAGTGCCCAGATTTAGTCCTGCACGCCTGCTTTTGGCCAGTCCCACCCTATACTACCTAGTTTTCTCCCAGAAACTGTCTCCCAGTCTATTTTCTGCTTTTGGAGGAACATTTGCGACCGACACCCGGTCGTGGTCAATACGTAGCAGAGATGCAGGGTTTTGACGACGAAAAATCGTGCCGACAGCGGAGGATGCCAGAGAAACAGCGTGCGAGCTGTTTGCAACGCTCACGGGGCATCGACGACGTAGTCCCGTTGTAGTTACTTGTCCCTCGTATGAAAAGTATTCATAGGAAACTTTGGAAGCAATTTGACATTACGCATGGACTCGTGATATACACGGATTTCCAATTTGGACCATCCCCGGGGTTTTTGCTTCTTCTGACCTGGGGGGGGACAGCTTTTGATCTGCGGAAGCCGCACTTTTGTCTCTTTTCAAAATTTGCACCATCACAGTGTTAATATTGCACATTGGTCCCTGTGTGTGGCGAATCTTACTCGTTGCTGATGGTCGTCCGCGCGCTCTGCGTCTCTGCCGCTATTCGCCGTTGTGAGTGTTCTGCGCTCTCCTGACATCCTCATACTGTCTCACCTGGTACCCTGTGTCTCTGTTCGCTCACATGACTCCCCGATCCATCTATTCACAATTTCCACCCTCATGCGTTATTTACGCCACACGAAAGTACGGTGGAACGATTACAACGGAGAGAATTGGCACGTGGCCAAGTCGTTGATGTTATCATTGGGAACGCACGCTCCTCGCGCTATGCACAGCTCTTGCTAGGACCAGTCATCGAGGCACCTTCACCCAGAGAAAATTTAACAAAAAAGTATTTCTGCAAATTTACGTATTTTTTGTGGTTGTGGATGTGCCGAACGTGATTCTCTCCGAGCAGGTATCGCGCGATCGTTTCGAGTGCAGTGGGCATGTGTCTTTGTTATCGGCGGAGCGCGGCTCAGAATAATGATCGCTGCTGTGCGCTTACGTGCATACATGGCTAATAAAGGACGAGAAAAGACATCCAAGAGTTTTTTCTGAAGTTTTCAACTGAAAAATGCCCCCCCCCCCCGAATCCTTCTAGGCGTCGGTTCAGAGATACTTCTGTGCAAACTGGGTTTAGAAGCCTTAGAATACCTCGGAATGGGATCTGACCAGGTATAGATGGTGGCCAAAACGGGCAGTCCTCTATGATCATAGCCCCTGCCCCCCCCCCTCATATTCCGCCATGTTCGGTCCAACAGTTCTTTACGGTCGTAGCCCCCCCCCCCCTCCCCATCATATTCCGCCATGTTCGGTCCAACTTAGCATTGTTGACGGAAAAGACGCAAAGCACTTGCTAGCCCAGACCTGGTCAAGCTCTCTGCCCTAGTGGCTGGCCGTGGTTGAAATAAAAGCGACTGGTTGGGTTATTTATTTATATATTTATTTTTACATAGACGAATAATTGATCCCTAACGTCTTTGAGGTTGTGAATAGCTTTGACTGCTACCAAAACGCCGTATGCCTCAGGCATTTCGAACAGAGGTTAAATAGCTCCCGGGAATGGTAGCTATAAGCCGACTGCTGTTACAGCTTCTCTTCAATTGAGCTATGAAACGGATCTCAAAAGTTCTCCCGTAAAACGAAATTTTCGTTGGTAGAACTGGGAAAAGAGGCTTTTTAGTGCTCTCACTGTTGTTTATTTGTTGTTTTCGATAGCCGGATATACTTTTCCCTCTACTCTGACTTGCATGCGATGCACCAATTCTCATTGAGACGGACTAAAATGGTATCTGTACGATGCAATGCGTGTGTGTGCTTCCCGAAAACATGGTCGTGAAACCGGCGGCGTCGCGCGGCAGTGTGAGGCGACGTCGCGTCGCGGCGACTGGTTTCTGGATAGGTTCGCGCGATCGGTGGTGAGCGACCGGCCTAAATTCACACACAGTGCGACGGGCGATGACTAGCTAGTGTCGGCCCGTAGGCGGCATCTAGGCAGCGATGACGTCGCCAGATATAAGCAGTAATGGCCACACACAATTGGCCACACGGATCGATATTGTAGCGCAAATTTGCACTTTTTCTATCGTACTCAGGGTTGCAAATAAAAAGTGTTTATTTGCTCACATTATTTGTGGAAAATTTGATAGAAATGTGCTGTGGTTGATGACGTTGTTTGTGACATGCGTGTGCGAGTGTGTGAAGAGGCGCCGCAAGTGCACCTGCAGGGCCAGCAGGATCGATTCCCGCCCACAGCAAAGTAGGTATTAACTACCAAGTTTAGGTAAGTGATAGTAGCCCTTATTTTCTTGTTCCTCTTTATCACAAGAGCATGCAGCACTGTGTAGAGTGATTCCCGTCGACCTGCCACTCTTCCAGTATTGATCCGCGTTTTTCGATTTTCTGGTGGCTGTTTCAACGATACGAAAGAGCTTGAAAGATGTGGTTGTGAGTAGCGCGACGAGACGACAACATAATCGGCAGGGGAGGTCCTCAAGCGGCCAAGTAATTCGTGGAGGTCAGTAGCTCGCTCGCTCGGCCAACAGCGGTGATCAGCTGAACAACGCCGCCCGTGCGATTCATCCGCGTCGTTGCGCGATGGCTCCGCCTCTTTCCGACGATGGCCTCACACGATTTCCTCGTGCTTCTCACGTCATCATTATGTACTCAACTGAGAAATTAGGGTGCGATTCGTTAGTTTCGGATGTTGCATTCGTTACTTTGTTGAGGTCTGCAGTAGGATTCACCCCAGGCTGTCAGAAGACGGACTGATAAAGCCCTTTATTTCTTTGGTAGTTTGATGCCTGCGGGTGAATTGGGAGGCCCATCGAGGTGAGATTGAACTCAAGGCTGTCACGTTCTTATGTTACTAAACGACAGGAAGAAGCAAGTGAACAGCGTAAACTCAAATTCTTTAAATATTAGGTTGTTGAAAAAGTTTGTTTTTCGTGTTTTGAAGCAATTTATTTTTACACTTTATTACGAAACACAGAGCATACTATGGAACAGGGTAATCACCATCTTGCTCTACTACTCTTCGCCATCTTTCACGCAAATTTGTTATGCCATCTGCACAGAAGTGTTCTGGCTTTGATTTGAAGAAGTTACACAACACCGTTCCATGTCATCTTCATTATCGAAGGTTTTTCTTTGAATGGCGCCAGATAGGGAAAGGAAAAGGTGATAATACGATGGAGTAAGATCAGTGCTATAAGGTGGATGGGGTAGCAATTCCTATACAAGCTTGAGAGTTTTTCGGCGAGTCGCTTTTGCTATATGTGGGCGAGCACTATCGTGTAGGAAAAGTTGCGACCAGAATATACGACTGCTGACAGTATAGGTCTGCTGTTAGTACCCGCAATCGTTCGCTGTCGACCTCCGATGAGGGCCTGGACCGGTCAGAATCTTTGACGTTGTAGTTACCTTCCCTAAAGCGTTTGAACCAAATCTGTGCACAAGTTCTGACATTGAACCCTCTTCGGATGCAGCGTTTATACGACGAGTGGATTCGGTTGCTGGAGGCCATATTTGAAATCATATAGTAGAATGCCCCGAGAGTACTCCTTTGATACATATATTTTGCCGAAAAAGGTTAATCGGGAGATGGAAGACAATAATACCTATAGATGCGTGAACTTGTAGTACATGTGTATGCACAGAAGAAATTGCTGGAAAGCAGTTTGGAGGGAAAAAGCGCGTATTTAAAAAACGAAAATCTTAAAAAAACGTATTTAAAAAACGAAAAAAACGAACTAATATCATTTTTTGACAAGCATACGTTGGACTTCCTTCCCGTCCTCTAGTGGTCCTTTCTGTAAAATGAGTACGTTGCTAGGTGATGGTGTATTGCAGTGGATTCCCATCCACTTGGAGAAATTACTGGTGTTTAATTCTGTAAGTATGCAGTAAACTCATTAGGATTCTCGGCCATCCAGCAAGACTTCCGTTGCTTCCAGATTCTGTCAGTTTATTGCAAAAATTTTTTGAAAGGGCCTTGTCAGATTAGAGATTGGCTGGCCATCGTCAAGCATGGCAGGACTGGGACTGCTCGTGCTTCATACCGATCATATTTATAAAGGCATTTATTTACTTCTCGGATTTATGAAGGCATTTATTTACTTCATACACCAATCATATCTATGAAGGTATTTACAAATTTATATTTATGAAACTTCGTAAAAATTCAGGTGAGAGGACTTCAACAGTCCCTTCATCTGAATTTGTTCATTATAAAACAAGGGATTAATCTGGCTGTAATCCAACGACTTTAAATGCACGGCACCTCTTCCCATCCTGATGACCGTAAAAGCCCACAATTCCTGACTTTGAGGTTATGGTAGGCGATTTGAAGTGGCTTGATCGATTTAAGCATGAAATGGAAAGAGTTTTCTTGTGGAAACAGCTTCTCTGCTTAGGCTCTACGCCATCTGTCCTTTTTTATAGCAAATTTAGTAGCTTATGTTGGTCGTGCTGTTATGCAGGAGACCTCACCAAAAATTCCTCAAATAAACGTGTACCCAGAAGTAAGACACATCCGCGGTGAAGCAAAGACGATCCGCGCTGCTATCATTGTGTTGTCCAAGGATCAATGCCCACCTCACCCCTTCAATCGGCTCACCCGTATCGATTTAGCCTGAGAGGATACAGACAGTAAATATACACTTCTGATACTTACAATCCATGCAAAGATATTTCAAATCCCATTTATAATTTTACGACGATTCTGTGTGATAGGGGAATGCACGGCGCATCACACAAAAGTATTGATCTGTGCTGAATCCGTTGACCTTCCTATAGAACTCATTGTTATGCATCAAGGTCAGCTTCAGGCAGGGAAATTGGTTTTTTCTCTCTTAATAAGAGCCACCGGATTCTGAAAGCCGGCTTGACAGGTGTGGCAGGCAACAGAATAACTAAAGACGTCGGTTTGTGCCATCTCGGGATCGATTCTCGGCTACACCCAGCAAGTCCTGCGTTACTTCCGGATTCTGTCAGTTTGTTGCAGAATTATTTGAAAAACATTAAATGATCAGACATCGGCTGTCATCCGTCACGCATGGCATAGGCAGGGGAATTGGTTTTTTTAAATAAAATTCAGTTCCAGCAGACCATTCAAATCCGGTGAAATGAATTTAATGAACTTCGAATGCATGGCATATCATGGGAATGATCTGCACTGATCATTTTATTTTCCACTTTTTTTTGTTGTGTTTCGGTTGGAGGTTTTCTGCTCGCTCAGCTGTTTTTATTCAGCTGCGGTTGATGACAACTGTCAATAATCGATACTGTATAGTTTTGGTATTAATTTTTGTCTATTTCATCCATTTGTGAGCGAGTGCGGAGGAGGAGGGGGGGGGGGTAGCGGGCGGTGAAGAAACATTCTCAAACTTTTATAAGAGGTCGTTATACATTTCTGCCTCGTCGAGCAAATATTACGCGCAACATATAAGGTTGTGGAAACGACATTTTTTCAACTTTTTTTTCCGCTTTTGCATCAAACTTTTAAACCAAAATTTGCATTTTACTCCTAAGAAGTTTTGTTATTTTTATGAATTCATGTTCATGTACTATTATGAAATAAGAAAAAGAAAGGATCAATTGGAATAAAATAAAATAAATACAGACTTAAAACAGGTAGTATATGGCATTAGAGGGCCTGGTATCCTGGCATCACATAGATAGCTCGGCATTCAGTAGAGCTGAAGCCCAGTCGGCGCTCGTGAAGAAGAAGCAGCCGAAGTTCATCTCCTGAACTTTTCATTCTCGATCGGATCGGAACCATCCAAGTCAACTGGGATCGGAACCATCCAAGTCAACTGCTCATTAGCGCTAGCCACACTCTCTATGTAAACCAGTCTCCGAAGTTTCTGAAGATTTTGATAAAATTTAGCAAAATTTCTCTGCACCTAGTAAAATTACTATCTTCTCTTCTTCACTCCGAACGACATCTCTGTTGAGCGTCAATCGATATCGCTTATCCATTTAATGTTTTTTTTTGGTTCAGTAGCTGATTACAAAGTGCATTGATAAAGGTGGTGTAGTGACAAGTGGCGCGTTCTCCTGTTAGTATAATCGAGGATCGAATTCTGCATGAAGCCCGCACAAGCCATCCAATCTCTCACTCTTTTCGAAGTAGGCGAAGAGGTACCGGACCCGCCTAGGAGGATAATAGCATCATTAGTGAATCGGTTGGCCTGCGTAAATGACTGTATATATAGTAGCGCTCAAAAGTCTTCGGCCAAATGGTTTATCACTTGGGTTTTTCACTTGTAACTTTTTTGCAACTGGACCGATCTAAGAGAAATTTTAGTATGTTGTACTTAGAGACACTGCATACTAAATATACTATTTTGGCGCTTAACGGTGTAAGTTACGTGATTAAATAAATTTTTGTTTTTGGAGTGCCATCCCTATGCCGTCCCGCTATGCCGCTGTTATCAAAAGTCGTAGTCTTTCTACAAAATATTAATGTCCTCTGAGGCTTGCTCATTTTGTTTTTGTAAAGAAAGCCGTTTTTCTTGACCAAGCCTTTTTCTTTTTTTTCGGTGGTCTTGTAGTAAATTCTTGTAAAAAACCATGAAAAGAGTCAAGCGGCACTCAGGTAGAAGGAAATGTTGACAATAGGTTCCGACACCACATATTAAAATTTTGTCAAATTGGTCGAGTACAAAAAAAGTTATGACAAAAAATGGCCGAATACTTTTGAGCGCTACTGTGCCATATCGACACCTGCGATTTTAAATGGAACCAAAATGTGTATCGCATCCATTTCAAAGGGACTGAGTAATGGCAAAAACATTGTCTTTTTTACCGACTATAAACAACTGTTGAGATACTGATAACCCCGGCTACCAAGGCACTTCGTGGCTTGTTTGGCGTGCATTAGTGAAGGTGTAGGTAACAAAATAAGCGGCACCCACTATTTCAAGGACTGTGACACATTACCTCCGCGATTCTGAAAACTGCACCAAGTGTTGGATAAATCAAGGTGAACGTATTTCTCAAGGGAATTCTACGGTTTGGAACCAATTCACAAAAAAATGTGAATGGTTTGGTGCTCGAAAGCCAAGTCACGTATCGTAGCAGTGACACCTGGACAGCAACCAAGAGAAGAAGTGCTGGTATTTCCAGTTGCTGAGCATGTCGAATCTAACCTCTCACTTCGGCATAAGGTCGTTACAAAGGGATGAAAGTATGAAATTTTCAGCGTTAAACAGCCTTGATTGCGATGCGCCACGTATTTAACTTCAAACTTCCACTTTAGCACTGGAATACGATTTGTTCTGCACAAATTCGAAAGACCAAGTCCATGAACAAGTCCGGAGTTTCCATCTATACTGGTAAGACTACCTTTGCCTAACAAAATTGACGACACCGCCACTGTTGGGGACAAAATGCACTCCTAGGAGAGGATGGTTCAGGTCGGGATTCATTGGGTATGTACACTAATGTCGAACTTTCGCTTTGCGACGTCGCACTCGCGACGCCGTCAGCACAACTTGCCGCGATCGATTGGAATTAAGGACGCAAGAGTCTGGTACTATGGAGGTCCTTTAAGAAATAGCTGTTTATCTCACCACTATCTAAAAACAATAACTTTTGTGCTCTGAAAAACAAAATAGTGACATAAAAAGTGAAAGAAACGATAGCATTACATGATAACAATCCTAATTAAGAAACGATTAATTCGGGCGTAAAGTTCTAAAAGGAGTGTTGCAATGTACGCAATCACACACGAAGAAATTCGCGGCGCCTCCAGCCGCGCGAAAATTCGACATAAGTGTACACACCCGGGTTCATTCTCTCGTTCGCGCGTACCGGAACCGGTGTCACTTGCTATTCCCCAAGCGCCCATGTTTAGCGCATGTCTTGCCAATTGAAGGTCGTGCTCTAAAGTGCGTTTTAGCCACTCCCACATGCCTTCAAATTTCTTGCAAAGTGAAATGCTTCAAAGAATGTTTTTGCTGAGCATACCTATTTCTTCATGAATTCCTGTAATCATATCAAAGGAATGTGTGTTTTCCAGGTACGATGCCTCCTAAAAATAATTTTTGTCACAAAGCCAGTCTCTGACCTCGTATCTAACTCTTCAGAAATCTATCCCACTGCCAATTCTCCACTGGCCCACAGAAACAAAGATAGGACTAGTGAAATTGAGCGCTTGTGTTATTGCGGCGTGTTGCGTTGTTGGTGCTCTGAACGACCAACCCTTCCACTTGGTGACATAGTAATAGGTATTATTTGCTGACGTTGCGATGACAGTTGACAAAAAACCGGCCTCTTGCGAGGAGCGCTCGGGTAGCATGTCTTGGAAAGTGTTGTGAGTGAGGCCGCGGTAACCCTAAAGTTAGTCTGCTCAATCATTGCGGTTTTGGTTGTCACAGTCCTGCACTTTCTGCATCTTCCTCTTCTTCTTCTTCTTCAGGAAATCGGGACATCATCGGATGAAATGCACTGCCAATAAATGGCTACCTGAATGATTGAAAGTCATAAATTAGGAAAAAATAAAGAAATTGTCCGTCTCACCTCTTCATCAGACGAATCATTCATATGATCATCCGGGTGTGTGCAGATATGACAACGAATCGCCTGGCCGCCCGCGGCGAGAGCGCGGCGAGTGCGAGTGTCAGTGGCAGGGCATGGTGGCCTTCAAGCGGGGCAGTGTGGCATGAGTGGAAGCGCAGATGTGACGCAGTCACGCTCGGTAGGCTCCCAAGGGCAATCGATACGGTGAGTTGTACTGGTGGCGCCGCGAGTGAAACACCGCGAAGCGATTCGTTGCCATATCTGCACACACCCGATCATCCCCAGAGAATATTCGATGACTGAAGGATAGACAAGTTCTATGTGTTTAACAATTTGTCGTAAGATTTATGTGAGGAATCTGAAGATGGCTGAGGGAAAACACTAATTGAAAGAATACTAATAGTTAAAGAGTGAATGCTATATACCTAGGAAGAGATTAATGGTAAAGAACTGTGAATGAGAGATGACAAGTGTCAGTACTGTGTCCTAAAATAAGATAAATGAATGTATGATATCAGCGTTTTAAAGGCACTGATTAGGTAAATGTTCTATGGGTATGACACATTAATAATACCTGAACCTGAATTATGTTAATTGAAGGGACTTGAAAGCAGTGGTAGGGGTATTTTATCATTAATTTCAATCTTTGATAATGACTAGGGACGTTTTTCACCACAAAAACCGACACGTCAAACATCACGTAATTTCAATCGATACGATTTCAATACGATACGATAAGTATCATTCTGCTACCTTGCTTATTACTTTAGACCTCAGTCATTTTTTGGCGAAGTCGATCTCAGGAGGCGAGCTGGGATAAAAAACGGCAGGAGCCAAGGAGGAAGAGTTCTCCACAGCTCAGGGCACCTTTCACCGAAAATGTCAAAGCAGGATGTCTTCCTAAGGCCTTAGTTTTTGTGTGATTGCGTGACTTTAGCAATTCCTCATTATTCGCATCACCCTAACACTGTCTTTAAGGTTTGCTTTAACAGGTCTACAACACTTTCAGATTTGTTATTCATATGGCAGCCTTCATAGTTTTGGATTCAACAGAGCTGCAGAACTGTGGAATCTCCGGAAACGGCAAAGATAGGTGAAAATTTGCGGGGTTCGCGAATTGTGGAAATGCAGAAATGTGGAATTCGAGGAAAAGCATGGGATATGTTAAGACTTTCACGCTACAGTGAGTCAAAAGGATTAGGGTGAATTAGGAAAGGAAGGTGCGGAGTTGTGGAGTTACGTTTTCGTGGAATTGCAGGATCATGGAATTTGCGGAATCGTGGAATGTGCGGATAGTGCAAGATACGTATCGATTGGGAGAATCGCAGAATCGTGGAAATGAAGAATTGTGGAATTTGCGGGAAAGCATATGATACGTAATGATTTCCATGATACGAAGAGACGAGAAGATTAAAGAAACTAGGAAGCGGTAAGTGTCTTCATTTCCGCAAATTCCACATTTCTGCATTTCCATAATTCTCCCGATCGATACGTATCTATTCTTTTCTCCACAATTCCGCGAATTCCTCTATTCTCGCAATCGGTACCCATCTTATCCTTTTCCGCAGATTCCACAGTTCTGCAATAACGCAAATTCCAGAGCTATGAACCTTGCCTAAGAGAAACTGAAGCCGCATGTTCAGATAATATCTACAAATTATTGTCGATAATACTATCAGCCAAAAATACAGCATGCTACCTAAATAAAAAATATGTATCGAAATAAAAGTAAGTAAACAAAAGGCATGACAGTAATGGCGTTAATGAAAAAGTGGATGAATGTGGGATTAAAGATAGGAGCAGTCAGCTCAACTAAGGAATAAAAAATAATAAAAAGTGAAGATTGTACCCCTTTCAGTGCCTCAAAAAGCCATTTTCGATGAAAAAGGCGTACTCTACAGAGCAAGGACTATCAAGTCGATGAATAAAAGCGATTTAGTAGGATTAGTCGGCACTTTGACCACTAGAAAGGTTTGGCCTTGTGGTGGTTCTGCCAGGTTTGGAATTTTCAAAGACAATGGTTATGCTAAGGGTAGGGGTCTAAGCGGGTTCACACCAACCACAACTGATCTTTGCCTGTTGCAGGAAGAGTCGGTAGGGTCCACTAATGATAAGAAGGGGCCCATAGCTCACAAATCCTCCGATGGGAGTTCGAACCTGAATTCTGCTCGTTTTGTACATGGCTGATGTTAAAGTGATTGCAACAGACACAAGCGTTTATGCCGAAATGATTTCACGTAAAGTTTCGTTGTTCGTATTACACAGTCCAACATACTGACTGTTTGAATGTGACTGTTCTAATATCAAAGTACGGGAAAATGAGCAAATGTTGGCACGATGAACTACAAAAATTGTGAGTTACCGTCAATCCCTCTATTATATAAACCATTTACTTTGTTCGTCGGTTTGTATGTCGGTTTGTATGTCGGTATGTATGTCTGTCCGTCCGCAAGTGAGTGATTGTGATTATGGAGTGATAGAGCAAAACAACCGCTCTATGTTGGGAGAGACCGATGGGTGTTGAGGTATCACTGTGCGGCTATGTTGTCGTAGTGATAGCTCCTACTGCTTATATAAACACCTATTTCGTACTCTCGCCGTCATTCTGGGGTGTGCTGACGTCTGGAGGTGTCGGCACACTGGGATGGCATGCAATATGTTGGGTCTTGGGAAGAGCACTGCCGTTTGAACTTAACCGATCACAGAGTGGTTAATTTTGTAAATGGAAACGATTGCAATATTTTTTACAAAACACGGCCCCCTCAGACAGCTATCATAATGTACTTAAGATTCGGAAAGGGATGGTGAACCTTATCATCACATAGTACGCTCTTTGATTTTTGTGACGAATGAGTGGCACCAGTAAACGTGTGGAAGGGTGTGGATTCGACAAATTACCAATGTCGTGTGACGCGCGAGGTACATCGCGTGGCGAAACTGGTAAATGAAGAAATTGTAAGCGCTTTTCCAGTAAAGGAGCTGATGCGAAAATGGTAGGTTCGCTGGGGTCATATTGATACGTTGCCATGTTTCCTGAAACGATCGAAAACGATATCTCTTGTTCTCTCATTAAAATGCCCGGAAACTCTATTTTCTGGTGATGGAGTGGGAACGCTTTGAGCTATACTGCTTATGGCTTTCACAGAGAAAGCAACTCAGGATTATTCCGTTGATATAACGCTGATAGTTTGGTTAAATCGTAATGTTGTGGACACTTCTTCATGCTCCTCCGAGGTGTGTGTACCTTTATGCCACGACTTCGCAAAGCTGCCTGTCGCGCGCAAAACGATGGAGACGTGCTGAAGGCGCCGTTTTATTAGGTTTTGGAGCGATTAAAAGTCAACTGCGTATGGCGGTCCTAGCATTACCGTGTAATCGCTCTGAGACCCAACCTGCATCGTCGCACACCGCTCGTCGTGTGCTACATAGGCCGCGTTCACACTTTGTGCACCGACGCCGTCACCGCCGGTGTCGGCGTCAATTTGAGGCCAGCACCGACGGCGACGGCGTCAGATTGACGCCGGCATCGGCGTTGGTGCGCAAAGTATGAACGCGGCCATACTGACATAAGGATACACACCCCCATCCTTGGCCAACTTGGTACAGTGGCCGGTCGGCTCGCGCAAATTATTGCACGGGCCAAGTCGCAATCTTCTGCTAATATGACTCTGGATGAAACTGGAAAGCGTGCTGCAACCAAAAAAAAGGTTGATCAATATTGAAAGTCCTGCTCTTAAGCTTCACTTCAGTGAACAATACGGAACAAGGAAGACATAATAAACGGTAGCAACTGTACCATTACGCTAGACAATAAATTTGTTCAGTTTTTAAGTTCTTTTGCTTCACAAAACCTCCTCTGAAGTTCTTCACAGTGTGTATGTGTATTCGATAGAAAGTATAATTTTCCACTACAGGAAGATGATACATTTATTTGATTATTCCATTGCTTTTTATTTTTACGACTCAAATATGAGTACCCACGGGGCGAATATCTGCACTGGCAACACCTGCTCTTCTCCGCTTATCATCGAGACGAAAAGGGGCTGAAGCCGCTTGGAACATCTGTAACGAAGGGAAAGACTATATTGTAGGTATTGTGCAACAATTGTTTGGAAGATTTGAAAGTGGCTACCTTGACCCACGACAACACGCCGCGTAGCCAAACTCGGTGTGGAACGATAAAAATTTCCATTCTTGGACATTGCAATCTACCATAATCATGCAAACGGTAATCCACCGCTCTTCGAAGACTGAGAGATCAGCCACATTGCTGCACTGAAAAAAAAGTAACAAAAGACGATTCCTTTCAACTTCTGTGTTTGCTATAGATAGCGTAGGACATGATGCCAATGATAATCTCGTTCGCACTTAAGTGCTCTTTTTGATTTAAGCAGTGAAATGAAAAGTTATTCAGGCTTGAAATACAAGTGCCAAACGCAGAGTGAAAAAGCTTTTCGATTTTAGAAAAGCGGGAAAATTCAAATAATTGCGTATATATCGTGTGAAATTTAAGGCCCCATGAAGGTGCTGCTCCTCAGCCCTCATCAAAAAATGAGGAAAAAATTAGAATTTCTGCGGGTCGAAAAGGGTGTTCAAGACCAACCTGATCTTCCTCGATCGTATAACATACTAAATTTCAAGCGTTAGTTCGAAGATTTGGAAAAAAAGTGTCGCGTTGATTGGCCAGCCTATCTCATCGATTGATTCTAATTATCGCAGTTTGAGTGACAGTGAGATAAACGGTGCCTATCTTTTTGTAGGGCATATCCGAAAGCAATAGGAAGAGTGAAACACGCTGTGTGCCAAGGCCACGGCTCACAAGACTTCTTTCTTCTCAAGTTAACTGAATCTTCCATTCATACATGGTGGGTAGATCGATCAGCCTAGGTTAAAACTGATTCAACCACGTATGCATGTGTGCGTGACCAAGTATTTACTGAGGAGTGATTTATGCAGACTCAATTTGCGATTTTCTGCAGAAAAATCGATAGACTCAATCGATATCCACCTTGATGAAATTAGAGGACGCCTTCAATTTCCAGTTCAGCAGTTCAGGTGAGGGCTAAAACTCCACAAGTCCTACGATTCAGGTCAAAACCAATCGGAAAAACTAACTCAGCGGTTCAAAAAACCACTTCCACAAAAATTTTCTTTTGTATCTTTCTGCTGACAAATATGTATCGTAGAATAGGAACTCTAACTTTGTAGGCTGAAAGATGATATGGATAGTAAGGAGAGAAAATGTGGAGGTGCCCTATTCCCAGCCCGATTTCCATCCCTTTTAAGCGCGTTCTTTGACGTGACCACTGTTTCATTCCCCCCGTGAGTTATGGCAATACTATATTACTGCAAGGGGGAACACTGATCAGAACGATGGTTCACTGCAAATCGATCGAACCGGCTAGAAAGTTCTTCAAGTTTCCAGTGAACTCAACACATGGCACACTACACCCTTTTCCTTCGCCGTGCATTGCGCCGCGAATTTTTTCAAATTGAGCATTTTTTGCAATTCTTTTTTACTTTGCCTAATATTTGTTGGGAATTTTGTAGGTGAAACTAGACGATGATCCCACTTCTCATAAGACACCTCATGGGACCGAACGCATTTTTGAATATTGAGAGTTACGGGTCACCTTGGGGAGCATAGTTATATGAAACAGTTTTCTCTATAATATATTAATTTGTGTATTTATTTATTACATGAGCAAATTCGTGTGGATACAAATTGCAATGAACCTACATATACGATAAGTGTCAAAGTGATCAAGTAATGCTTGCATAAAAACTCTAATAAACAATCGATGAAAGGAAAGACTTCAGGGACTCAGGCATTTAATCAAGCTTTTTTTTTTTTGACGATATGGGTATATGATGCTTTTTGCATAACTTCCTGAACAAGGGGATTACCCTGTGAGAGAAAAAATGACGCCTACAGTTAAGCTTGGCTCTACCTACATCTATTATCACCTTGCCGTCTCTTGGTATTGAGTTCCTTAGAAACCAAAGTTCCTCAAGATCCACAACTGCAATTAAAAATGCTGGAGTTTCTCGATTTAGCTGAAAGTTCACAAAGGTGCTGGCAATTTTATGATCCTGATCAGAAAAGGACGTCCACTTAGCGGTTCAGGCACGCCAATGAAAAGCAAATAGGCACCATTCCTTTCCCAATCTTATATTTGTAATCCCACAAGTAGAGGTACATAACTGACATGCTGATGGACATAACTTTCTTCTTTCGTTTTTCGGTGCTAAACAATGGGCATCAGATTCGTGATCAGGACCATCACTCGTCTCCTATCAATGGGTGAGAGTTTGCCATGAAACTGGTAGAAAGTAACCTGGACACAGAATGTCATGGCTGGATATTGTAATCCTTTTTGATAAGGATTTTTCATGTGAATTGCAGTTGATGGAGTTTCACAAAGAAAGCTCCTACATTAGAGAAAACAACTTTCCATAGAACTAGCATTAACGTTCCGGAAACACTGTGCACTCGCTGGTGGGATGACCACACAACGCCAGATGGGCGCAATGTTTCAAAACTTGAGTCTATACAAAATTAATTGATTAATTATCGATGAGAACACATCCTTGTTCATATAGATCAACAGCTCATAACTGAGTGAATACTCCATCTTATCTTTGGCAAGATGAGACGTGATGCACGCATGAGACGAAGGGGATCGCGCCTGCCTGGTAGTAAGCGAAAGTTGCTGATAAATCTGAAGTGGAGGTTTCCGCTGTTCTCCTGACTATGGAGTTCTATAGTGAACACGAAAAATGTGACATTCTATGGTGAACATGAAAAATGTGACATTCTGTGGTGAACATGAAAAATGTGACATATTGCACTTGCATTGCGACGCCCCTAATCAGCTGGTTCAGTTGTTACTTTGGATCCTCCACTATTGATATTCCTGTCCCACATTCATAGATCCTGTGAATGTCAACGCTCTCAGGTTAAAGCGAAAAGCGCGAGAATAAGATTCTCAGCGCCCCTTACCGATCTTTATCGGTTGTTATCACTGATGAACTCCCGTCACCCATGTCCTCTTTCCACCCCACGTAACACCTATGGATGTGAATATCTAATAGGGTAAACACTGAACGCGCAGCATATGCTTTCAATCACTCCTTATCACACCCTATCAGTCGTTATCACGCTCGGTTCCCACCATTAGTGTCCCCGTCTCACACCACACAACACCTGGAAGTGTCAACGCTTCATCGTCAGCTCGGAGGGCGCAGTACATTTGATGACCCTTGTTTTCTGACGCCCCCTGTCAGCCATCATTAGCTGTTATCACGACCGGTCAATCACAATCAGCGTTCACGTGTTACCCCTTACATTACCGCAAAAATCAAGGTCCCAGTTTCGCTTACGCGTCAGATAGGAATCCCGTGACAAACAGACACAAACACTTAGACACAGGTACATATAGCGGATTAGATACAGTAGGATGATATCATATGAGCTACCGACATTGTATTGTTCACACGGACACGAAGCAGAGTGTTAACCGCTGTTGGTGGCACTGCTGGCAGGCAACTCTTACATCCTACCAACGATTTCATTTGTGATTGAAAAAAGTGAAATGTTTGGAGCGTCTTGGCTTTTATGCTACTGAATCTTCGTGCCACGAGGCCGCTGCTCATAATGCAAAAAAGTATAATGAACTTTGATACCACTTTCACTCGTACTTTATTTATTAGCTGTCTGGAAACCAACCATAATCAGACAAACACAACTCATCACCATGGATGGGGCTCGACGTGGTTCATGCATTTCCTCTCCCATGCCCTACCTTTCCCGAAACTTACTCCACGAATTGTTTTTCATGTAACGTACAAACTCCGCCCACTACCACAAATGCTTCGCCCCCTGTGTCTAGGCCCTTTCATGACTTTCATAAACTCATCCCTTACAACAACTAATCTTTCCCCCTGTGTTTGAGTCATATTGGAACCCAGCTTACTGTAAGGGTATGGGTATTCAAATTGGGATCTGACCCTTGTAACCCTATACGCACCCTATCTGAGTGCAGCATCAGTTAACTTATCCCTATCTATATCTCCAGATGCTGACCAATTCATCGACTCTACGATCGGAATGGGGGGTGGGTAGGGGGGGGGGAGGGGGAGCGAAGACGAGAAGCTCATTCAAGGAGACCGTTACGGACGACCGCGCCGACCCGTCATCTGGCCCGTTCTTGGGATATACCGTTTCACGTACCGCTTGCTTATCCCATTGCTCGGTTCTTGTATCTTGTTCCTGTTGTGTATTGAAGTCGCCTACTATCATGAAGTTGCATACTCTATTGTGTGTACTCGTGGCATACCGGAGACCAGATGTGAACTCAGGGGGGGGACGGACAATAAGAAGACGTCCGATCTTTTAGTTTATCAATCTCGGTCTGAAAACGGAGCAGCCCACAGCACGCTCCGCCCATCGTGGGCGGAGCTCAACATGGCCTGAACGGACGGACGGAAGACGTACAGACAGAAGAAGCGTTTTATATATAAAAGGGATTGCTGAAAAACATTATAAGAAGTGCATGCATAGGCATCAGACACAAATAATGGATTTGTTTTGTCATTGATTGTCTATGCTATTGGAAAGCGAGTCGCCAAAATCCTATCTACTTTTTAAAGGAGAAATATCCCAGAAAGATGTCATTCTCCATATTCGACAACATATGGCAATGGTATTTGACCACGAAACCTCTTCGAAAAAGCAAAAGAATCGTGGTTTGAATCTCGGCTAATACCATGTGTTGCATACAGGCATTATGCGTTTCCCTTGAAATAATTGGTGATTAGCAGGACATCCACTTAACTCTATTCGCGCAATAAAATCGCAAAACAAAACACTGCCCAATGAAACAGGCTATCTACGCTGGACCTGCCTAGCTCAGATGGAATGCGCAGCTCTTGGTCAGCAATAATTTCCTTTGAAGCTTCCTCTCATCTTTATTTCGATTGTGTTGGGATTTGAATTTATATGCAGTTGACCAGAACGTCCTCCTTTTTCACATGGCGTAATTTTTGATAATAAGCATATTCTACTTTATGCTACTAACACCTTATGTAAGAAGAATAAGGAAACAACGGTATAATCGAAGTTCCCGGTGAATGGCGCGCCCCCGAGATTCAATCGACCGTTCCTAGCGGCTCCACCTTCCCTAACAGGGTCCACCTCCTAGGGTCGACCTTGCAGAAGTATGATAGAAGTGTGGAGTAAAGAGCATGGATGGCTGAAGCACTTATCGTATCCTATTGATCTTGTATCCATTGAGATGACGTGGTGTTTAATGCAACGGCTTTCGTGGTATAACCGTGCACCAATCAGTATTGAAGATTGAAATGAATGATACAGCAGAATTACCCTTATCACTGCCTTAAAGGCTCATTTCACGAAGTGGGTTAAAGCGCTAAACTATGGAATTAGCGATGCTGTGGACGACGCCGACCAGGAAAAATTCGGAAGAAGTGCCCAAGAATTCAGGAATAAGGCCTAAGGCCCCCTGACATCTGGCCTTGGACGAGAATACCGAGTGAAAACGAGCCTTCGAATTACTTTCCGCTGAATGGTATCATAAGAAACTCTAGGATATCACCTGTTTCCTTATGCCAACGTCTCCTTTATCATTGGCATCTGTTCGTTATCTTATACTTTACACGAGTCGTAGGCCTCATCTGGCATGTTGTTGCCACTGTTACCACCGTCATTGCCAACAATCACTCCTGGGACGAGCAGGCCTGGGCTGCTCGGTGAAGTCGCGCCACCTTCTTGCTCTGCATGCTCCAGAAACTAACACCCACGCCTCGGTAAAGGTACAGCCTACTGGCTGTGGGTGGAACTATTTGACCACGGCGGGAGCTGTTGTATGGAAGCTGCTGGAATCTGCCTTCAACTATGGGAGAGAATGTTGGGATGCGCCACGCATTCTGTTAGGTTGTCCCGAAAGTTCTGGAACACCTCGGCCACTTTTTTCGAATTTATTTCTTTACAACATTAACACATTTCAGCTAACAAGATATGCACCATTACTATCTATCACCTTCCGTCATCTATCCGGAAGCTTGCCAATCCCATCCGCCCAGAGCTGTTGAGACTGCCTCGCGAAGAAATGCTCGACCTCCATCTCGATGTCGCGCTGCTTTTTGAGTTGTTTTCCCTTTAGGAAGTTTTGTAGAGGGGCGAACAGGTGGTAGTCAGACGGTGCGATGTCAGGGCTATATGGAGGATGTGGTAGCACTTCCCAGCCTAGCGTCGCCAAAGTGTCCCGGGTGAATGTTGCCAGATGTCGGCTGTCGGATAGGGCATGGGGTGTTCAAGTCGAGAGCACTTTCCGGTATCCCAGCCGAGTGAGATGCTGATCGACTGTGGTTCCCACAACCGAGTAGCAGGGCTGCTTCACGTGTGCTTGCCGTGGGGTTCTCCTGCACAGTTCTCCTGAGAAGCTGATCGTCAGCTCAGATGGACGGCCACTGCGTTGCTGATCTTTCAGGGCTATATCTTCAGGACGGAAGCGGGTGAACCAACGGTGGATAGTTGTGCTTGCTCCACATGCGACGCTGATTATTTGGACTGCTTCCCTTATGGAACTCCCTCGGTAGAACTCGTAGAGGTACAATGCTCGGAGTGACGTCTCGTCCATTTGAGCTCTATTCCTTTTGTGGATAGACGCGAATCCTTATATACCTATGGCATGGAACGTTGCTCAAAGTCAATCGACAAATGCCCTCGCTATCCATCGTGGGAAGGCCCGAAAACCCTTGTCCGCCAATGTGTTCCGGAACTTTCAGGACAGCCTAATACTTCCGTTAAGAATTGCGGCAGGTGACAGGCGAATAACATTTGGCCAACACATGAGAGGGGAACAGATGAAGTTTTCACCCTTTTAGACAAGTCTGATACAATTCCCATACTACGGAGGGGTAAGGTGTTGACTGATACGGGCAGGCATTGATTACGGGATTTGACCCCGCACCATGAGGGGGAGGGCGCGTCATCTGTCACTAAACCGCCTTCCCTACGACAGAAAAGGTCTACCTTTCGAAAAACAAATGACACCATGAAGGGAGCTCTAGATGTCGTGGCCGTCAACCCCTCCACTTTTTCATGGTCCACCTACGTCAGTGCGTACTGCGAAACCGCTATGGCATCTCATCGAAAGTGCAGTCGCTTGGGCTAGCATAAGGACTGTTCGCCCACATCACCATGTCAGGCGAATTGCGTCGCCAAAATTATCGTACTGATTTCGTTATAAATTAATGCGGTCCGCCGGTCGCCTTCCCTTCGGATGGTCGGACCTAGTGGGATAGCCCCACACAAACCTTGTTCGCTTAAGTCGATTTTTTAAGGAGGTGAGCACACAGTGACTAGGACAATGGGCGAAACTGTGTTAGCCAGCGGCGAAAAATATCTTTTCATATTCCCTCACACGGGTTCGCTATAAATTACTCTTCGCTGTGACCCTAAATGGGATGGGAAGATACTTCTAACGCACACTCGAGCAAATCGATGGAATGATAAATGATACAGGTGATTGCATTGATATGGCATGACCACTGCTTCAGAGCTTGTTTACGGATGATAAATACACTTTGTGTATGATAAAAATTTGACCCTGGTGGCTTCATTTTTTCATATCGTTCGTCTCGAGTGGTAGAAGGAGATGTCTTCCGAAGAGGAAGACGGAATTCTTCCCAAAGAAGGAGAAGAACTACTCACTAGAAAGGAAAAGTATACGGTTTGTGAAGATTTTCTACCTGAAAAGTGCCTAATGCGATTAGCTCCAACTCTGAATTACCGTCGATTTGCTCTTCAGGTAATGCGACTAATCGGAAAAGGAGGGTACGGTGCAGTGTACGAAGTTTGTAGAAACAGCGATCGAAAGAAATTTGCTGTGAAATGTGAAAAACTCGCAGTAAGGAAAAAGGTAAGCACTGCTAACAATCCCACATCAGAGTTTGCAAGTCTGAGCTATCGCAATTCCCACGGTGAAGAGAAGGATACGGGTACCCAGAGGCAAGCACGAGTTGAAGATTCCCCGAGAGGGGGCTGCACCTAATGGGGGAAGGGTCATCAATCAGGTTCCAAGAAGGGAGCCAGTCTGGGGACCAAAATCCTTGATGAGTTCTCTACAAGTCACCTGTTCAGTGGTTGTAGAGGTGCTCAGATGGCCTACAGTTGCGCTCATCGGTCGATAAACGCACTTTGTATTGGGAGAGACCACTTTTGGTATACCAACAACATCAGTGACCTGGAGGAAAGGAGATAGTGTGATTACTGTAGATTTGGGAGCGGTCGTGACTCTAAAAGGTTGTCCTCAACGCAATGTTTGATCGCAGATACGCTCATAAGGAAGAGTTGTTGGCTATGACAGTACTAGCGTGGTCCCCAGAAATTTGCAGGATTTTTCCCGTGATGTTCCCAACCTTCCCATGTGTTGGTGCACTAGTAGGTCGCCAACTACCCCGTGGAATGACGGTGAGAATATATTGGGTTAGGGAATCGGTCCTATCACAACACATCAACGCCTTAGACTGATAAATCATAACCAAATAGCTCTTAATTTTGCGAGCGGTCGGTTTTTCTCTATGGGTTCCCCTTATCGCGAACACATTTACGGACGAACAAACATAAAAACAGACCGATACACCAAATGGATGAATTATGTAAGGTGATGTGCACACGCCGCCTTTTACAAAAAAACCTTGCTGCCGAAACCCAGTGGAAGTGAACGAACGATGGATTTTCGATAGGCAAAAGACTTCCTCTTGCACCCGGGCTGAAATGTCCCCTGTCACATTCTCGTTTTAGTATGACAGAACTGGTTCTATTTGAGAGCGAACGATGGTTTCTGTGAGTTCACGTATGATGTTCAGGTTCTACCAATGGATTGCCGGGTATTGCGCGGTGCTCAGATGATTAACAGCGTACATTTTTGTGGTATTGAAGATAGAGGGAAAATAGAAAACCGATTCATATTCCTAGTAATGAAGTTGGTAAGTCACTAAGCCATCAGCTTCAAGCAATCGTTTTTAATAAATCTATTTGGATGATTTTACTCCTAAGTTTTGCATGACTCCTGTGAAAACTTCAACTGAGAGAGACCCTAAAACTTATCACTGGTAGATGCGAGCCTCTTTCCTGTGCATTTTTTCACACTGATTCCAGGTACGAGCTGGGGTGGTGGGGTGTGTGCACTTATGACAAAAAATCGCGCGGGCGCCGACAGCGAGCGACGCGATTGTGGTTTTCCGTTGAAACAGTAACAACCACAATATATAACAACTTCCGAAGCTTCCAACCAGCAATCTTCGAAGGTTCCTCACGATACAGCCCACTGCATACTGAGCGGAAGTGCAATCCACTTGGGCGAAGTCGTACTGATGGCGCTGCGAGTGCGACGTCGCGAAGCGATTTTTTGTCATAAGTGCACACACCCGGGATGGTGTAGTGGCAGATTCGAGCACCCCCACTCTCATGGTACGGGAATCAAACCTCTCATATTCCAAACCACAACATGAAAGAACTTCCGTTGAAACAGCAAAAACCACAACATATAAGAACTTCCAAAGAATCCAACCAGCAATCTTCGAAGAAAACCTCACGATACAGCCCTCTGAATACTGATTCCAGCCAAGGTCAGCCAGCCAAGGCTTTCATCTTTGCGGGATCGGTAAATCGGAATCAGCCTCGTGTGGATGGATAAAAGCACTGACAAGTACATTGGCTGGCTCCTGCATGTCACTGTACAAGCCAAATCGCATTCACCAGCCACCACGATTCTGAATGGAGCTGGAATGAGCGGTGCATCCCAAAAAGGG
The DNA here is from genome assembly GCA_963978905.1 of Trichostrongylus colubriformis. Taxonomy (NCBI): domain Eukaryota; kingdom Metazoa; phylum Nematoda; class Chromadorea; order Rhabditida; family Trichostrongylidae; genus Trichostrongylus; species Trichostrongylus colubriformis. The sequence goes on from OZ022259.1 coordinate 5,252,772, forward strand.
AATGATCAGAAGCTTCATCCACTTTATTCATTACTACCACGTACCGCTCGATGGAGCAGTGACTAGAAAATTTTTGCGTGAGCGCTAGGCGCTGAATCCTACAATGCAGCCTGCCGTTGCGCGGCTTTTTCTGAACGGCAAACGAACCAGGGTTAGGCTTGGGCCCAAGAATTCTCGGCGCGGGGAGGTTTACTTCGAGTTTGAGAAAAGGGGTTGTATATCGAAGTTTCAGTCAACTATCAGTTGACAACCACTCACTATCGCGAAGATTGGAGACAGGTGAGCTGATTTCTGAAAAAGTCGGCAATCGGTAATCATACTGCGTATTAGGTAGTAAAGCTATGATTAATGGACTACTTTTTGGGCAAACGGCTCGACGACTAAGGTTAGGCACATCAGACACCTCAGATGCGTCGATGGGAGTCGTATTTTCTGGAAATTTTCGTTGACACCAGGCTTGATCTCGAATCGAACTCCTGCGTGAGTCGGTCATCTGCTGCGCACAGCTCGAATCAAATTCTGAGCGACGTCGCAACCTGGTCATACCCATCTCCCACTCACCACCAGCCGCTCTATTGAACTTGCGTGTTAATATGTGACTTTTAGATCGGAACAAATCTTTGGGATCTACGAGTGGAGCGAGAAACCATGCGATTCACTCTCAACACAGCTCTAAAAGCAGCTGAGCAGTGTCTTATTTGCATCGAAGAGCTACACAGGGTCAGTTCCACAGCCCGCGCGAAAAGCGCAGTCCTTCAGGTGCCCATATTGCCACAATCGTCGACGGCGATTTTTCAGATAGGATTCCTTCATCGCGACATCAAGCCGGGAAATTTTGCCATCGGTCGTCCAGAATCAAACGAGCATCACATCATATTTATGCTCGACTTTGGCCTCTGCCGAAAATACCAAGAAAAGGTTCCGCTGCTTTCTGTTCTCTGTACATGCTAAGTTTGGGCAATATACTCAAAATAGGTATTTCTGCAGTTGTAAGGGAGAGAGCCATTGGTGGAGCACCATCGGGTGGGGCAACAGATGCATCGGATTCCTAGATGGGAGGTTGCACCTGGCGTTCGAGATGGTGGTCGTAGTAAGCTGAACTGAGTTGGAACAACCCTTACCCAGTCGGGGTAAGGACCTTCCAACTCAGCTCAGCACGGGTTTCGACTATAGATCGGGTTGCTGTCCAAGTTATGCTTGCCTATAGTAAACACGGATGTGCGTCAATACTGTCCAGCTAGTCAGGTCACGCGAAGAGTGGGCGGTCGCCAGCCCACCCCCTCCCTCCCCCCCCCCCCCCCGCCCCCCTTCAACCCACCTAGCAAGCGACCGATAAGGCACTCGAAGAAGGAATTCGAGAGACGCCGTGACCTTTTGATAGTGCTGACGCAGGCACTAATAGGTTCTCTAACAAAAACAGGTGATCCTCCTTAGCCCTCAGGTGAGCCCATCTCACGGGCTATGCCATGGACTACTTCGTGATGCAACAAATAGGTTTTTGAGTAATGCACCTATTTTGATGCAAAACGTGTGTTTCTGCAGGACAAAGACGTACGCGTACCGAGAGAAGTGGCACCGTTTCGAGGCACTACTAGATATGCCCCAATAGCAGCCATGAAGCAGGTGAAGTCGTCGAACATCATAGACGAGACGATATAGGGCGATTAGCGCTCCACGAATTCCGCCTTGGAAAGAGGAAATGCCCAATTTTCAGATAGAACAATCCCGAAAGGATGACCTAGAAGGCTGGATGTATATGGTAGTTGAATGGACTTCAGGTGGCCTTCCTTGGCGAAAATACAAGGTTTGGAAAATTTTTGATTCAGAATTCTACAAAAAAAAAAACAGAAATGGGTTCAATTGAGCTCGCCATCGATAATCATGGTAGGAGCCGAGGACTGAAGCCGCAACGGCGCTTTTTAGGTTGCCAAATATCAAATGGGGATTCCCTAGGATGAGGGAACCCTAAAACAGTAGGTATGACAGTTTGGGTGCTCAAGAAGGAGAAAGCGTTTATAGCTAGAAGCTTGGAGTCAGAGCTGAGTGGATGCTAGCGGTGAAATTCGTGCCTAGACCCACATAAGACAGAGGGTCAGATGAGCTCTAACAAACGCCTCCACATAGCGCGTCATGGGGTGTGTACCTTTATGTCAGGATTTCGCACAGCGACATGTCGCAAGCGAAGCAATACGGAGCTCAAGGCGCCATATTGTTGGTCCCGAAGCGATTACGAGTCAACTGCGTATCGCGGCCCTATCATTAACGTGTAATCATTCTAAGACCCAACTACCGCGACGCGCATAGCTCGCACACACTGCGTCGCATACCGCTCGTCGTCGTGCGAAATCCTGACATAAGGGTACACACCCCGCGTCATGTGCTGAAGCAGCCACGGATCTCTTTGCGTATGACACCAATCGATACGTCGATGATGTGGCGTACTGGAGGACACGCCCACGTCCGCAAATGAACTGCCTGATATAAAATCAGAGCGCGGTGCAAATGGCTGCGGAGATGGGGCGTGGTAGGCGAGAGGCAGTAGTAATAGCGGTGAATAATCTGATACTTACTTAATTTCCGATAGATGGCCAGTGAAAGCAACCAGTAGTGGCTGTATTTACGACATGCACCTATAAGCAAGAAGATAACGTGTTTGCCATAAATTTTAATGTATTTTTCAGGCTGATAACAGAGAGGAAGTGCTTAAGATGAAGGAAGAAGTGCGGGACAGTGAAATGGCAATGTCTGTGTTCTTTAGAAATTGCCCAGAACGGGAATTTAAGCGAATAATCAAAGTATGTCCACCAGCTCTAACAATAGCGGGGCGGTGTTCTATGTAATTCCGGGTGGGGGTCGCGAGGTCGAATTTCCGCTTCGCGGCGGTGCACTCGCGACGCCACCAGTACGACTCGCCGTATCGATTGCCCCTGGGAGCCGGCTGAGCATGACTGCGTCACGTCTGCGCTTCCACTCATGCCACACTGCCTCGCTTGAAGGCTGCCATGCCCTGTCACTGGCACTCGCACCCGCCGCGCCGCTCGTCGCGCGCGGCAATTCGACCTCGTGACCCCCAACCTGCAATTCCTCCACGCCGAGTACATATTTAAAACAACTCACTAAATTTCAGTACCTCTACGATTTAACATATTTTTCTATACCCGATTACAATTTTGTGTATTACTGTATACAGCATGCATGCAAGGTAAGTATATGCACATAATGATTTGCATATCCATACTACATATCTAAGAAATTAATTAGATTTCGAGGAGACAGAGATGCTCACGCCTTTTTTTAAGCAGCAAAAAAGTCAATCAATTGTGAACGGTGTTCAGGCCGTGTCACAACAAATGACACTTCATCATCAGTGGAAATTTCGAGTTGCTAATTATGTGATCCGAAAGTTTCTAAATTTCAGTCAAATAACATCAAGCCGACAGATCCACTAGACTGGGATATGAACCATGAATTTGCCGGTCCCACAGGCCCTCCTGGTGATGGTAAAATGGTGAACCTCACAGATCATGAAGAAGATTTTGAAGTAGGAACAAGGAACAGCAAAGTGAGTACGCAGGTTTTAGCGTGGTTGGGTAAGGGCTGAGGGTGGCACGGCTAAGTCAGGGGATGTGAGAGATACTTGTGGTATACTTCACACTCCATGAGATCCCCAAGTCAAAATCTTCAATGGTATTGGCGGATTGATACAGGAGGAGCTAATGTTGCAGGCATGTCGCAATTCTCGGCCTTTGTTCCTCACCGCGCCCACTGTAAAAAATGACGCGTCGCCTCATGAGAGGTCGTGGAGCCGCATAACTCAAGAACTGAACTAAAGCGCTGACGTAAAAACATTGCTTTCATAAATGGGCTAAGGCTCAGAAACGCACGCGTACCTTTGGGAGCTATTAAAGGAACCGGAAGGGGTAGGAAGAAAGAGGGAGATGCAAGGAAATGATCATTTTGTAACGAACATTCAAGGTTAGAAGCGATAATCGGTGGAAAAATCCGGATTCAAAAGCGCGATACTGTGGTGTGTATTCGCATCACTTCGATCTGCACGCACTGACTTTCCGAGTTATCCGCTGCAGAGATGTCAATTGTTGTCTCGTACAGTGTATTTCATTCATTCGTGATGATATGAAATAAGTGAAACAACACACAGCAACAAACACGTAAAACAATAAAACAGGAATAAGCGAAAGCGTGAGAAAAAAGTGTGATTACAATTAAAACTTCATGAATTCACTTTCGACGACTTGGTAAGGTGTGTGCATTGCGGCAACTGAAATCCATCGTAATCCGTACCGTAGGCCAAAACTGCCCCTCCCGTCGTCTTCAAGGTTTTGGCGCGCTTCGATTCAAGCTGCAGCGCATACGTGGCCGAGTTGCCTGCTGACGACGGACAGAGAAATTGTCAGGGCCGACACCATTGTCATTTGATGTGGCGAAGAGAATTTGTTTTTATTCATGATGGTATAAAACAAGTGAAACAACGGACTATAGCAAAAACGTGGAGCCATGAAAGGAAAATAAGCGAAATAATAGGAATAAAGGGCAGTAACCAACTATCACTACTCCAAACGCCGCAACTAGGTCTGAAACTTTGCACGTACTAGTTCTTTTGGGTGCTAATCACGAATATGACATCCGCTTTTCACGTCGGCGCCAATTCAGAGCAATTTGCACAAAATTGGTGCAACAACTTGTTTTATCCTGAATCGCTGAAACTTGTCCTATGAGGGTTACTTGCGGTGCTGGTCACAAATATGGCATCCATCTGAGGCGCTAGCGTGTCAACAGCGCGGTGCCATTGGTAGGGACACCATACTGCTCACCCAATTTTTACCTAAGCCTTAGAGTTAAGGAAGCCTTTCCTTCTCCACTGAGGCTTGGGCAAAAATATACGCTTGAATGAGCATTTTTATGATTGTAAGATAGATCAGATGAAAGACGACAGCGGTAAGATAACGCTCCCCGGCTACGTTAGCAGCACTACAGCATAAGTGAACGACACTGGCGTCATTGTGAGCCAAACGACGTCTGCGCCAAAATAAAGGTCATATTCGTGATCAGCATTCGGAATAACTCCTAAATAACAATTTCAAACCAGATTGATGGAAAAAAGTTGTTGCACCAATTTGGTGCAGTTGCATTAAATTGGCGCTAACGTTAAAAACGGTACTCGTAATCAGCACCCAACTGATTCCTGTAGACCAAATTTCAGTGAAGATTTTTCTTACCACGCGGTTTTTTGGGGTAGCTGATAGATGAATAGCGCCGAATAAAGAGTCAAAACTATACAAATATCCGATTTTAATAAAAAAAAAACTTGAGGCGAATTACATACTCAATGTCTTGGCACTATGTTTGGTGCAACTGCATCCCTTCCGAAGTGAAAGCGAACTTGCTTCCTTTTGGTGTTTTTGAAATGCTCTATCACAAGAAAAGAACATCGAGTATTGATCCTGACTTTGCCCCCTTCAGACCACAAATTCCAGGTATTAAAGAAGGGTTCGAGTATAAGAAAAAGATCAGCATTACAAGGATCGGTAAGTGTATTTCTAAACATGTGTACTGGATTCAAGATGCCTTTCTGCTCTCTCTATCACTCGAATACAGAAATCTGGAGGAGATGGAGGAAAGGATCAAAGAAGGTCCACGGTTAGGCGTCCAACTCATGCGGCGACACCGGTGTCTTAAACAGTACTACCCACTCATTTAGACATGGTTTTATTACGTATCTTCTTCATGCCTACCTACTTTCTGCATAACAGAATGACTCACTTAGATCGTGTCTCTGTGATTAATGCATGATCATCAGAGATTTAATAAAAATGTTTTACTTATTCAGAGTTTTACTTATTCAAACGCTTGATGAATCAAATACTATCATTCTTTTTAGCTGTTTCATTTAAACTGGAATATAGCTCACCATAAAAACACTTAGTTTATGTGAGCATAGCCTTGGTGAAGAATAAGAACAAATAATAAGAAAAGCTTACGGCTCTTGTGGAACAACGGCACCTAAAAATTAAAATATCTTCCTCAAAATGGTCAGATGGGAAGCACATTTTTCAAATATTTATCGAAAGCGCGATTTGGAGGTTCTACTCTTCAGGAGGTTCTACTCTTCACTTAAAGGAGTTACAATGAACAGCTGAGCATTTCGCTCGAAACCCCTTCAGCACACGAACTCCACGGCTACGGAATAACACTTACTTCCTGCCGAGCCCCCCCCCCCCCCCTCGAGTGTGCTGTGGGAGACTCGCATCACGCGAATTTCGTCACCACGCGCTTCAAAAACCGTGCTAATTCCGTTGTGAATTGGGCACGTGTTGGGAGGAGGAGAAGAAGGCGACTGTCACCGTCTCATGTGACTTGACCCAATTCGAGTGCGTTGCATCAACTCCCTCAAACCACCAAGCTATACAGAGGTGAACGATGGCTGACCGGGAGGGGGACGTTAGTACAGAATGTTCCTTAGCACCTTTGCCTCGCACCTACCTCGCACCTCCCTAGCACCGCCCCCCACCTTGGCGTGCGAGCTGACCTCGCTTAATTGACTGCTCTACCTGCTGACCTCTTGATGATAATGATTGTTATCGATCAAAAATAACAACAATATGGAATAATTAGGAAGTCAATTTGTCGAATTAGTTACAACGGGACATTTTCTTGAATTGATATCTCGCGTCGCAGGAAAGCTGGGACTCTGATTTTTTAAAGTGATATAGGGGGTGGTAAGGGGACATCAATGGGGAGGGAAAGAGAGTGATAGCAACTGATAAGGGCTGATAAGGAGCCTCGAAAGGCGAATGGTGGGAAATTCATATCTCGCGTCGCAGCAAAGCTGGAACTCTGATTTTTTTAAGTTTTTTTTTTTGATTTTTTTTGACTCTGATTATTATTTACTATCATTTATTAATATTTATTATTATTAACTGTTATTATTACTATTACTAACAATTAACAACAATTAACGAACGACCAAAAATAACAACAATATGAAACAATTAGGAAGTCAAATGGTCGAATTAGTTACAAAATGGGACATTTTCTTGCAATAGTTCTGGATTTGCTCTGGAGTTACAAAATTAACTAACTTGCCTGTAGGCGAACGATGTGTTCACACTCTTCATTACTCTAGCGAACTATTGATTAACCTACTACTGCATTACAATTGACTGTGGATCAGATAGCAAAAATTGAGCCCAAAGTAGGGGACATTTCACCATTGATGTCCCCTCACCACCCCCTATATCACTTTAAAAAATCAGAGTCCCAGCTTCCCTGCGACGCGAGATATGAATTTTCAAGAAAATGTCCCATTGCAACTAATTCGACAAATTGACTTCCTAATTATTCTATATTGTTGTTATTTTTGATCGATAACAATCATTGTCGACAAGAGGTCAGCAGGCAGAGCAGTCAATTAAGCGAGGTCAGCTCCCATGCCAAGGTGGGAGGTGGTGCCAGGGAGGTGCGAGGTAGGTGCGAGGCAAAGGTGCTAAGGAGCATTCTGTACTTAAGTCATCCACCCATGGCTGACCTATCCTGAACGTTCGTAATAAAATCTAAACCTAGGCAAGGTGAGGGCAGGAATAAGAGAGGATGGATGGGAGGAACCTAAAGAGAGCGCTGACAAGACCTCAAAAAAATGGACGTAGCTCATGCACGAATTTGAAACGTTTCCGGGAAGGCCCGGTCTATGCCGGTGAGCTCAGACCGGAGGAAGACATGTGTAGTATGATTGAACGAACCACAATGCAATGTAGTCCCACTGGAATCAGAAACTAGGAAGTGGAGATAGGTCTAAAAATCGGCGCGACCTGCGTCATGGGGTTGGGTCGGTTGTGGCGTCTGAAACGGTGATCAGGACATCACGCTGGATCTCTCCAAAAGAGTTCTTATTAGTTTAGCTATTTTTCAATTTTCAAGCTTTGAATTTCTCTGATTCTTCGAGTACCCGCGAGAGCTATGCGAGCTGAGTCATAGGTTTTTAATGAGAAAAAGAATTAAACCCAGACGTTTCTCAGAGTTTTTTCTGAGTGATGACATACCCGCACACACCCCCCTCCCCCACAACCTTTCACGCACCGCGGCGGCTCTTCACTTGGCTCTCCACACACCCAAGTCTCTTCTTGTAGTCTTATTTTATGGAATACAGAGTACTCCGGGAGTCAGGGATTCCTCGATAGGGGATCGTGTTTGACTCGCAGTAAGTGGGGGGGGGGGGTCGTTATTGCAGCGGTCTCCCATAGTTCGGGATTGTTTTGTGTAGAAGTGATCTTATGGTTGTACTGTTTTACAGAGAGGGGGTTATATAGAAGCGGCCATTTTCCCCAAGAGTGCCCCGCCCACCAGTCGCATTTATGGGCATACCACGAATATTCGTTCCCATTACGAGAGGCTCACTAGGAAAGAACGGCATGGAGCACACCCCGATAGAACTCAAAAAACTTACTAGCCGATACCAAATAAATAATTTATTATACAGCTATCACGGTAATCACGAAGCATAAGAAATTTGCACAACCATTACTTATCAGTCCAGCGAGACCTTACATATTATTTATTTCGGGAGGACTATATCTGATAACACCAAAAGTAGTAAATAATATTAGAATACTTGGAATGAGGATAAAAGAAGCCAACAACGGTATTAATTACTAAGGATGAGCTGGAACATCTCATTCATGTTTGCGACTGCTGGAACATGACGCGATTTCAGCGACAGCTGAAAATATTGTATCATCGATGTAGTGGAAAACATAAGCGGCCATGCTGGCACCATGAAATCTTGGTAACGTACGGTAAGAGCCGAGGATGCCTGATGAATCTTCAATTCGCTGAGCACAAATATATTGTTTGTGTACTTTATCGAATGGTACAGGAGTTCCTGTCCATCAACGCTCCGTCTCGCTACAGTCATCACATTATTCTGTTGGAGCTTGGCGCAAATCGCATCTGAAGTTTCATATATTTTGAATTAACAAACTATTATTGAGGAAAAACGAGATTTCTAGGCAGAATGGAAACTCACCAGAGGATTTCAAATGCCAGTAAAAGAAAATAATGGGTCCCTCAACTACTCAAAACTTCAGAAAAAAAGTTCAAGAAAAATCGCCGCAAAACAATAAAAATTTGAAGGAAGGCAGCGAATGGAAAAAAAAGTTTAACTACCAACCAGCTGTCAGATTCTGAGTGTTCTGAATTGTGAACTGCTGTTCATTTTGTTCAGGAATTTCCTTCCACATATCCAGAAATTCTCTTTTCTCCATCTGACCCGATTCATGGAAGAACACCAACAGCGGTACAATGCAAGCGAAATAAAATACATCAATGTCGTTCTTAATCGCAACCTGTAAAACGATAAACTTCCACTTCAAATAGAAAAGTCAAAGCGAACTTCTGTGTTTTATTGTATCATAACCGTAAGATTGAAACGAAAACTTCTGCGTTTATTGTATCATAACCGTAAGAGCCATAAGAAGTAGGCATTTTTTAGAACGTTCCAAGTGCAACAAGGGATGTATAATCAAGAACATGGAGCGTCTTATGTAAGGGACGGAGAAAATTTACGAAATCCCTCGTTTCAAATCATACAGCCAGCAATACGACTGTGGTCGTATTTTCGATTATCACAAAAAAAAACATATGGCGATCGATGAGCAATGAATAGCGTATCTGTTAGGCAACCGAAAAAGTTTGTGCGGTTTTTTTCTAATTGATTATTGCTATGCAATGTATTAAAAAAAACTGATAATGGTAGGAGGGTAATATTGCACATGCTTTGAAGCTTGTATAGTAGCTTATGCAGAATCATTCAATGTATCTCATAAGTTCAAGTATTGCGTTTTAAGTTTAAAATTTTCAAGTGGAGTATGGCTCTGTCTAATGAGATTTCCAGAAGAAAAATTTTTAAGCCACTTCTGACCCGTCCGTTCCGCTAAGGTATCTTACCCAGAGCAGCGCATATCTTACGACAAGTTCCTGTAGCTTTGGTGCCGAATTTGAAACTCGTAAAGTAAACAGGCGCGAATAATCTCATTCGACACAGCCATACTCCACTTAAAAATTTTCAACTTATAACGCACTACTTAAACTCATGAGATACACTGAATGATTGTGCATAAAACAAGCTTCAAAGCATGAGCAATGTTATCCTCCTACCACAATCAGTTTTTAATACATTGCATAGAAATAATCAATTAGAAGAAACCGCACGAACCTTTTTGGTTGCCTAATAGTTAAAAGTTTCCAAGGTGAATCTGAAGAATGCAATTTTGAAAAATTGTTAAATATGTATGTATAACACAGTGGCTTGTTTATTCAACCATAAAGTGTTTGAAGAATGGAAGTATGGAAGCTCGAAGCCGTTCGAAAACCTCGTTCAAGCTCTGTCCATTTGTTCGAGCACATCGCATTATTATTCTCCGATAAGCCTGACAAGGACCGCAGCAATTCCCTTATCGCCTTACACCAACAACGAATGCTGCCAGTATAGTGGTCTCCCAAATAGCCAAATGGGGTCTTTTGTATCCCAATGTTGTAACCAAGAAGAACAGTTCGAGGTAGGTCAATCTCTACCAGCAATGTTATTTTAAATCCCAGAAATAAAATGACTTGTGTCCAGTACGAAAACCATCTTCAGAGAAATAATCGCAAAATTGTTCGCTTTTTTATGATTGGTACAGGAGGTGCTGGTAAGACGACAGTGATACGACAGTTGAAATGTTTGTGCAAGGAACGATCAAAAAATTACAAGGTAACTCATGGACCATAATCGATATGATTCCATCGTTATCTTAAGCAAACTCTCTTCTCTCACAGGTCTTCGATCCAGAATGGAATGAAATTCCAGTCGATAAAATATTTTCTAATGAAGAAATGTCTAGTTTCCGAAAAATTATTCGCAATAATATCCTGACAGCTATCTACAACCTCATTCAGGTAAAAACCTCGTATTTGTAGCTTGCACTATTATTTACCGAATTGTAACGTAGACGACGGAATCATGGATGTGTGATTCATTGACGAGTTCGAAATTGCTTCGCTCTCCTTGCACAATTTTCCACAGACTGATCAGTTTATGTTTCAAGAATTGTTTAGCAAGCAACCGACTGGGGCCATAATTGCCAGCCTTCTAAAAGTGTGGAGGCAATCTTATCACGGGTCGACAGTGCAGCCAAAGAAGGAAAGAGCATTTTTGATGAGGATATCACATCGTCTTTGGCAGATGATTTGATTGAAGTACTGCAGGACTCAAACGTAAGTGGATGCTCTATCGTGAACCAAATAAGAAGAAAAATTGTGAAATTCTCGAGCAGATAGCTGACACGCTGGACAAGCATCATGAAATGGCTCGAAAATGGCGAATAGAGGATGGAACGCTGAAATTTCTCTCAGAAAAGCAAATCAAACGCTTATTCGATGATAATTTGGAACTGACCACGACCGACATCGTTCATGCAAGGTATCTACCCCTTTTCCCCTTTCCAAATTTATGTTTCTGATTATGACTATGATGCTCATTTTTGGCGGCAGCGCCACTTAACGCCGTGTCGTGTCACCATTTTTTGCACACCCAAGTCTTTTCAATAATTGCGCCAGACCAATTCAAAATGCATAGAACACAGACAATAAGATTTTGCTCTTCGGCACCAGTGTTCTTTACGTTATAAGGACGGGCAACACACGATGACTTAGCACCGGACGGTATCGGCGCTCGAAAAGGGTATCGCGATCCTGAATAATCCCTGTGTGTAAACTTTGGTGAGTGAGGGTTGAAACATGTAATGCAAGCGACAAGAGCGCACATCACTTCGTGGTCCGAGTCTGGAGAAGCTCTAAAGCAAAGGTCGCAACAAGAAAGTCAGCTTAGTTTCCCCCACAATGTTATATTTGTAAAGTACTGCCACATTTTTATATTTATTCTTTTTGTTGGGCTGCGGTGGTGCAGTGACAGGTGGCGCGCACCCCACTCCCATAGTGCGGGGACCAAATGTCGCATCAACGCCCGCCCAGTCCCCTCCGGGGTCGGTAAATTGACACCAAACTCGTCTGAGAGGATAAAAGCACTGGCTTGTACATTGTCTGGCCACGGCAATCAATGCATAGACCACATCACATTCACCAGCCACCACGATTCTCACGATTCAGATTGGAACTAGAATGTTGCGGGGCATCCCAAGAAAGGGTTGATTAACGCCATAAAAACTTTATCCTTTGAACTTTATCTTTTATCCTTTTTGTCACTTCCAGATATTGTCCGTGACAATTTTCACATCCTTTCCCTTAAACCCATAGCCAAATTTCAGGCACCCTACGACAGATGTACAAGACTTCAGATTTAGTATTAATGGTACGTACATTCAGATTCACGACATGGGTGGACAACCAACGGAAATGGTGGGTGAAACAAGTCTATGTACCATTACAGTACCCTTAATCTATGCAACTTGCTACACCACGCAATAAGACATCGTCAGCATGGATATAGACAATTTCAGATGAAATTACCAGAGTTTATGCAGCAATGGATCGCAGCTGATAGAGAAGGTTACATGAACTTTATCCTTTTCGTAACATCAATAGCTGATTTCAATGTCCAAGACGAGGAGGAAGAGAGGCAAACGGCAATGGAGCGCAGTATAAGAATACTCGACGTAAGAGCATCTTTCGTAAAGATTACTTCCTAGGACGCTCCTTCCCCGATATTTCAGTAATTTAGCGGATTCTCAGCGTGGATGCAATTCAAAACTGTGGACTTCTAATATTTTTCAACAAACAAGATATATTCAATGATATTGTTACAACATTAGCAAGAACGGAACAAGGTCGTACTGAGATCATCAAACAACTTTCTCTGACAGAGGGTAAGTCTTTTCCTGACTCGATGGTGGAAGTTCCCGCGCTGCTGCCTAATCTTGGTTTCAGGAGCTAAAAGGAAACTGGCAGATGGCAGTTCTCCAACCAAAGTGGTGCATAGAGCAATCGAAACCAAATTCGACAGCGTTATTCAAAGACGAAAAAAAGGAGCAGCAGTTTACATAAAGTAATTTGCACTGATCTTTCGATGCTTATTTGGGAGGAACTTATACAAGGACTCGGTGGTTTTCTTTTCACACAGGACAAATTTAATCCTCGCTTACGAATAGTACGTATCCCCGTGACCGCAACATGAGCAAGAAACTTCTGCGTTTTGCTGTTCTTACTGGTTACTCTGGCGACACCCGAACCAGGCTCAAAGCTTCGTCGATGATTCTTCACCGGGTCTTGTTCTGGGTTGAAAGGTGAGGGTCGTACTTAAGACTGGGGAGAATATTGTCTTCGACGGCCCACCCGTCTTTGAAGGAAAATTTTTAACCGACGGGTTGATCTACAAAAAACGGACGATACTCCTCGAACAATTTTTAAGAGATTCGGAGTATTGTTATCGATTGTCGGGCTTGACCTTGACTCGAACACCCTAGATTTCTCGATGAACTTCCATAAATGAGTTGCTCCTACTAGGATCTCTAAGCTCGATATGGTAATGTAGTGGTGAAAAACTGAGCTGGCCAGTGACATTAAAAATAAGAAAGGTGAAATCATGAAGAAGAGAAAAAAGAAATACTAAAGCTACGATTTCAGAGACACTCAAGCAGTGGATCCATATATCATGGCCGATATATTCAACGTTATTGAAAATGAAATCATCGCTGACTTCATCAGGAACGCAAGCTTTATTATGTGATATTTTATGAATGTTGCGATCATTAAACCACATTTCCAGTTTGTCAAAGTAAGATTTTTCTGGAATACCGAAAAAATAAACATAGCGAACCTGTAAGTTGGTCAGTGGATCCATCTTCTGCACACCTCCCGTAGTATCACACCGTAGCGTAACCTGGAAAAGACGTACGCTAATTCGATGGACGTGCGTTACCGAGTAATCTACTCACATTAACGCTCTGATTTGGCATAACTGGAGACGGTACTCTGAGAGGTTCGGCTGGAGCCAGGCCGAATGAATTTCTGTTAAACTGTATGGCGAAGCCGGAAAGGGGTTGCAGGGCCTAAAGAAGATTGTGAGTCCCATCAAATATAATATCAGATCTTCTTTTTTGATTTCCTTTAGTCTTTCACCTTATTAGTCAAAGTCATTTCCATAAGGATGTTGCCACCACGACGAACGAACGTCCCTTCAAGTTGCAATCCCTAAAAATCGATTATTATCTCAACTGAAAATTGAACCACCAACGAGAGAGTCTAAATCAGTTCGATAATTTGTAATATCTTAGTATCACTATTCGCCTTTAGGATGTGGCGGTCTTCAACTCGCTTTGAAACCCCGAATCCCAATCACCTCTTAATACAAGAACCATTAAGGCATGATGGACCGCGCTGTTAAACTTCTCTCCTAAATCAAAAAAAGAATATAACCCGTCCTTGTTCCAAACATACCTTTGCTCTGGCTGCATCAAGCCACAATTGTTTAGGTGCTTGATAACCAGAACTTGTATCTACCAGACCCAAGGAGCCGCCAAAGATATCTCCAAGACCACCTGAATCAAAAACACATGCAAGGTAGAAGCCATGAAGTGGTGAAACGATTAAGGTTGGAAGCCACGAACCCAATGAGGATGGTACCGCTGCTACGGCTGCGGGTGCCGCTTGTACACCACCAAGAGGTACTCCTGGAGCTGTAGAAGGAGCACCCAGTCCTAGATTGGCGAGTGGATCGAAGCCACTGGACGCTACTGGAGGTGGAGCAGGTTCGGCGAGAGATGGACCTCCCAATCCCAACAGATCATCTAGGCCACCAGATGATGACATGGGCGCATAAGCTGAAGGAACTGACAATTATCTAGAGTTAGCAGCTCAAAAGAAGTTTATTGATTCGCCTTTTTCGATTTTTCCTTTCATCCTTCACCATCAGTGAAATGTGTTGATCTTACAGAACAATCAAAGCAGCAAAGGTGGAAGGCAAAGCTCGGATATGTTGGGATTATAGAACCTCGCAAAGTGCTTACTTGGCATTGCATTCATCCGCGCACCAATGGGTGCAGAGATATCCAGTGAGAGCAGATCCGCAATAAGAGTATCTTGGGAAGGAATAACTGTAGGAGCGGCAGTGCGAACGATACCTGGTGCAGCTCCACCAGTGGAGTCAACAGACGACTGACCGCTGAATGGAGAGGAATTAACAGTGACCGAAGCGAATTCTACTACTGTCTGTTTAGTGGAATGGAAAAAGCTCACTTAGTAAAGCCGGTTCCTGCTCGTAGTGGTTGTCTTGCACCGTCAACGAATGAGGAAGGTGGTTTATGATACACAGATGCCAAACTTCCGATATGGCAAACCAGCTGATCCAGCAGAGATGGTTCCAGCAGATCGGTTTCTTCCGAGATTAACGGCTTTTCCGCCAGTACAACTTGCTTGGCCGCAGCAGGATCAGCTGACAACAGACGCCAGTAAATGTATCTGAACGACACTGTCAGATCCCTTAGATTTACGTGCTTAAGTCAGTATCATTTTGGTCTCCCAGTGCCCTTGCGAAAGAGTTAAGAAGCATATCTCAAGCAAATCTTCACTTTTCTACAAGTCGAAAAGCGAATTCTACCCTTAACTCTCGCTATACTTGTGGGCATCTCCCCAGTTCGGTTATTAAAATACCATCCAGTCTGCCAGCAAGCTCCAGTCAAGTGGTAAGTTTTACGGTTTCTACCCATTCGAAGTAACTTTTCCTCTGTCTCTATAGAAGACGACATACTGACCGAAAATTGCGGATTTCCGGCCGCTTCACGGTGGTTTTTTTACCATTTTTATAAACCTCCAATTCCAGTCTCCTTTCCCACTTCACCACTTCATATATGTTCTCCAAATATTCACATTGAACTCTCAAAATACGAAAAACCATACATACCCGCGATCTCTCAAATCGGGATTATCACTATCTTGAGTGGCAAGGGACAGCACACGTTGGACCAGCTGTTGAGTGTCAGTTGGTCGTTTCAGGAATAACTTCACAACTGCGGTAAGTAGCTGGAGTTGCACCTAAGCAAATGTCGAAATAAATCTTCATCTATGAAGGTTTTTTGCTCTCATACATTCACAAAATATCAACAAAACTGTGAATCCAACACCTTCAAAGTAGACCTGCGAAAGGGGGAATAGTGCAGTATGAATGAGAAGAAATGAGTTTCCATTGCGAAGTCAGTTATTCATCACATCTTACCTGCGTGTTTTCATCATGGAATCCTTCCACAAAACTTTCCAATAATTCGTCCGCATTGTCGATTCTTTCGGCGTATTCCCCAATGATCCATATCATAGATGCACGTGCTTCTGGTTCGTCCAATGTGTCCAGGTTCTACAAGCAACACTTGTCGAATAGGCCAAACATTTCATTACGTGCCAATTGAAAATCATCAAATAAGTGACAAAAACCCACCTCACACAAAGTGGAGATGATGCTCTCGTATCGATTTGGGTATTTACGGAAGATATCCTGAAAAATAATAATGAAGCCCAGCAGTACGCTCTAAAGCTGCAAGAATAGATACGACCAGCAGACTGTACCTTTATGACAACAACGGCTTCCTGAACTACATAGTTCACCTTGGTTTGAATGAGTTCTAGTAAAGTGGCAACACATCGTTCGCTACTTGCCTCCACCTTAAAACACGGAAATCGCAAGCATATCTTCTATATATCCTTTTTCTATTGAAAAGCACGTGATTGTACAAATTCCTATACATCATTATCCTCGATGTGGGTATTTCGCTCGTGGATTGAGTCTCAAGAGTAGAGGCACGACCCAGCCATAAGGTAACCAATTCGTCGAGGCATCCCAACGGAAAGAATACTTACATAATGATGACTCACGACGTAAGCATGTCGCCGTCCGGGAATGGGGGGGGGGGGGGAGCAGCGAGGGGAATCAGGTTTAAAGTTCTCTCGATACCTGGTTCTTCCCCGAGCATCACTTTTATGATATCTTTTTCATTAACACAGTTGTAGGACTCACCTTTATGGCACATCTACCAATGGCTCTAACTGACTTGCGAACGAAATCTACATCAACCTCAGTAGCGTATCTGAACAAAAACATATGTTTGAAAGTGGCAAAAACAGAATTTATCCTTATGTGGACCATGAATGGAAGGCAAGTGTAGCTTACTCTTTGAGTTCGCTGAGCACTTGCGCGATATTGTTCTGCTGAGCGAGTCGGATCATAATATCCAACTTCTCCATTTTCACATAAATGGGGTCATTGTACTTGACGAAGAAGACCTTAAAAGAGCTACTACGATCACAGTCTCATTTCAACAGTGGAGGTTTATACTGAAGATATAAAAATCGAAATAAAAAAGAGTGCTATCGCGATGAGAGGAGGGACATCTTACTCAAAATCGTCCACCTTGGCATTCCTGAGAGGTCTTTGCGGAGTAAATCTGCACAATCAAGCGCATATATTTGCCTGAGCGTAAGTGGATGAAGATAGAAGTTTTCTCCGTCTTCGTTCAGGTAGAAAAAGCATCCATAACAGGATGCCCTCCCGCGATTATTGTGATGGCACCGGTAAGAGCAATTCCAGCATACCCACCTTCATCTCCTGTTTGAGAATATCCGGCCTTTTCTGTACGATAAGGTTTATGTTGCGCAAAGCAACATATTGAATTTCCGGTTCTGCAGAAAGCAAAGTGACCTGAACAAGGAAGGAATTCGAACTTTTTGGCAAATCCGTTATGAATACATATAGCCATATCTTGGTGGAAACAACTAAATGTTAATTAAATGACTAATTGATGAAAAACGGCAAAATTATTCAAACACAAAATTTCCTTTGAAATGTGACTGACCATAGGTGGTGCCAGTTTCTTGGTTAACTGATTAATGAATTCCGAATCCGATGGCAGCATATCAACCAACTTCATCAACACCTAGAGAAGAGAGCCATTCAGACTTGAAAAACCAAAATCATAAAAAAATACAAAAAGGACAAAAACAGAAAAAAAAGGAGAAAAAAGAAAAGTAGACAGCGGAGTAGTTCAATGAAAAGGAGGAAAGACGAGAAAATATTAAGAGCGAGTAAATGCCAAATCCGACTATAAAGTGAAGGCTCCCAGATCACCGTGGCCATTCGAGATGAGATGTAGGTGGCCTAATGCAATTTCGAACGGTGACCTCAAATCTGCCCTTCCCATCAGATCTGCTAAACGATTCTGGGAGCGAAGTTACAGACCCCAGTGATATACGGTACAACCTATACAGCGGGCCTTATGTGAATTGCGAAACAGCATTTGCAGAGCCTCAATGGAACAACGGTTAAGGTGTTGGACGCGAATCTCAAGAAGGTTCGAATCTTTGCTGAAGGTACTCGTTTTGCTTTTTTCCTGAAGAGCCTTCCAAAAGCTTGCAAAACGCATTTACATCTCTATAAAGGTGTACGTGGCCTATGCTACGAACACTAAAAGGTGCCATTCTGGCTACTAGCTACCCTCTTCTTTTGGCCCAAGACACCAGTCAATTCCACCACCTCGTTCGTTTGTAGGACATACAAATGAGAAATTATAAACCCTTTTTGAGCACTTATAATTGGCAAACACAATATTTCAGCAAAAAAAAAATCCAGTCCTTTATCCACAGTCACCACACCGTCGATTTTGATGGTGACGAAAAGGTGAGCTGTCACCCGACATTCCAGTCTGGCTGGAAAATTGTATATGGGTGACTAGCCAAAAACGCAGAACCTCATTTGCTTCACGCATCAAAAAGCCATACAAAATTTGCAGGCATATTTCTTGAAGGATCTGATGGTGGTATCAATTTCCCGCCATTCACTTTTGGAGGCTCCTTATCAGCCTTTATCAGTTGCTATCACTTCCGTTCCTTCACCACTGAGGTCACCTTATCACCCCCTATATCACTTCGAAAATTCAGAGTCCCAGCTTCACTGCGACGCGAGATATAAATTTCCCGCCATGCTTTTTTTGGAGGCTCCTTAGCAGCCCTTATCAGTTGCTATCAATTCCGTTCCTTCACCACTGATGTTCCCTTACCATTCCCTATATCACTTCAAAACTTCAGAATCCCAGCTTTGCTGCGAAGCGAGATAGGAATTTCCGGTCAAACACACACACCAACAGACACACTTAGCCGATTATATATAGTAGAATTGTTCTACTACAGAACCTATGAAAGATAAGTGCACGGTCAAACAGGCTACAACATCTTCAAGTGGCCTCAAGGGAGAAAGTCACATTCGAAGAAAAAAGCTCACTTTAACAGTGGAAAGGACCACTGCAGCATTTGCATGGGCAAGACGAGGAGAAATGCGCTCACAAATGTTCTGTGCTTCTCGTTCATCTCGTGGTCTATAACTGGCCAGAGCATCCAAAATGAACACCTAAGATAACTCAAATGACTTTGTTTTCTTACGAATGTATGATTATTGAGTTGAATGAGAAGCCTGAATATGAACTCACCTGTCCCCACTCCGTACACTCATTCAGAGCAGTTAACAATTTGTTCACCATTTGACTATTGACCTAAAAAAATATCACTGCTGTAATATCGCAGCCTACTGATTGCTGTATAGTATATTTACTTCAATAAGCGGGCGCTGCTCATTAATTTCGGTCAACGCAGCCACTGCATTAGCAACCACCATCGGATTCGCATCAGACAATAGGTCATTAAGCAGCTCTACAAATCCTGAAATGAAATCGATAATTGCACCGAGTTCGTAGAGTATCGAATGGTGTGCGAAATCAAATTCTAAACGACAAACCTTGCTCTTCCACTAGCTTAGGATTCATATCGTGAAGCTTAGCAACACATACTGCTGCAGTTTTGCGTACATAGGGATCCTCATCCTGCGATAAGAACACTCATAAATAGGAGAAAGGAGATGTGAAAACATTGGAAAAAACGGAAATAAAACAGATGAATTGATTACATCCCGTCTCGCTGCACCTATCAGAGGCATACTCACCCAGGGCAGAGCTAGGGTCATAAAATTTTGACAGAAGGGGTCTTATTCTGGGTCTCAGCGTGAAGGATCGAGTTTTTAATTGAGTAATACTCGACAACCAAGCATTGTCGAGGGAATTTCGGACCGGCTAGCCGACCACGTATCAAAGGGCAGTTCTACGCTCATATAATGACGAAATATTTGCCGGTTCTGGTATAGGCATATTTTAAGCCAGACTCAGATGCGTCGCGTGCGTAGCGCGTCGGACGGCGCGATGAGGCGATGGACACATTTCTAAACATGTTCCTCGACGCCAGGCTTGTCTCTGTGCACACTTCATAACCCTGCAGTACGAGGTCGTGCTTATTCAGTAGGTGTGAAGCTAACTATCACCAACAACGGATTTGGCAGCAAATCAGAAGCAGTCACTGATTAATTTTTTAAATAATGGAGAGCAGATTTCCTCTTCGCATTAGGCCTGTTAATCATCGCTTGCAAACAATTAGGCACACATAAACGATAAACGGTGAAAAAAAAGAGTACGAAAGCTAAAAGCAGTGAAGGATCGATACACAGACCTTCATGCATTTTCGTAATGGTTCGCATAGATATTCGGTGATCTTCTCAACACGAATACAGCCCATAGTGCGTACTGCGAGAGCTCGAATGAGTGGATTTGGATCTTCGCAGTCCTATAATACGTTCATAGATCAAGTTTTCATGAAGAAGCATAACAGAAAAGATACCTTAACGAACGTGTTGACAGCCATTATAGCTAGGTCTGGTTGACTCTTTGCATAGTTCATCAGGTAAAGGTACACAAGCTTCTTTAGCTCAACGTTGTCCGTTTGCATGCAATTAACCACATCAGGGAACAATGCACTGAAATCATCGCTCAGAAATCCGTTAGTATAGAAGTTGAAAATAGCAATATTACCCACCTTACATCCTTTCCCACAGTCATGCTTGCGATAACCTTTTTGACAGCTTCGCGTTTCTTTTCTTTCTTGTCAGAATTGAGCTCGGTTTTTAGCTCAAAAATCTCACCTGAACACGATGATAGGCATAAGACAAATGAAAGAAAAAAGGGGGAAAACCCAGTTCTCGGATTATCCTCCAGAATACCACAAAAGGCAGGTAAAATTGGGTAAAACGCCTATTTCAAACCCGATTGGTATTTGACCGAGTATCGCGACGTCTTCTTACATTAGATTCAGCAAGTATATCGATGTGCAGAAAACATCAGCTACTAGACGACTTCACTGGAGCCAATGAATCGCATTTTACATAACTCGGTCGTGAGAGTCCCGCAAAGTGCATGTCATAAAATCCTATCATCGAGAGTACATGGTATTGAACTAATTATGTCGTTATTCCAAAACCATAGAACCGTGAAGCGGACATGAGGAAGAGGGGGGGGGGGAGACGGCACAAGTGGTTCAGCTCATTCTCTTAGCCCTCACAAGCACAGGTAAAATACACACCTCCTTGCTTACAATCATTACTTCTTATCTTTCTCCCATTCCCATTAACTTGTTTCAATTGTGATGAACGGTAATTTGGATGCATTGGCTTAAATATTCCCAGTATCCATACAGGGTCTCAAAAGCATTAGCTATGATGCCAACAAGCCACCAACTATAAAGGTTTGAAGAGAGGCACGTTGGCATTTTAAACATAGTCAGACGCCGAAACATGCAGCAAACCCTACACTAACTATAGGTTTCATAGGTGAGTTGTTCGATTACTGCAAAAACTCGACGAAGTGTGAACTCACCCTTCTTTGTGGTGGTGAAGTACTTCGAGTCCGTCATGGTGATACTAACTACCCAATAGCGCTTGCACGAATCGTTCCGAACCTGAATACATGCAGCAGCTTCACTATAAAAGAAACACTTGTTACAACAATTAATTCTGATCGCTTGTGAGCAGTAAAGCAATATGAGTTATGGTGAAGAATTGAATAAACTTCCTAAAACAAGTTTACAAGGGGAATATCGTTTCTGACAGCTGATATCATTTGAAAAAAAATTGGATATCATACAACAAGGAGGCGCTCATGTACTATGGGGGTGGCACTCAAAATCATTTCTAGGGAGTGGAAAGTTTTTCCTCACCCTGAGAGGCTAAGAAGAAGCTCAAAGGAGTGTCCTCAACCAGAAAAAGGATGAAAGAAGTATTTACTACACAGAAAAATATTCACCCATTCCGAAGCTCCTTCCCCCTCAAGGCTTAGGCAAAAACCACAATCCCGGTTTGCACTGATATCATAGTACCTTCCAGCACATTGAAAAAAACATGATACTAGAATAGACACAATAAAAACCCAAAGAACAAAAAGGAGACAATGAAATAACTAGGACCAAGCACTTAGCCTAAGCCTTGGGGAAAGGGGACACTTCACACACGAGAGATCATGAATGGTAGGCGATTTTGTTTGTTTATTTGCTTTCGACATTTTGAAATAAGAACATCCTGATGACAATCGGACACGTTGATATTACATGTTTGAAGACTTGCGATGGAATTAAATCTCTATTGTAATTTCGAATGTGTTTTTGGGTGCCACCCCCATAGTACATGAGCGCCAACAAGGATATTAAATGAGAAACAGGATGGAAGAGGAACGTGGACAAAATGGAGAGAGAAGAAGCAAGGAGGATACAAGCCGGGTCGACACTCGATATGCGCCAGCAGGCCATCGGAAGTTGGCCCGCTGTGTGAAGGCTGGCTCCGTCCGGTACCATAACCAAGGCACACCGGCACTCGAGGATTCTTCGACGAGAAGGGTCGTATTTGACCGGCTAGAAGGGGGGGGGGGGGTGGTACCTGCAAGGCCAGCAATAAGCACTAGAATCTAAACGTTCAATAAGCAGATAAGAAGCGAAGGGTTTTTAACAGCAAATCTGTGTGAGGATATGAGAAATAAATATCATTTTGCTTCAAGTAAGAATACATAGCAATGAAACACATTGCGGCTAAACGATCCGGCAACAGTTACTGAAGCTATAGAGATAAAAAAAGCTAGGGGGGTCGTATTTGGTCCTCTCAGAGGAAGTGGGGTCGTACTGGAACGGCTATTTACCTCGACATTTGCGAGTGCCCTGAACATAACCTATTATAAACCAGGAGTTTCGTGTCGGTTTACTCGTTTTTTGTTTGCCCCGCCCGGTTGTCGGTACCGGGTGTGTGCGCTTATGACGGAAAATCGCGTGGCCGCGCGCGGCGAGCTGCTCGCTGGGTGCGAGTACCAGTGTCAGGGCATGGCAGCCTTCAAGTGAGGCAGTGTGGCATTGGTGGAAGTGCAGAGGTGACGCAGCCACGTTCTATCGGGCTCCCTAGAACAAACGATTCGGCAAGTCGTGCTGATGGCACCGCGCGTGCGACGACCGCGAAGCGGTTTTCTGTCATAAGTGCACACACCCGTCGGTATCATCAGAAAAACAAGTTTCAGAGGTCAGGTCACGTCTGGGTTGGGTGGGGCGTGGTCCAAGATGTGCGGAGCGCACGTGGGCCATGTAGGACTCTGCCCACAGTATATAGGGCGTGCTCTGCAATGCCCTCAGCTCAGTGCAAAATTCTATAATTTGTCTTAAAATTGCCCGGCTTTTGGGAGAAGGTAGGACTAGATGAGTTTAGATATTTGTTTCAGTTGAGGGAGACCCGCCTTCAGTGGGCGAAGCGTGCTCCGGGTGACGGTGCTTATTACAGATGTTCATAACTCGCCGCCTCCAGAGCGACATAGAGAATGGAGGTGAGAGATATCTAAGCTGGAGATCTAATCTGTGCTTGACATATTTGAAATGGGTGGAGACCTGCCCATAATGGGCGGAGTGTGCAGTTGACGAAATCGTATTCACTTATGGAAATTATAGTTCCTATCTAAGGACCAGGTAAAAGTTTAAGTAATGAGTTACAGGTAGAAGGACAAAAATATACCACATGATCACGGTAGGTGGAACCTTCAATGGATACTAATTACAATACTGTTTCTTCCGCAGGACGCTGGAAACCTATTATGGATCATATCATTGAGTTAGTGCCCTCATAGGAGCTGAAATTCTGGAGAATATATCACAGACCGGTATCGATTGAAATTACCGGTTTTTGTGGAGAATACAGGATACTGCTCATCGACAATAACACTGAATGAGTGCGCTCACAAAGATGGAATCTACAGCCTCAACCTGTAATTGAACATGAGATGATTAGCGAGCCACCCCAAGAGGTATGCGCAGTGCAGAAAAGAAAATATTGGCCGGCATTGATCGAAATCATCTCAGTGTCAGGCCCCGAAAACAAGCATGATTTACCCTTCAGTTACTACAGTCGTGGAAGGTGAAAAACTGGAGCATCGGATGCCATACATGTAACCGTCGGTTTTCGGAAGGGAGGCCAGACGATGTGTTGGTGTTCACCCAACAAAGTTGCAGAAGCTTACAGCACACACTAGTAGATCGATACCTATTGCTATAACGAGCATTATGAGTAGGGCTGTGAATGGACACTGCAACAGCACAAATGCAAAACTATAGGTTCACGCAGAAGTTATTGTCATGACATCGTTGAGCAACTTTTTCTCCACCTCACTTTACATACCAACGCTTCGAAAAGCAATGGCTACATAAGTACAAAAAATATTCACTCACACTTGCACTTTGTGAGGCAGCGTTCATACTTTGTGGTGCTGGCGGCAAGGCGCAAGCTAAGCCTTGCGTGCCTCTGCGTCTTCGTCTGCGCCACCCTGCCTCGTTGCATGCGTAGCCTCTGCACCCCCCCGCGAGCCATCCTGCCTCGTTGCTTGTGAATGCAGCCTCGCCCGGTCGGCGCAAAGTGTATGAACGCGGCCTAATGCGTTCCACGGCGATTGCCGCATTACAATAGCAACGCGGAGATCGCAATGGTACACGGTATCTTCTTTTATAGCAGCTTGAACTCAATCCTCCAAAGAATTGTAAACTGTTTTCGTAATAACCCCCTTAGCCCAATCTACTAGCGCTTCGGTTTCCTTAATGGCTGCGTAGTTCTCTATATGCAAATCCAGTGCGCATCCTGTAGATGTTGTATGCCTATGTTTCCTGGGAAAAATATCAACCGGTACACTCGTTAAACTGAATTCGACGTTATCTTTCCTTCCATCTTCCGTCTTTCTGAATTCTTATAGCATTCTATCTGCTGTGGCATTATTCATTTTACTAGAAAATGAACGAGTTGCTACAAATTCTGTTTCTTGCTTCAGAAAGAAAGTTTTAAGTAGTGACAGCAACTTCTATACAAATTATTCAATTAAAGCTATTTTAGTGAGACAATTATTATTTTCATGCCCTAGAAAGTCATTTCGGCTACCGTTGCGATCGCCTACTCTGATTGCTAATACACACTAAGGTGGTATAAAAAGTTTTCTCAGCACGAAAAACAAACTTCAGAAACTTGAAACCTTGTAAGGCTCCCCAACAGACACACCGTGCCTTCCTCTCCAACACGTGAGCACTAAAATGAAAAGCGCATCATGTGAAACAGATACTGATTTTGTGTGGAATCCCATGGATCCGGAGTTATCTTAAAATGCACATCTAACAGATGAAAAACTCGATTGGCTTACGGGAAATTTAAAAAGCAATTTGGCTTCCTGGGGCTGCTCGCATCACATCGCAAGCCTTCCAGTATTTATGTCAGTAAGTAGCAGATCGTACTTAATTTCTATGAGTGGAGACTCTACCGACACTGTCGGAAATTAGAGATGTGACGGCATTCTCAGGCTATTGTACATCGCAGGGTCAAGCATAGGACGAGCAGACCACAAATTTTCGAGGTAGGAGGTCGTAGTTATCAAAGCGGTTTCCTGGAGATTATAGGCCGATAAGGTGATCCCTTAAAAAACGAGTAGCAACACTATGATTATCGGGTGATTAACGGCCTTTTTCAGAGACATCATTTTAATATACAAGCTTCACTCACTCAGTTATGAAAGGGAGGAGGTCATGTGGGTCGAGGTCGATTTGGGGGTTGTATTTCTCGATATTTTGCACTTTATGCTTCTTCTTTTCTTCTTCTATTCCTCTCCTTTCTTTTCCAACTTTCCTGTCTTCCGCAACACTACTAACGCATATGGAAGCTCTTTCTGTAATCAGTTGCTATTTTCATGGCCGTCTTTTGAAATATTCGATCAAATGAAAGGAAGTGCGATTGGGACAAATGCCAAATAGATCGTTGCAACAGCGGCAGGCATTTGCCGCCTTCAGCGCCACAGAGTATGAAAGCAATCTATACATATGTAACTGCTGCTGTGTAGAGTTTCTTCCGGGCTTATGGCATTTAGCTTGAAGGAACGCTATAGCTATATCTGACGAGAGAAATAAAAGTAAGCATCACACCGTCTTAGAACATACGTCAGGAATGTCCTAGGTCACCGCCGCACGCGAACTGACGACACCACCAAGCGCGACGAATTCCCTGCTAGTCTCGCCATGAAAAGGAAGTGGCCACGCGTCAGAGAGCGCGGTAACCGTGCCTTTGCATAAGCTTACTTGGTGTCATATCTGAAGCGCATCCAATCATGGTTCGTGCCAATTAATCAGGAACAAGGCAGTTTAAGGTTGCTTGGCTCATGCTGCATTCTGCATTGGGCCAACCTCTTGCCATTACTTTGAATTACTCCCAAAAGGTTCGCGTGCTACTGTAGTTGGAGGAGGGGCACTCATTGTTGCGCTGTCGTTTCTCACTGGAAACCGTTCCTCAATCATCAGTTTGTATATTCGAGTGTATATTTTTACCTAAGCCTGACTTTCGGGGAGTAGGGGCTCCCCAACTAATCAAAGGATTAGGCTAAAATCTAGGCAAAAATAGCGCCGGACGCCGAGCTCAGTGGAGTGCCCCCCCCCCTCCCCACCTACACTAGCACCGTAGTTTGTACCCTCACGCAAATTTCGCCACTGAATTAGTGTAATTATAAGTTCAGTTTATCTTGTGAAGGGTCAGCCAGTGTTTAAAGGCCTGTGATGACTTGCAAAGTGTGAGGCTTCCTGGGCAAACATTCAGTGAACGTACTAGAAATAATTTTCCCCGTTTGTGGAATAACTGTGAAATCTGAATAGCAAGGTGTTCACATTTGCTCTGCAACAGTACAAAATCGGCCCCTTCTGAATACTTCCCTTTTGCTCCCTCTGTATCACCAGCAGCTGAGGAGTAGATCCAAGGGGTAAAGCTACTAATCCGGAAAATCGCTTCGCGGTGCGCACTCGCGGGCCACCAGTACGACTTGCGAATCGATTGCTCTAAGGAGCCCGGCAAAGCGTGGCTGCGTCACCTTCTGCGCCTCCACCCATGCCACACTGACTGCCATGCCCCGCCACTGGCACTCGCACCCACCGCGCCCTCGCCGCAGGCGGCCACGCGATTTTCCGGACTAAGTAGCCTCACCCAGATCCAAGCGGTGAGAAGTTAACCCAGGCAGCTCGTAGTTTTCTCGTCCTCGCAACAAGTCAGTGCGACGCACCGCGAAGGTATAAACGCAGTGCGACAAGATCGAGATAGCGGCACTATGCGCATGGCCGCTGGGTAACACATAGTCGGCTGACTGTACTCGATACCTCGATGAAGTCGCACGTCGCCAAACACTTCATACTGCAAGAATTTCAAATCAGAATAAGTTCACATCTCTGAGCAATTCCGCGATTTTTAGTTCTTCTCCCTGACCACAGAGCTACTGGAGACTCTAATTATTGACTCAAGAGAAACCTTGTAACTACTGCCTTCAATTTTTTCCATAACTTCTATCTGTAACGCATAAATCTTCAAACGAGAAATTTGAGAATCCTTTTGTGAAGAAGAAAGCAGAATGGAAATATAGCATTTATCATCACGCATCATAACAAGTAGGAACGATCGAATATGAGAATACAACATATGGCAGACTTTCAATCAATAACGACGGTATCCGATTTCGCACGGTCAATGTCACTAACGGGCAGAGGTGGTCTACATGCGAAATCACGCTCTTTCATTTCCTATATTTCTACGTCTCTCTACTTTTAGCACGTTATTTTCAACGGATGGGCGGACTAGCTTTCGGTATGGGCATTGAACG
Source organism: Trichostrongylus colubriformis (assembly GCA_963978905.1). NCBI lineage: Eukaryota > Metazoa > Nematoda > Chromadorea > Rhabditida > Trichostrongylidae > Trichostrongylus > Trichostrongylus colubriformis. Next base: position 5,280,818 of record OZ022259.1, read on the forward strand.
AACCTACGTGATCTCCTAATTCCTGAATTTCGTTCAACCAATTATAGCGTTCATCACAATTGTACAAAACCATCAACGCAGGGGATAAATATCACAAAACGAGCTGTGCTCAGAACAATTCAAACAGTAAAAAAATAATTTTTGTATACAACGTTACAAAAGTACAACGATGATAGAGACACAGCGAGAACCCAAGGAACAACACAAACGACTAAACAAAGCTATATGAGAGTTGGAGATAGAGAGGAAAACTGATGATGACACTGTATATGTATATCAATGGTTCATCTTGAGTATCTATGTATCTAAGAGAACCTATGGTAGCCATATAACTGAATCGAATAGCGCCCCGCATCAAGAGCAAATAAACAATGGTCCGAACTACAACCACAGAAACACATCGGGTAGGATACATGGAACCGTATAGCAAATTCATTTGAGGGATATTTAAGACTGATTCTCGCAGAGGATAAACTACGCAGTAATTACAACTAAGCTTCAACAACTATGCTCCCCATACGACATTCATTAGATATCTGATTTCTCTTTCCGACAATAGAGCTCCTTTAAGGTTTTCAGCTCTTCGATTAATGCCTTGTTCTGATTTTCTAATACGGCAACCCTGCTTTCCAGACACTTCACGTACTCCTGCAACACACCAGAAATAGGTATTATAGTTCAAAAACCATGCAAAAAAGGCAGAAAGTGCTGCAAAAAATCAAAAAGATAACGGTTCGATGGTTAGACCGAAATCATAAATTGCAGGGATTTGTTCAATAACGCATTTGCCGCGAGGCGCTAGCACAATGGTTAGAGCACTGTGCATCGCGATCTCACCCTTAACGTCGTTGCTTTGCATCACTCGCATCACTCGCTTTGCATCACTCGCTGTCATCATGATAAACGGTTCGCGTGCTTGACGCATCTGGCAGTCGCGATTTTATTTTATTCGTTAGGTCGATACGCAATCTCTACCCGAACTACAAACGCTCTACAAAAGATTAACAAGGTATTGTGTATGAGATAAAGAATTCGGCAGACTGTGAAATATCAAAGTAGGGGTGTCAGCAGTAACTGTAGAGAAAGAACGAAAGAAAACGGTGAAGGTCTCGAGAAACAGTGAATTTCTGCTTCACTAGCCAGCGGTAGATTGCAGAAGAGGCTGAATAAGCCGGTCGAGAATGATGTCCCGCCCTCACCGCCACCTCGCCCGACTGATGAACTGCAGAGCGGCATGCCGTGTTGTGGGATCGTAATGAGACCCCATGTCGCGCTCCTTAATGCAAGTTCCGCAACACATCACTTCTTGTGAAGTGGAAGGTTTGTCCTCAAAGAACATGTATTCCCAATTCCCACTTTCTCTTTACCCTTCTCGGTGCCTTTAATTACGAATTGGAGGGGAAGGAAAGCTGGGAAAAACTGAGACAAACTGCAAGAATTTCACTCTATTCTGTACCATAAACGTGGTTAGAATATGTTCGAAGCAACTCAAAGTACTATTTGGAAGAATAAGCGCAGAAGCCATGTAATTTCTCAAATGAAAAACATAGATAAGAAATGGGACAAAATCGAAATACACTAACCTTCTTTTTGCGGCGACACTCTTTCGCGGCCTCACGATTTTTCAGCAATCGGACCTGCCTCTTTCTTGTCGACTCATCCTCACCTCCACCGCAACCACTCACTGAACCACGTGAACCTGCAGCCATAGTAGGTGATGGTGAGCTGATGTACCCAGACAACAACGGAGAATGCCATTCTGAAAAAGCGCGGACGCTGTTAAAACCCATTTCTTTCATTTAACACATTTCAGTTTCGAATGTTGCATGCCAATGCACTTACCCATCCAGATACAATCAACTGAACATGTCGTGTATGTAAACAAGTTCTTGCTACAACTACTAACCCGAGAATGAAGAAGTATCCATTCCACTAACAGGTTTGATCACATGTCCGTCATGATTCATTGGGAGCCCAGATGAACCTGAAACTGGAACTTTAGTTCCCATGTAGTCAAAGTAACTTTATTGGAAGGTAATCATCAAATGCGAACTGCGACTATCCAGAAAAAATAAGCGCTTCAGAATCAGATCAGATCAAGACATCCTACCCTGAGATTACCGATATTTCCAATAATTATTTTCTCAGCGCTTTTTTTTTCTGAGAGAGCATCTTAGGATAAGTCGTTAGTCATAGTGTGTGTGTGTGTGTGTGTGACCCTTCAGTAATTAAGACACAGTTCATCGAAACGGAATTATTCCGCTCTTGAGCTACGCTCGAGCAGAGATTATAAAATTTGACGCGAAAAAAGAAATTGATAGAAAAATTTGAAGTCTGGAATTCTTTCGAAATCTTTCGGCAAAATGTAGTGATGAACCTTCAAGCTGTCAAAAGTTACACTAAAAGTCAAAAGTTAAAGTTTAGTTAAATCAAGCCGGCCATGATCAAGCTTGTGAGAGCTCTGCTTCGACACAATAATAAAATTTAAAAGTTTCTATGAAAGTGAAAAAGCAAAGAACCCTCCCAAAATCAACGTAGGCCGTGATTCCATGCACGGCTAAAAAGGAGTTCACCGTGCTTACGTATTCTTTTCTACCACCATCGCACGCCCTCGAACAAACCACACAATTTGCGAACCTATTCAAAACAGAATCTCTTCGTCATCCATCTGGCCCCTTTTCGTCTATAAAACTACTGACCATTCGACGCTTGTCTTGCCACCGAGGCCATGGAGTGGGGTATATCAGAACACTGCAGCTGCTGACTTTCCTCGATACCTTCTTGAGGCTTCGTCCTGTTATTATGATAGACCTGACATAGAGGGAAGTTTCTGATGCGACATTGGCACCACACGAACCGCTCACTTCAAATGCAATAGTCCCACCTTGATATTACTACATCCGCATATTACACCAATGGATTATCTGCTGCTATGCTAAGGTGAAATTGATTCAGTATAATTAGAGATCACTTTTCTACGGAGAGTGCAGACAGGCTCATCACAAGAATGGACTTTGCCTCATCGCGCTCGTTTAGATACATTACCTTTTGAATACTAAGCTCCCTCTGACATCTCGCAACAGCTCTTCGATAATCCTAATTGTTGTGCAATTTCGTAGCACATTACATGCCACTAGCCTACAACCACGTGAAACGCTTGGTTCAAAAAATTAACGTGTTACAACGCCACAACAGCCACGCACCAGAGTGGAGATTGCTATGGGTGCGGTATACACTCATGGCAATTTCCATAATGGTACACGAACAGAATTTTCAAGGGAAAATATCACATTTTGGAAAATTGCTTTGATGCCTGATAGGAGTCTTGACCTTTTTCACAAGTACGAGCTGTTCAAATCCATCTCCCTATCAATCTACTTCGATTATGACGCAGGCCACCACACAAATTTCTGCATAAATTAGAAAAACGTTCAAAGCAAGTTTGACTACAGCTTGAGGAGAACCTGATGGATAAGAGTATCTATATGCTGGATATGAAAACTTGACAAAGAAAGTACGCGAGGAACAAAAGACGAGCTGACCTACAAATTCCACGGGAGAGCGTCATGATAACCCCATCAGCAGCGAACATGATCACGTGCGCACATGCGCCGAAACCAGCCGATACGCCGTCACTTTTCACACTGCCACGGCTGCGATGACGACCTAGCGCTTCGTTGGGGTTCGCAAGCGAAACAATTTTAGGTTTATATGTAATTTATTGAAGCCGTGGCCAAGATGTTAATCAATTTTATTCGGCTAACGTTTCGGCCTTGTCGCCTTCGTCAGAGCCTGGAAACTCAAAGATAAATGCGATTTGTCCACCAAATCCATTTCAAACTTACAAAACAGTTTCTTCTAGACCAGAAGAGTTAACAGAGGAGTTGCAAAGCACAATCACAGTAGAACTAACCTGTAAACACAACCGGCTGTCGCTGAGACAGGCCGAGAAATGGGACAAGTTCACTTGTTATGGCAATGCACTCATCTTTTCTGTTCATTTTGGGGTTTTTGGCGTTAATCCAAAATGCCTCCAGAGTTTTGCGAGCTGGAGTCTGGGGCTCGCGTGACAAAATCCCTACAGTTACCTCAAACTCAACATCCCCATGACATCGCAAGCGGTGAGCACCCAGGGGGGTCGCAGGCCTCGATTTCTTCAGGCCATCGAGGTGTTCCTTGACTCTAGTACACAGAGGCCGTCCAGTTTCTCCAATATACCCATCTCCACAGAGCTTGCAAGTTATCAGGTAGACCACACCTGACTCCTGGCAATCACCTTCTCGTCCGTTAGGACAGACCACACATTGAGAGGTAGCACATATGCGATCATAGCCTCGGTTCCGGACTAATTGTTGCCTGAGGGACGTTGGGGGAATTTCGACCAACTGGACTGCATCGTCAAGACCGCACCTGCGTAGAGCTCTCCTAACCGCCGAGCTGATGGCATCGGTTATGAAAGGCATGCAGAACTGTACTTTTTCGCCCTCGTCAAATTCAGGTCTCGAATGCCTTCTCATGAGTGGTCCAGGGAGAGACTGCTCTTTGGTAGTGATGGGGTAGGTTTGGTTGGTTTGGCAATTTTAGGTTATAATCAGCAAAAACAAAATTACGCGAAAACGAACGCGATATTTGGGCTATGCTCTTTCGTGCGGATCAATCTATAGGAGTTCAAAGAGGTGTCAACGGGGAAATCCTTTAATTTGCGTGAGATACATTTGCTATTCACAAAATTAGTTCATTCTACCCTGTTCACAAAGCGTCAACCATCATGAAAAATGAAACTAGTCAATCAATGAAAACGTGATAATGTCAAACTATCCAGTGCTTAGTACTGCAGTATACATTGCCAATATTAGTTCACCACCGACACCTGCATCCCTAAAAACAGCCAGCCTTACACACTGGGATATGATGACAGCTCAAATAGAAGCAGCTTTTTTTATAAACATATACAGGGGGTGCCAAAAAAAAAAGTAATTTTGCCTACGGTTCACACCTCCCAATCATACAAAACATAGGGAAACGAAAGAAATGAAAGTATTGGGGCAAAATATTCCCGAAATGTTCCTCTAAAAGCAGGAACAAGCTGAGACTCACCACTTTCATTTTCATAAAAATATAGAACCTTTAAGCGGCGCAGTCGGGCTTCGAAGCACCGACGGTATCAAGGTCTCCTTAAAACAGTGGAGCCGGGTTCCATGGTAGGTCTATTGTGGGAAGCTTCCTAAGGATTGGCCCTTCGGTTCATAGAAGTCACAGAGCCCCTGCTGCTTGGACAAGGCTACTATGATACGAAGTATCATTTTCATGCCCAAATCCGCATCCGGAGGGGTTTCAGTGGTAAGTGCACGTTTTGGCTCTTAGAAACGAAGGGCCTGGGAACCCGGAATAAACGGGATCCTAAAGAACACCACCCAGTATGAATCCCCTTAGTTACCCAGAGTGAACGGACCTCAGCAAGGTTGTGAACGAGGGCGACGAAATTTCTGATTTTGCCCAGTTGAGGTGACACATCTTGTTCACTATTTCCTCGCTCCCGTTCCTGCTCGTGCAGAAGGCTGCCACGGAGTATAGTGATAGAGTGAGGTCTGCTCTTGAATCTGGGGATGTGAATACCTCAACAGAATTTGCTGTAGTTCGACTAAAGTGGGGTGAAAGTGGACGAGACAAAATTACTTTTTTTGGCACCCCCTGTATGATCGGATGAACAGTCAGGCATTACCGTTTCAGGGCGTTTATCTCCTTTGTATTAACTGGTAGTGCAAATTAGAGAGCAAGAAACAGAGCCCATAAACCGAGGTGACAGAACAATCAGAAGTTCAGCGTTTTGATCAATGCACTGTATTGGATGTGGCTTCTCAGATTTAGATTATTGGTTACTTGAACTGGGATACCTGAAAATTAAGCTCGTACAGAACTAGGACCGCTACATACCTGTGGCCTACTTTCACTCATAACTGTAAAGTAGCACTACATCTCACAAGCAGTGATTCACTTACGAACTTGACGGCCGAGCTTACAGAAAAGTGTTCCAACGCAATGTGACGATGACAAAGCTGTTTTTGGAAAGATACACTAGAATTTTTGAGAGTGAAAAAACCAATGATCTATGTGACCACCACCGATTCCCCTCTACACATGGTAACATAGCTATGGTTAGGGTTTCGTGGATAACAGTGGATGTATCACCAACCATGACATTGTATCTTACACCATTATATAATTATTGGAAAACGATTGAAAGCATTCATTATGATCAGGGTAGAAAGGTACTTTACAGCTTATGCATAATAATACTCGTCACAAAGGCCTTTTAACAGATTCAAGCTCAACAGCCTCGGCGGCAAAAGTTCTGCTATAGAATTGCTTTTATATAAACTGTTGCATGTTTAGATCATATAAATGTAAAGGTTCCTGGGTCCATTAATGAACCAAAATTATTTGATAACCTTCGGTGATTATAAGAGCAGCTGGAAGCCACGATCTAATACTCAAAAGTACCAGAAAAACAAACACTACGGATTAATTTAGGTTTACAATACTCACCTGCGCCAACCGTGAGAGCAGAATTCTGACTTGATGAAGCAGCAGCAGCGATTGCAGCAGCGAAATCTAGTCCTGGAGGCAATGTTCCAAGATCGCCATTGAGATGGAGTGGATGAGGAAGACTGCTGCCTTGTAATAGACCGCCAGTCAAGGGGGATGCGTAAGAACTTGGACCACTTGTTACGCTGGATCGCCCAGTTGATGGAGGAATATTTACCTATTGAAGTATTTTTTTCTCAAAAATGGTAGTATCACTTGAGAACAAAACGAATTACGAACCTGGAGTGGTGAAGCATCCACAGATGACGGAGGCGTCTCATCCGGCTCTTTTTTCAAAACTTTATCAGCAGTCTCCAAATCCTTTAGAATCATCCTGCAATAAATTACCATGGCGACAGAGCAACTGCCTTCAACTGGAACTGAAAATTCTCAAATAATTACATAATTTTAGTGATATAATGCTTAAAAAACACATTAAGCATTCCAACCTATTCTCATAGTTGGCCACCGAAACCCTTCCTTTGGATTGCGCAAACGCTGATAGAAGAAAGCACTCAAAAACTTGTAGTTGAAATTGAAAAAAATTAAAATTAAAGTAATAAAATTATAATAACAGATCAGATTAAAGATCAATCGTGCAGACAAAGTAAACTGCAGAACTGAAAAAGTACATTACTGAATCAAGGATAGTATCACAGAAATGGAACAAATTCCTTAACAACTGAACTGCTGTGAAATATTTAGAAAGTAGAATACTACAAGTAATGCAATAATAGGAGAAAAATAAGAGAAAATAGAGCAACTGTACTGGAAGTGAAAGAGATTACGCTGAGAAGGATCCTAAAGTCTCTGTCCATAGCACGGCTATCCCCTAGCGTCACACATGTCAGTGAGATAACAGCAGATGAATCAGCGATGCACTGGATAATCTCACCACATAACATGGGCAAAAATTCTTTTCGAGTTTAAAAGCAATTGATCAATCATATCACCTCTGAATTTCCATACAGAAGTGCTTGGACTGAAGCCTGACAAAAATAACTCATCTTTTCACACTGAAATGAACCCGGAATTTTCCTTGCTTAAGCCGCGGTCAGACTTTGCGATTCTGTGATTTTGCCTTTCTTGCAAGATTTCTTTTTCATCATAAACGTGCTTATCATTATTTGTATTTTGTCGCACTTGTTGCCCATTGTAATTGATTTACTATCACTATGCGTCCTACCAATTGTTGCTGTTTGTTTCGTTTTTGTAACCCATATTTATTACGTTTACAGAATCGATGCCTACCTATTCGATGTGGTTTGTAGCTGAGGTACTTCCTACACTTCACAGCATGTGCCGATATATCGTCTTCTAACCAGGTTTGTTCCAGTTGATTCATTTCGGTTGTTTCTAATCTTCGGAAGAGGATTGTTTCACTTGCTTCATTTGTTTGGTAGTTTTTTCTTGCAACAATTTCATTTTATTTGTTGCTTCGTTAGTTACAATTCGTTACTCTTCATGCTAGATGATTGCTTGGTTCGTATATTATCTTTGCCCCTTTCCAGCTTTCCTTTTCGATGTGATTTGGCCTTGCAGTCGACAACGACAGTAGCACAAAAATCATTCAGAAAGATACCAGTATTGATTACTGAATGAAAAGCACAAGAATAAGACATACATCAAGCAATCACCTAGCATAAAGAGTAACGAATTGTAACTAACGAAGCAACAAATAAAATGAAATTATTACGAAAATAAACAATCAAACAAATGAAGCAAGTGAAACAAACCTATCCGAAGAACAGAAACAAACAAAATGAAACAACCGAAACAAGCCTGGTTAGGAGACGATATCGGCACATACGATGGAGTGTGACAATATCTCAACGACAAACCAAATCACATCGAACAAGAAAACATAGACTCTGAAAAAGTATACAAATATGGGTTACAAAAAAGAAATAAATATTAACAGCAATTGATGAAGCGCACAGTGATTGCAAATCTATAACAATGGGCAACATGTAGATATGTGCGACAAAACAGAAATTTGATGACTAGCACGTTTATGATAAAAAATACTACAGAAAATCCTGCAAGAAAGCCAGAGACAAAATCGCGAAATCGCAGTCCGACCGCGCCCTTGAGGTGAATTATATCCGGCTGAAAGAAAAATTCCCAGAATTCCCCTCATCCGAAAAAAAAATTCATCAAAAGCGCTTGATCAATCGAATCACTAATCAAATTATAGAGCAAATTTAGCTCTGTTGGAAGCAGTGCTTCTCGAATCTCAAAGTTTCGGTCGATTAAGATGCTTCAATGAAAACAACAGATAACAATCTAAGTCCATTTCTAGGAGACTGAGTCCACGGCTACATACAGTGGTCCGAAGCAGAATTAGAAATCCACCAAAACAGGTGAAAAATGGTAGTCGCACAACCTCACGCAAAAGCGATAAGCGAACGCTTCCCAAGTATGGGCGGTCTTCCTTAGCCAAGTGACTACTATTTCTCTCAAAATCTGGATAGCTCCTTTAAGATTCGACCTCGACCGTTCAGAAATCGTGATGACGTGACGTTTTTCACGATTTCGAGTGATCCAAATGATCAAACTTCCATTAAAATTGTATAAGGATACTCACACAACGTTGGCAAAAGAGAGCAAATTGAATAAGAAATTGAAATGCATGTCAACGCATATTGAGCTTATTCAGATTTTTTGAAAAAAACATCAGCGGAATTTTGCCAAAACTTTCGTGACGACTTGGTAGCCTACACTAGATTTTCTCAGTTGTAACCCAACGTTTCTAAAAAGGGCAGGACTGACCAATCTTAAGCTCCTTATTACAGATACTCCTCAATCAAGGTACCTCTTTAAGGCGAAAATGTTCGCATAACCCGCCAACCCTTGCTGAACATTTTGCAATTTTTTCACGCTGAAAGCCCTATCATGTGTCGGCATCTAATTAGCGCAATTTATCGAGTGAAAGCAGTGTACTTTCCAGTTATGCTCTGAAAGAGCAGCGACACACTACATTTACTCAGTTCCATATTAACGAAAGAGCTCATAATGCTTAGCAGATGTTGAAGCTCATAACCATCAGAATGAGATGGAATCACTTTCTAAAATGCGGGTAGGATAATATAAGAAAAATGTATATCCTGTGAAAACAGGCCACCCACCTTTCACTAGTATTAAAACTGCTCACAAGGAAACGAGGCTTAGCAAAATAAGTTGCTCCACTCATGAATTGATCATACAGAAGGAATATAGTGGAGCCTTGGTTTTCCCATACTCTTACTCGCCAAAGTATGTTCTGCATCTCAAGTCAGACTTGCAAAACGTACAATGGAACTGACATCTCCACACAAAGCTCCAAGACTAATTTTCATACGCGCGGTGCGATAGAGGAATGGATGTCAATCATTACGATCTGTGTTATGAGACGCTTACGACCTACTATAAATTGAACCCATCACGTAAGACTTTACAATGACAATGTAAAATCCAGGGGAGAGACCACATTCACAAACCTACCATAGAAAAAGAAACTTTCAGCGTGTTGAAATCTTCATTGACATTTTCTGCATGTTTCAAGAAAAGACTAATGCATGGCACGGGGTTAAAGCTGTTCTTGTTTTTCTCGTCATATTGAACACCGTCCCCGAAACTTCATATTCGATATGAAAATGCAGTGTAATTCCTTTCGTATAACTGTCACTCAATACGTCTGAAACCGTACGGAGAAATACCTTTTGACAAATCGCAAGTTTCTGATCATTGCCCTATATTTGATATGCAGGTCTGTGTACGATTTATCCATTACATCACCACAATCACCCTTCTTCACACACAACCCGGGACGTGCTTCAACATATCGTAGCCTAAAGTTCCCCTTCCTAAAGAGACACACAATATTCTCAGCAATGCACTTATCGGTTCTGCCCGTAACAGAGGATCAACCGCTCGGCACTGATCAACGTTTTGGGAATGCTCCACGCATAGAGGGGTGAAATAAACCATCTCGTCGCCTGCTTTCAGCATTTTGCATGAAAGGGTAATTTCTTGCCACCAAATTACAACAGGATAATATGGAAAACTCCCCTAACCTATCTCGTAGTCTTTTGACAACTGCGATCCTTTAGTGAACCCATTGTGATCTTTGAGTGAATCGAGATGAATCCCCGGAACATTCAATCTCACCCCATCTATACCAGCTTCGATGATGCATGTATTCAAAGCAAAAGCCTATCAACTAGTCCCTCGACCAGATTGGATTATTCGCACGGATATTCTTCCTGAATCCGTCAGATACGCAATCTCTTAGATGACGGTTCCACTAAGTTGCTATGGTGACGGGCGAAAGGGAGGTGTGAATGACACTAACATCAGAATAATCCAACTCAATGTGAACGCATACACGCAGAATGATAAACGATAAAATAATAAGTAGAGCACTTCGCGACTTGCCGATGAAAAATAACAAAGTATAAGCGATAAGCGACTGCACGGAAGAAATAAAGTTTTAGAAAGTGTGTAGACCGCGAACTATTTTAAATTAGAGGCAATGGGAAAAATATTTGCTGGTTAGAATTATCTTCCAACTTTCGGAATGAACCGTACCGATAACTTGGCCTCCTGTTGAGCTGCTCACGACGTTTTCGTGCCTCATCTTCGCTCATGACCTCCTCACCAGAAAGAGCCTAAAACGCAACAGAAATGACGCAGCCTTATCTCGAATTTTATGAAGCTCTCACTTGCATTTTACATGAGTCTAAGAAAACATGTAAACAAGTCATGGAGTTAAGACACCTATAATTGGTCTAACCTATAATTTTCTTACTTCCTAAAAACTTAAGTAAAGCATACAGCAAAGAAAACAACTCTAGACTAAACTAAAGTCGTGGGAGAGGTGGGGGGGAGCGCAGAATTTTCACCGACGTCGAAGTTTTTTCCCTTTATAGGCTTGGAAAGCAGATGAGACAGATGCTTCGCCATAAAGGAAAAGGATATGAGTTTTAGCCTTACCTAGGGAGAGAAGGAACTTTGACGTAGGAGAAAAGTTGCGTCCCCCCCTCCACGACTTTAATTGACTCCAATATTATTTAAAAAACGACCACAAACATCCTAGGTCATGTGAGGGAAGCTATAAATTTACGATGCATCCAATAGTGTGCATAACTACTAGATGTCACCTCAAGTGAAGCTGTTGAATGTTTAAATATTGAGATAATGCTCACCTTAAACAGCAGCATAGCGATGGGAAGCGAGTAATAGTCAAAGGAAATGAAAATTGCAGAGGAGAGGTGTGAGAATGTGTGAGCGTGAAAAGGATCTTTTTTTGAAGTGAGCTGAGGGGATCGACGGCTCGCTTACGCGAAGAGGGGATTAACACTCAGCCGATACCAATCTCAAGAACCGATATCCCCGTTGAACATGCGCTGCACCTAACCCATCGTTATCTGTGTAATCGATAGCACAACGAAAGTACTGTTATAATGGCAATGGTCGCAAAAGTGCAAGGCTCTTATTTTTCGTTAAAAAACATGAAAGTGGTGGGAAACGAGTAATAGTAGTACATCAATGATAAAGTTAAGAATAGCAGATGTAAAATTTGAGGCAAAGTTTGAACATTTGAAATGAAAAAGTGGGTTCACAATTGCGAAAAAAGACCACTTAATAACACCATTATACTCTACTGAGTGCGGTTGAGGCCGCCATCAGACTTCGCGATTTTGCGACTTGCGATTTTGCGGCATCGCACGTCGCAAGCGATACTGCGACCTTGAGATTATGCAATGGCATAATTTCTCGTGCGGAGGCGCGAAACTGCAAAATCGCGAAGTCTGACAGCGGAGGGAATTTTTGAGCACTTTTTCAACATGTAAGAATATTGCTGATTAAATGTAAGGGCATTTAAGAGAAAACCATAAACATGCTCATAATGAGATTTTGTACAGCTTTCAAACAAAAGAGTGAAAATAAGCACATGGACAGAATAGACTACTGTCGGAGCCACAAATCAATAGACAGGAACGACGTGCAAAGGGCAAATCAAAAACTTTCAAGCTACTAAAAATTTCAACACAAACCTCTAAGTATACACTTTTTCAATCGATAGAAACACATTACAAATCTAATTACGCAATTACCCGCTCCCTTAATTCCAGAAAAGGCAGAAAAAACACTTCGCACAGCAGCCTACCAAAGTTGTACTGATTCCGCACGAGAATATAGGATTAACAAGAGAAGGAGAAAAAATAGTTGCAACCTCCTTCAACGGTCATCTACGAAAAAACCCTACCTCTACTGGCAAAGTAAAACCAGGAAGATAAAAAAACCCCAAGTACAAAAATATGAGAAACGCAAAGAATGGATTCAAAAGTACACAAATTGAAAGTGGATAGAAACTTGGTGTCATTTGACATGTCTCAGTTGAACAGGTAAACGGAATTATATTACGAACTCAAACTTACGAAGCTAAAAATAAAACAGTACAATACTGCTGAGTTTCATTTCCACAAAAATGTAATAGAACAAGGCAGAAATTACCACAAAACTGGTTTGAAATCTAGACACTAACCTGCCCACCATTCCCCTGTTGAATGGACATCTCGAGTGGCAGCTGGAAACAAAAACCTGCTCCCGACTACTGATGGTATGCGACGCAGCGCATAAAACAATACCTTAAAATTTGAGACTTGTCAACACTGCTTACATTCTCCAAAGGATTCCTTGCAAGAGAATTCGTTATCTTGAAGACAAAACAATGCAACTCAACAGAAAAAGTAGATACAAACTTAGCCACAACTTAGCTATAGCGCGAATAATGAGTTGATTATAAGATAACAGTAACTGGCACATCAATATCAGACTAACTAGCTAAACTTTACTATTTAATGAATTGAAGTTAAACTGTAACCAGTGACGTCACTGGTGCGGTTACGAGAAATGACGTCATGCCCAAGCCTGAGAATCAGGGTGCAGGCGCTACTTTCAAACAGCCATTATGAAAAGTGGAAAGTGCCTGCGACGCGGTCTCCATGGAGCGCGGCAGGTAATTAGAAGATGGGTATGGCGGAGTTACTGGAGTACTGGAGAGGGTGGGAGGGAGGAAAAGGGGGGGGGGTGAACGGTAACAGAGTCATGCATTCATCTAAACGCGTGATACTGTTCAGCATTTAACAATGCCTCCTCCCGATTTTATTTACTAGAGTTCAAGAATGTCTCGAGCTTGAAGGAATACCATATTTGAAGCCTTACCATGTTTATTTGTGCTATTTTTTTAGCAATAACATTATCTAGAATCTCGCTCACATTTCCGCTTTCACGTTTCTTTGTGTCAGTGCTGGGGTGGAGGTCACGAGGTGAGTTTCCGCGCGACCGCGCGCGACAAGCGGCGCGGCGGGTGCGAGTGCCAGTGGCAGGGCATGACAGCCTTCATGCGAGGCAGTGTGGCATGAGTGGAAGCGCAGACATGACGCAGTCATGCTCACTGATTCTCCCACGGGCAATCGATGCGGCGAGTCGTACTGATGGCGCCGCGGGTGCACCGCCGCGAAGCGCAAATTCGACCTCGTGACCCCCACCCCAGTGCTGTGGAAGACCTTTATTGTTTTGTTGACAACGGTTGAAAAATAGGCCCTGTGGTATGTGCGCAATTGCAGTTTGCTGCAAGCTCTTAAAAACAGTGGTGAGGGGCAAGGTGAGTAGCGAGAACTTCTAAAAAAGGCATCTAAATGAAAGCTGCGGGTCTAGGGAGACCATAAATTTCCGGTGAAAAGGAGCGCTTCCGGGCTTCGGAAAAGGCTTATTTTTTAGCATCTGTCACCTTTTTTGACATGGTCCTCCCCTTTTCGGAATGAATAGTGAGAACGAGGTCTTCCCGGGTCTTCGACCGCTTCATTCCGTTTCCCTTCCTTCGTGCTACTAAGCATCTCTACTTTCATATACAACGTTCTCTCCATATTCAGTCCGAGCTACTGTACCACGGTCTTCAAAGACACTAGGAGGGAGTGAGGAAGGAAAGCTTGATTTGAAGCACTGTTCTTTGTAAACGAACATTTGACCTGAGAAAAGATTATTTGTGGCAAAAATCGCCTTGAGAAACGCGCCTTTGGGGCGCTGTTGCGATTTTAGCGCACTGCACCTCAAACTGCACGCCATGATTTCGATTCTTCTTGAAATCTTTCCACATCAACAGAAACAAGAAAAGGACTGGAAATTTTTTTGTTCCAAAGCGGAAATCGAAAAGCAGGAAGAAGAGCAACCCGTTCAAACTCCCGCCGCAAAATTCGATCACCCGTCGGCGCACAGAGAGCAGTTCAGCTCAGGCCTAATATCGATTTCATCTCACTATGAATCCCTGACAAGATTATAAGCTTCCGACGCGGCGCTTGATTACAGTACCCTGTAATCAGATCAAGCACTCGCGCACGCACACACATGCTGCATTACAGTAACTATAAAATGTCTTGTTATTTCCGAAAATAACCAAGAATCACTACTTGATTTACGCCTCTGTATGCAATGAACTGCTCGTCTTTTTCAAGGTTTACTTTCTTTGACTGTTCTCCTATTCTTTATTTATTTTTGTTTCTTTGTTCGTTTTTATTCTTTTCGTGCTCCTTACTGTTATTTGGTGTGTTTACGCTGCGCCGGAAGGGAAACATATGATTCTCTTCAAATTGCTAGTGTTTTCCAGGGTTTTTGCTCTCTCTGTGTTATACGTTTTGCTCGTTTTTGTTTTGTTCGTGCTCCTCATCGTTATTTTGTGTTTGCGGTAGGTGTTGTAATCGTTGATTGTTGATTGTAATCTCTGTGTAAGGTAAGTCGCATTAGTCGATCAGCTCAGAAAACGGGATGCGATGTCCAGTATTTCTAAGAAAGGGATTGAAGACAATCTCTTCAAATTACAATCAAATGAGCAGCTAGAAATACTTCTAATATGAGCATGAGGTTCACAGAAGCCCCAACGGCCCCGAACCACTGAACTTTCTTGAGCCTGAGCTGATACTTGAAAGCCTGTCTTAGCGGATTGTCTGGAGTTGGATCTGATTAGGTTCTGCAACAGCGCCAAAGTACCTTGTTCTTCCAGTTTTACAATCCTGGACCCCCTTCTTTCTATATGATACCAACGCAAACACACCAAATAACAATAAGGAGTACGAAAATAAGGAGTAATAAAAACGAACGAAAAAGTAACACAAGCAAAGTAAAACCACTAAAAAAACACTAGCAGTTCACTGCACAGTGATGCGGCTGTAATACATCATGTGTGTGGGTGCGCGATTGCATATAATCTAACGACAGGGTACTGTAATCAAGCGCCGCGTCGGAAACTTATAATCTTGTTGAATCTCTGACGGTGTGACTATCGCCTCTTTGCTCTCAGATCTCCGGCGTCCATCCTTGTATATGATCATGAACATTTGCATGCGACCCTTAGTAAGCAGATAGAACATAAATATGCGGGTGACAGTGGGACTTAATTTTTCGTGGACGATTCCTCCAGGAGAGAATATTGTACACACTCATCCGATTTTTTGACATTTCAGTTTTAGTGCAACATTTTCTGGCATCTTTTTTCAAATACATAACGTCCAAAAATAGCGCAATTGCTGCCTTTAGACCTAGCGACAAGCACGGCTCTATAACAGCTAATAAACACTGACACGAGATCAAAATTTTTTATTCAAAATATTTGCACATATCGTAATTGACTATTCATGATAGAGCATACATTCATGAAAATAAAATAATAATAATATTACAAATCAAAGCAACAATATAATGTTAGCAGACCCGAATCATAGTGTTTGCAGACATTGGCAAATACCCTTGATAAGTGAACCCGAACATGGCAATTTGTATAAGGCGACGCCGTTTGATTCAGGCGAAAGCACTATTGCGACATTCACTGCGCGATAATCGTGCCGCTGTCGATGAGTTCGAAGCCATCTAGAAGTAGTCACATGAAGCATTAAAGACAGATGGGCGTGGCAAGGTGAAAACAGTGGATTGATCGCGCGTAATAGCATGGGCGTCAGTAGGTCAATCAAAATTGCTTTTTTGTATTGACTCGGCACCCATACCAAATTACGCTCCGCCCACCGTGGGTGGAGCTTAACACGGCCCATGTTTGCTCCTTACTTCTCGTCCCGTGTCTTATGCATCTCACCCGTGTCCACATTTCCACAGGTTGTATTTCATGTATCGTCCGGACTCCGCCCACCACTACAAATGCTTCGCCCACTGTGCCTAGGCCTCTTTCCATGACTTTCAAGAACTCATCCCTGATCACCTAACCTTAACCTACGTTTGGGTCATATTGAACCAATCAACAATTTACGGTCTGAAAACGGAATGTTACGGTGCACGTCTCGCCCATCGCGGGCGGAGCTCAACTTGGCCCATGTGTGCTTTTTGCTTCTTGTTAAAACCTACCATGAGGAGGAAGGGTCGTGTTTGGAGCGAATTCCACATAGGGAATAGAAAGAGATCCAAGGCGGTCACACAGACATACGAAAGACGGTCGATCTCGTGCGCACAGATGCCAGCACTCAGTCATCACCGCATATCTGGAACGATTTTATTTAAGGGTTCTAGCACTGAGAAAACTTCCTTGCCATGGATTCCTTATAATTAAATATTAACTGTGGGCACTATGTCAGATTCTAGAAGCCAGCATCAAGTCTGAAAATATGAATTCGATCTGAAATTCATTTTACTCCTTTCATTATAACATTGGTTGGCATCTCTCATTCTTTCCTGAAAGCAGTGGACACCGTAGGTGGTCGATGCTTGGAAATGAAAGTAGAATTTGAGAGCGTAGCGCGAAGTTGAAGGATAGAATGATGAAATGACGGAACTCCGGGAAATGGGCCCCTAGTTGTTGGCTTCGGGAGCTGACAAGTTTTCGCACTCCACTCACTGACATATCGATCAAAGCTACGCAGATCTGTTATGCGTGGCTGTCGGATGTAGCAAAGACAAGGTCGCCCGAAGAGGGCACTCTGCGCTAAGCTCGTTGTGTTGTTTCGATCATTGCAGAACGCGCCACATGCGGTGGGGTTTGACTATAGTAGCTGCAATTTGTAAAGGAACCAGGTAAGCTCCGGATCTACATCGTGTTTAAGGATAATGGTGGGGAGCAGATTGTGGGTATAATGACATGAAACGAAGTTCACGATGTATTTGACGACGATAGCCTCTGTGTGAAGCTATACATTTTGCATTTGGGCCGTCGGAGTGCCCACTCACAGCCCTCACCAGTAATGCCCATCATAGCAATAGGTATCGATCTACTTGTGAGGAGCTGTAAGCTTCTGCAACAATCCCTGATTAAGTCCATCACATTGTCCGGCTCTCCGGACGAAAACCGACGCTTATGATTGATGGCATCCGATGTTTAGAGTTTCACCTCCCACAAGCATGATCACTCGATGGTATATCAGGCTCTTTTTCTGCTCTCTACACTGAGATCGTAGTTTTCGATCAATGTCGGGCAAGATGGCTTCTTGAAACTTTCGTTTCTGCAATCGAATGTGCATACCTTGATGTAGCCCAATGATCATCTGATGTTTCTATATATAACTTGAAGCTATAGAATCTCATCCATTAGGTCACTCAGTAGCTGTATTCATTACCTCAGCTTTTACTCTGTTCCTAGACCGCTTTAAAAGGAGTAATAATTGTTCGTAGGTTAACACGATTTCGTCAATTACACGTTCTGCCCATTATGGGCGGGTCTTCACTCATTTCAAATATGTCAAACACAGATTAGATCTCCAGCTGGATCCTGCTGACCTCCATGATTTTCCTCATTCTCTACGCCGCTCTGGAGGTGATTTATGGACATTTATAGTCAACACTGTCTACTGCTTTTCTCACTCTCTAGGCTGCTTTGAAACCGAGTTATGAACATATGTATTGTATACCGTTTACTCGGAGCACGCTCCGCCCACTGAAGGAGGTTTCCTTCAACTGCTACATATAGACTAAACTCATCTTGTCCCACCATCTCCCAAAAGCCGGGCAATTTTAGAACAATTTATAGGATTTTGCATAGTTATGGGTACTGCAGTACACGCCCTGCCTGCTGTGGGCGGAGTTCCACATGATCCGCGTTCGCTCTGTACATCATGGACCACGCCCCACCAAACCATGGCTTGACCTGACCTCTGCAACTTGTTTTTCTGGTGAAACCGAGAATAGGGCGGGCAGACAAACAGGACAAAGGGACACCCCAATTTTTTGGTTTTTTTTATGGAACAGATTATGACTGTTTCCTCTTCACACACAGACGGAAATCGTGGAATATGGAAAAATAAGAAGCAAAAACTGTTGTATAAAGGGGTGTCACCACAAGGAGCGCACGGTCGTCAGTGTGTTTAGGAAGTTATCTGGGCTAGTCATAACAGAAGAAACCAAATAAAAAGGAAGTAGAAAAGTACGACCGAAGCATCCATACATTTCATCAGAACAACTGATGGGCTTTTCCAGTCGATTTCCGTCGAGCAAATACTGTAACATGTCTTTGTCGCATACCGTCGGATACGGAAATCCGCCCAATGTCACTATTTCCCACAATACGATTCCATAAGCCTGAAATGGAATAGGAAATAAGCAGCAGCATGAGCTTCTCTGCGAAGTAAATTGTTCAGAGTAGGCGATTCATGAAAAATACCACTTCCAAGAAAGGAGACTCTCGAAACTTGTACGGGATCAAAAGTATGGACACCTGTTCGTGTTTCTTCGTATTCTTACGTGCAAACTGCACCGGTTCTTTGTCTTTCATTTACTGCACGACAGTGCGCAGGTTGTTCTTATACCGTGGTGCATGCTGGCCGGGATGAAGCTCATGGTATTGTTTAAGGCTCTCCCAATGTCAATTTTTTATCCAGGGACTAGGACTTACTCAAGAACTTATCAGCTGCGCTCCGCGGCCATTTGCTTCAACGGTTTCACATACCTAACCTTCCTTTTGTCTTAATGAAAGATTCAGAGCGGCCCGAACCGTTGAAGACAACCCGTTGTGGCCTATGACATCTAAAAGGTATATCATGCCAATAAGATGTCTGAATCCCAGCGCCTGGATCATATTAGTGATTTGGGAGACAATGATAATACGCTGTTGGTTTCCGTCGATTTCGGCGTAAAGCTTGAGGAAGTGTGAACATGAAGAACATGATGCTGAACATAAGGAAGCACTGGCCCTCATGGTCAGTAGTACCAAAGAGAAATACGTGGTGTTTAACGGGATGGCGCTCTAGTTTAGATAATCAAACTGATTCGAAAGTGGTGCTGAGCTCACTGTGCTCAGATCGTCATTCCCAAGAGTCCGCCAAGCTTGCCAGATCTTGATTGCATTGACCTCTTACCGCGGCCTTCAGGCAAGCTTTGTTGAGTTAGTCATCTCAGAAAGTCACTCCTAGAAACCCCGGGATTGGGTTAATCTGGGGAAATAAATGGAAAATCCTGTGTGTATTGTGCGATGGGTGGAGGTCGATTAGTCGAATTTTCGCGCGGCCGTCCGCAGCGAGTGCGAGTCGTTTGGAGTTCCGTGCAAGACGCAATGGGCTGGTACCATAGGCAAATTCTCAAAGCTTTCAACTCGCAATCTATGAAGGTCCCTTTCGGTACCAGCCCCGTCTTGAACGGAATTCCAAACGACTTGTATTGACGGCGCCGCGAAGCGAAAATTCGACCCATCGACCCTCACCCTTGTGCGATCGAGTGATGAAGAAACTTTGAGCTTGTACCCTCTCTGAAGCAGAACAATACACAATTGTGTAAAGTTGTAAATGAATAGATTTTCGGTTATCAAAGTCCGCAATAATCCGGTGCTCGTAATTCTAGACATCCTGTGGGACTGAACGCATGCTCAGATTTACCTTCATTTAGACAACTGACTTACCCAAACATCGCTTTTCGTTGAATAAATATTGTCTCGTATTGCTTCAGGGCTCAGCCAACGAAGTGGAATCACTCCTAAATACGAGACAATTTTGCTAGAGCACAGCCTTCTATGCAAGAAGGTATCTTTACTGTTAGATAATGCGAGTTTACCTTTGCTCATTTTCACGTAGACCCCTAGTCGCGACATACCGAAGTCGCTGATCTTCAGCTGCTTGTTTTCTCCCACCAGAATATTGCGAGCGGCAAGGTCTCGATGAGTTATGTTCAGCGATTCCAGATGAGCCTTCAAAATAAATCGCTGAGGGTGTGTTGTAAATATAATAAAAATAAAAATAGAGGAAGTTGATGAAAGGGCATGGTTGCAATGTCACACTATGGAAGGCTTTTGCTTTTATAGAAAACCAGCAAATGGGCAAATAGCAGAAGAACCAGGCTTGAGATTACCGTTCAAGATAGACTTCTCATTGATCAGTTACTCAATGTATGTTCTGTTCTTTCCTTTTTTCTTCAGAAAATCATACTCACCATTCCGTTGGCCACTTGAGCTGCAAAGGATTGCAATTCGGCCGGATCCAAAGAATACTGTAGTTGATCGGTTCCTATTAAGGACGAATGCATTGGCCCCGATACACTTTCTTCCATTCGAAGAGAAGTTTTGAGCGTAGATACGGCCAGTGAGAGCTGTAAATGGAAAACGATCAGTAGAAAAAAACTCAATGGTCACCCAGTTACTGTAGTTGACTGGATGAAGCGAATATTTGGAACGGCTGGTTAGGTGAATATCTGCAACGGGTTGTTCAGTCTCTATTACACGAAATTCCATAATTCATATATCTCTAATTACTACAACTTGAACAGAAACACGAAAAAATTCTATGCTCCAAAGCAAAGCTTGAAAAATCTGAAGAGCAGGAACTTGTTTGAATTCCCTCCAAACCACGTCTGTAGAGTTGCTGGTGGGTGGAAACGCAGCCAAAGTTTCGCGCCCAATGTTGATTTGCTTTCCACTCTAAGTCTCCGATCACACACCGCCGCAGCTTTGCTCCTCAGCCCTCCAGCATCCCCGCTCCTGACTCGTCAGACCTTACTTTGAGCAGCTGTTTCTCAGCCTGATCCCATTTGCATGTAACCAGCAGTAAGCAAATACAACATAAAGATATAGGTAACAGAAGAACTGTTATTTCCGTGGACCATTTGATGCCAGTGATCATAGCCACTGAGGCGTAATCGCTTCAGGAACAGAAAGTTTCCAATTCCCTGTTGTGAACACAAAAGAATCGGACATCTTGCTGATAATGCACAACTCGATTCGAAGGGTAGGATATGTTGGCGCGCAATGGAAGGAGCTTGAGTATCACTGGCGTGGCTAATCATCTTCCCTTCGAGAAGTGAACATTAGTTCATTAGAGCGACGTAAGTTATAGAGATTTGTGTAATGCTGTCGACGATCTCCTTTGGCAAAAACTTAACGTGCCCCTTGTAGAACAATTTGTTAAAGACAGCATCAGGGGTAATGTGGTAATGGAGAAATCCCTACAAGAAGTCATTCATATGGTAGTCCTGGGTCTAAGAAAGCTACCTGTGGCGAAATCCCGGTGAAAAAGCGCCCCTCGCGCTGTAGAAACGCCGCAAACGCCGCAACCGCCCATCTGTCCCGCCTCTTGATAAGTCGATCCCGCCTTCGGATGACGTAATTCCCGATTGAATGGGGTGGGAGCGGCCAAGGAGATGCGGCAGGATCGAAGGTTTCGCGGTGCGCTTCCGCAGTTTTAGCTTGAAGCTCACTCCAAAAAGTAGATGCTGTGTATTTCCAAACATTCCCTTGTGTTTACTTGGCAACATGCCAATGGAAAACCAGATCGGACTACCCGCCTCATGACGGACAGGGCGTCCGCGTCGAGAATCAACAGTGGAAAGGGGGTCCTATTTCTCGGGTTTTTGGCCATTTCCATCCATTTTTTCTCCACTGTCCTGTTACTAGGCATCTCGACATTCATATGCACTACTTCTTTTACTTTTCGTCCGACTTTCCCCTATACTGCCTTTAAACCTTTCTTTTGCAGATGTGGTCAAGCCATGACACTCAAAGGGAAGCCCCCCCCCTTCCTCGTGTTCCGCTACATCTGTGGCTTCTACCCAGTGCAATTCATGAGGCAGATTAAGGCTTAGGTGGATCTTGTGCGCTGTGCCATGACTGATGAACAAATGTTGCGATATCATCAGGCAGACGCGCATTTTCCCAGCCCTTTCACTCGGCGGCCATGTTTTATTGTCGGCACATCCGTCTGATGCACAAACGTACATGCACTGTGATACGTGAAATATTGCTTACACCCCGTTGAACAGGCAGGCGTGGCGAAAAGGGCGATTGTTGGAATGATAAACGGCGGACATATTACGGTAGGTCGACTACTTCACATGATCAGTTATTCATATTATAGCAAAGCTCGATTCAATACATGTCCGGAACGGTGGGAACCTTGCCATGGTCTCTATATGAGGATCAACGGATATGGAGTAGTGCTCGTTCTTCTAGGCTTAGGCGAAAATTCATATCTGTTGGCTTTGCTACAACACGCGACGCCGGGATGAGTGCCGATTGGTCGAATTTCGCTTCGCGGCGTCGCACTGGCCGAGCCGTCAGTATGAACCCTTTGGAATTCCTCAAGACGCAATGAGCTGGTACCGTGAAGGATCGTCAAAGATTGTAGTTTGGAAGTATCGGAAGTTCGCCAGTGTTGCTGTTGTTGCGGTTTAAACAGATGAAGCTGCAAAAGACTCACATTCGCCACGCGAAAATTCGACCAATCGGCACTCACCCCGCCACGCCTCTGTTCCCCATACTGGGTCCGCTGTAAAAATTTTGGGCCTATGGCGCAGTATTCGCTATTTCGAAGTAACTTTTTTGTGTTATCCTGTATGCACCGTAGGTGTGTTGCTTACTACGGACCACATGCAAAAATCCACGCCAAAAAAGGAATCTGGTTGAGAGGCACCTCCAAAGTGCTGCCCACCGAGGCGGGATGGTATCGAACGCTGTGCTGCGGGGCTCCTGGAGCAAGGGGGCCACGTGATAGGAGACGCAGGGTGGCAAAGTATCAACTTTAGGTGCGGAAGTTGGGAACTGTGGGTGTAATACGAAATAACCACACTTATCCCCCTCGTTACCCTACTTCCGATATTAATCCCACCTTCGCAGATAACACGTCGAGGAGGTGTATCTTAGCCAAATTTAATCTTTTCGCGTGAAACTTCGCATACGGCTCGTGATAATCAAATAGAATACTGTATAGTTTACAAAAAAATACAAAATTTTCTCGGCTTCCGGGTAAGCTAATCGTAAACTCCCTCGCTTCCAGGAATGAGCTCAATTTTTGTAACCCGCCATCCGTTTGACTCCCATCACGACCTCTGGCTCTACCGTATACTATACCTTGAGCCACATTCTACATGTAGATTCTAACATGGTAAGGTCTATTTCCGTGTAACCCCTTTGACGTCTGCTTCACGTATTCCTCTTATGACACCCCCCCCCACCACTTCACCACATCTTTCGCTCGCTGATCAATGATCAGTGTTGTCTTGTCGCGCCAAGGTGGTACTTTAATTTTATTACAACCGCCTGTCCTACCGACAACTTCCCAGTTCAAGCGTGAGCGTGATTACATGAAATGAGGTCAAAAAATTACTGAAGCACATCGCACACTCACCTGCTTTCGCAGATTCTGCAGATAATGTTTAAGATCTCCAAAAGGCACATATTCCATCACCATACATTGAAAATCTGGCTCTTCACAAAGTCCATACATTGTCACGATGTTCGGGTGACGACCAACCTGGAACCAGTGGCAAATGCAGAAGCAGCTAAAGGTGTAAACAGCTGGACTGACCTGTTTCATGATGTCCATTTCCCGTAGAAATTCCTCACGTTCTTCATCGATAGCATTCGTTTTCAATTGTTTGATGGCCACTCGAACTGCCATTCCTTTTGGACCACTCATTGTTCCTTTGCAAACCAGTCCAAATGCACCTTCTCCTTGAAAAATATAATTTGAATGAATTCAGGAAATGATCGTTTTCATCGACCGGTTGACGTCACTTTTCGCCCCATCGCTTTGAAGATCATTCAAAAAAGAGTGGTGGTCGTTAAGGAACATTCAAAGATCCCGAAAATACACCTTTTCACCTTCCAACTCGGCCCGAAATACGACCCCCCCGAGCATATCTCGACACATGCTTGACTTTATGATAGCATGCAATACTGCAATAATGACATGATAAGTGGTACGGTACATGGAGCATTTTGCATCTTCGAAATAACGAAAATGTCGAAATAAAGCCCATTTCCCTAAACTTGACCCCCCCCCCACCCTCTCCTCCTTCCCCCGTGCGGAACAATTTCAGGAAATGCAGTCGGATTTTTAAAGGTAATTACCGATAACGCCACCGACGCTGACATCGTCACTAGGAATGAGCCATTCCTCTTCTGTTTGCGGAGTTCGGAACTCAATAGGTTGACGATAGAGTATGTTTGTTTCTAGGATGGAGTGCCTAAAAATAAGCATTATTATTTTATAAATACTAGAAAGCCAAACTGTCAAGATTATAAGTTCAGGATGTAAGGATTGCAAATCATACCCAAATTTCACGTAACACAGTTAAAATTCAAGATAGGACTGAAACTGAAGTGATTGCCAAACCGGATTTTTAGCTGAAAGCGAGGGTACTGCGTAAAAGTTAAAGTAGCAAGGCAAAGTACTGTAAAAATTTGTGGAAGAATGAATAACCTGTCTATCAGATTTCCTACGTGCGATGAATTTCCTGCATTTATGGCGACAACGCATTTCATGCTACTGATTTTGATATTTTTGATTTTTGATAGCTGCTGATTATCGCCGCAGCCTGCGATGCGAAATTTACTAGAAGGGTGCTGAGTTATGGGCAAAAGTTTTGGTGTTGGGCGAGACTCGAACCCGCACTTTATGCTTTCCGGCATATGTGCTAATCTATTTCACTACCGACACCTTAAAGGAACCGGAAGGGGTCCGAAACAAGAGGAAGATGCAAAGAAATGAGCATTTTGTAACGAACACGGAAGGCTAGAAGCGATAATCGGTGAAAAAACCCGGATTCAGAAGCGCGACGCTGCGGTGTGTATTCGTATCCCATTCGCATCCACACACAGACTTTCCGAGTTGTCCGCTGTAGGAGACGGGCCGCGGGCCTCCGTTAGTTGTAGCACCTAACTCCCAGCGCAGTGGAGTGGCCATTCCCAACTACATTAGCATTCATGTAAGTATATCTGGAAACAGTATAGGAAAGAAGAAAGGGAAAATTAAAGAGAAAAAACAAATTTATAGTAGAAACATCTCCCTTTGGCACCATGCCAAGGCGTCAAATTGGCGAGTTTGTGCGGTGGCCGCCACTTGAACTCGTCCACACTACGTCTGTTCTACCGTAAGCCGAAATTACCCCCTTCCGGTGTCTTTAACTCAGCCTTTGAATGGTATATTTATCATAGCTAATATACCATGCAGAAGCGGAGTTAAGGTGAAAAGGGAGTCGGTAGTGTAATGGATTAGCACATATGCCCGGAAAGCAAGAAGTGCGGGTTCGAGTCCCGTCCGACACCGAGGCTTTTGCCCATAACTTAGCATCCTTGTAGTAACATTTGACGCCATTGCTCATTGTATACCACCCTAACATCCTGAACTTACAAGGTTGTGCATAAACTAGCCTGGAATGTGACAGAGTCCACGGTCCAAATCGGGGTAACTTTCTCTTTTTGGCGCTTTGTCGCTTTCGATACATACAGTATACACAAATTGTGCACAGCGGACTCAACATCGTAAGTACAAGCAAAAGCGCGATGAACGTTGATGAATCGATCTGGAATGAAAAAAGAGTTGAAACTTCTCAACAGAAAAATCAGAAAATCACAAACATCATTGAAAATTGACGGGAACTTGTTAAGAGTAGGCGACGTCTTTTCGATCTGCACTGAATCAACGACAGCCGAAGTGAGCGATGAATCAGTAGAATTTGAAACAACTGAAACAAAACCAATTTGATATTTCCAAAAGAAGAAGAAAAGTATTTTTAAAAGAACACATAAAAAAGAATGTCTAACAGTACCCTCGTAAATCCATCTCATGTTTTGTAAATATCTTCTTCGTGCTGACCTTAAAAAGGTCTGAACTAGGACATTCCAGCCTCCTGCCCTGGCAGAAGGTTCGGCATGCAACTGCACAACTTGTGCCTTTCACACGGTAGTTGCGTGATTTGCTAGACCCACAGAGGCCTATGAAGTATGATCGCATCGACCAGCTAAAGTCGTAAACGCCTTTTATTGAATATGACTAATCTATGCGCTTCTGTCTCTCGTCTCTACCCACTGGGTGAGGCTACTTACGCCATAAAACCGCGTGGCCGCCCGCAGCGAGCGGCGCGGCGGGTACAAGTGCCAGTGGCAGAGCATGGCAGCCTTCAAGCGAGGCAGTGTGGTATGGGTGGAAGCGCAGAGGTAACGTAGCCTCGCTGTGCCAGTCTCCCAAGGACAATCGATTCGCAAGTCGTACTGAAGGTGCCGCGAGTGCGACGCCGCGAAGCGATTTTCTGGCGTAAGTAGCCTCACCCTTACCCACTTATTCCTCTTCTCGTACCACATGCCTAGTCTTTCAACGAACCGTTCTCGATCTCACACCTACTGAATTCTTACATGGCGAGAATGCTACAGAATAAAGCTCATGGTTTTTGGATGCAGGAATCAACTTCTCCACGGAATTTGAAGGTTCTC
The DNA here is from genome assembly GCA_963978905.1 of Trichostrongylus colubriformis. Lineage (NCBI taxonomy): Eukaryota > Metazoa > Nematoda > Chromadorea > Rhabditida > Trichostrongylidae > Trichostrongylus > Trichostrongylus colubriformis. Next base: position 5,308,065 of record OZ022259.1, read on the forward strand.
GGTGTGCTACATACCTACCACATCGATTGAGTCACCCTACGAGACCTAAAGTTCCTGGCAGAGACGCACTGCCTGACGTGCTCATTTGGAGGTGAAGCGCAAAGCGATGGTGGTTCACGAAGTAAATAGGTCCCTGCTGGTTTGCCCCAGCGCTTGACCGCTTTTATACTTTGCGGCAATGGCGCCAACATTGATTTGCCAGCGTTGATGGCGGCAATCGACGCCGGTGGCAAACGAGTGCCCACCGCCAGCAACGGCGGCACTCTGACGATACGCTCTGTTTACAAGTACAACGAAACCACACTACGGTATGATGATCGTGGCGGAAGCCCGTGCAAAGTGCAGCGAGATTGAATCTTGGCATAGTGCCAAACTGTGGTTAGATTCGCGCGGTATGCAGACCCTCGCCACGATCACCATAGTGTAGTGCGGTTCGGTCGAGCGTTTGAACGCTGCCATTGCTGGCGGCGTGCACTGGTTAGGCCCAAATCTCCAACGCTGGTGTTGGCGCCGGTGCCGCAAATTGGGAAAGTGGCTCGGCTTAACCTGCTTCTATTTGTGGCAGGCATGCGTATCCTTCTCGAACATCCAAATCATCATATCCGCTGGCTGTGAGTAAACTATTAGGTTGATTCATAATAAATCGGACAAATGGTAGTGATGATTTCTAGAGATCATAACTCAGTAACCAATTAACGAAAATGGACGCGCGAGGTACCGTTGGAATGAGTATGAAAAGCTCTTCAAAGTACCGCAAAATAATCACTCCAAAGTAAATTCATTCCGCCACAATGCCGCACGATTTCAAGCGGTCCAGAGACCACATCCGCAACGTCATACTATTTATATCGCTATCTGGCCAGGAACCCGCGGATATCGGCAGACGTCTGATAGAAGCTCACAAGGAGCATGCCCCCGGCAGAAGTACACTGTAGTTGTAGCATTCGAAGTTTGCGTCAGGCGACTATTCCATCGAAGACGAAAACCGCGGTTGGTGGAGCGTACACGGCGTAGAGTACTGGGAGCTGCTCGATGAAGGTACCGCAGTATCCGTCGACGTCTACGTTCGTCAATTACGAGAATTGAAGGCCAATGTCCAAAGTTCGCTACGGCGGCGGTCACATGTCTACTTCCAGCACGACAACGTGTCTACTTCCACAGACCGCACTTCGCAAGATCGACCAAGGCCGAGCTGCTGTCGTACAGTTGGACCGTACTTCTATACTCACCGTACTCCCCAGACCTGGCCCCTTCAGATTTCCACCTTTTCTCCCACAGCCAACGCCACCTGGACGGCCAAGACTTCAAAACTCGCGACGAGGTCAAGGCGGCACTCGGCAACTTCTTCAAGCTCCAGCTTCCGGCCTTCTGGAGCAAGGGCATCCATGATCTGCCTATACCGTGGCAGAAGGTCATCGATAAAGATGGAGTATATTTCAAGTGAATCCCTGTTGTCGTAAAAAAGTTGTACGACAATGATTAAAATTGGTCAATTTGTCCGATTTATTATGAATCAACCTAATAACTAATCAAACAACTTCACTGAAAAGAGGGTGTATGCAGATATGACAGCGATTCGCTTCGCGGCGTTTCACTCGCGGCGCCACCAGTACGACTCGCCGTATCGAACGCCCTTGGGAGTCGGCCGAGCGTGACTGCGTCATGTCTGCGCTTCCACTCATGCCACACTGCCTCGCTCAAAGGCTGCCATGCCCCGCCACTGGCACTCGCACCCGCCGCGCCGCTCGCCGCGGGCGGTCACGCGATTTGCTGTCATATCTGCACACACCCCTGAAAAGATGTGTCGTCCATAAGTGAATGGAAGGAAATAATAGACTTCTGAAGAAACTAATATGATGGGAAAATTGTTAAACAAACCAGCTGTGCTGCTGTTGAGCTTCTGAGAAATAAATGGCGATTCTGCAAAATGTTCCAACGATGAAGAGGAAGACGGCAACTTTGAGATGACACGGGATGATAGCAGTGGTTCAGTGGCAGATGTGTTGAAGTAAGTGGTAGCGTCGTCTGTGTGGCAATAGTGGTCATCCTCGGCGAACAATGTCACTTTGTACTCTTCCAATCTTTGTAGATCGTAGTCAAACGTGTACGTATAATTCATTTGACCCTACAATGAGGTGGAACACGAGAGATTTTGATGAGGGTTATTAGTGGCAGACAGTTGTCAGCAGTACCTTTGCTCCGCTCAACTCTCGTTCACCATCATCTGCGATCCGAAAACGAAATGCGTTCGGATCTTTGAACTCTATTGGTGGTCGAAATCTGAAACTAATATAACACACTATTCAGAAGAGAAGTTCATGCTGAAAGATAGCTCACGAACCTTTCATGAAGAGTTATATAAAAAGTATAAATACGATTAGGCTTGGGGTTGTGCTTCCAAGTGATCTGGACACCTCCAAAGACTTCTGTAGCCGTCAGTGATGACGGCAACTCAACGGCTCCTTCTAAACAAATGCGCAATCGTTCTTTTATACAGAAAGTGTCGCCCTTCTTTTAGCACTTAAAGAAATTGAGGGGCAAGATGAACAGGCGTCGCGGCGGCCAAGCGCGGCAGCTGCTCATCTCTTGTCTTCCCATCCATCTAAAATTGATCGTAAAACAGAACAAGTGATACTCGCTGGAGGACTACAGCTCTAATGTTGTCGTTGGTCACACACACAGGAGCACGGGGCTATTTATCCCCTTTATTGGACCCTAACATGAACGAAAATCAACCGACCACTGCAAGCACAAAATCCGTCGATACAGTGAGGTACTTTGTGATGCTCCACGGTTGCATAGGCAGCGTCTCCGTAGGGGTAAGGTTTGGAGTGCATTTGAAGCCTGAAATCCAAATTTTCTTCCGTTTACAAGCAATGTTGAGATTTCTGAATGGAGGGTTTCGCTCACCTGTACTCGCAATCATGATTAACCACTAGTGGATGATTGTTGAAGAGCAACGGAATCGGATGTGAGCGTTCCTTCTGCAAGATGGACAATCAGGGAATTGTCAGAAAACTGTCAAACGTCACTCATAATGGAGCACAATTGCTCGGATCGCATTGTGGCGAGGTCAAGTTGGCTAGCGGGTGTGTGGTGGCAAGTGTTCCGATGATTGGGGCCACGTCGCCCATGAGTGGGATTGCCTTGCGAAACGAATGATTTGCTTTTGCTTCTGATTTCAAGACTGTCTACGTAGCTGATCTATTTATACCAAACATAAAGGTCAAAGAAAGAAGCCCGATATTCTTGAAGTTAAATATGTAAAAAAAAGTCGGATGTTTAAATGTAAATGCCTAAGTTCATTCATTCATTTATTTATTCAAGTTGTTACAGCTTACATTGAATGTAATTTCTATTCAAAAGCAGATAGAGTCTGTAGACAACGTCGAAGCTAGTTGCTGTAACAGTCCGTAACATAAAGTTTTATTAATTTCGTCGTTTCTGAAGTGAATTGTCCTTCACGCAGCACTGGTGACCTGTCCTCACGGAACATTGATCGGAATACTTGCACGTCACCCGTTGGCTAGCTGGCGCCCAGGTTTCTGGAGACGGCTAATAAAATGATACCTATTCCAGGAAAGAGAATTCCCAGAAATCAAGCCGTTGAAGGATCGTATCTTCGAATATGGGGACAACACGGGTATTTAAAGGCAGCTTGAGGGGAAATTCGTACGAAAAGTAACAGAAGTAGTGAATATGAAAGCCAAGATGCCTAGTAACAGGACAGTGGAGAAAAAACGGATGGAAATGGCCAAATACCCGAGAAATAGGACCCCTTCCCACCGTTGGTTCTAGGCGCGGACGACCTTTCCGTCAAGAGGCGGGTAGTCCCCATAGGTTTTCCATTGGCATTACCAAGACGTAAACGTGAAGGGATGTTCGGAAATGCGACAGCAACTATTTTCATGTGGTTTGCTTCAAGCTAAAAGTGAAAACGCGCGCTGCGATACATTCAATCCTGCCGATCTCCTTGACCAACCTCACCGTGACCAACCACTAATCACGTCGCCTGTAGGCGGGCTGCCCTAAACCAAGGCGGCTTGCCCTGACGAGGCCGCCTTCGCCACAGCTCAAGGGGGCGCCTTCCGCGGGGGATTTCGCCATGCATAGGCCTTTCAGACCCGTAGTTTATTACTAAATGACTCCTTTTGGGATTCCTTATCACCCACATTACCCCAAACACTGTCTTTAAGCTACCCCGCTGTCCTGTTCCATTTCCCATGACTTGATCATTTTAAGCTCGAATTTCAGCTTTAGGGATGGGAGGACACTCCTTGGAGTAGTAAAAAACCCCAGAACATGCAAAATGATCAGGTGAACTACGGAGGGCTTCACAGAGCTGATATGAAGGTGCTTCCAGACTCTGGCGAAAAATCAGAGCTCTATTGCTTCCTGACAAATTTTCAAGCCTTTCTTTCGAAAACAGCATTTCAAGATAAATCGGTTCATGATGCAGAGAATCTTCTATTCCCCCAGAATTCTATCTAAATTCCATTGAGAATCGAGGGCAAGCAGTTTTTTGACCTGTTGTAATAGCCTATGTGTGCTGGCCCGTTTTGCTGCGCCTCATCGTACACTTGTGAGGCTTTCAATCACCAATTATCACATCTTTTTGCATGACACAACATGCGACAATAAATCAAATGCCAGTGACCGAACTTCCACCGGTATAGATGTTTCCGTTTATCAGTAAAGTAGTACCAATTCGTGATTAGAATTTATTTCAGGACTGCTATCAAAATATCGGAAGGAAACATTTATTGGTGAAGCATGATGGGGTCTGAGAAATGAGACCACCTACCATGTTTTGTAGTCATTTTATGTAATCGTTAGAGGTGTCGTCGCTAGCACACGTATGTTCCAAGGATCAAATCTCGGATCAATTCTCACCTTAGTAAACCATTGATGAGTCCTCTATCGCTCTTGCACCAGAATTACTATCAGTCCTATACGGAAAGGTGAACACACTGATTCGGGAACCAAGGAATTCGGTGGGTCAAGTCACATCCAGCTACCGTTGCAATTTTGAATGGAAGTTATATACATGGCGCATCCCAACCTGACCCTTGCGTAACGCTTTCGACTTTGTTATCATGATAATAAAATTATTTTGTGTCCTGGCTTTTCAGTTCAGTTTGAGCTGTTTGAGCTACCCCGAATCTTACCCAGCAGTCATGTCACATTACCACAATTACGTCCACCGTCCCTCTATATCGACTATCAAATTTAGAGATGTGAATGAGAACGGGTGGCTCCACGGTAACTGCATAACCATTTAAAAAGACAATAAAAGATGGAGCGCTAATCGCTGATGGTCCGTTCTGAAGATTCGCCCCGTATTCTACTTCCATCAAAAGTCTCAATAGCATGTAAATTACCATGTAAATTACAATTACCACAGTCTCAATAGCATGTAATTGTGTAGTTAATCAATTAGATGACCAATTGATATAAAAGTCAGCGTTCCTGTTCTTCCAAATGCGTCTGGCATTATTTGTCAACCCGGGTAGATGAGAGAAATATGCTAGCTGGAGAGCTGGCCGAAATCCTTAGCCTATCGTGATGAAATTTCACCAAAATCCACTTTATTGTTTAATTTGAATGGTGAATAGAATCCCATTGATGCGGGCGGCGGTGTGGTGGTTGAACGGAGACAAAATCAAATAAAAAAAACCAATACCGCCTGAAAAAACATAGAACGGCGGTGTCCCTTTGATTTGGCTATTAGCAGTTGTTAAAACGCTAAGAACTTGGACAACAGGTGTCTCATTCCGTAATAACCCGACAGGAACAAGAACAAGAGGGATTTGAAAAAGCACTGATAATATTCCTCACTGACACTATAGCTAACCGCAGAAAAAATTAGAGGGATGCAACTATTTTGCACCCACTGCTCTCTCCCTTTTGGAATGCGCCACGCATTCGACATTTGCTCTGAATCGTAGTGGCATTTGATTTCAACAAATAATTCCAACAGTTATATCATAATATGATTATATCATAATATGCCCGTGGTTTTGATGCGATCGTTTTTGGCTTGAGCGCAGTGGCAGGGAGGACGAGGAACTGCATCCGTCGTGGGTATATGGTTGCTAGAGAAATCGTTCCATGTTCCCGTAGCGCAGTCTCATCAGTGGTCAATTGTGAGGAGTAGCGCAAGATTTGTGCTTTAAGATGCTCGAAATGGAATGGTGAAGCAGCACATCCCTAAATAATTCCTCACCTCGGACCCATTTCGGATGTCTTCAGCTGAAAGCAGGCCCGATTCACAAGGCGTGAATGTGGCGACAGCGGTTGGGCAAGGAAAAATTTTATCCCAAGGTGGATCCATGGGGTCTCGAATGTAAATTACAAATATCAGGACCAAAATTGCAAAATGCCTTTCAAAAGCGAGCTAGGATAGGAGGGGTCGAAATTTGCGTACGTCGAATCGCTGACCAGGTGCTTTGCTTGAAGTGACTCATCAAAGGGTTCAAACTAGGGAACAAACCAATTGCTCACCACCCCTGGAGCAAGAGCGCTACCACTGAACTACGGCGACCGTTGCTGATCATACAGTTAGCCTTTCATTGAGGCATTTCGAGCGAAGTATCCCGGCGATGAGTCATCGCGAACAAACTTTGATCCTTCCTTCGCTTCGGAACAGCATTTTCCATTTTCAATTTCCTTAACTGTAATCAGCATTCAAGTCCCTATCGACTCACCTGGGTCTCACTTGAAAGTTTCACGGGATAGTTGAACCCTTCCCTGATGAGAACAGCCTCTATCACTTCACCACGTCGTAATAATGAGCTGAAGTCTTCGACTAGGAAGGAAAGGAAGTGGATAGAATTAGGTTTACAGACTTATTTTCTAACACTATTATTATAGGTATAGGTTTTCCTAACACTATTATTATACCATTCGTTAGAAGGAAATTCGTCGCATCGCGTGCTCGTCAGGGTAAGATATTCATCTCAGCAAACCGATTCCTTGAACCGCCTAAGTCGTGACTGGCGCAGTGCACGCGTAAGGTTGATACATCTGCGTGCCCGTTGGCGTTGACATGCTGGAGCATACAGATCACCGTGCCTGCGTTGCGTTGCCTCCCACTTGTATATCCCGCGTGAGCGTTGACATTTTGAAATTCGTGACGTCGCATCAGCTTCTCCTGCACCACACTCCCACTCCAAGGATGGAAAATCACTGATCCTCCAATTTCTTGCGCAAAATTTGCTGAGTTTATTTCTGGAAGTGTACTGTATAGTTCGGTGCCCGCATCCGCAGTGCCTGCTGTGCACTGGATTTTCTGTACTCTCTTATGAGAGTACGACTAGGGTAGAAATCAAAGCACGCACTGATCGCCGGCCGTGATTGCGTACCGGCTTGAAGATAGCTGGCTTTTCTTCGGCAACACGCTTCCCGCCGCAAGGTCAGACACCAGACAGGTCAGAGTACGCGTCGCCAAAGCTCCTCCCCTAAAATGGCTTACGCAAATCCGGGAGACCCCAGACGGCGAAGGACGACCCAGACCCAATCACGGCCGGCGTTCAGCGCGTGCTATAATCGATATCGTACGACTAGTGGGTATATGGAAGTTATGGGCGCCACAGAACACTCATATAATGTCTAAATACGTGGATATTCAGGGGAATACCATTGCGAATTCCCCAATGATTTTGCGCGCAGTAATATAATTATCCAATCGACATAGTCACTCATTAAAGAGTTATTTAAAGAAATCGCCCACGGAGAATTGAATTTTCTGTTACCCATATATTTATGTTGTATTTGCCTTCTAATTTAGGCCGCATGCAAAGTTTCACGCGAAAATATATGAATCCGTCAAAAATTTGGCACCACAAAGTCTCGGCCGGATGGGCGGGGCCTCCGAGCAATTGTGCACCCCTTCGTCCACTGCGGTCGTGGGGACGCATTGTAGGAACAGAAGTTACGTAAACAGTCCCACTTTCCTTTACCAACCGTGGCGGACGACGAGATGGGGCTTTTACTTGGAGCTCTCGCTCAGCCGGCGAAGAATTTGAAGAGCTGTAGCTAGCGGAATTCCCACTTTTTTCGCATGCAACTTTGAATGCGCTCCTTATTAGGCAAATACAAAATAAGTATATGGTTAAAAGACAAACTCATCTTTCCGTGGACGATTCCTTTGATGTAGCCAACTCCCTGCAAACATTATCACGATGTCAGTCAGTCAATAATCTGATAAGGGTAAACTTCGAGTTGAGGAGCCTGTGGTGACCTACTTTAAGTCATTAAAAGAAAGGGGATTGTAAAGGTTAGGTTACGTTCCGTAGTCAAAAGGGGTGTGGCTTGAGGGCTCTCGTTCACGGACGTATTCACCGCTTCCACATGAAATATCACAAAAATGCGAAATGTGCAACACATGCTTCAATAAGGCCGCGTTCATACTTTGCGCCGGCATGGTGTTTCTGTGTTCACAGGCAGCGAGGCAGAGTGGCACAGGGGGGGGGGGGGGTACGGAGACGATGCAGGCAACGAGACAGAAAAGCACTTGCGGAGACCCATGAGGTCATGGTGAGCTTTTTCAAAACGGTTTTTTGCATTTTACAGGGTTACATACATGAAGCAAAAAATCGGTCTCAAATTCGGCTAAATGGTTTTGGGGGGCCCAGAAAATGAGTGACAAAAGTTGCTCAGAAAGAAACAATTTTGACCAGTTTGCTGCAATGCTTTCCTGCTGCGGCGTTCAGTATATGCATATCAGAAGACTGTCTTCAAACCTACGCCAAAACCACTGCGATCTCGTTCAAAAATGTAGAATCACTTATGCTAACTGCTATACGAAGCAAAGAAAGCTGATAGGGGATGCACAGGCTAGCATGTTTGCAGTGGTTGGTTGGCCGAATGGATAGTGGGATAGATTAGCATTGGCACGGTGGTGGGGGTGTGTGTGATTCAAGACCTCTTGACGTTTTCGCTTTTGCATTTTCTTAATTTTCTTTGTCCAGCGCTATACTGTTTGCGCACATGCAAAATGACTGCAATTTTCGTCGCTGGAGCACGAAAGTGACCCCATTTACAAGCTTTCCATGGTTAAAGTGTTTGGACCCTTCGGCGCCCCTAGCACGCGTGTCAAGCGTTTTCCTGCGAAACTAGTGTGATATTCGTGCTCAGGAGACTCGACTAGCCCTAGTTACAAATTACTATCCAAATTGATATTTTGACCCAAACTCGAGACAGAAGAGGGGTGGACATGGGCACTGCTCTGCATGAACGGACGAACAACTTACAGCCTCGATTAAATGCAATGGAGCATGTGCAGAATCAACGCATTCCAAGCGAACTGCACCTAGCAGCACCAAGCCACGGTGAAAGATAGCAAATGTTTCCTTATGTCGGCTAGCGATCTCCTTTCGTTGAATGTTCTTCACTATGGCAGTAGTAGTACTAGTGGTCGCCCAATTTTCCGAGTTTGGGTCCAAATCGCGATTAGGCTGAAAACTTGTCATCTAGGATAGTTTGACCCCCTGAGCATGAATATCACACGCATTTTGCGGGAAAACGCCTAGTTCCCCTGTTATGAGCGTTGGCAGGTCCAGACCAATCATTCGCTTAGTACGCAAAAATACAGGAGATAACGGCTCACTGGTAGAATAAAAATTGATTTTGCACATATTTTGCACGTATGGTCTTACATGAGCACAAATGGATGAAATTAGAAAAATGCAAAAATTTGTCCTCAGTGGGGACCGAACCATCAACTATTTTGTGGGCCCCCAAAACCATTTAGCCAAATTTGAGACCGGTTTTTTGCTTCATGTATGTGACCCTATAGAATGCAAAAAACCGTTTTGAGAAAGCTCACCATGACCTGATGGGCCTTCCGTGTTAGTCGGCATGGGAAGGTACACGAGGCTGTTCCCGAACAACATGTTCACCTCTAATCGGACCGAAGTGACACATACGGGAAAATTCAAACAATGAAACATCCAGAAAAAGCTCCTGAGATATACTCTCGAATCTTCAATCATAACAAAGTCAATGAAATCGTGGAGCAAAAAATAAAACCAAGTATTGTAGAGCAAAGAAAAACCTAAATAAAATCGTGATGCGTGGAACCTAGGGTACTTATGGTTCGTTATTTATTTTCGAGCGCTCCATTAGAGGCCCTGCGAGCCTTCGAAAGAACAAAACTTCACAACACTGCTGCTCCGCAGCAAAAGTTTTAGCTGGTCCCCGCAACTTTACTTAGGAGGTTCTTGACTTAGCCCAGACTACAACTTTTCCCATAGAATGAGCACCAGTCCATTCCCCACACTTTTGCAACATGAGGCATATGTATTTGCATATTCCATTTTGATTGAAGGCTGACTATTACGAAAAATTGACTCCAAATCATCATGTTTCCCGAACACTCGGCTAGTAAAAGAGAGGTCCAGGTGTTTGGAAAAGTAGGTCCAGTTAGCGATCTGACGAGTATGACGGACGAGTAAGGCTTCATCCTACACCTCCTCAACTTCTGGAAGGTACGATCTGTGAAAATGCAGTAGTGAATGACTGCTCCGAAAGGTCGCGCAGCACCCATTTTTTCTTAGTTTCGGCTAATTAGAGCTGCCTGAGGTGGTCAACCTCTTTGTTTTGGGGAGGCCACATTTTAAGTATCCCTTGTAAATATGAACGCTCATCGGTTTCTGCTATTTTGATCAAAGTGCTTCGATCGACTGCAAATTCGAGCAATTCTTTCCCATTTCTGTATTTCTGGAACTAGAGACACAGTGTTTCATATAACGCAACGCCTCATCCCCTTGCAGACCTGGCACTTGTAGCTGCCTCTGTTGCGATTTCACCAGTGTGGAACTTGTGAAGTAAAGTTATCCAAAGATTATCCTTTCTCCTGTACTTTGAAATTTTCCCAATAGATAGTTCGAAGACTAAAAACTGAGGAAAGCCCGAAAGAGCAGCTTTCTAAAAAGCACAATAAGCAAGTTGATTTGGGTTAACACGCTTTCAAACTCGAATTGATCTTGCGAAGTGCAAACCGATCACAACTTCCCTTACAACCTCATAATTAGTCGATGTGAGGGGCGACGAGGTCAAGGAACAGCAAACAACTGCGACCTCCATCACGTAACTCATGCTGTGTTCACAGAAGTGAATCAAGAGTAATGACAGCGCCGATCAGAAACCGAAAAGCCACAAACTCTCGTGAAACTACGAAAATTCGAGGAAGTGTCAAGTGCGGAGGAGAGAGTTCGCGCGGAAGGTGGCAGTTCGGTCAAAAACACTTTAAAGTGATACGTATGTAATACGTATGTAATATGAGTCACTTTTTGCTTTAGCAAAAACTTCCCAAATGGAATCGCGAAAATGCGTTGAAAGGTTATTGGGGCAAACTCTCTCAGCGGCTTCCTCAGGTACGTTGTCCGAGGGTCTCTACCTATTTGAACCCCTCTTCCACCACTACGGGGGGACAGGTGGACCTCAACGGTCGACGGTGTCAAAGGCCAGACAGTACTTCTCTAGGAGATCGTCTCCCTTTTTACGAAGTGTCAATTTTTTCTGTGAGATGAAATGGCGTTTGAACGAATATTTTCCATGAAGACTTCACTCTTCCAGACTCTGAAGAAGGCGACGACGCCGAAAGGCAGTCGGAAATAAAATTAACAATCTTGGTTGAAGCTAAAACATCCGAACAACCGTCACCACCGTCCCACCGCCTTGCTTGTGGAATGGCCATGTCACTATCTATTCGCCACGGATGTGGGTCCTCACGACAGATTTCGCACCGCGGCTGGTCGCGAGACGACGCTATGTGTGTGGGAAAATGGCGCCGGTGCAGTTAGGTCCTAACGCGATTACATGACATTACAGCTGCTCGGATGTATGTCGTTTGGCGCGGCCCTTGCAGCTAATTTGCCAATGGGGCGCATGGGCCGTCTGGACTCTCCCAGATTTACCTAAGCCTTTCTAGGGGAGGAGCTTTGGCAGGGCCCCATTGGCAAATTAGCTCCAAGGGGCCGCGCCAAACGACCGTCTCCCCAGCTGCTCCCCTAGTATTACTGTGTAATCGTCAGGACCCAATTGCGTGCCTACTTTCGCACACATTGTTGCTACGGATACACACCCAGTTATTTGAATAGAGAAATCAAAGGACGAGCTCAGCGAATGACAAGGAAAATCAGAGAAAATCTTGAATATGCGGCTCGCTTTGCAGCGTGCGTCTCTTTTCCATAACAAGCTAGAGTTCAAGACACGAGAAGCACTAACCGGGCCGATGTTCGACGCAAAGTACCCAGGAAAGTCTCGCTGACAGCGTTCACCAATGGCGCTATAACGAAGGTAAAATCCCGTTCGTCCAAGATCTGAAATAAGAACATGGAAGTTCAAACTCACTACTGACTATAAGTTCGGGATGTTGGAAATGAAATTCCCGTGAAATTCTGTTGTAAAATCTTAGGTCAAACGAGAGGTAAGTAGAAATTCCCTATCAAAAAGTGTACTTTCTATAAGGCTGTGTTCACAGTTTTGGAATTTGTGGAATTGGGAATTGCAGAATTGCGAACTTTGCGGAATTTTGGAAATGCAGAATCGCGGAATTTGCGGAAATGAAGAATTGGTAGAAAGCGTCGATACGTATCTAACGCTTTTCCGCAAATCCCACAATTCTGCATTTCCACAATCCCGCAAATTCCGCAGTTCTCCCACTCGATGCGTATCCTCATCGTTTTCCGCTTCTGCAATTCCGCAAGTTTTCCGCAATTCTGCAATTCCACAAATTCCAAAACTGTGAACACAGCCTTACGGAATGTTTGCATGTAAGCAAGTGCTTTGTGTGCATTTACACCAACAGCATATTATTGATGGGTGATGCTAATTACAAAGCGCCTGATATTGATTACGGTATGCTTTTCTCAACTTTTGTGCTGAACTTATATAATCTTGTTGAGGTTTACCGTTGCTCGATGACCACGTGACAGTTGTTTCCAGAAACTTTCCATTATCGATCACAACGGCTGTGTCGATGGAAACGTTCTTTGGTGGCGTTGGATAGTCTGAAAAAAGTGATAGGCGCTATGAAACAAGGTTGGAGGACAACTGACTCGCTGAAGGACTTACAAGCCACATCGGGAACGTTGTCCTTTCGGGGCAATTTTGAGCAATCAGCCACGCATGCCTCAAATGCTCGATGACTCTCCAGAAGCGCACATTCAGCCACGCAATCAGAACGCTGCTGTAGGGCTGCTGCCAACGATACTGACACGTACGCTACAGCTTGTATTGAACACCAAAACATCATAAATCTCGCTAGATCATTGGTGGCAGACAGCTCCGTGTTTTATTTTCTGAAATTATGAGAAAGTTGGAGAAAATTCGGTTCGCTTTAACTCAGGTTCACGTGAATGAACATCTATGCCCACTGCTATGTTTATTCAATCTTCGGGTTGGATATCCGAAAAAGGAATAGCTACGCTCCCGAATCGGGTGTGTGCAGATATGACAGCGCATCGCTTCGTGGCGTTTTACTCGCGGCGCCACCAGTACGACTCGCCGTATCGATTGCCCTTGGGAGCCGGCCGAGCGTGACTGCGTCACGTCTGCGCTTCTACTCATGCCACACTGCCTCGCTTGAAGGCTGCCATGCCCTGCCACGGGCACTCGCACCCGCCGCGCCGTCGCCGCGGGCGGTCACGCGATTCGCTGTCATATCTGCACGCACCCTCCCGAATCGATATCGGTTGCAGAAAACAAGAAATTTTAAAAGGCGTTCAAATTTACAGCGAACTTGTAAGACGACGTAAACATTTTCAAATAACTCAGAACTTTTACAAGTAATGCAGACTGAAGCATTATGCGTCCATCAAATCTGTTTTGTGGAATGCGCCGCCTATTTCTCTTCACCTTGAAATCGTAGGAGCATTTCAATATTAGGCTAGATTTGCAATGAAGTACCTTGCCCAGTCAGTGTATATATTTATATGTCAATTTTTTTCACCCTCCCAGATCAGAACTCACTAGGGTCCTCAGAGATGGAAGAGTAGATTGGCAAGGGGGGGGGGAGCATGAAATTGGGACGCAAGCCCCGCACTGTAAGGCCACGTTTATACTTTGCCCTGTCAGCGCGTGTCAGCTTCACGGGCAGCGAGGCAGAGTAGCACGGGGAGATGCGGAGACGACGCAAGCAACAAGACATTGTGGCACAGTCGGAGGCGCAGAGACACACAGCCACGCCTTGCCGCCGGCACCCATAAAGTATGAACGCGGTCTGAAATAAGCGCTGGATCGTCGCCACTAGGCAAACCCCGCTAAACTATTTTCGGGGTTCATAATCCTCTTGAGCTGACAAACGCCTAAACTTTATACACTTATGGCAGGGACACATAGGGTAAAGGTAGATAGTAAAGGTATTGCTCACAATCTGGGAAGTAACAATATCGTGAATGTAGATAACAAAGGAAAAGAGAAATGAGGAAAGAAGGAAAGGAGAAAGGGAGAGAAAGAACTAAATTCAGGCATGAGCAGATTTATTCATCGATTTCAAAATTCCGTAATGGAATTCTGCTGAAAAGAACTGCTAAGGAAGCTCAGTGGACACACAACTCATTCCTCAATTAATTCAAACAGAACATTGAAAAGTTTAATGGAACTTCCACTTTAAACAGGAATCGACTGAAGTCAGTCCAATCAATGTAAACAAACAAGTATCGGTTCTCCGGATGCAAAAAAAAAGATCCGAACTAATTCAATTAGAGTCGTAGTCTTAGATGGGCAGCGGTCCGTAACTGACACCCGCCCGATCGGGCAGTTGTTGGCAGAAGTGCTGTTGAAGATTAAAAATCGGATTCGTGCAAGTATTGTGGAGCGATGGAATGGGTTTCGCTGATGTTACCGACAACACTGCTATGGGCAGCTGACGCGTCGCCAGCAGTTTACACCCCGAGATTCTTCACTGGCCTCGAAACACCACACTACCAGGGGAGAGTGATGGAAATTAAAAATGAGGCGTTGATTGGTACATGCAGTATATGCGGCCGATACTTTTCGGATAATCGAACCGCGATGGAACTTAATGGTTTCAGAAGAGACGACTGAGAAGCCTCAGAATCGATGGAGGCGTATGAGACTGACTAAGGGGTTTCTTGAGTGAATGTTATTATTACACCGCCATAAACTATAGAAACCATAACACATAAAAATTGTTAATGCAAGGTGCTGAAAGCCATATTGAGCAATGTAAAACCGACATCGGCAGACAATCGCAGTAGAGAACTTTAAGGAACCGGGAAGGGTCGGGAGAAAGAGGAATATAAGAAGAAATGAACTTTTGAAAGGAAAGTTCGAGGTAAGATAAGTAATCTGTAGAGAAATCCGGGTTCAGAAGCGCCACGATGTGCCTGAATTCGCACCTCCCGTGCATCTCTTCGAACTGCAACATCACCTTTCCTAGTGGTTCGTAATAGAAGATGTCATTTGTCGTCTCATGGGGTGTATTTCATTCATACATGATGATGTGAACTGGATGAATCAACAAAGCAAATGAATTATTGGTAGAATAAGCGAAAGGAACAAAAAAGTGTGCGCCGTAAAAAAATCCATCAAATTCATTTTCGACGTCTTAGCAAGGTGTCGTTTGTGCAACGTCCACAACCTAACAAATTGCAGGCGTTCCCATAGGTCAAGCTTGATGTTCACTAGTGTCTTTAAGTACTAATTGCAACGAAAAAGAATGAAAGTTGAAAGGTCCTTATCGTTACTCGAAACCATTGATTCGCTGCCTCACACTCATTTAGATCTTATCCTAAGGTGCTTAATCAATTTCGGGATTGCGCCACGTAACATTCAGAGTCAATTTTACTTGTGTGTAAAATCGGGTTATTGTCGTCCCATACTAGTTTTTTGCCGATTCGCTCACTAGCGAGGTATGGAGAGCCTTGTTGGTTGCGGCTGGCATTAATCCGGGATCTGGCGAGGGAGCAGCAACGAGGTGCCAAAAGGCTCACTAAAGCAACCTTCACTGAAAATTAGGTCCTTTTGTGACCCATTAGTTAATGATGTGTTTGCCTGATACGGGCCATGTGAAAATTCAACGTAAGAAAACATGAACACAGCTGAGACAGAGCTCCATGAAGTGACAGTCGGCGGAGTGTGGCCTGTCCGGGGCTCGGCCACGAAGGCTCTGGGAGCAAAGAGTTGATAGTCACGCGGGCTAGAACGCAGAGCGAGACGCAATCAGCACCTCAAGCTAAAATGGTGAGTGGCCCTCTGCCCACCGGGAGCTGCTCAGTTGTTGAGCGGGAAATTCGAGCGAGTTCATCTTCTTTCAGTTTTTTGATTTATCTTTAGAACAAAGGAAACTTCCGGTCTCTTCTTGTTCTCTTCATGCACAGTATTAGGTAGAGCGATTGAGAAAGAAATTAGAAACATGGAATTTCCGAGGACGATACCTTTGAATCCGATTTTCAAGGGTTTGTGATACCCTTCGTGTTGGCGCCCATTTATATCAGGTTACATCGCACCAGTGGTAGGATAAATGATATGACGGACGATGGCTCCTGATAGAGGTTTGATTGTCGCATAAGTGTTGATTGAAGACTGCGACACCAGCTGCTACTGCCCCATTTCCATTCGTGTCCTCACATACAGTAGCGCTCAAAAGTCTTCGGCGAAATGGTCTTTCAGTTGGGGTTTTTCACTTGTAACTTTTTTGCAACTGCACCGATCTAAGAGAAATTTTAGTATGTTGTACTTGGATACACTGCATACTTAATATACTATTTTGGCGCCCAAGGGTATAGGTTACGCGGTTATATGAAATTTTTTGTTTTTGGAGTGCCGTCGCTATGCCGTCCCGCTGTGCCGCTGTCATTGAAAGTCGTGGTCTTTCTACAATATATTAATGTTCTCTGAGGCTTGCTCGTTTTGTTTCTGTAAAGAAAGCCGTTCCCCTTGACCAAGCCTTTTACTTTTTTTTGGGTGGTCTTGTAGTAAATTCCTGCAAAAAACCATGAAAAGTGTCAAGCGGCTTTCAAGTAGAAGGAAATGTTGGCAATAGGTTCAGGCATCACATATTAAAATTTTGTCAAATTTGGTCAAGTAGAAAAAAAGTTATGACAAAAGAGTTTTGGCCGAAGACTTTTGAGCGCTACTGTATTCCTATAGAAAGCCATTTCCCTTTTGATTCTCATTTTATGCATATAACAGTGAAAGCTTTGTTCCACGAATAAATAGGCAAATTTCGCTCAGTTTTTGTAGATGGGGATTTCCCTTTCCCCTGTCTCCCTCCCTCACCCTTTTTCACGAGGTCCCTCGAATCTGTTCCCTCACACGTGCAAGTGCGGCGAGCTTTTTCAGCTATGTGCGAAGCCATTTCGTGCTGCTGCATCGCTTATCACACAGAGATTGTTTGTGTGATTGGTGCCTTGCTCAGGATTTAATTCTCTTAATTACTGTACTTGAATGATCGCCTTGCGTGATTTCACTCGTAAGCAGTTTGTCTAATTGTTGCATCATTTCAGACTTCACTGCCCTCCCGCTTTGTGATTTGCGTGCAAGGGGTGTATGCGGTGTCCTGTTGAAATTAAGCTGGCTGGCTGCGTCATCCTCATCTCTGGAACAACTACCAAGGAATTTAGACGTTAGGCCGCGTTCATACTTTGCGCCGCCAGGGCGTGGCTGCGTTCACATGTAGTCAGGCAGAGTGGCACTAGGGGGATACGAGGGGGAAGGGGGATCACAGAGACGAGGCATGCAACGAGACAGGATGGCACAGGCGGAAACGCAGCGACATGCAGCCACGCCCTGCCGCCGGCACCGCAGAGTATGAACCCGAACTTAGGGATGATCACTCTGTAACGTAGCTGCTAGGACTCATTGGAATTGCTCTCGTACCTTTTTTTTCGTACCTACGCTTTACTGAACATGGAAATTTGCCCCTATTTTTATCATAACACGGTGTCTCCGTAAGAACCAGTGGAAGTGCGAAGGAGGGGGCCGCTGCGAGAAAAAATCGCGTAGCCGCCTGCGGCTCACAGAGCACTGAGTACGGGCAAGGAGCGCCGTTTAGTTGGATCGCGAAGCGGTTGCGCCTCTAATTAAGCGTAGGACGTCGCTATCGCTTTACAACCCGACTATTTGGTTAGTGCATAAGTTTTGCTACGCATTTGACTTTTTTCGAGAAGTTATTACTTCATAGATGACAAAAACAATCTATAATATGAATGATTGCCATCGTTTTCAATGTCACGTCTCCAACGTCAGTAGCTCCTAAATTTCTTCCGTTCAAAACTTCGGAGACTGCGAATCGAAAAACGCTCGCACACAGGATTCCACCTCGGCCAGTTCGTCGAACTTTTTCTCCTTCAGATGATGTTTGAGAGCTCTAAACCAGTGACAGTCAGAAGGATCTAGGTCGGCAGAATACGCAGGGTGGGGCCCAACTTCCCATCCAGGCTCCTTCATTTTATCCTGTATTCTTCAGAAGATGGGGTACTGCATTGTCATGCTGCAAAGCAAAACGCGTTCTCATTGCTGGCGGAGAATGTCGGCAACTTCTGCGGCTCATTAGCGTGGGTACTCGCGGTCAGTGCAGTACCATTAGATAGCAGCTCAAGCTACTGCATATGTGGCAGATTCTACCAACAGCAGAGCAACAGCTTTTTCTGATGACGACACAGACACCCCTTTCACCATGGTGTGACCTCAGACTGTGTCAAGTCTCCGGCGGGCAGTCATTGACTCCTACTTGTATGGTTCACATGAAGGACCCAGCTTTCATCTCCAATAATAATCTCTCGAAGAAGTGTGGTCGGATGAGGACGACACAACAAAGACTGGCACACACTGGCACGGTTGATCTTGTTCGAATCACTGAGTTGGTGAGGTACTCATACCACGAAAATTTCCCTGGGGCCTAGACCACTTGGGTGCCTGCTGATTGTAGTGTGAGATACCCCCAGTGTAGTGGCTATTTCTCGTCGATTTTGGATTCGTTTCGAGACTTCCAAGGATTTCATTGTCTTGAATGATCGATAGATGTCCTGTACGTGGTCGATCAAGAAGACTCATATCTTCAGAATCAAAACGATGAAACAAACGAGATACTGTGGCATGATGGATGACATGCATCTTCCTCGTACACACCACAGATATTAAGCCGCCGCCTCCATTGCGGGATGCTCAAGAAGGTACTCGTGATAGATGACGGGTCATGAGATGAGCATGAGGATTCAACTGGAGCCATTCTTGCTTACATCAGATAAAAATTGGAGCCTCCTCATATATTTATCTACGGATTGAAACGGGAAGGTCGTACGTCATCCAGGTGGGTGATCCACGAAAGACGCGGGAACGGCATTGTAGGACGGGATTTCAAAAGTGCCGCGGAACTTATGCACTAATATTGTGACGCACCTAGTTCGCACCTAAACCCAGCGGAAGCCGCGACGCAATTTTCTGTCATAATGTGACACAATCGTGAAGCAGGCGTAGAAGTAGGCGTCGAGAGTGGCCCACAATGGAGAAGGAGCTCAGGGAAGAAGCTCGCCAACGAAAAGTGCACAACTCTGTCACGCAGAACGAATGCTTAAAAGCACTTTTAGGGCCATCAGCGGTATGAAGACAGTCTTGCAAATGGAGGTGCTGGCTTACGGATATGACATGTAGCACGATTCAAGCTGAAAAGCGCACCATAGACGTCCTTATATGGGTGTATTGGGGTGGGGGTCGATTGGTCGAGCTTTCGTCCGGCCGCCTGCGGCGAGCGGCGTGGCGAGTGCGAGTCGTTTGCAGCCTTATCTGTCGAAACAGCAACAACAACATTGGAGAGCTTCCGAAGCTTCCAAACTGCAATCCTTGACGACCTTCACGGTACCAGCCCTTTGCGTCTTGAGCGGAATCCCAAACGACTCCTGATGACGGCGCCGCGAGTGCGACGCCGCGAAGAGAAAATCCGACTAATGAGCCCTCACCCGGTATATTGGAGTGCTCTTCGTTGCGATGGGAGCAAAGAGCGGAGTTGCTCTAGAGAGCAGGGCAACGTTGGCATGGTTGGACGTGCAGTACAAATCACCCCATTCGTGATGCAGTGGGCACGAAATCATGTTTTCACAGAGGATGACTACTATGGAGAGGGTCCTACACCTCGGATTTTTGGACGTTTTATTTCATTCCTCCACTAATACAGTACTTACTTATCAGCGTCTCTACTTTCACGTTCAATAATCGACTAAACCATGCCTCGTGATATCTTGAATATGACCCTTCACCCTAGCATAGCACCAGGAAGACCAAAGCTGTTATGGGCGCCGGGTTAGGAGTTCATACATAAAACATCGTACTCTCGAATTTCATATTCTCATGTTGTATGGTGTCGACCAACAGCCTCTAACTCAAGCGACATCAGTGAACAGATACTGTTCCTTGTCGAAAGCATCCTGAGCCGGCAGTTCGTTGCACCGGCATTTCACTAATCCCGCTTCTTAGGTCTCTGTACACACTCGATGTTTTACTACCTAATCAATGAACTATTGATTTGAGAATTGCTGCCCACACCAAAATCAAGGCCCCATAAGTGTTACACCTCAAATACTAAATGACTCCCCCAGATAGCCTAATCTTCGGATCTTTGCAAGCGCTGAAAATAAAAAGTGCGAGCCTCGACGCAACCACATACCACATGTCTTCCGAAAAAGGGTACGCCGGGACTTCAGGATTCCTCGACAAGGGGCTTGTGATTGCAGATTTCAGCCATGGCTCTAGATGATAATCGAACGTGCCTTCAACTAACCCGACCTGAATTTGAGTGATCAAAAATTATAATAGTAAAATACTTAGTATTGCTATGCAATAGGCAATGGTTACTGATAATGTAGCGGTAATGTAGATGCTTAGAGGGTGGGGGGAGGTGGCACCTGGGTTTCCGTCGAGGGGCGCACTGAAGCGGCTATTTTCCTCACCACCTGGGCGTGCCTTGTTCCAGGAAATATGCGTCGTTTCCTTCTAGTGCATGTCGCATTTCAATTTTCGCTCAGTCGATGATTGGAACAATTACGGCGTAGCGAGAACTATGCTACCAATAGCCGCTGATTGTGGCCAATTGAATTTTGGAAAATCTGCCAATCATTTTCGGACGCAAAGTGCAGCTAGATGCCTGAAACAGAGGATCCGCGGTGTTAGTTGCTGACTCAATGTGCTCCAGTCACTGTCCCATTCTTTCTCTCCATTTACAAATAGTTGTTGTTCGCATAATTTTCGCATAATTAATTTCAAATCAAGCCGTTGCGATCTTCACTCAGTCAGCCTTAGTGTGACCTTCAGGTATCCGAAAAATGAGCCATCTTTTAGGCGAATTATGGATAACTAGAGCAGGCAAAAACGGTGGTAGTTGTGAACCCAACACACATGCGGCGCGTGCTGGGTTCACAACCACCGCGCGACGCGACAGCGGGCGATCTCCTGGTCCTACTCTGCTACCATTGCGTTCCAGTGAGAGTAACCTTGCTGGTGCTTTGCCAGTGCACTTGAACCTTGTTGGCTCTTGAAGCGAACGCATCATGTTCAGGCAAGCATTGTTTTTGGCGCGAGAGCTGGTCATTTTGATGTGGCGAAACTCTTCAGCTTACTGTATTCATCTAAGCCTAAGAATATAGAAGCTTCAGGAGCTTTCGTATTCATTCGTATACCACGAGGGAGGACAAAGTGAGAGCGCATTACCTTCATCGATGCGCAAATTGTAGCAGCGCAGGCCATCGTTCACCGTCGCACCGCGCGGTGGAACTGAAGTCCCGGGTGAGGCTACTTACGCCGGAAAATCGCCTGCGGCGAGTGGCCCGGCGGGTGCGAGTTCCAGTGGAAGGGCATGGCAGCCTTCGAGCGAGGTCTGGGAACATCACTATGACCCTTGCTGCAACTTCACTCAGAGGCAATGTTCTCTATGAATGGAAAGGTAGCTTGTGTAGGGCAAATCTGTGGCGAACCTCGTGTTGAAAAGTGCGCCTTTAAGGCCTTGATCGAATCTCATCGCGAAGTAGAGCTTTGAGCTGCAGTGTTCACTGGCTGAATTGCGGTGAGGGTGGCTTAACGTTTGCCGCTGGCTAGCATAGCCTCTCGCCATCTGCATCTGCCCCTCAATGCCTAGTAAGCAGAGGGGCATAAAGGAAAGGAGAGAGGAGTGGAACTAGGAATTTTCGCGTCTTCTGGTGCTTCCATTCATTTTCTTCTGCTATTACACTGAATAGCGACTCGACTTTCAGATTCTACGATCGGCCGGAATCGCTCATTTCGATGTTTTTAAAGGCGAAAGCCTAAGCTGTCCACACTCTTTGCCTAGCTTCTCCCGCTGGTAAGCGGATCACGTTCGCTGCAAACGTGACCGCCACACGTCACAAGCCACGGGGTCTTATAGTCAGCGAGTGCACGCTGGAAAAGACGCCTCCACAGATATAAAGGGAAAAAAGTCCCATTTTGCCCGTTACCATTTCATACTTTACAACAGGCCAAATTTCGTTTTTTTTTTTGAACCACAGTTTATTATCACCTCACCTTCATGCAACTCGGGTGTGTACAAAGTAGTAGAAGTGGAAATTTTCGCACCTTTAGGCGACTCTTTGCACCATAGCTTCGAGGCAGCTTTAGTGAGGAGCAAAAATCAAGAGGTCATGTTTTGCTCTACATCAAGCTTAAATAAAATCGAGTAACTAGAAAATAATCTTACTGAGAAAGGAAAATTTCAAAATTTCAAAAAGAGATCACTGATTTTGATATTTTTGACTTAAGATAGCTTCTGATTATCGCCGCAACCCGCGATGCGAAAGTTACTATTAGGTTGAACCATAATTTCTGTGACACTTTTTATTTTTCTTGCGG
Organism: Trichostrongylus colubriformis; assembly: GCA_963978905.1. Lineage (NCBI taxonomy): Eukaryota > Metazoa > Nematoda > Chromadorea > Rhabditida > Trichostrongylidae > Trichostrongylus > Trichostrongylus colubriformis. The sequence continues at coordinate 5,330,889 of OZ022259.1, forward strand.
AAAACTGTGGAAGCTTCTGGAACATTTGGTAGTGGGGGGGTATATAAAGCGAGTGAAAAGGACTACTGATTAACACATTCATATTCTCTATGGCTTCAACTAGCAGTGAATTTACGGCAATATCGCAAAAGGTGCGAAATTCACGAACACCGCCTCGGTTCCTCAGCATGCGAGGCCACTAACAAAATTAACCAGTCGATGGACCCAGGTACTGTCTCTCATATGGCGGCAGCCCGATGGCTCGATCGGCTCAAATTGGAACAGGAAAAATTTCAAAAAATTGCATTGGGAAAAAAACTTTTTTTTTGAAAATTTTCAAAAAAATGGGAAACTGTTACCATTCAACACGACAGCCACTGCCGATCTCTACTGCAGGCAATTGGACACCGGAGCGGCAAAACTTGCCGGAAAAATGGACCAAGACTTCTTCCTCCACGACAACGCTCACCCACATGTGGCAAAGTTGGCGTGTCAAAGGATCCAGGACCTTGGTTAAACGAAACTCCCCCGTCCACCGTAATCTCCGGGCACGGCCCCAACTGACTACCACCTATTCCTATCTCTGACCCACTTCCCCGACGGACGGCAGTTCAATGATGAGGATGATCTCAAAATCGACCTCCAGACTTTCTTCAACCAGAAATCCCCAGACTTCTATAACCAAGGCATCTGTCATCTCCCTATTCGCTGGCATTATATTGTTGATTATAATGGTACATATTTTGTTGACTGAAGTTAGACACAAATTAAGAAAAATAAATTTGAAATTTTTCGTCAAAATGTAACAGAAATTATGGTTCAACCTAATACTAGGACCCTGAGTTACAGACAAAAGACAAACAGTTACAGACAAATGCTTTGGTGTCGGACAGGACTCGAACCCGCACTTCATGCCAGTGAGCTAGAGCTGATGATATGGTATCCGTCTTCAGATTCAGCGCCTATTGGTGCAACAACTCTTTCTTAGTAAGTTTGTTAGATACTGTCATTTAGTGGTAATTCAGAGTGCTGATCACGACCATGACACTCATTTTTGGTGCAGACGCCGTTTGGCTCCGTGGCGTCAGCCTTGTTTATTTTTGAGCAAGTGCTGCTAATGTAGCTCAAGTGGGGGAGGGGGGGCATTTAATTTGTCACTGTCGTCTTTCACCTGCTCCCTACTATTATCAATTGTCATATTATCGCCCAAGCCTTAATTAGGCCGAATTGAGAAGGGCCTTAATTAGGCCGAATTGAGAAGGGACGGTTCCTCGCTTCTCCTGGGCAAAAATAATGTGTACAGTGTGGTGCCCTTTATTACATCAGCGCTGTAATGGCACCCAACGACGCTGTGTCAAACGGATGCCATATCAGTGTTAAGCAAGGCGAAATTCCAGCGAAAATTATTTTTCGGCCAATTCGCGATGATTTGGGGAATGTTAATTGAGCAGTGCTAAAAAAATGAAATCGATTGTCCTCAAAAGAGAGAAATTAGAATATGTCACTGATAAGACTGATCTGAGCTGATCATCGATTTTGTAAATATCTCAGTGAGCACATTTGCATGTTTCCGTCGTACCCTTCCGGGTTCCTTTAGTTACTCAACCTTATTTACGATTGATGCAGGTTTTCGGGACACACAATCTCTTGATTTTCGCACCTCGTTAACTTTTCTCACATGATAGGTGCAAAGGGTTCGCATACATGCAAAAGTTTTCATTCATACCACCTTAACCCACCCATATTTCTCGTCTCTGAAGCTCCAATTTTCCCGAGTCTATGGTTTGTCATTTGATCGAAGCTGGAATAGAATTAACCGTTTTGCGATTGTGGAATGTACATCATTACAGTTGAAATTTTCCAACGTCGCCATGGGGAGATACAAAAAGAAGAGGACCACAAGAAAACAGGTTAGCGGTTTTGCAAATTTTATTTTTTTTTTCTTCAGTTAAACTCATGAGGAACAGCCATGCAGAGATATCTTCAGATAAAACCGCGCATGTAGAGTCCACCATATGCTCACATGCAAACTTTGCACCATTCTGATGCGAAATAGGCGCTGTTTATGTTTGAATGATTTGAGTGATCTTTGAAAGTAGGAATGCAGCAAGATTTGAAGTGTACGAAAATGCATTGAAGCTGATTCCTTAACCGTGCCTACTTTTTGCTTCATCCGTCTTGACTTCTTTTTAGTATTTTCTATTTGATAATATTTCTTTTTATTTCCCTCTTCAATTTTAATTTTTACCGTATCATACATATTGTTGCGCCGAAGGCAGTGTTCAAGTCGGGCGTCAACAATGTGGTTCGTTTTGGAGCTTGATGTTGCCGTCATGAGACTTTTGGAAATGAATTGTACTAAGCTGTAACTACAGAAGCGCTCAAAAGTCTTCGGCCAAATGGTTTTCCATTTGTAACTTTTTTCTACTGGAGCGAGTTATGAGAAATTTCAGTATGTTCTACTTGGAGATACTGCATACTAGGCATACTATTTTGGCGCTGACCGGTGTAAGGTACGTGGATATGAGCAATTTTGGAAATCGAAAGGCTTATCGACTCTGTGTCGTCCCGCTGTCCCCTTGTCATCAAAAGTCGTGGTTTTCCTACAAAATATTGATTTTTTTTAGGCTTGTAGCTTTGTTTTTTTAAAGAAAGCCGTTTTTCTTAAACAAGTCTTTTCCTAGTTCTACGGCGGTTTTGTAAAAAATTCTTGTAAAAAACCGAGAGAGGGAAATATTGACAATAGGTTTGGGCACCACGTATCAAAAATTTGTCAGATTTGGTCTGGTAACTTTTGAGCGCTACTGTATGTCTCGCTACTGTATGACTTTTGAGCGCTACTTCACTGGTTCTGTACTGGACGGCGGGAGCGCGAGGGTGGGAGCAACATTACTTCACATTCCTGGCATGTCGAGGAACCCTACCTTACAGACTCATGCCTCCCAATCGCCCCGATCATTGACACGGTATATGGTGAAGGATTGGTGACCTTGACACTCCCCCCTAAACTCAAGGGGTCCGAATGGCAGATTGGCCATTTGTGAACTCGTGGATTTGGATATAAAGAGGATTCTGTCTAGAAATCACTGAATGAACGTCGAATTGACTAAAGAAGAACGATCGATTACATTTCAGACAATTATTAAACGCACAAATGTTATGTTATGTTTGCCAACAATGTGCTACCTCGTGCTTAGGTTTCAGCTATGAAATCCGCATCGTTTTTCACAGCTTTAATGACTATAACTGCCAGATGCGATGAAGCCGTACTTTTCATGGAACTGAGATAAAGAGAAACACAGTCCGTCGGGAACGTGTAGCGAATTCGCATGATGATCACCCGCCTGGTGCTTTTCTGTGACAGCGAACGAACAACAGCGAGCGATGTTGGTGTTATGCTCTTTAGGGACAGTCTATCCGTCATAAAGGGACCGCCGCTTAACTGCCTATTTCGTAGTGGGGATGATGTCGTGGAAACTGCATAACATAATCGTGTTATTGGCATTACTGGTCGATTGAGGCAAATATGCTCCAGAAACAAGAGGTTTGTGTGATTCGAAAACCAGAGCAAGTCCTAACCGAACCCAAGAAAAACCAATGAAAACTGAATACCGTACACCAAATTCGTCGTTTTTGAACTAAGCCACATTGGAACCTTCCCAACATACTCGGTCTGAGTGTGATGGGAAGGTTCCAATGTGGCTTGGTTCGAGAGGTCGTTCCGCTCTCATTGGGAGAGCAAAGCATGGTGCTTTGTAAGGGATTGATGAACGCAGGTGCCATAAATCGAGAACCGCAAGTGCTAAGTGACGGCCTCAAAGGTCAGTCAGTATTTCTCTACGTCATCTACTCCCTCATAACGAACTATCAATTTTTTTCTGTAAAATGAAATGGCGCTTAAACGGACAGTTTTCATGAAGGCTTCACTCTTCCAAACTCCAAAGAAGGCGACGACGCCGAACGTCAGTTGGAGATAGAGCGATTAAAAATCTTTAAAAAATCCGAACGCAAGTGCTTTTATCAGTTGGCCATCATCTTGTGGGTGAGACCGCCTGACTGCGATCTGGGTCTCCTGATGGGTACTGCCTACTAACAAACGACAGAAAAGTTGACATAAGGGTGGGGAGTTTTGTAAGTAATGGAATACGTTAAAAGATAAGCAGAAAAGTGGAAGTGGGGCTGTCTTGGTGAAGTAATAGATGATTTGGTTTTGCACTTTTTTTGAAATCTGATCTGTGCCTGACTCTCAGATTCCTGAATTTCAACATGTGGCTGCAGGATCGGTAATGTTTGTCGAACGGCATCGGCTGAAAACGCCCGCAAAACGAACTCGGGATCTCCTCGTTTACACCCACTAGTTAATCCTTCTCATTTTCGTTGGCTCATCTTGAATAAAGGTTTTATATTCTAAAAAGGGAAATTGGAATTGAATTGAACTGTACCCATGCCATTTTTGAGAAAGGTATAAACAGGTTTTCGGAATGGACTGAATTTGTACAGTTTATGATGTACATACATGGCTGTAAAACAACCTTGGAATGCTAGCTACCATCATAGGAGAAAGTGTTAGGGAAGCGTTGAGAGACAATCGTCAAAATGCACCAAAATGGCCTTTCCGATTTTAAAGAATTACGTGCATAAAGTACAGGAATTAGGTGGTTTTTCTAAGCAGCTGTGAATGTGCCATAAAATGCGCAAAAGGTTGTCCAAGTACAGCTAGCTGAAGTAAGTGGTTGGTGCGATAGATGAGGGGTCGACTTTGTATATCAGATTGTTTTCATATTTTTCCACATTTCCTTCGCTTCGGAATAGGAGGGGGAAGGGCAGTTGCAGGAAAACTTCTGTCGCTAAACATGACTAATGCACACACCTGCTCTCTTTCCGTATTTGATTCTCCACTTACAGGCACTGCGAGGGGTAAGTAGAAAGTGAGATCTGGGAATACATATTATCTGTAAACAAACATTCCACCTCAAAAGAGGAGATGCGCCGCGAAACTCGAATTGAAAAAGCGTTGTTTGGGGTCCTATCACGATCTCACATCACTGCGAGTTGTGCTGGCGTTTACACGGTGGGAAAATTGCCGGCGATCTCGCGCGGCTAATTTAAAGACAGCATTAGGGGAAATTCAGACGAAAAGTAAAAGAAGAAGTGAATCTGAAAGCCGAGATGCCTAATAACAGGGCAGTGGAGAGAAAACGAATGGAAATGGCCAAAAACCCGAGAAATAGGACCCCTTCTCTCGTTGATCCTCAACGCGTACGACCTTTCCGTCAAGAGGCGGATACTCTGAACGAAACTTCCATTGGCATGCTGCCAAGTAAACACAAGGGAAATCTATTGTTCAGAGTGAGCTTCAGGGTAAAACTGCGAAAGCGCGCTGCAATACCTTCGATCTCATGGCCACTCTCATCGTAGGAAACCAGGAATCACGTCGCTTGGAGGCGGGATCGATCATCCAAAGGCTCAGCTCTTATCCGTAGCGCCGTTTCTACAGTTCGGAGGCGCACTTTTTCACCGGGATTTCGCCTCAGGTAGCCTTCTTAGGCCCATAGTTTCCATGTAAGTAACTTCTTTCAGGTATTTCTCTATAACCACACTACCCCTAATGCTGTCTTTAATAACCCTCCCCGTGCAGTACACCTCTGAGCACTCCTGCTTCCATATCCCACGATCTGCTGAGTTTACCCTTTCCAGTGTCTTGGAAGGTACCCTGTGAGCTAAAACCTGTGAAGTTTGCAGAAGGCACTGAATTGGCCATGATGATTTTAGTATCCGCTCTGCTTGGGCGAAGAGGCGATGATATTATAAATCTTGGGATATGTCACAGAAACCCAAAGCCCGTTGTGAGAAAGGCAGTATTTTGAACGTTATCGTGACGCTCGCAGTGTAATCTTCATGCTTCAGGTCAATATCGGAAAATTTTCATTGATAGATCCTTCGTGTTCGCCACATCCTCCCATACTTGTCACAATGACATGAAATAATGATCAGAGGCTTTGCAATTGTGCATCCTCATTTTGGGTGAACTTCCTTTGCGCTTAGAAAATGATAAACAAAACATAAGTCGACGTACTGAGTGGATGCGGACGGAGGGACGGACGGAGGGGCGTTTTACATTTGGTAGAGATACTTACGCCCGCAATTGTCGGGTTGTTCGCGAGTGCCTATGGTTATTTCTGACTGCACATTTTGGCAAGCGAAGTATTACGGCGGAAACTTACTTCTGGTTGCTCCAGAAAGGACTACCGCGACACCCACCAATCCTATCAAAGAGAGCAGTCCATTGATGGGTTGGACGTAGTGGAAAATCCCAAAGGGAGTGGCATGCTCACTCAACCTGGGATACTAACTCAACTAGTGCGCACTCACTACATCTGCTCACGCCACGGCCACACACTTCGCTTCCGTCATGTTGCTCTGCCATCGGCATTAGAAGAAACTTCCTTCGTGTCGATTTCACTTGCACAGGAAGAGTTCCAGGCCTCTTTTGCTCACTCAAAGCTCAGAATGCGCAGAGCTTCATAGCCTTAGAAAGTAAACCTTGAGGATTCTACCAGATACATCGTTATTTCAGTAACCGGTAACGCTGCCGTGACAAGGGCTTCAAACAAGGTCGAGCGTGGCGTCAGGAAAATTCTTAAAAAATACGACCCTTTGGGGGAGAGGTGGTATTTTTTGAAAATTTCTGAAAAGACGAAAACTTCTTGCATGATTCGAAAGGTGACTTGGAACCGCTCCAAACGAGGCCATCACGTTGAGGCCCCACCATATAGCGTCCCGTCCCGAAACATGTGGCAGATAACACGTGACTCGTTGGCGAAATTGGTCGATACAGCTATCTCAGACTGATTTAGATTCATTTTGTTTAGCGGCTCCTATTGTTTACTACTTCATATCCATTAATTTATTCACCAGCTTTTCTGACGCACAATACTGCGCCCATCATATCGTAATAATGTGGATTGCAAAATAGGCTCGGTATTTGGGGATGGGAGTCGCTTGGTCGAATTTTCGCTTCGCGGCGTCGCGCTTGAGGCACCGACAGCACGACTTGCCGCGGTCGGTTGGAATTCCGTTCAGTATGCAGTGGGCTCGTATCGTGAGGGACCTTCAAAGATTGCAAGTTGGAGGCTTCTGAAGTTCTTATATGTTGTGGTTATCGATGTTTTAATATATAAAACTGCAAACAACTCGCACTCGCCGCGCCGCTCTCCGCGGTCAGTCGCGCGAAAATTCGACCAATCGACCCCCACCCGGTACATGGTGATAGCCATTGAATCGAGCTTTTTTGCGCTTTGCCGCGTGATGCCAGTGAAGCTGTTATATTATGAAAGAACATCAGTTCTAGAAGGGACACGGAAATCGGACAACCACAAGTAGTTGGATTATAAGACAAAGATCGTAACAAACTGTGTGTGTGTTGAAATTCACTTTTCGCTGATCTCGAAAAGGATTAATCCATCCAAATAAAAACTACGAAATTTGTTAGAAATTTGTTAGGATAGCCAGAGTGTACTTTACTTTGAAATGTTCCTGTTTCCGGCTTCCGAAGGGGTACCACGGCACACATTTCCTCTACTACAATGTTTGAGGCAGATCTTTCTTTATCAGTCGTTATCAGTTTTGATCACCACCACTGATGTCCACCTACCAGCAGCCCTGATTTTTGCTCGACTCCAATGCACAATTAAGAGCATGGTCCGGAACTGATCTTCAAAGAAAGGTCATCAATCGATAATCATAACTAGCACTAGGTTGCAAAGCTATGATTATCGATTGACGACTGGAGAGATAGCTTGCGTAAGGCCGACACCCTCAGAAGTGTCGACCGGAATTTCCCATGACTTCTGAAGGAGAAGGGGTTGCTTTTTTGAAAACCGTCCCAGACGCTATCTTTGGACCGATCACCTATTTCTCCTTTGACCCAAGTTCACTGAATCATTGATTTGTAGGTGCCGGCAAAAAGGAATGGTTCAGTTCTTCAACACTTACTGGCTGCTGCGCATCCTGAAGCCGCCTACTACCTCGCCCGTGTGTCTCGAGCCAGTCTCCACAGTCTTCATGCGTTAGAGGGGCTGCCAGCCCATCTCCACGGACCATCATTACCGGCTTGTCGTCCACCGGTAGGTCATGGTTGATCTGACTTATTTAGTGCAAGAACTCTTGCTGTCATTATAGATCAATGCATTTTGTAATACTTTTCCAATGCGAACCGCTGAGTAGCGAAATAGTAGCGTAACGCTCAATGAGCCATTTTTCCAATTTGCTTCTCATTTTTAGAGATTTTATACACTAGTGCAGCTACACTAAAAGCAAAAGACTCGAAAAAATTCGAAACATAGCCATTATAAGGAGACTGCGGGACCGCGCATGAGTTCTCGGTAGTGCAGTGGGCGAGCGCGTTGAACCGAAAGATTAACTCGTGGCTAGTCTCTTTCGAGGCCATACGGTCGTAATTATAACCCTTGATTTTGTCAGTTGCTGATTTTTGCCGCAGCTCGAAAAGCGAAAGCCGTTACAAGAGTGCTGATTCATGGACATGAGCTCTTGCTTCGAACAGGATTCGAACCCGCACTCCATGACTTCAAGGCATATGTGCTAATCCATTACCCTACCAAGAGCTGATTAAACAAGCAGCTGCTCCACCGTATTTTTGATTTGCGCTGGAACAAAGAAAATTTTGGTTTATTAACACTTCTGCTCATATAGTGAATCTAGTGTAATAATTCTGAGAAAAAAGCATGGAATTTGCTTGCATGATTTGCTTCTGCACTTCTCGATGTTGCTGTTATGATTTCTGTTGATAGGTGTGCCATAGATGCACCTCAATCCTCACAACTATATCAAAACTCTGCTTATTTCTTTCATACTGCGCAACGGAATCCGCTAGAACTCCATTGTACACCGGATAGCTCCCAGTCAAATCTACGTACATGCTTGGGATAGTGCGCCGTTCTGGGAGATGTTTTACCGAGTTTCAAGGGTTAGTCGGAGAATCCAAGAGGAAAGCCTGGGAAGATGCGAGAGGCCTCTATGTCAGTCGAAACTCGTGTTTTGGGTCGTAGCCCTGCTGCGGTACCTTTTGCCTTTCTCGAGGTTTTCAAGCGTTCCTCTCAGACAGAATGACCTTTTTGAGTCTAAGAGACAAGGGGCGTGTAGGATTCCGCATGACGACAAGCGACGTAGTGTGTGCGAGCTATGCGCGTCGCGGTAGTTGGGTCTTAGAACGATTATAATGTAATGCTAGGGGTGCGATACGTAGTTGACTTCTAATCGCTCCGGGACACAACCACATGGCGCCTTTAGCTCGTCCGCATTGCTTCGCTTGCGACATGCCGCAGTGTGAAATCCTGACGTAAGGGTACACACCCAGGGACACGAGTATAGAGGCGAAACTGCACCATCTCCATTCTCATCCCTTCAACGAGAACTGATGGTTTCGCGAATCCTTCCATCAAGCCATAACCGCAATTAACCAATTCTAACGTCTGCTAGATTGCTGACTTGTACACACTCAGCGACTGATCGCGCCCAAGTTGACATTGTTCCAGAGAGCTTGGCATCAGTACAGGGAGGTAAATATCCTACAAAATATTGGACGGAAAAATTTTTCTAGTTTACCCTAGAAGTAGAAAGCTGCCGTGACCTCATGTAATGAGAAAGGTGTTAGAAAAGGCAAAATTCTCTACTATAAGTAAACTCTCAAAGTAATGCTCTTCTTCCATGCTCTCAAGCAGCACTGCATCTATCTGACAAGATTCTGCACTCACCTCATTGGTCGCCCCGAAGTGGAATTTCATGAGCCTCTTGGACGCCTTCAAGCTGCATGTTATCCTTTGTAAATATAAGCTCAATGAGTAACATCGGAGTGCCTTCGCAAAAATTACGTTCATAATATCCTTTTTAGCGATTTTCCATCACCTGCAGGTCCCTGTACTTCTTTGAGCTCGTTTCAGTATTTTCGCATGGGAATGCTGCAGCTCTCAACAAATTACCGAGCGCATATATGCAATCAATTTGCGTTTATAATAGCGTCTATCTGCGAATCGTGTAGATGATTTATTGGATGATTTATGATTTACCAGTTGGCTGGCGCAAACTACTGTGTGCTTAACATCATGTGCGTCAGTGGGTCAATCGGGATTGCTCCTTTTTATAAATTTGTTCGGTACCCATTATCTCATCACGCCTCGCCCATTGCTCGCGAGTTTTCACTCATTTCAAGTGTATTTAAGATAATTTGAACATTGGTCATTTCTATCGATTTTTTTTCTGGTCTCAAGGCTGCGTTGGAACGGAGTTATGAATTTTTTTTCTGCACACACCCCCACTCATGGTGCACTCCGCCCACTGTGCTCAGGCCTCTTTCATGACTTTAAGAAACTCACTCCTGATCTTGATCCCTTTTCCCCACGTTTGGGTCGTAATGGAACCCAATTTGCAATTTTCGGTCCGAAAACGGCACAGTTCAGTGCACGCTCCACCCACCGTGCATGGAGCTTAACTGGGTCCCTTGTCCCATGCCCTATCCATCCCAAACTTGATCCCATCTCCACAGGTCGTTTCTCATAAAATATAATACCTAAATTCTTGACAGACGGACGGACGAAGGGACGGATGAACGTACAGACAGACAAAGCGTTTATATATAAAAGTAAAAAAGGATAACGTTTTCGGCGTTAATCAGTCCATTCCTGGGATGTGCCGCACATTGCAGTTCCATTCAGAATCGTGGTGGCTGGTGAATGTGATGTGGCTTATACAATGAATTGCGGTGGCCAGCCGATGTACAAGTCAGTGCTTCTACCCTCTCAGATGAGTCTGGTACCATTTTACCGACCCCGAAGGGATGGAAGGCTCGGTTGGCCTGAGCGGGCGTTGATACGAGATTTGATCACCGCACCATATGAGTGTGATGTGCGCCACCTGTCACTACATCACCGCCCGTCTACAACAAGTTAGAAATACTTGTTTTATATACAATAGGGATTTATTCCACAGCATAACGTCAAAATTGCTTATCATCTCATGACTGATGTCATTCTTACAGCAGGTGAATCCGTGTGAACCTCGTGGAAAGGCCCTCACCTTGTTCAGAGATGTTTATTTGAAGTAATGACGCCTTTGAGTATAATGTGTAGTTTTATTACTTATTTAAGGCTGAACATCATATGATCCATATGTACTCTGGTTAAAATAGTAGGATATTGAGAAAATGGGCTACTTCGACCCTTCCCCTGACTGAGTCAGGCGTGGTTGGAAGTAATACTAGCAAACCTGCTGTTTTTTTACTACCAAACTTGCCGTTTTTCTGTGAATTGAAAGTTCATGTAATGAATTAATAAGTAGATAACATTAAGAAATGGTGATCCTTATTACACGATGACCTTTCCAAGAGTTTCTGTTATTTTGACGTCTACAGGTCTTCTGTGTAGTTGAGAGGACAACACCCTTGACGTAGAGCTAACACAAGTGTGTACTTATACTCCGGGCTCCTATTAGGATGCCCTTCCGGAGCCTGTCATCTGATTTCAGATTTCGTCATGTGTAATACTCATGTAAAATTCAGCCTTGTGTAAAGCTACTCCCTACAGGTGAGGGAGAAACCAGTAATAACAGGTATATAGATAGAAAGGCAGCTTAAATGATATCTTCACTGGTGGTAAGAATATGATGCCACCAGTTACCAAATGCACTCCAGTTACCAAATGCATTAATATTCGAGATTATAAGTTCAGGATGCCAGGATGGTGTACTTTCACTTCCAATTCTTATCCCACTTCCCATATTCCGCGATCTTCCTTACTTTATTAGATCAATGTATGTGCTGGTGAGGTCATGGGATAACGCGTGGGTGTGGCGATGGACACTATTCTTGTCCAGTAAGTGCAGGACGAAAGACCAATCCTCACATATATCTGCTCGCTGTGTCCATGATTCAGCAGTTTTGTGATATTATACCACATATCACCATCAAAGTGCTTTTATGTTTCCCTGGCGGATCTTCCGTTGGATGTAGCAAACAACAAAATAATGGGTGAGTGTGTGAAAACAATGACGCGTCGTATAACGTGATTATCTCGTTTCTGAAGGACACAAGAGCCACTCAGTGATAGCTTCAATCCAGCTCTGGTCTCATCTTCTGTGCCCATCAAAAATATCCTCCTTGTAATGGCTTTCATGCCTGAAATCACTTACAGGATTGCTAGCAGTAGTGGTGACGTATCTTGTCGAGGAAAGCAGTTGCATCAAAATTACTTGTTCCTTGATATCATGGAACCGCCGTGGAGAGATGAGGGCGGGGTAGAATTTTTGAGTCTATGAAATTATACCAAAATTTAGGCCTGAAACTGAGGTCTCTTCTCCGACTCTTCTCCTTCTCCACCTTACTTCCTCACGGTCTCTATCCATCCTCCTCCGTCCCCACACTGATCTCAACCAGCAAGTACGATTCCCTGTATGGACCCAACTACCACTGTGTCATTTCCTCTAATAAAGCTCGGCTATGCTACCGACGCTTACTGGGGAACGTCGGACTCATCTATTTCAGAGTTGTATGTATGGAAGCCATAAAACTGAATCTGTCAGATCTCACATGCCGAGAATCTTCGGAAATGGCAGGATTTTGTGAAAAATACCAGGAGCTGGGTCATAAAGCCATTTCCTTGTTTCAGATAGATCTCAGAAGGACTCTTCTTCTGTAACCATCCACGTTACACTCTTACTGCGACATGGCAATTAGTTATTATTATTATTAAGGCGCTGACACCACTCAAGGCTGCACTAGAAAAGTAATCGGACATGGTCAGTAGACCACTGAGCCTGCTTCCGTGACTTCACTCTCAATCCCTCCAGCCTATTTTCCTCGTCTGTCTGAAACCCCGCTCAACACTTCAACGAATTACGCAGTATGGTGTAAAGATCAGCCAAAATAGATGTAATTTGAATATTTTGAGTGAGTTTTACCTACGTTTGGCCAGATCAAAACTTCGAAACCACTGCTTTTATTATTGAACGCAGTGAACAGCCCATGATCACCCTGAAGTGTGCTTATTAGTACTGCTACACGCTCCACATAGAAGCGTTCAGAGTGCATTTAACCTTAACGAACCTCGTGTGGGTGCCATTAGTACAGCCAATATGCGTTGTGGCGTCGAGCATGCCAAGCGATGGTCAAGCTGAACGCGCCGTGCTGGATGGGGCCTAAAGCGATGACCGTGCTGTATACCTTATTCCGGGCGCAGTCGCTTCGTGACTCCGCTAGTACGGCGCTCTTATCTTGCATCGTCTCGTCTCGCACCACACGCATCCACGTCAGCTTTCTGTCCTGATGACGTACACCCAGGAATCTCTATCACTACTATATATAATCGGCTTAGCCTGTCTGTCTGTCACGAAAATCACTACTTGAAGAGCAAGTTATAAAGGTTATGTCAAGAATGAGATAGGTAGAGCATGAGCGAAGAAAAAAGGGCGCACGAAGGCAATGTCACACCCCGCCCACAGTGGGCGGGGCGTGCGCTGAAAATTTGATAACCAGCTGAAAATTATCTAATTCAGTCCAGAAATGGCCCAGACGTAGGGAGTAGTTGAGAGTCGGATTGACCAATCCTACTGGTTGAATAAAACTGTAACGCTTTCCCATTCTTTTCAAGTGCCTTCATGGTCCAGTATGTTTCACACTTTTTATAAGTACTCGAGAAACATGAAACGTCCTCGATTCCATTGCGAGAGCTTGAATAGATGGCGGGCACTTCATGTTGGCATCAACTTTCGTTCTCAGGTTTACAAAGCGATCTTCCTCAGCTGCAAAACTCCATGTCTAAAGCCTCTTTTTGGTGCATATCTGCAGGGGTGTGTTGAAAAATTCCTGTTTCAAGTGTTCAGTAACTTTTGTTGCACTGACAATAAGCATTGTTGAGAAGATTCCTTCAACAGTGCATACAATACCGCTCACATCTTTCAAAAAATAGACACTGTAGTGTATGTGTACCCGGCGGTGTCTCCCTCACAGCGTCTTGAATGCCGTCAGCAGCTATCAATAAGTTTATTAGGAACAGCGAATAATAACAGAACAGAACGAAGAATTAGTAGGGAGGTGGGTAGGAAGGACAGGAAGGTGTGGCGTGTCGGCTGGCGGTGGCTGTCGGCTGGCGGTGGCGTGTCCAGCGGCAGACGGCGGTCGACGGCGGTAGACGGCGGTGACGGCTTCCGTGGGCCACTGCCCACTCCACGGGAGGTCGAGGGGGAAATCACAACTCGACTACTGGGTGGCCGCGGCCTCCTTTTATAGCCCCCTCCGGGCTCTCTTGACCACCCGCGGAGTGGCGGGCTCGAGATCACGGACACCCGCTCTCGACATCCTCCCCCCTCAGGGAGCCGGCGTCCTCGACGGCATGATCTCTAGCGGTTTCAGCGGAGGTAGACTTGCCTCCTTTACTCGCTTTCTTATACACTCATACAGTGCCTTGGCACTGCCCACGCCCAGGTTCTTGCCATAGAAATCCAGTGCTCCTTCGGGAGCTCCCACTTCCACAAAAACTTTTCCATTCTCAATTTTGTGGCTAGCGGTAGGAAACATCTGTAATGGTCCAGCTTTCTCCTCTAACGCATCGTCGAGGATTTTCCATACTTCTGAGAGTCCTTTCCAAGTCATTATATTGGTTTCTGTCACAGGTGGCCATACTGTGACTATGCGGCCGCCTTCCTCCAGCTGACCATGACATCTTTTAACTGTTTCGCAAATTTGGGCGTCTGTGAATTTGACGTCCATGGGCCACACGATTATCCAAGTCGAACACGTCTTCCACTCATCAAGGGCTTCCTTCAAATGCTCGAACGAGGTGGTCACTTTCGTGATTATTCCCCCACGTGGACCATCTTTTTCCAATAAAAATGCATTCTCCGGCGCGGCGAAAGCGACGGGTCCTTCCTTCTTGGAGCGTTGCTTCTTCTCCAGCTCCTCTAAATCACTCTTCAGACTCTTCAGGGCGTCATTGTACGTTGTATCGAAGCAGTAGTCGTCGATTCTCTCATGTTTCGTGATTTCGTCCGTCACGTAGATGAACTCTGTCCAGTCCATACAGCGGTCATACGCAAGTCTCAGTACTTTCTTCAAAGCTTCGTTGTCGAGGCACACCATTCCTTTCTTCCACGATCGGATCTTCTCAGCCGTGGTCATGTCGCTTCTGATAAAAATGCTGGCAGCCGTCCATGCTCTCCACAGTGATCCTATGGGTTCTTTCGCAAATGCTCCTGGGAACGCTATTACCTCTAGCTCCCCGAAGCATGCTTTGTCCAGACATCCGTCTTTGCAGCGATATAGTAGATGTCCTTGACTCGTACTCGACTCAATGACAGCTCCTCTGAAATGAGAACAATACATTTTGTTCACCTTAATCTTAGGTTTTCTGCCTCTTTTCCCTCTACTCGTTACTGTATCTACTCTATCGTCAGGAATTTGTTTCGGCACTATCCTTAACATGTCATATTGAACCCGAATTGGTTCCGAATTTTCTCCTATCCGAGTGACAACTGCCGAGTTCTCGCTAGTTTCGATCACGCGGAAAGGTCCAGCCCATTCGCTTGTCAGCTTGGGATGCGAACTCATTGCTTTTTCTTTTGGTGAAAGTAGGTATACTCTATCTCCTAATTTTGGCAGTTTTTCACTGTCAACCTTATTTCTTTTGTCATAGTCCATTTTCATTTTCTCTCTCACTCGGTCGTTGTACTCGCGCACTCGTTCGTGCGTCTCCGCTATGCACTGAATTAACCCTGCCTTATAGTCATCCATCGCTTTGTCCAGGGCGTACCATGATATCTCGCTATTTGGTATCTTCTCTGATGGGAAGTACGGATCCATCCCATGAAGCAGAAAGTAGGGGCTCTCCCCTGTAGCTCTATGAGGCGTCATGTTGTAAGCGAGCATACAAAAGGGAAGCCGTTCATCCCATTCAGTCACTACCGTTGTTGACCTTCTGAGCATTGCAACAATGGTACCATTAAGCCTCTCTGTAATACCATTCTCGCGCGGATTATATCCTTTGGACATCACGTGCTTAATTTTCGTCACTTTCATCAGTTCAGTCATCACCTTGTTTTCAAATTCTCCTCCCTTGTCAGAGAGTATCGCCTTAGGCCATCTACACCCATCGGCTATCCAACGTGTAAAGATGACTTTTGCTATCGTTTCGGCCGACTTGTCTGCTGTCGGGTACGCTTGCGCGAACTTCGAAAAATGGTCAATTATCGTTACCGCGTATCTGTTTCCACTTGATGTAAGCCCCAGCTCTAGGACATCTACGCCGATCAGCTCATAGGGCTTTGCGGTTACAATTGGCTTCAATGGAGGGATTCCAACTGGTCTTGGGTTATGAACAAAGCAACGCTGGCACGCTTTCGTCCATTTATTCACATCTTGAACCATGCTGGGCCAGTATACTTCCTTACGCAACTTTTTCAGTAATTTGAATGCGCTGAAGTGGCCTGCTACAGCTCCAGCGTGAGCTTCGTGGAAAACCTCATATCTTGCGCTTTCTGGGACCACAAACACCAATTTACTTTCCTCGGTGTACCTCTTGAGGTCCCCATTTTCCACTACAAAGTCTGCTACCCGTAACCTCGTACCTCGTATCCTTAATACGCGGTTCAAGTCATTATTTCTCAAAGCATCTAGCACCTGTGAGAAGTCTTTATCCTGCTCTAGTTCCTCCTGCCATTTCGTCTTTTTGCCTATAGCTAGTGTATTCACTACGGCATCATTTAGTCCTTCTATGGCTTCTGGGTTTTCCCCAACTCGTACGCCTCTACTCAACGCATCGGCAACCAAATTTGCTCTGCCTTTCACGTATTTTATTTCGAGCCTGTACCTTTGCACTTCAAGCGACCACCGTAGCACTCGTGCCGAAACATTGTTTCTCTTAAAAAGTGCAGTTAACGGCTGATGATCTGTCATAACTATCGTGCGGACACCATAGATAAACATGTGGAACCGCTTGATGGCAAACATGACAGCTAATGCTTCCAGATCAGTGATATGGTATCGCTTCTCGGCCTTACTCAGCGATTTCGATGCAAAGTAGATGGGGTGCAAATACTTATCTTCGTCTTCTTGCGCCAAAACCGCTCCAATCCCGGATGTGGACGCGTCAGTACATATGACAAAAGGTTGCTCCCCACTTCGTGCTCTTTCCATATCCGGTTGCCTCAATACCGGCGTTGAACAGATGAACTGCTTCACCTTCACAAAAGCCTCTTCGCAGTCTGCTGTCCATTCCCACGCTCGCTTGGTCGAAGTTAATTCGAAAAGTGGGCTGGCTGTTTTTGCGAAACTCAAGCAAAATTTCCTATAAAAAGCGGCCATTCCTAGAAAACTCCTAAGTTCTTTCGCGTTCCTAGGAACAGGGTACTTTCTCACTGCCTCTGTTTTCTGAGGGTCTGTATGTATCCCTGCTTCGTCTACAACATGGCCAAGGAAAGACACTTTCTTTTCCATGAGCACACACTTTTCTGCCTTCAAGCGTAGTCCCGCTTTAATTAACCTCATAAACACTGCCCGCAACAGCTCAAGGTGCCTTTCTTCAGAGTGGGTACAAACAATTACATCATCGATGTAACAGAAGACTTCGTTACCCAGCAGGTCGTGTAGGACTGTATCCATCATTCTTTGGAACACTGCTGGTGACGTGCTCAGACCAAATGGGGTAACTCTAAATTGGTATAGACCTTCCGTCGTAGTGAAGGCTGTTTTCTCCCTTGCCTTCTGCGTGAGTGGAATTTGCCAGTATCCACTGTAGAGGTCCAAAGTTGAGAAATACTTTTTACCAGCCATACTCTGCAGCAGCGCATCTATCGTTGGCATGGGATAGGCATCCTGTCGAATGCACTTATTAAGCTCCCGATAATCCACGCAAAGTCTCAAGCTGCCGTCCCTTTTCTCTACTAGTACTATGAGGAAAGCCCATGCCGACGCACTTTTCTCTATGATTTTCCTGGCTACCAGGTCATCTAGCATTTCTTTCAGTCTCGACCGCATTGCCAGAGGAACCGGTCTCGCTTTCAGCTTGATGGGCGGATGATCCCCCGTGTCGACATCCATTTCTACCTCATTTGTGGCTGATAGTTCCTGATCGCAGATTGCAAATGCGTCCCTACACTCCTCTAACAGTTTTCGAACACTCGTAGGGACTGTTCCGCCTGACATCTTCTGGGCAATCTGGTCGTACAACCTCTGTTGCCTGGCCTCAGTTCCTAACTGAAGGGTTCCCCCATCCAGCATCAAGGGTTTGAGTTCATCCCATTCTTCCTTCCATTTTTCAGTGCTCCATCGAGCAATCTCCTCATCTTCTTTCAGCATGAGTGGGTCGCTTCTTTCATTCATTATAGGGATTGTACATTCCCTGTTCTCTATTTTGGATACTCCAGCCGCAATTTTGTCCGAATGTGGCCAAATAACGCGATCCACTGAATCTTCCTCGACGTCGCAGTGTACCCGTACAAGTGCAGAGCCGTACGGAGGTATATACGTCCTTTTCGCTATAGTTACTCGTCCTGATTCGCTCGTCTTCAACGGGGCTTCCATTGCCGTGCTGGGAAGACTGATCTTAATTCCTAGGCCCTCCAGTGCGTTCGTGCCTAGCAAAACCTCTCGTCCGTTATCTTTCGATACATAGAAGGCAACTTTTGACTCAGCCCCTCCTTCGATTCTAACCGCATTATTGGAAGCATCGAAAACAGGGTCAAGTACCTTGTGATCAATTACTTCGAGACTATCCACATAAAACCCGTTTTCCTGTGCTCTTGCCAGTAGTCCGATTGGCACAATGCTCACCATTGATCCTGTGTCAATCAATGCTGGAACTCTGTCGTGTAGCATCCTCACCCAGGTGGTCGTCTTCTCTCCCACCAGATTTGTCACCGAAGAAGATTTCTCTGCCACCATTCCCATTGAACGGAACGGAACTTGTCGCACCATGTCTGATACACGCGTTGCCTCATCCCTTCCCATTGGCATCGCATTTTTCTGTTTAATTTTGTTCACTCTGGGCCTTCCTAATGGACAGTTTCGAGCAATATGCCCCACTTTTGAACAGTTGAAACACTTTCGGGTGTCATCATCTTCCTCCCTTTTGTCTACATAGGTGGTTTGACGCCCGTCAGGCTCATGACAATCTACTGATCTAAATCTATCATCCTCCTTTTGGTTCCTATACGCCTGCAGTCTCTTTCGCCATTCCCCTCCTGTAGGTCCGCTTTTTCTCGGCGTTCCGTACATTGTCCGTGCTTGTTCTATGGTGATGGCTAATTGCTTTATTTCACTATATGCTCTACTTGGGTCGGCCCTATGCAGCACACTTAATAACTGCACATGCTCTGGCCAGTCTCAGCGATCCGAACGCTGTCTCGAGTGCTGCACGCAAGGTGCTCCAGTCTGCGTTGCTGCCCGACTCGGTTCTGCTACTCGTGCTGTCGTCTGCAAATGTCGGTCATTGTCACCATGGAACAGAACAGAACTCTTGATTCCTTCACTGTTCATCTTCATACCTTCCATGGGATCATCCGACAGTTCGTCGCAACTGTTTCTTCTGTCCCTTGCTTGCTTGTCCTGCAGCTCCTGTATCTCTGCCACGATGTCGCGTACCTGCGATACATCAGTGTTCAACATGCTGCAAATCTCTGTTACTAATTCCCCATCTCTTTCTACTACCTTTAGAAAGTCATTCCAATCATCTACTGTTGTGATCCCTCTTTCTCTGAGCGCCTCTGTTACCGCTTTACCAAAAGTACGGTATTTTTCCGCGCCTTCTCTCAGAGTCTCTAAAGATCCGCATGCTCTACTAATTCGGTCAGTTACCGCTTGCTCTATGATCGCCCTGTATTTCGCGGCAATTCGTGCCCCTTCCAGATCCGCTCTGATCTTTGGGCCGATATCCCTGATCGCTACAATTGCCTCCTCTATTTGACCACTTAGTCCTGATGCTAAGAGCTCCTCGCTCGTCCTCGTTCTCACCTCGGTGCTTTCACCCTCAAAATTCTGCACCATGTTTCCACACTCCGTTGTGCCCTGCACGGCTCGCTCAATGTTCCTGCAATCATTCATTTTGATCGATCCGACTGCTTTTTATCGCCTTTCTCACTATTCGGCGAGTTCTCACAGAGACCTTATTGACCACTCTGAAGCTATTCTAGACGCTTATGGGGAGTGGCTCGGCCCCCATGTAGTGTATGTGTACCCGGCGGTGTCTCCCTCACAGCGTCTTGAATGCCGTCAGCAGCTATCAATAAGTTTATTAGGAACAGCGAATAATAACAGAACAAAACGAAGAATTAGTAGGGAGGTGGGTAGGAAGGACAGGAAGGTGTGGCGTGTCGGCTGGCGGTGGCTGTCGGCTGGCGGTGGCGTGTCCAGCGGCAGACGGCGGTCGACGGCGGTAGACGGCGGTGACGGCTTCCGTGGGCCACTGCCCACTCCACGGGAGGTCGAGGGGGAAATCACAACTCGACTACTGGGTGGCCGCGGCCTCCTTTTATAGCCCCCTCCGGGCTCTCTTGACCACCCGCGGAGTGGCGGGCTCGAGATCACGGACACCCGCTCTCGACAACACCTAGGGACGGATTAATCGAAGTTAACCGTCGCACCATCATAACTTCGTTTAAAAAAGATGAAATGTGGGAAAAATTGAAAGCTTTGGATTCATCCCGATACGATAAGTTCAGCGACCGTTGAAATATCCAATTCGGATTGATAGGTTACCAGCTCTCGATAACGCTGTAAAGATTTCGTGTTTCACCCTCAGGCAAGACGGCGACTTTTTGAGCTCATATTCACAGGTTCAATTATTGCTCGCCCATGTTCCGCTGAAACATACGTTTCTCGACTCAATAGTTGAAAAAATCATTCAAGTTTAACAGACTACTAGTTGCGATGTCATATTAGTGATACGAGAGGAAACTAGTCTGCATCTGAAATACGCCGTGCACTGATGTTTGAGTCTTTATTATAGAAGCGCTTGCCTGCTTCGAAAGTTCTGATGATTTCCGCAGCACGCAATTACTAGTCAGTAAAAGGTAAATGGTTTTTTTCAATTACAGAATCTATTCTGACGAGCTTAAACCTTGCAAAATGTCGTGAAAAGCTTTTGTTGAAAATGGTCGAAACCACTGAAAAAATGATGTCTGTGCGGAACATGGGCGAGCAATAATTCGAAAAGTGAAGTAGGCCCAGAAAGAGAAATCTTTACAGCATCCACCGAGAAGCTGGGGACAACCCATCAAAATTCGTTTATAGTAGGTCGCTGAACTCGTTGCATCATACGACGATGCCAAAGCTTCCAACTCCTTCTCATTATCCACTTTAACGTGGTTCTGACGGTGCGACGCTCTGCGCCGATTAATCCGTCGATAGGTGTAAACTTTTGAAAAAAAATGAGGGCGGTACTTTTGAAAAAATATGAGAGCGGTATTGTACGCTCGACTGGAGGTTATTCTCCTTCGGTGACATCAGAAATAGGCTCTTGCTCACTCAGCCATTTCCATTGTCCTTCCTATTGTTTTCATGATTTCAGCTTCCAGGGGTGTGTACCCTTACGTCAGAATGCCGCACGACGACGAGCGGCGTGCGACGCAGGGTGTGCGAGCTATGCGGGTCGCGGTGGTTGGGTCTCTGAACGATTACACGGTGATCGCTTCGGGACCCAATAACATGGCGCCTTTAGCTCGTCCGCATTGCTTCGCTTGTGACATGCCGCGATGCGGCATCCTGACGTAAGGGTACACACCCGCCTACTAGTTGTGATTTCCTTCTCACACATCTTTCTTGCCATGCGGGTGAATAGTTACTGAAGTTACTGCTGTTATCTTCTTCTTCTTCTTCTCCCTAGCGTTAGTCCCGCGCCGTCGCAGGGTCCGCTGTTCTTGTCAGATGTCGCCACTTCCTCCTATCCAAGGCATCCTCCGCCGTAGCCTTCACTTCCGTGAGGTCGCCCTTGATGACGTCTCTCCACCTCTTCTTTGGGGCTTCACGTGGGCGCTTCCCTTGCGCTTCGAACGCCATTGCTTTCCTTATGGGGTGGTCCTCAGATCTCCTCAGCACGTGTCCATACCATCGCAGCCGTTGCTCTCTCAGCTTTAGCTGGACAGGAGCTGTCTGCATGAGCGCTCTCACGTCCTCGTTCCTAACCTTGTCCAGTCGCGTCCAGCCGCATGCCCATCTCAACATCCTCATTTCAGCTGCATGTCATGTATCTTCGTTATGGGCCAGCACTCGCTTCCGTACAGCATTGCGGGCCTTACCACCGATCGATACACCTTGCCTTTGAGCGTCTTGGAGCATCGCCGATCGCACAGTATTCCAGTAGACTCCCTCCACATTATCCATGCCGCGTTAATCCGGGCCTTCACTGCCTGGTCTACTGTACCATCAGCCGCCAGATCGCTGCCGAGATATCGGAAATCTTCTACCTTTTCGATGGTCTCCCCATGGCAGTCCGTTATCGGTTCTGGGCATTCTTCGGAGCTTATGAACTTAGTCTTCTTGACGTTTAATCGGAGCCCATTCTTTGCCAGCCTGTCCTGCCACTGCTGTACTTTCGCTTGCAGTTCTTCCCTGCTTTCCGCTACCAGGGCTATATCATCCGCGTACAGGATGGTCTTCAGTGGTCCTTCCATGAGATCTTTCACCATGTCATCCAGAGTGAGGAGGAAGAGGAACGGGCTCAGGGCCGATCCTTGATGCACCCCTACCGTAATGTTCTTCGTTCGACAGCCCGTGTGGAGTACGTACAGCCGCCTTAGCTCCATCGTACATATCCCTTATGAGAGCGATCAGCCGTTCCGGTACCTGGAGTTTACGCAAGGCATTCCAGAGCACTGGCCTGGGGAGACGGTCGAAAGCCTTCTCGAGATTGAGGAATGCTAGGTAGCATGGTCGCCGCTTCTCTCGATATTTCTCCATCACCTGCCCGGCGACGAAGATGGCGTCAGTTGTGGATTTCTCAGGCATGAACCCGAACTGTTCCTGGGAGATAGGGATGAGTTCCCTCAGCCTCGAATCGATCAGCCTTTCGTACAGCTTCATGGTATGTGCTGTCAACTTGATCCCACGGTAGTTGGAGCAGTCCATTGCATCACCCTTCTGTTTGAAGATGGGGACGATCGTACTAGTCCTCCACCCATCTGGGATCCTTCCTTCAGCGGCTACGGTGTTGAGGAATCGAGTGAGCCACTCTATACCGTATTCACCCAATGCCTTCCATGCATCTATAGGCACCCCATCTGGACCAACCGCCTTCCCAGTCGTCATCTTTCCTAGCATGCGACGGACCTCTCCATTGGTCCAGGGTAGGATTGGACCAGCCGTGACCTCTCTCTTTGGGCTTTCGTTACGGGGAAATTCCTCGTTCAGAAGCCTATCGAAGTACTCTGCCACCTCCCTTTCACCTCGGCTGGCTTCCTGAGAATGACACCGTCACTGCTCTTTACGGACTTTACCACCCTGATGTCCTGGGTGGCCCGATGTCGAGCTTTGGCCAGCCTGAAGACGAACTTCTCCGCATTTCTGCCCTCCAACTTTTCGTACAGGGCGTCCATTTCCCTGTTCTTGGCTTTGGCTACGGTTGCTTTGGCAATCCTCTTGCAACTTCTATAGGCGGCGAGATCTTCGTGGCTCCGCGTTTTCTGCCAGCGTTTGTACGCTTCCTTCTTCCGCTTCACCACTCGCTGAACCTCCTCATTCCAGAACCAAGTCCCTTTGTCTCCTCTGAAGCCCCTCGAGTTTCACCCAGTGTTTCCTTCGCGCACCGTAGGATGACCTTGGCGGCCCTATTCTAAGTCTCATAAACCGTACCACTGGGGTCTGTAAGACCAGCCTCCATCACCTTCCTTTTGAGATCATTCCTCTCTACCCTTGTAGCTTCCACCATCGTATTCTACGCTCAGTCCTTACCTTCGTTTTCTTTGGAAGCTCTATGGCAATGTCCGCTAGCAGAGGTCTGTGCTGGGTGACCAGTGCCTCACCAGGCAGCACTTTGATGTCCTTTACACTTTTGAGGGACGTCTCCTTACGAGCACATGATCTATTTCCGTTTGTCTTCCTGCGCTGCTGTAGGTTACCTTTTGAGTCTCCCTTTTTGCGAAGAACGTACTACAGACAGCCAGGTCGTGGGCTGTTGCCAGGTCAAGGATCCTCTCTCCCTCAGCATTCCTTGTCCCGATGCCTCTGCCCCCGTGCACTCTCTCTAGCCCTTTCCGGTCGCTGCCGACGTGGCCGTTCAGGTCGCCCGCTATGGTGAGATAGTCATGTTCCGGAACTGCCTTGATGGCTTCATCGAGGTTCAGATAGAACTGGTCTTTTATCAGCTTCGGGGCAGCCAGCTTGCGGTGCGTACACTGTCATTATGGTCCAGTACCCCTCACTTGTGTCTATCCTTACCGCCATGATTCGGTCACTTATCCTGTCCACTGCAGAGACACAGTCCTTGAGGGACTCCGCTACGGCTATGGCTACGCCGTTTCGTTTGGTGTCCCCTCCATTGTAGAAGAGTTTGACACCGTCACCGATCTCCCTTGCCTTAGCCCCTTTCCAGCGAGTTTCCTGGAGGCATAGGACCTGGATGTTCCTGCGTTTCATCAGGTCAGCCACTTCCCGAGACTTACCTGTCAGCGACCCCACATTAAGAGTCCCGATTCGAACTAACTTCTTTGGCCGAGGTCGTTCACCCCTCGGTAGCCCTCGCATACTGACCACAGAACTCGGGCGAGGGTTCTGCGCGCCACTTCCGGGTGACGTCCTAGCATTATGACTGATTTCTTTTGCGACTTTAGACATGTTTTGTTGTGACTGGGTTTCTCCATCAGCCGGCCTGTCAACCTGGGCCTGACGCTGGTAACGTCACCATTTTTGCAATTTTTGCAAGGTATGGTTTAGTGCCTCGGCGGGGATCGAACCCAGTGGTCTTGAATGTGCAGACGTGGGCCTACTCTCTTAAACACTCGGCCATCCCTGCCTTGAAGTTACTGCTGTTATAACCGTACAGAAATAGCCTTCGACTTTATTACGAATACACCTGCGGAGATTGAAGCCATTGGAAAGGGCTATTGGACGGGCTATTGCGTCGACGACAGGGGATATTGAGCAGAGGCAGAACGAGGACGAATCTAACTCGGATCTTGCTGGCTGTCCTTATGTACTGTGGCAGATTCCTCTACGGACATAGCAGCCTGTAAGAGCATATTCATGAGATTCCTGAAGACGAATGTGATACGTGAAAGTGTTTCAGAAATATGCGAAAGAACAACAATTACTTTTAACCGTATTGATTGATAGCGTAGACCGAGAAGCTCAAATCAGAAAGCAGAATGAGCCCCTATGACTCATAGGAGCTCATCCTGCTACGAACACCAGGGCTACACTTTTGAATGATGAGATGTCATCCACGCTTCACTCATCTTCGGCCATTGTTACTCAGAATAACACTATCCTCTTCTCCTTTCACAAACTTTTAATTCCCGCACAAGATTCCTCTGCGAATCCTTCTTTTGAACAACAGTCCATTTGCAATTCATCGTTTACTGTGGTGTGGTACCCACTGTTCCCAGTAGGGTCAGAAGGCTGGTTTGCTCTGGACAGGAACTGATCCGATGGTTTGGTTCCACGATTATGGATCCAGTGGCTGCATCATTTTTCAGTACCTTACTTGTACACTTTTCTATAACTTTAAGCAAATAAACTGGCTGTCTTCCTCATGTTTGATATTTTTCAAAAAAGGTTTTGTTCTCTATATACCATTCGTAAGTGTGCCGATCCAGCTCAACATTTTGGATCGCTCACATTATGCTAAATATCAAATATTGTTTCGCGTTCATGGTATTCCTTCGAAAACTAATCGTCTGAAAAAGAATTTGAGGCTTCTGGCGTCCAAACGCCTATCAGGGGCCCCGGCCAATACATGGGTTAGCGCGTTTATCATCGCACGTCTTAATGGCACAACTGGAAGACGGAAATAAGTTTTTTGATCTTAGAAAACCCTGAGAATTGGAAATTCTACTGTAGCATTTTGTGTGCTCTTTTAGCAAGTTCTGTAACATGCTTCTCGTGTAATGCCTTCCCCAACTCCATGAAATATGTTCTCCAACAAAATGCTTCATGGACTCTTGGATACTACTAGTATGTATATGGTAATAAATACTCATACTAATAGTATGTATATGGTAATAAAAAGACGTACGTGAAGAGCCCCAGAAGGCATCCTGCAGAGTTTATAAGAAATTCATCATAGTGACGTCATGAATTTATATTACATACAAGCAAATAAATGAGTAGAAAGTGATCAAAGGAAGAAATGGGGTTGAGTGAATTCCATAAGAGGTGAAGTAAGTCTGATCCGGAAAAAATCCTGGTGCGAACCTGATCTTTCTATCCCTCGAAATCCGGGATTAGCAGTTGGGTCTGGACGGCTTACGCATTGAGGGGCTCCCGCATTGTGTGGTCTGAATCAACCATGCTAAAAAGTGACAGAGCACGTGGCGCATTCCAGCAAGAATGTGAGCAAGAAAATCTAATGCTTTTCGCTTACATCCATAATTGCAAATTTTTCACAGGTTTTCAGGTATTTCCCCTTAAATAGATAAATCGAGAACAACGTTGGAAAAGCCATTAATTATTTCTTAAAATAATACAAAATACACAAATTGAACAGAATAAACCATCAAATGACCATAAGGCTTGGCGAAATGTAGGCAGAAGCACCATGGAGATGTAGTAAGCAAATAAAAATAGTCGCAATAATGTCAAAGCTTAGCATGGACCTCACGGAGGACTAGAGCGTTTTGCAAACCACACCATAAGGCCGCGTTCCTACGTTGCGCACTGACGCCATCGCCGCCGGTGCGCAAAGTATGAACGCGGCCTAAAGAGGGCGACACATACTGGAATATGATATTTGTCTCTGTCTTGTATCTGTCTTATTTTCTGTAAGCTTTTTTTTCCTTTTATACTACCTTTTAGGTACATAGCTTTGCTTCATCGTTTTTGAAACTAGTCCAAGCCACTTTATGCCTCTCCAGAAATAGTATATGTAAAAGTGAAATTGGATCCGTTCATGAGCCAACCAGCCTCAAAATGGCTTCGAGTGTAGTCAACCTTACAAAGCCATCTCCCTAGCCTGAAAGTACACGTCTGAAAAAGCAGACGAACTGCCTACATACACTGCTTGCTACTGCACTAAACTGATCTTTCCTACACAAACAAAGGACGACAACCCTACGCGATTCTCCGCTATCAGCAGGTGATTTCTAAAATTGATTACGAATTCCACGCAAATTTCACCTGTTAATAGGTAGACTCGATCATGAACCCAATTTCTGATTTTCTTGTTACCTTCATTTGCTCTGAGGCCCAAAAAATTCCAGTATGCAATTTTGCCAAAGATCTATAAGGTTACTTGGAGTTTTCGCGATTTCGAATATTTTACCTTCTAAAAACTCTTTTAGCTCTTCTCTACTGTTGCCTATATTATTCTGAAGTCCGTTCCATGCCCTATTCGAGTGTACTAACGCTTATGTCCTTGAAATAAACATAGTGAAGCTCATGCATTAGAGTGAATTCCGATTTTTGAAAAGCCTGTAGGTTAAAAATAGACAAACGGTGGATCTTCGCTGTTCTCCTCGTATACTCCACTTCTTCGGTACTCATTGTCCCGTTTCTTACCAGCATCGTGACATGTGATGAGAACAGGACTGTGGAAGGCAATTGGGGACGATTTTAACAATCTCTAGACGAAGTTCTGATTTCCAACACTTCCCGAAGCCGCCGTGAAGCAGTACGGTGGTCTGCGGTTGGTCTTGTCCAAAACAGCTCCATGAATCCCCGTAAAACTAGTGCGGCTGGAAGTACCGTGCTGATCTGGGTAAAATGCATTGCGAATTACAATGCGAATATAAGCCCAGAACTGTCCACCACGAAGAGGTTTGTCCTTCTTCCCGGCAACGTACGGCTCCATGTAGTACCAAAAACCTCGTTAAGTTGAATGAACGGAGCTGTGAAACTCTGCCGGATTTACCGCAATTTGCCTGGCTTCCACCGGTTACCATTTCCTTAGGCACCTGGACAATTTTCTTCGGGAAAAAAGACCCGACACGAGGGTGAAGAGACCCTCAACGGACTTATCTCCTCTAGACCTCTAGAGTTCTGGGTACCCGAGACAAGAAGTTTGCACTTTGCTGGCAAAGATGTCTGCATTCTTGATTATTATCTCGATTGACAAAATTTTGTATGAGTCGAGATATTTACCGGGATATGTCTCTGAAGCTAGAATTCGGAAACCACAAGAACTTTCCGTACGACCTAATATTGGGTTGGGGAATAAGTCCCCGCCGTTTTTTTCAACCCCGTTTTTCACATTGTTCCCTCCATCTTTCGACAAAGCCAATATATGTTTTCGATAGAGCTTTTCTTGCTCTACAGAATGCTACTATCTGTTTTTCGATATCTTCGACAACCTAATATTTATGAGGTTTGGAAATGAAGTGAGCTGAAGGCAAAAAAGTGGCACTTGCGCACCTCATCTTTCTCTTCTGCCATCAAAATCAAAAAATGTATGTGCATATGTTTTCGATAGAGCTTTTTCAGCTCTACAAAATGGTACCACTCTTTATTCAAATCGTTCAAGTTTTTGCTGTTTTTAAGACTTACAAATGCAGTACTAGCAAAAGTGGGCTTTTTCGTTATCTCCTTTTCCTCGCCTACCATCGAGATTAAGGAGGGTGTGCATATATGCATTCGATAGAGCTCTTTTTGCTCTACAAAATGATGCCTTTCTTCTTTTGTATCCTCTCATATTTTAGCATGTGGGAGTATGTCTCCACGTGTTTTTCAATTCAGAATTGCGTAATGAAAACAAATTTTTTTGGCAGATTGTTTTGTATCGTTCGATAGAGCTCTTTTCGCTCTACAAGATAGTAATTACGGTTTTTGTTCAAACTGATTTTTAACATTTTTTAGATCATTTAAAAGTCGACGAAATCGAGCATTTTTGTCACATGGTGTCAAAAATGCTCGATTTCGTCGACTTTTAAATGATCTAAAAAATGTCAAAAATCAGTTTGAACACAAACCGTAATTACTATCTTGTAGAGCGAAAAGAGCTCTATCGAACGATACAAAACAATCTGCCAAAAAAATTTGTTTTCATTACGCAATTTTGAATTGAAAAACACGTGGAGACTTACTCCCACATGCTAAAATATGAGAAGATACAAAAGAAGAAAGGCATCATTTTGTAGAGCAAAAAGAGCTCTATCGAATGCATGTATGCACACCCTCTCCAATCTCGATGGTAGGCGAGGAAAAGGAGATAACGAAAAAGCACACTTTTGCTAGTACTGCATTTGTAAGTCTTAAAAACAGCAAAAACTTGAACGATTTGAATAAAGAGTGGTACCATTTTGTAGAGCTGAAAAAGCTCTATCGAAAACATATGCACATACATTTTTTGATTTCGATGGCAGAAGAGAAAGATGAGGTGCGCAAGTGCCACTTTTTTGCCTTCAGCTCACTTCATTTCCAAACCTCATAAATATTAGGTTGTCGAAGAAATCGAAATACAGATAGTAGCATTTTGTAGAGCAAGAAAAGCTCTATCGAAAACATATATTGGCTTTGTTGAAAGATGGAGGAAACAATGTGAAAAACGGGGTTGAAAAAAACGGCGGGGACTTATTCCCCAACCCAATATACAGTCCTTATCCCTAAGATGGAGTAGGCGTGTCCCATGCAGTTCGATGCGAGCGCGGTTTCGACCGCGTGCGTGCACGAGTCAAGTCGTGTACGAACTTGTCAAGCCGAGAATATTAGGAAATATGAAATACAGCGATGAAATGAGCTGACCGGCAGACGAGCTCATACACGACTTGACTCGAAAACGCACGCGGTCGAAGCCGCGTTCGCATTGAACTGCATGGGACACGCCTACTCTATCTTCGGGATAAGGACTGTATGTATTGGCTTTTGTTTCATATTTCTTCTTGCTCCCCTCTGTCTCATCTAGCTTCCCTTCCCTGCCTTCCTGGGGTGATATGTCATTTTCTATGCAACAAAGAAATAAATGGCAAAATAAATAGATATAATACGTGAAGCGGTTTTTTGTCAGTAACTCTACTTTTGTGCAGTGAGGGGATATGCGTCATGTTAGCAGTGGCTCAGTCACCTTGGGGCTTGCTGCTCCTCAGACTCAAGAAATCTCCAGGTAATTTTGATAGTTTTTGCCGCACTCTTAGACTTCGATTTTTTTTCGATTTAAAATCTTTTTCGTGAATATGGTGCTTACAAGTCCAGCGAAAATTGACTGAGTGCGATTAATCCTGTACGGTGAAATAAGCAATTCAGAAGTCAAATTTTCTTACTTTCACGTGCTCTGGCACCATCTGAGCTGAGCAGCCCTCCTGGGCTGGTTCGATTGATAGGGCACTGACCCGGAACTTGATTTGTTTCTGGTACCATAGCCTTCTGCCGCTACCTTTCATGTGCCTCATGTGCCATAAATTCAGTAGTAAATCTACCTGAATTTTCCGGAATATTATTAACTTTTTAATGATAACTATAAAAAGGGAGACTGCGTGTACATTAGCCTAAAAATCGACAAATCGATCGCAAGACAACATCACCTTCATGTACTGGCTACTGCGTCTCTAATCTCATAAGCCTTCTAATGACTCTTCCAGTGCGACGCCGTTCACAGAGAGGCGTGCTCTGTTCGTGATAGGAAATGTTGGACGAGGGGAGAGTTCGGAAGGATTTCCCCGAGGGTGGACTCGGGGACGCTCTAAATTTGTTTACGGTCATCAGTGATGATTCTTTGCTGAAATCAGCTCGATTTTGGCCGCACTTGGCCTGCCTGCTGAATGAACTCTGCTTCTATCCCCGCTGATTTCGTTTATTTTCCATACATAATTACCCGATGACTTTTTATACTAAACCCTGAAAGGAATGTATGCACTTTGGGGCCCTGAGTTGGGCAATTACTGGTCAATTACCGAACCCTTCACCTAACACTTCTGCGACGTTTGGTGTATTTTTTAGCCCTTGAGAATTCCAAAGGTTTCTGAGACAATTTCTTGTACTTCAGAGCTTTCTTTATAACTTTCCAGATTTCATGGAGTTTTTATAGAAAATTTCTGTTTTTTCCATAGCAAATTGCCTTCTGATGGACGTGGCATTGCCCTGTATTCATTCTGGCGAACTAGCAGCTGCAGCGGCGGCGGCAGCAGCAAATCGCTTGACCCTGTGTCTTAGGCCGGATAAAAAAGCTCCCCCACTTTTCGCATCGACTATTTCGCCTTGATTTTTCAACATAAACTTTCGCGACTGTTTAGATCGTTTGGATATTACTTTATGGATAAAAACCAGCTCTTTCATCCAAATATCGACTCTAGAACAATTATCGGAAAATGCACTACTCCAACCGTTTTTTCAAGCCATAGTAAAGCTCGATTTATTGGTGGCGGCACAAGATGCCTCAGAACCTCTAGAATACGTCACATTTTACTGAGAATATAACGTCTACTTTGGGGAGGGATGTTGCCAGCCGTGGATGGCAGGATGGTAGCCTTAGAAGTTTACGTCAAGAGAGACAATGGTTCAAAATGATGCTCTGGTTACTTTTTCATGACCTGTCGTAAGCGCAGACTAGTAAAATCGGGGTGTGTGCAGAAATGACGGAAAATAGCATGGCCGCCCGCGGCGAGTGCGCGCGCCAGTGGCAGGGCATGGCAGCATTCAAGCGAGGCAGTGTGGCATGGGTGGAAGCGCAAAGGTGACGCAGCTACGCTCTGTCGGGCTCCCAAGAGCAATCGAATCGCAAGTCGTACTGGTGGCGCCGCGAGTGAAACGCCGCGAAGCGATTCTCCGGCATATCTGCACACACCCGTAAAATTCTACGAGCAAGTCCTGGTCATAGCAGTGCAATGTTTCAATGAAATGCCGACCGAAGTTCACCGGAAAAAGGCTCTCCTCTTTGGAACAGCCAATTTCCAATTATTCCTATGGTGATACCAAAGCCCCCACATCCGAAGATAACCTTTCAAAAAACTGCAAAAAATAAGGCGCGGTAGTTTTGCTTGATTCTTCGTAGATCCAAGGTATGTCCAATGGAAATTGCAACTTTTCAGCATCCCGAAGAATCTCTCAGAGGAGATATGTATGGTGCCAAGAAGAGAGGGATGTCAAAGGCTCTCAACTGTTATCAGATTTAAGGAAGGACACCTTGAAAAAAAATAGGATCTGCGCTGCAATTATAGGAAATAGTGTGCTGATTTTGTTCGGTAATGGTTTTTGTTCCCTTACGATCAATGGTGTTTGAGCGGAGCTATGATCTACCAAATTTAGGCAATGCAAACCGGCAGCCACTTTTTGTCTGACCCAATACTTTACGCAAGGCTTAATTCTTTGCTACGTGATCAAATTCGTGCTTTCCGACGATTATTAATCATTTGGCTTTGTTCTCATGCTCGCTCCATTCCAAAGAATATCGTTCATTCCTTTTCTGTGACTCTCTCGTTTTCGTGGTCGATTGGTCTTCTGATTTACCTTTCCAGAATGAGCAACTGTGATTTCATTGGGATTTTCCAGGGTCAGTTTGTCACATATTCAAAGCAATTCCTCCTTCAAATATGTACCAACACAAATGAGCTTGGATGGCCTCGTACTGCTCATGACGGAATAGACTTAATAGTAACTAATTGAAAATAGAAAAGTTCAAATCTCAATTTGCCTAGACTCAGTAATTATCAACCACAACTAGATGGGAACCTTATTATAAGCCGACTTAAATTTTGATACAATTTTGCAAGGTGTTTCGTTCGCTTTATGCGTGTTTATGTTTTTATGAGTGAATTTCTATAAACTCACAAGGCGCTGTTCATTCTTCTGTCCTTTCCACGGTTCATGAAGAGGTTGCAAGATTTTGTTATTTGCTCGGCATCCGCAATAAGGGCATATGAGAAACGCAAAGACTAGTACATACTCTTCGTTCCCGGCTCCTTTCTCGCTCACGCTATATTTTCTGATCTTCTGACAGCTCTTTTTCTCTTAAGAAGTAATCAGAATGAAATGCCGGTCTGGGAAACTGCAAGAGGGGTGATATTTGCTCCATTCGAGAGGGTGTATACGGCAGTGTGAAAGGTGCTAAGCAAAGACGATCTTCGAAAATAAAATGTTGTTTTTCGAGTTGAACCTTCTTCATCCACCTCAACACCTTTTTTGAGTGCTCTGGTATATAGTAGTCTCTTTTTTGATGTTGTTTCGTGATGCTCGTTCCTTTTAGGAGGGGAGTGGCGTACCAACGCGATCACTCAACCTGCAGGATACTTTAATCTTCAAGTAATATCGAAAATTTCACTCAGATATATTCGTTTTATATTTCATTTTAACATCCATGTTTTACTAACGGGTGGAGGCGGTGTAGTGACAGCAGGCGCGGCAGAGTTGGTGTTGCGGCAGGAGGCGCGCACCTCCCCTCTCATGGTGCGAGGATCAAGTCCCACATCAACGCGGGTTTAGACCGTAGGATCCTTCCATCCCCCCGGGACAGCTGAATTGCTACCAGACTCGTCTGGGAGGAAAGCACTGTCCTGCACATTGGCTGCCCCCCGCTAGTCATCCTGTAGGCGCAGTCGTATTCACCTGCCACCGCTATTCTGAATGGATTTAGAATGCGCCACGCATTTCCGCAAAGGACTAATTAACGCTGGAGACTTTATTCGTCAACTTTTATTATTTTTCTCACACTTATATTCATTACCATGTTATTCATTTTGTCGTTGCAAGATCTTTCAGCGCTTTTTTTTAACATCATTTCGAATATCTTTTCTGAACATCTTTATGTCATGTTAAAAACGAATGAACAATACCAAGCGCGTTTTATATCCTTCAGATCTCTTCCGAATGTCAACTGAGTGTTTTGGCTAAATTTATTTCCACAACCCATTCGATGTTCCAAACTCGACTGAATGGAGGCGTGCAAGCGTGGGTAATTCGAATTACTCGGATCCCCTAGGATGATTTCTGAAAAGAGAAATTCATTGGGAATTCCGCTCTCCGACCACATCAAAAAGCACAAGTCAACGGCTACAGGGGGTGGTGCGTACGTGGCAGGTTAAAAACACATCCACCTGCGAGAAGGAGGGGAGGTTATTTTTAGGGAATCAAAATCCCTTCAGCAAAAGCTGGTACTGCACCAGGCGTTGAAGGGACGAGATCATTGAGCTCACTGGTGCTGACGTCCAACAAACAAACCCATGCAAATCCGTGCTCATTGCCGATTGTTTCTCACGAAGATCAGAAAATTATGGGAGCACTTCCAAAGATTTTTAGTCGTGATGCTGAACCTTCATGGCTTTTCAGATGATCATTGAATTCCATAAGGATTTCATGAACTTCAAAATAATTTTGCAGATTGCTTTTGCAATTTTACTCTTACTTTCTGCTATTCATTTTTGCACAGCTCGGAACTCGTCCAAGGAATCGTCCACGAATGTTCCGTGATTCCAATTTCTCCTAAACCACTGTATTAGATGCAGTACATAAACAGAAACACGAAAAAAACCGAGAAATCTCATTTACTCCAAAGCAGAAGTCGAAAAACTGGAAGAATTCATTTGACAGCCGTCGACAGGCAAGTTCCACTCGAAACTTCCATGCCAATTTGCTTTTCACTCTGCGTCTCTGACCACATGACCGTCGTCTTCATGTATGCTCCTAAAGTCCTCATGACAGCGCCCCCTAGGACGCTCTACCTGGTCGGTCATCAGTGTGAGGAGACCGCCGGGACTAGGGGTCCTGCACTTGCTGCTTGTTGACAGTTACTTACATTGAACATTCAACTTATGACAAAAATTTTTTTGTGGCCAGATATGTGGAGAAGGGAGGGGCATTTCAAGCCAATGCATATGAACACACATCCTCGCTCAATGATAGTCAAAATAAACCAATGAGGAGGGGGTTGGGGAGGTTGCAAAGATAACATTGTGAACCAGGAGGTATACAGGGGGTGCCAAAAAAAGTAATTTCGCACACGGCTCACATCTCCCAATTATACAGTGTTGGGGTAAAATATTCCCGAAATGTTCCTCTCAAAGTAGGAACAAGCTGAGACTCACTACTATAATTTTCATAAAAATATGGAACCTTCAAGCGGCGCAGTCGGGCTTTGGAGCACCCACGGTATCAAGGTCCCCTCAAAACAGTGGAGCCGTGTTCCATGATGGGTCTTTTGTGGGGAGCTTCCTAAGGATTGGCCCTTCGGTTCATGGAAGACACAGAGCCCCTGCTGCTTGGACAAGGCTACTATGATCCAAAGTATCATTTTCATGCCCAAATCCGCCCCCGGAGGGGTTTCAGTGGTGAGGACACGTTTTGGCTCCTGCAAATGGGGGGCGCTGGGAGCCCGGAAAAAACGGAATGTTGAAGAACTTCAGTGGTGAGGACACGTTTTGGCTCTTGCAAATGGGGGGCGCTGGGAGCCCGGAAAAAACGGAATGTTGAAGAACATCACCAAGTATGAATCCCCTTAGGTACCCAGAGTGAATGGACCTCAGCAAGGTTGTGAACGAGGGCGACGAAATTTCGGATTTTGCCCAGTTGAGGTGACACATCTTGTTCACTCTTTCCTCGCTCCCGTTCCTGCTCGTGCAGAAGGCTGCCACGGAGTATAGTGATAGAGTGAGGTCTGCTCTTGAATCTGGGGAAGAAATTACCACAACAGAATCTGCTGTAGTTCGACTAAAGAGGGGTGAAAGTGGAGGAAACAAAATTACTTTTTTTTTGGCACCCCCTGTAGTTTCCACCTAAGTCCATAGGAAAGGAGCTTCAGGGTGCACTGAACCGTTCCTTCCATTCCTATTCGTTGCGTCCTTTCTCTTTATTGCCTTATTCTATTCGTCCTGAAGAGGAGACCTTACGAGCTGATACCTAGGTAGGGTCAAGCCTCTATAAAGGAATCTTCGACATGAGGGGGGGGGGGGTCGTGTTTCGCCCGCTGGGAGAAGGGAGTGGTCATAGTCGTTGAGGTAGGCAGTGATGTCCTTCCCCTTGCAGCACTCACATTTGTGGTCACCTTTGCTGAGACTCGGTTAAACAAGAACTCGTGAAGTGAAGTTATCTGAAAAGTGCCATGTTCGCAGTACTTTGAAGTTTCCTTAATAATTCGAAAACCTAGTGGCATTCCAAATAAAACATATATACAGAAAGAGCAACTTTTTGTTTATCTTAAAGGCACAATATGTAAGCTGATTTATGTTGACGCGCTCTGAGATTGGGATTTGTCTTGTGAATGCGGAAAACCGGCCAGAACTTTCTTTACAACCTAATATTGCTATTGCTACTCTGTAAAAAATGCTGAAAATTTCCGTTCTCCAACCTGTGAATTTTTTCCACGGCGATCAGAGAATCGCGCTGGGGATAAAGTCAGCTTAGTGAGAGCAGCTTAGTTTTGGCCGTTCAAAGACGTGAAATCTTGGGAAAGCCACAGGTCATTTCGAAGCTGATGTAAGTACCAAAGCTCATACACCGAGACCCAAATCTTCGGCTCGACCATGCCTTACATCTTCACCTTTTTTTCTTTCTTTTCTACTATACCTTAACGAGCAATGAACTTGAGCTTACTGTTTCACAACAATGAACAAACGTCGTTCATCGTTTTTTGTACTACATCACTAGACGTGCCATTAAAGGAATCATGCACGGAAAATGATTTCCTTTGTTGCTGATGTATTTATGTTGTAATTGCTTATGAGGGGACCTCAGACAAAGTTCCACGCGAAAAGTGAGCATCCGGCTAAGATACAGCTCCTCAATGCGTCAACGGCGCTGGGCCTCAGGGTCAAGCAGCCCTATGTAGGAATCATGCGAAAGGTGGAACGGATCAGACGACATTTACCTTCCAACGTTCCTTATCAGCCCATATCAGCTGCTATTACTTCAGGTCTCCCGCTATTGACGTTCCCTTGCTATTCCACATTTGCAAAGTCCAGGATCCCTTCAATCTACGACGCGAGATATGAATTTCCCACCAATCGGCTTTCCAGGCTCCTTCTCAGCTCTTATCACTTGCTATCACTTCAGGTCCCTCACTATTGATGTTCCCTTGCTATTTCCTATACCATTTGCAAAGTTCAAGATCCCACCCTTGCTGCGACGCGAGATATGAGTTTTGTGACAAACAGACACACATACAAAAAGACATACTCAGCGGAGCGGAAGACATATGTCGTATGATAGCAACGACACTTGAAATTCGATGGTAGACTCTAACTCTTCCAGGTCAGAAGCTCTGATCTTTATTTTTTTTTTGGGGGGGGGGATAACGTATACGTGGGTCACTATTTATATTTCGGGAATAGGCAATACTGTTATCATGGGAGTAAATCTGATGATTCCATCGTAAAGTTCGCCTCTTTTAACCATAGACCCCATCATCCAATTTGTCGCACGGCGCTATTTGTTCATTTTATAAATTTTTGAAAATTTCGTCGACACAAGCCTTTCTTGGTGAGTTTGTCAAAATGTGTGGGTTTCAACGGAAAAATATTTTCTGCAAATCCATGTGTTCAAGTAAAATTGAATGTTTGTTGGTGGAAATAATGTTTAGGGATGCCTCAATCTTAGGATGGGTGACACGGCGATCTTGCTTAATCATATTGCACACAGCATCGATGTTTTCTTGAACAAGCGCTAATTTCGGACATCCTTCATGAATCTCGTCGGACAGCGAACTACGACAACGAATGAGTTCCCTAAGCCAAAGATACACTGTGGTCTTTGATGGAGCTTCACTGCCAAATTTTTTAAAAATTTTTGAAAATTTCATTTTCAATTCCTGAAAAAAGCAAAATTTTTCAGATGAATGTAAAACAAACCAAAAAGCGCCGTACGGCAAATTGAATGATGGGGTATATAGTCAAAAAAAAGGCGAACTTTACGATGAAACCATCAGATTTACTCCCATGATAACAGTATTGCCTATTCTTGAAATATAAATAGTGACCTACGTATCCCACTCTCTGTTGAAAAGTCAAGTTTTTTGCCCAGCACCAGTGCATGTTTCTACAAAGCTTGATCCAACTCGGTGCCGCCCGATGTCGATTGCTCTTTTCCGGCTAAATCTGACATTAGGCTACCCAAGACAGGATAATCGCCTTCCCTGTTGTAATTAAGTTGTATAACCCATTGCCTAAGGTTTTATGACGAAACAATGCTACTGCTTGGTAAAGGAAGCAGTTAGCCATTGGGCTGTTGCTTTGGAAACATTTATACACATTCAGCTTCCCTTTTTCTAAATTCTCATGAAATTGATTCCTCCTTTTCTTTCTCGCTTTCTGAATTTTTTTCAAACTCCTACATTCGGTGCCAAACAACATGAGAGCTGCCAGGGCAAAATCCTGATTATATTGTAGCAAAACAGTACAAAATAAGAAAAGATAAGATTTAATTTGCACATTTCAGGCTTGAGAAAGGCGCTAGGCGCCGAAAGCCTGCCTATAAGGCTCCAGAATTCTTTTGAAACGATTTTTGCAACCGATTTTGTAGAAGACTTTTGAGTCTTTTGGAATAAAATTTTTCAAGCTTCACATAGTTCAATAAACATTTGAATTAAGATAGTTCACGTCGATTATTTCTCTAACATATGGTGAAACTCCGTGTGTATTAATAAATAAATAAATAAATAAATAAATAAATATGGATTTCCAATTCAAATATGGATTGAAATAACAAAATAGTCATGAGAGCTTGTTTCATATTCACTCGAGCGTGCTTACAAGTAGTCATAGATCACCATACAAAAATATGCAACAAAATCGTCGCAACACCGCTTCCTTGGGATTTTTGGCTATTTATAATCTTTGGCCTCTCATGTTAGATTGTGAGTAGTCGATATGACTAAATCGCACTCAAGCTTTATGAAGCCAATTAATCTTTTATTGGCAACGCACGAGACCGTTTTATGCGATTTTAGGAGTGTTGCCATTGTCTCAGTCACAACATACACTCGCTATCCCATTTCCTATTCGCTCCACGACCACTTACACAGTAAACCTACAGTACCGCTACTATTTCATGGTCAATCGACACCAAAGAAACGGAAACTCCACCCCTCTTTTTGCTATATCTTTCTTCAATGTTTTCCAAATAATTTGAAAAGGAACCACTGGTCAAGGCGAATGTAAGAGTTGTGGAACTTCACTAC
Organism: Trichostrongylus colubriformis; assembly: GCA_963978905.1. Taxonomy (NCBI): domain Eukaryota; kingdom Metazoa; phylum Nematoda; class Chromadorea; order Rhabditida; family Trichostrongylidae; genus Trichostrongylus; species Trichostrongylus colubriformis. The sequence goes on from OZ022259.1 coordinate 5,370,104, forward strand.
TTTTCTTCTGTCCTTCGGCATCGTTTTCAAGATTTTCGCAAATTTTACTTCAAAGTACCACGGGGGACCATGGAATTTCCGTTTTTCGGTGTCGATTGACCATGGATTAGTAGCGGTATTGTATGCCTTCACATTCAGACGCACGATCCTTGCCCATCGTAGTACTTCCCATGCGATGATTTTCTGCTTCACGCGTTTTTGCCCATGATTCCGTCAGCTATTAGCCTGTCATTCTGTTGCAACGCTTTTGCAGCGGAAATATGTATCGCACTCTGTCATTTTCTTCTACCAAATGGCGTTCTTAATGTTGGAATCGAAGTCAAACATCGTGTCCAGGGAATTGACCACCACCACATTTGGTACCACTTGCTTCCAGAAGAGTACTTATGAGGCCCTTGGGGCATTTGAGAAAGACAATGGGGATTCCTAGATCCTAAAAATATCTCATGAACTCAAAATTTTCACTGCATTTCTTTCTTGCAATACCCACTCCTCGTTTTCTCTACTCTTCCGCTTCCGCCCCTCAGTCTGCAGCTCCTTTAGTTTGCCTAGCAAACATGATTTCTCCTCCGAAAAGCTCACCAACCTATTTAAGGAATGCCAATATTCCTATCGATCATGCGAGGCATAATTTCAAGCCTCTATTAGTTATGCTGGTGTAGTCGATCATTCACCTTCTCTGATGACACTGTGATTTGAAGTGGTCCCTCTTATCTTCGTTGAGCCTTTGAAGAGATGCCGGCCACATTTCCATACTGGAATTGGGTTGAGTTCCTTTTTAGTTCCTTCTCTTCCGAAATTCAGCGTTCCTTCGCAATGATCGTCAAAAGTGCACTTTTCAAACCCGATTGGGAAAATCGGCAGAACTCATCGTGAACCACCGTATTTCTCGACCTTGTGCTGAAGGATTACCACCTCTCCCGCTTGCTACCATTCCAGGGAATTTGTGTTACCTTCAAAATGGAAGACAACTTCCTTGGCAGACCTGGCAACTTTTTCGAGTCTAGATAAAGCGCAGACCGGAAAATGGTACTCACTGAAGTGAAGAGGCAAGAGGGTGGTACAGGGAGTACACAGTTGGTTAATTCCGCAATAATTATAGTGAATATTCAATTTTTTACCGCAATGAAAACAGCGGGAACACAAACGACGACCTATTCTTTCGGGGGCACAATCAAAGTCAGCTGTGGGATCAAAGAGACCGTAGATACTTAAGGAAGATTTTTACTTTTTTTCTTATTTAGAGTTTCACCTCAATATAGTCAGGGTTGTAATAACGAATAAGACAATCCGCCACAAATTTGATATTCTGGGATTTTTGATTATTCTCAACCATACATAGATCCTTATTTGTAGTTTACTACATTGCTTTTGCGTGACGTAAAAGATATATTATTGTAGCCACTTTTTTATGTTTATTGTATGGTGAACTGAGTGTGGGAGAATCAACCCGAACATTTCAGTACTGAATGCTCCTTTCGTCTTATCACTCCCTCTGACACTTTTGAGTTCAAAAAAAGAGAAAACCGAAAATAAAATGAAGTCTTTCCATTCTTTTGATTTTTGATAGCTGCTGATTTTCACCGCAGTTCGCGATGTGAAAGTTGTTACGAGTATGCTGAGCTATGGGCAAAAGCTTCGGTTTATTTGACCCTACAGCCGATTCTGGTTGTGCGTTTTCAAAAGAATAGGTCGACGTTTCGACTTCAAATAGGTTCCATCCGAGACCGAAGCTTTTGCCCTCAATTAGAAGTCCTTCCATGATTCAAAGACGTTAAATTGGCGTAGGACATTCTAGAAGAGAATTGTAGAGTTACTGAAGTAGTTGGATTGAGCCACGCATTCGAATCTCAGGGATATGGGAATTGTAGCAATCTTTGCCTCATCACTAAATTTAGAGAGCCTAGGAGTTCCAGTTCCAATTCCAGAGTTGTGGGTGCTTTAGCGACTTCCATCATTACAGCCCTGGCTTCTTTTAGTGATGTTCATCATAGAAAATATCTATTTTGATTATTAACTTGAAATTTAATGTTTAATTGATCGATCTGATGTCTAGGTCAGAAAATGCAATGGGGAATGAGTAGGAGTATTCCCGCCGATTTCCATTTCGCATGTTTTCTAGAGGTCCTTAATGAACATGAAAGCAATACTCGGATGTGAGCAGTACTTTCTGGATGTATATTACCTGTGGCGGCGGAGGTAGCGTAGTGAGAGATGGCGCGCACCCCACTCTCATGGTAAGGGGATCAAGTCCCGCATCAACACCCCCCAGGCCTACCAAGCCCTCCATCGGTGAAATGGCACCAGACTCGTCTGAGAGGATGAAAGCACCGACTTGTACAACGGCTTTTAGATATCAAGTGTGTCGAGATAATAGAAATAGAAAATGGAAAATAATAATAGAAAATATTGCTGATCGAGATTTAGCGTATGCTAGAGCCTTTTATCTAACGTACTATTTTCGTCGGAATTCCCTTTCATTTCCGTTTTTTGGCCACCGTCATTGTATAGGCCTCATCACATTCACCAGCCACCACGATTGTGAATAGAACAAGAATGTGCGGTGCATCCCCAAAATGAATTGATTAACATCAAAAACTTTATCCTTTGTCATTTATCACCTATGGATATCGTCTTTTCTTGACAGACGCAATCCGCTCGCCCTTCATAAAGTAAAGGCCGCACTGCAGCGGCCATGCAGTACACTCGAACCTCTGCCAATAGCTCTGTCCCATTGCCGTCAGCGTAGGACTGCTTCCGTGCCCTATAACGCCTGCGCTGTATCATAATTTGTGAAGCGATGTCGTCTTCTTCAATTCATCGAATATTTCAAGGCACAGCCGAGGGAAAAGCTAGTTTTCGGGAAATCTCATATGTTTAGGTTGCAAGGAAAGTTAGGCAAGTTTTGCATGCACGAAATAAATCCGTATTTCATAAGGTTTCAATTTGAATTAGGTTACATATTGTGCCCTGTAGACCGACAAAAAGTTGCGCCACTACCTGCTCAGAGCAACCCCACCACCACCAATCTTGATGGGATGAGAGAGATGTTTTTTTTTGGTGATTTGGCTAGAAACATGAACCCGGGGGTAATCTTACCCGAAAAACAGGAATATGACAATCACTTAGCGTGAAACCATCGGAGGGAGGGGCATCGTGATAAAGTAGCTATATTCCTCAACACCTGGGTGTGCCGGGTGTGTGCAGATATGACAGCGAATCGAGTGGCTGCCCACGGCGAGCGGCGCGGCGGGTGCGAGTGCCAGTGGCAGGGCATGGCAGCCTTCAAGCGAGGCAGTGTGGCATGAGTGGAAGCGCAGACGTGACGCAGTCACGCATGACCGGCTTCCAAGGGAAATCGATACAGCGAGTCGTACTGCTGGCGCCGCGAGTGAAACGACGCGAAGCGATTTGCTGTCATATCTGCACACACTCGGGAGTGCCCTGCTAGGCAGGTAGATACATAGGTAAGCCCGATTCCGAGATTTATTCTCCTCGTCATGATACTTTCGTTTTGCGTATGTGTTCTTTTGCTTCGCATTCTTTTTTAGCAATGTCCCTGTTTCCCAAGCAAGCGGTATCCTTTCTGCTCATCACTGCTTCCCCCACATGCCCTTTGATGTGATTCCCATGATATACAGTGCGTTTCATAATTATAAGGTCACCCCTGAATTTCAGGTTTTCTCGACAACACTCCATTGAGGGATCCTTTCAGTCTCATAGACGGATTCCTCACCTGAAATAACCCCCGTGTCCGATTTTTGGTAGCAGTCTCGTTTACCTTATGTTTTTAGGAGTATTTTTTGTTTTTTTGCACCGTTTCATAATTATAAGGTCACCCTGAAAAAAGAAAAAAGTTAAGGTCCCGGCAGGTCTGTGACGGTAGATTTGTCTTCCAAATACATCTTCGAGATACATATTCAATCGTCTTGTGGCTAGCTTCTATGTTCCAAGAGAAAAGCCCAGATTTGGGATTCTTGTGATGCTAGGCTCAGTTTGAGAGCCATTCCAAAAAGAATCGGAAGATACCTGTGCTCAGTTAGATGACATCTGAGAGATTCAATGTCTTAAGATGTTTTTCAGGCTCTGGATTCCCTTGTGAGATTATTACCATTAACGAGGAAGGGATTGTGGGGGGCACTTCCTACAGCACCTCCTCCACGGACCTGATTTGTTTGGAGTTAAACCATCTTTAGTCTGAAATCACAGCGTGTACAGCAGCGAGGAAGGAGCAGAAACATCACTGAAGAAATAATGAAGTAGTTTCCGAGGCCTACAGCACACCATAGGGCGGAACGACTTCAAATCATAAAGTTGTTCTTGAGCCACGGATTGAACGGAACTGTATTTGTATGGCAGTTGCACCCTGCATGCGAATAATTCCATCCGAATTGTACTTTTGAGTCTGAAAATACTCTATTTGTATGGTGCTGACGGGTAGAGGTAGTACTAGCTTGGTCTGGGAGGTGCGTCGATCTAGCGGAGCCTCGGCAATTTTTCTGGGAGAAGGGTGATGGCCTGAGTGGTTTTCGGCAATGAGGTTGCATTGAACCTTGCCTTCGAAACCTGTAGAATGGACTCCAGAGGCTGCTAAAAGATCCTACGAAGAAATCAACTGCCTTTTGGAGCCGACCGGCTCTTCATAATTGTGTCTAACAGCATGACAAGGCTGTTGTTCACGTAGGTCATTCAACGGAATCGTGGTTAAAGTTCCAAAATACGGACCTCCAGCCATAGGTATCATGTGGTCTTGGTCTCAGCTCTATTGGGGAGACCTGGAAGACATCGCCACAAAAATATTTACCCCAATAATCGCCAGTTCTAGGAAGCAAAGCTGCTGAAACAGGCAATCGTTGAAGACTGGAACAATATCTGTGGTAAGGCTCTTCGAAATTTCCTTTCTACTTCTCCAAGCGGCTGGTTGATGTCGTTCTTAATCAGGAGGGAACCATAGATTATGAGCTCCTTCGAATGCGCTGTTAACTCTAGCAAATCTCCTCTTTCTTCGGAGTGACCTTATAATTATGAAACGGCACGAAAATCAGAAAATATTTATAGAAAAATCGGGCTATAAGGTAATGTCATCAAAACTAGTATGGAAGGGTTTTCTGTGGTGGGGAATCTGTAAAAAATACTTAAAAAATTTTTCGGCTGGCTGTGTGTTCTGAAAACCGGAAATTTGGGGGTGACCTTATAATTATGAAACGCACTGTATGTTCTTCATTCTAGGGACGGCCGAGCCATTTAGCTTGCAGATGTACAAAAAAAATTATAAAATATGAGACTTTAGGCCGTGGTCGGTTAAAATGCGTCATTTGTAAGGCTTCAAATAGAGATTTTAGCCGTACTCAAATGACGGATAGACTTATGCAATACAGGGGGAGGAGTGCCAAATAGAGGCATTTTCCTTTCTCCATCTGCAAAAGCCTGACTGAAAAATTCCAATCGCATATTTTCACACCAAAAGTTGAAACACTCCTCACTTGGCACACTTCCAGGATCGCTAAACTACGTAACAGCCCTCTGCCCCAAGAAGATCGGGAGCATTTGTCAAGCCAGCATAATGCGTTGTTTCATCTCGACGAAATCCGCGAAATCATCACCCCCTATACAACCCCGCTCAGATCCGACACACTTCCCCGACAAAGGTCTAGCCTGTCTACAAAATAAAATTATCGATTAGCGACTTTTTTTGAAATTTTTCAGAGATCGGCAAAGTCCAAAATTTCCAGTGCGTGTTGTCGATATACAATTAAAATTTTATAATACATTCCCTCGGAGATTACCCGACCAAAGCCTGACCGTGGTGCCAATGACGAGGTAGCCAGCGAGTGCTGAAGCCACGGCCACAACTTAGCTGTCTGCCCTCGTCGTTTGCATCCTGACGCACAGAGCGCGTGTGCACGTCCCCGATAAGATCAGTCGATGAGAGAAGGTTCCAATTCCAAGCTTTCACAAAACTGCAATTTTTTCCTTCGCTTTTCTTTGTTTAATCTTCACTATTATGAGTACTTTTACTTCATTAATTTCTTTTCTCCCCGTCCGCTTCACTTTCATTCCATTTCAGCCTGAAGTAATAAATTTATAATCAGTTTCTCGAGCAGTGACCCTTCTTTTTTTTTTCTTAAAAAAACTCTTCGATGGCTAGTAGTGTGAATTCAGTGAAATGGCCTTTCCAGTGCTCAGTGTTTCCGAATTCATCGGAGTTGTTTTGATGAGTTGTTTATCGTAGACTTCTTTGCTTAATTAAAATAATAACGGCCATTCAGCCGTGGATTAGACTCAATGTCAAGCCGTCACAGTTAAAAATGGCTCATAAACAACGACCGGCGGAATTATCTATTTTCTATTATCTCGACTTGCTTGATATCTAAAATATTGCTTATTGAGATTTAGCGTATGCTCGAGACCTTGATCTAGCCTGTTATTTTCGTTAAAAGTCCCTTTAATTTCCGTTTTTTACTTATTCGAGTATGTCTACGGATCTTCCAATTGTCATGAACAAGGTAATTTCGATCAGCGGAGTCAGATAAACTCACAAATGTAAAGTATGCAAGGTATCGCAATCTATCGCTAAAAAATTCAGCAAACTTCGTGCTTTTCGGTTTTGGTAAAGTAAAACAGAATGCAAGTTTCACGTAAATCATGCCCCTACTGACAGGAGCGGGGATCGATTGGTCGAATTTTCGCTTCGCGGCGCCGTCAGTACGCGTCGTTTGGAATTCCGCTCAAGACGCCATGGGCTGGTACCGTAAAAGATTTTCGGAGATTACTCCTCATTTCAGCAATATGTTGTGAATTAGAATTTCCCAAGACTGCAATATGAGCTCTCTATCGTCCTTCAGAGCTAATAAGGGTATATGTAGCTATCACTGCTTCTATTGTACATTATGTCGTTGTTGATTGTTGTGTTATCTTGCACTTTTGATGCTCCTGAAGAATCTTCTATGAGGTGTGTGCAGATATGACAGCGAATCGCTTCGCGGCGTTTCACTCGTGGCGTCACCAGTACGACTTGCCGTATCGATTGCCCTTGTGAGCCGGCCGAGCGTGACTGCATCACGTCTGCGCTTCCACTCATGCCACACTGCCTCGCTTGAAGGCTGCCATGCCCTGCCACTGGCACTCGCACCCGCCGCGCCGCTCGCCGCGTGCGGCCACGCGATTCGCTGTCATACCTGCACACATCCACTTCAATGGATCACTCACTGCAGAATGCGAGAGAACAATAACATTTAAATCACCTCTAATATTTCAGTTCTCTCAGAAAGCATTAGAACAAGAGCAAACAGCCGCTCGCGCTGAAAATAGGTGCAATCTTCAAAGGTCCCTTACGGTAGAAGCCCATTGTGTCTTGAGCGGACTTCTAAACGACTCGCACTCGCCCGCCCCAGCTTTCGCCGCGAGCGGTTGCGCGAAAATGCGACCAATCGACACCCACTCTATTGACAGTTATACCGAATAACGAATCGTTGATCGATGACCACGCTTGAACTAAGGTGCTTCTCGGCAATGCTTCCAGACATTTCTTTTGCTTTTGTGCGCTCATCTACATAACTGCGTTAGAGAATTGCAGTGCTAAATTCCATAAATTCACTTACTCACGAAATCACTATATCTGTTTCAGTACTTGAACAAAAACACGAAAAGGACCGAGAAAATTCTTTTGTTTAAGCGTAAAAATCGAAAGTCTGGAATAGCAGCAACTTGTTTGAATTCCCGCAAATCACCTTTCGACAGTCGTCTGCGAGCTTTCGAATTTTTGCACCCAGCGTTGATACCCTTTATCTACTGCGTTCCAAATCACGAGACTGACGCTTTCTCGGTCCTTGAGCCCTCGCAACCCCTCCCTCATGGGCAGCCCTACCTCGCCGGGCGTGACTTTGAGAAGCTGCATCTCGACCAGTTTTTTTTTTTGTTTTTTCGCGTACATCATTGCATGTTGCCCGTAGTAAGTAAATGTAACATGTGGATAATGGAGAAATTCAAGCTTTTCTAGGCGATTCCTTTAAGTAGCAAGTAGACTGTGGAAGAGGTGCAACCGTGAGGTTTCCATTGACCTAAATGGGGCTCCGCCTCTGGAAACAGTTCAGAGCACTGCCGTCACTCCCACCATTTCCACTAAAAAATATTTTGTGTTCCGTCACAAATACTGAAGATCCACCCGACAAAAGGCTGATATTTAGTGTTCACACAACTTTTATGAATTCGTAAAGGAACCGGAAGGGATCCGAAACAAGAGGAAGATGCAAAGAAATGAGCATTTTGTAACGAACACTCAAGGTTAGAAGCGATGATGGGTGAAAAAAATCCGGATTCAAAAGTACGACGCTGCGGTGTGTATTCGCATTCCATTCGCATCAACACACTGACTTTCCGAGTTGTCCGCTGTAGGAGACAGGCCGCGGGCCAACTTTAGTCGTAGCACCTGACTCCTAGTGCAATGGAGTGGTCATTCCCAGCTACAGTAGCATTCATTTAAGTACATCTAGAAACAATATTAGAGAGAATCAAGGAAAGAGTAAAAGGAAAAAATCAACTTGATAATAAAAGCGTCTCCTCTTGCCACCATGCCAAGGCATCAAATTGGCGAGTTTGTGCAATGGCGGCCACTTAAACTTGTCCGCACTATGTCTGTTCTACCGTAGGCCAAAATTACTCCCTTCTGGTATCTTTGATGAAGCTAACAGAACCTCGCCCTCACCCTTCTGCCATGGGAGCACAGAGGTTCTCCTTGACTTTGCAATTCCCGAAACTGATAAATGGAATGCAAGGATGCGGTCTCCAGTCTGGAACGGTGGTTTTCGCCGGCCTAAAAACTGTTGGCTCCAAGCACCCAAGGGCCAAAAATTCGATAAACACTGGCGGGTGGATGGCGTCCACTTCAGTCAGCTGGAAAGCATACAAACTACGGTACTCTTTCAAGTAAAGTATCATATACGGTACTACATATGAACTTCTTACTCACTCTACTGAACCCTTTGATATCTACGTCATTGTATTCTGCTTTTTCATCGCAGAGCGATGCGATCGTCGACGAACTCCTCACTGGGACTGATGCTCATAGAACACAGCGCAGTGCGTCTTTTACCCAGTCCACGCTCACTATGTAGACGAAGGTGTTCATTAGACACCCACCGAGTGCAGCTCTCTTTTTTTGTTTACCAGGAAATGATGATGGCGAACGAAACGTGCATCTGGAAATGATGAGTAACTCCTCTCGTTTTTAAGAGACTTCATCTCACTTATTACCGATCTCAGAAATTTGATGAAAATGAATTTATCCAGAGATTTGCTCCTGCTTCTCTTATGAGTCCTTCTGTGTCTGTCATTCGTTTCTCAGGCCATCGATGAACGTTCAGCCCACATAATCCATGTCCCAGCGTTCTAACACCGGATTCTGATGTGTGTTCATGCGACGATCACCAGTGTTTCACTAATTTCGAGCAATTCTCACGCAAAATCCAAATCTCCACGAAACACGCAACGTGCCGGCTCTAACAATCCGCGCCACAGCCTTACATTATTCAACGCGTCTTGAAGAAAGGAATCTAAAATTGGAAACTGGTGACGAGATTGTACCACGGGCCCCTCATCTGTTACCTCTCTCCACCAGCGAACAGCACTGAAACAACACATCCGTCATTCCACTGCTGTTCTGTGTCTATCCCGCTTCTCCTCCTCTTTCTTTTATTCAGCTGTCCCAGGTAGACATATGATGTGACTGCCAAGAGATGGAAATTTCAACTATTGATTTTTCGAAATGCCGTGCATACGTATTCTATACGGTCTCAGAACTGTACTTGAATGTTTCCGGGGTTCACGGACCGATTGTTGTGAGTCTTCCCTTACATAAGTATTCACTCTCCGATTATGCTTCTAATATGATGCTCTTGTAGGCTGTAGGTGGTTCCAAGCCCATAAAGTGCGCCCAGATCCACCACCGGAGCGAGACTACCCATTCCTGGATGTCATGCCCATGATGATGTCTTTGTCTCTCGTCTCTCCCCTCTTATCTCTCAATCATCCCTTTTGTCTGGGTCTACTTTCATAGCCTTTGCGAACTCGCGTAAGGTAAAAACGTGTGCGGTTTTCCAAGTAATTCGAGCGCTTTTGTTCATCTGTTCTCTGTCACTTATGGTTAAAGGAATCGTGCACAAAAAATTGAGTTTCTCAGTTTTCCACATATTTATGTTGTATTCGCTCAATCAGAGCCGCATACAAAGTTTCACGCGAATAAGTGAGAGTCAAGTGAGCATCTGGCTAAGATACAGCTCCTCGAATTGGTGGCCAAAGGGGCAGGACCTTGAATTAAATGCCCGCCCCTTCATCCGCCGGAAACGCACGCATAATGGAAGTAGAAAGTTTCGTAAACAGTCCTGATCTTCGTCTCCGAGAAGGCGTTTACTCCAAGGCCCCACCCCTTGGTCACCACCTTGAGGCGTGGGGGTCGATTGGTCGAATTTTCGCTTCGCGGCGCCGTCAGCACGACTCGCTGCAATCGATTGAAATTCAGCTCAGTACGCAGTGGGCTGGTATCGTGAGGAACCTTCAAAGATTGCAGGCTGGAAGCATCGGAAGCTCTTACATGTTGTGGTTGTTACTGTTACAACGGAGAGAACTACAAACAACACCCACTCACCGCGGGCGACCGCGCGAAAACACGACCAATCGACCCCCCATCACTTTGAGGACTTGTATCTTAGCCGAATTCCCACTTTTCACGTGAAATTTTGCATGCGGCCATTATTAGGCAGATACAGCATAAATTTAAAGGTAACACACAAGTTCATTTTTTTCTTCGTTGACTACACCGAATAAGATTGACTTGAGATGTGATTCACGCTTTATCGCCAATAATAGGGGGCAGAAATGTAATTCGAAGAAAGTGTAGTGCGGTCTCTATGGAATAGGGAGATTGTTCGGTTCGCTGAACCCATGGCAACTTACTGATGCACCCTTAGAAGCTCCAAGCACATTGAACAGCCGGGAGAACTAGTGGGAGTATCATCGCAATGAGTGAGGGGGGGGGGGGGGTGGGGAGCATCTCACTAGGAACGCTAGTTATACTAAGCCTTCAAGGGAACAGCCCATTTCTTCACTACGGCTTGGGCAAAGTATATGTTTGAGTGTGCGGATTTGACCTCTCAGAGATCCCTCAGAGATAACTATGTGTGAAAGATGCTCCCATCCCCTTTCCCCCTCCCCCCCCCCCCCCCCCTCCTCCTCTCTTCATTGCGATAGCACCATATGTAGCTAGGAATCGGGCACGCGGAAGACTATTGGTTGGTATTGTGGTAACCATGCCCTTCAGGTACATAGTAATAATAACAGGTACATAATAACATGATACATGCAGGTACTTAGAGAAATGATCAAATTGTATTTGCTCACTTGCTGTATTTCAATCACTGCAATTACAGTACCCCTATATTGAATACCACTGAGGCCCTGTACATCCATTCATTTACCAAGCAAATAATCAGAATTGTGAAAACATTACTTGCTTTCAAGTCTTTTTTAAATATGTTATTTACCATTAGGTTATCTCTTATTCTGATAACTAAATGCAGAAATTGCTCTAGAATTTTGATTAAGTATGCCATATTCTAACATTTGTACTTTGCTCTTCATTAACTCGTCGGCAATGTCTGTTCCGGGGCCATATGAAATAACAACTCAGTAATACTACAACAGCGAAAATATTACTCAGAATTTTCAAGGAGTTTTTGGAATGTTTCAGAAGATTATCGTAAAAGTTCTGCTATTTTTTCTGCACTACTTTGACCACATCAAACCGATCTGAATGCAAGTCGTGAAGGGGACCATGTTTTGCACTTTTGTGATGCGCCATGCTCTCGTTTAGGTTTTTAGATGCGTAATTATCCAATGCAATGACATTTACTGATTCTAATGTTATGTTGATCATAATTCGTCTCTTGTATGGAAGACCAGGTGACTCCGAAAACCATTTCTTCGAAGCACAACGAACCGCATGACTAACGAAATTCAGATTGCAGTTTTTTGTTTCTCCAAAGAGAGCGGAACTGGTGTAGTGACATGTGGTGCGCACTACTTCAATCATGGTGCAAGGATCAAATCCCACAGTGCCCGTCTAAGCCAACTAAGCCTTCTATTCCTCCGGGGTGGGTGAGTTGGTACCAGACTCCTCTGGGAGGATGAAAGCTAGGAACATTGGCTGGCCCCTGCAAGTCATTGTGTAGGCCAATTCGCATTGACTTGGCATCACGATTTTGAATGGAACTAGAATGTGCAGCGTATCCCAATAAGAGACTGATCAGCGAGAAATTATCCTTAATCTTTTTGGGGTTGAAAGCTAACAGGCTGTGCATTCGAATTTTGGAACAAATACATACATCTTTCGATCCGTATCGTTCTAAAAATATATGCTGGATTTTGAAAAAAAATATGTTTTAGTAATGTGGAGCTTCTAACACCTAGCAGCTGTAGGGAAAAATCATCACGCTCAACTATTACTGTGGGAGTTTGATTGAATGGGCCAAAAATTACCTTTGTTCGATGTGGAAACAAGAATTGTGGGTGAGGATGATCTCAGATAGGAATTGCTGAGGGTTGGTAAGGATGGGCTCAGATAGAAGTATCGCGCTCAATTTCCGAAAACATGCCGCGACCACAAACCACAATTTCGTATGGTTTGAAAAAAGGCGGTCTCCGGGGATTTTAATGGTCACGTGCTGCACATTATGTAAGACGATTCTACGAATGGATTGAATTGTCAAGCCAAGTAGCCAGGAATGCTAGAACAGTCTCAGTCCGTTGTGTATTTAAGAAAGCAAGGTGCTGCAGTGACAAGAGGCGCCACCTCACTGCGTTATTCAGGATCAGATCCTCATTCAGAGCCCCCGGAGCAAAACCAGTCCGTTATCCCTTGGAACTGGCGATTTGGTACCAGATCATCTAGAAAGACAAACACGTTGATTTATTCAACGATTGGCTATCATTGTGTAGACCAAATCCTGTTTAAATGCCACCACTACTGCTAATGGAAGTGCATTGCGTGGAGTATCTCAAAAAAAGTGATTGACTCCCAAAGTTCCATCCTTCGAGCTTTCATACATTATTTTGAGCGCAATTAATCCTATCAATATCTTCTGACAGGGCAGTATGCCCTTGAAGCGGTGTCATGGGAAGCTGTGAAACGATCCATGTCTCCTCGGTCCTTTCATATGACTCTATTTCATGGGCCTTTTTGATGGATTGCCCGACAGTTACTCATCGAAAGCTCCGCTCTGTGACTTCACTTAGATTTCGTCACAGTTCCTCTGTGCATTCTTTGTGCCGAGTTCTTCACGAGCTGTTTGAGGAATCATGTTTGCCAATTTTCGTGTGGAATGGTCTTTAAAAAGCTAGTGCTACACTACCACTCAGTAGGGCGTCAACAATGTTGGATAAGCAGAAAATCAAAGAGACCTTGCTTTGCGTAAATCGCGGCCTAAGGCGTATCCTGAGCTTCAAACCAGCTCCGAAGTGAAGGTCAGGTGTCGCATTTGGTTGCCTCATATCAGAAACAACAACAGTACATTTCACAGCGCTAGATAGGGCGCGGCCTGAGTGGCGAGAGTTTGTTTATCTTTATTGCGCTGCTAAGGCGTAATAAACATAAACATGATATGGTCTGGCTACTGATCCAGTTCTGGAACAAGTTATTCCTGGTAACACTGCGTGGGAGCAAACATCGCTAAAATGAGTACGAAAAGAGCAGGACACGTGAGAATACCCCTCCCCTTCAGATCTCAGCGTTTCCGTATCAGTTTTCCATACTAAATCTCTTAATGAGCGAGAGTTATTGGACCATAGCAGGCTATTCACTTCCCTGTGAAAATTTTAATCATATCATATTTGATCTATCCAACTGTAATGAATTCATCGTCTCACTTCCGTGCTAAGAGACTAAACCCTCAGTCTCATCGAATATACTGTGTGGCTACTTCATTAATAATGGTAATGAAATTTGTATCGCAGTCTCCAGTCACAACCAGTATCGCAAGGCTTACTCTCTGTGGCTTATAAGGCGGAGGAGCAAAGTTTTATCCTTTTTTTATCTCACGTGACCGAGTTTTGACCTCCTGTGGATCCACTCAATCCTCTACTTCAAATGTTTAAGTAAACACTTCAGCTTAAACACATACGCCGCTCTACGTGAATTCTTGTAAATTGTAAATTCAGGATGGATGGTGCAGGATACCGTGATCCTACCGGATGTTCATCATGAACTGCCGAGTAGATGTGGTGTTATTAGTGCACATCAGAGGCTTCACCTTACCTTATACATACTAGAATGGCCGAAAATCATTCCTTCTAGACAAATTTGTTATTGTTTATCCGAAGTTCTGAATGGGGCTACACTTCGGTCCGATTTCAGTTGGGTTCGCGGCACTTTAAGGACGGCTTGACTACGGTATACCACCGATTTACATCCTGGATTTATACTATGTTCCCGGCGCGTCGTTCCTTTGCATCTGAAACTGCTAGGAAGATGAGGAAAGCAGGTTTCTGCCGAAAATTTCAATTGCGTCCTTTTTAAATGAAGGTGGAGCAGTTTGTGTGATAAGTGGTTGTGGTGGTATACAACCGGTTACCCGTTCATTTGGGGCGTCGATACACTAGAAGGGCATTGGTGCATGCTTCGAGTAGTGAAGCTGTAGAAGTCTCCCATAGCTAATTGCCACCAGATTTATTTGGGAACTCAAGATTACGTGATTCACATAGTGGCTGCTGTCGCGTCCTAGTGTCCGCGAATAGCTATCAAAAGGTGCTACGTTTCCACCGAAGTTCGAATGCACGGAGCATCTCGACATATAGCCAATACCCAGGCACTTGTATTCATGCCTCGCCTCCATTTTTTCTTCGCATCTGAATGAACGCTTTCGCAGTTGCACGTGGACGCCACATATCACAGAGTCGCGTTTTCACAATCGATAGTGTGAGAACGGACGTGTCAGTGAACACGTCCACATCTTATAACGATATCTAGAACAACGGCCATTTTCATGAATTTTTTGCAATACTCGTTCTTCACTACCATATTGCTTGTCTGTTGCTAACTACATAGTACTTTTATTTTCAATAAACGACCGGTTTAGCTTACCCACAGTCTTTGGAACACACTGAAACCTTGCACTCGTATTGGCTTCTAATCCTTGAGAAGTGATGAGTGTGATGAAAGGAAAGTGGATGAAAAGAGGCCTGATAACATGTATTCTGTCCCTAGGCAAACTGCCTCTCAATTCAGAGATCACTACATAGTCTTGCGTTCAACTAAGAAACGTTGGTTGTGTGGCCCGTTTTATCGGCCTCAAATTAGCATGTTATTTGATTATCACCTGCCTAACTGATTCACGCATTTCCTGCTAATCTCAGCGACGTCATGTCTCTTCTGCTGATTCGCTGAAATGATCCCTCTTTGTGACCGATTATCTTTCACCTTATCGTCGCCATGGAGACTCTTCCAAATTGGAATTTTTCAGATAGAAAATCCCTTTTGTTGGAAATGATGAGCCTAGGTATCACATCGAAGGCATTTTCTTCGCTTAATAATAGTTTTAGGAATTCCTTGTAAAGTGCACTTTAGTGGGGCAATTTTAGTGTAAAAAATCTGAGTAATAATGGTATTCACTTGAAAGAGTATAGCAAAGGGATTTATCCGCGGCATTTTCATGTAAACCAAAGCCCTCAATTCTTCTAAAGTACAAAGGGCTTAAACTTAGTGTTGAAGCAGTGTTCCAAGATTCTACCCTCGACAACCAAGGATGAGCTGCGCTGGGAGCATTTTAGTGGTGTTTTTTCATAAAATCGTATTTCAAGACGAATTCTCCTGATTTAGCGTAGTTTGCTGAGAAGTGACCGTAAGCTCTCCATTAACGTGATTGCTTAATCCGAACAACGCGGCTGGATTTTTATGATGGCTTGTTTTGAAGTTCTTCAGGAGATCATCCCCCTGAGGACGCTATTTGTGGCTTGCGACTTCCAACATTAAAGAAAATTAGATCCGAAATTTTGAATTGCGAGATGCTACAATTACTAACATTTGATATGCTAAAAACCAATCTTTGGAAATACTAAAAATACAAAAAAATCTCCTGTATCTACCCATCGAATTAGCGCAGAGGTACCGGCACTACCAAAAAGTGTTGTTACGAGCTGAATACACTTTTAAGTTTTTGCACATGGCTACCACTTAAATTTTTTCTGGAAATGTAAAAAAGTGTCACATAGTTGAACGATAAACTGACAGATTTCTTCTCATGCTGTCCTCTATTTTTCTTTCTATTTTCACTTATTCTCTCTCTCCCTACTTTTTTAATGCTCAATAATCTCATGCCTCAAACCCTCTATTTATGTGTTTGCACAGCAAGTAATTACTATTATTTAATTTATTGCTGGCCGTAACAGGTTATCTCATTACTTTACTACTGCTCCGCATCACTGACGTACATAACTGCCACCATCATGAGCCTGTTTAATAAAAAAATGAATGATCTAGTTCAATCGAACAAAATCATTCATTTTTCTGACTACATACATATGTAAGCGGCCAAGTGTCTGTTTTTGTGTATGTCTATGTATTTGGCCGAAAGTTCACAACTCCCGCACCAGCAATCACAGAATCCTAATTTTTTATATATTGTGAAGGATGATAAGGGAACATCAACAGTGGGTGACTAGGCTGATGATAGCGACTGATAAACAGAGCCTTGCTTCGAACTTTGCTTGTCACTGAGGGAAACGTGTGCTATAATATTAGGCATGTTTGGTGCGCCTTTTTGAAGTCAGATAGAAGGGATTTTCAATATATTTCGATCATTCTGGCTGAAATTTAGCTGTTCCTCGCGAATTCTAACGATTTTGTGGTTTGATCTGGATTTAAGTTTCTCAGCGTGTTTTGTCGAATTAATCTTCTTCGGGGTCAGCGGAAAGTGAGTTTGATTCTGATCACGTCCCGTTGTCACCTAACTATTTTTGCTTGTACCTCCACGGATTCTGATAATTCTAAAATTCCTTTTTGCTATACCAGCTTTGCTGTCGCAAATGTTATGCGTATCACGAGGGAGAGTGTGAAAGAAGCTCATTTTAAATCGCTATCATCGAGGTAATGCGCGCAGTCTTGAGCGTGCAAAGCCGGTAGTACTTATGTCACAATTCAAAATGAATTTTATTGAATTTCTTCTATTCGCTAGTCACTCGCTTTTAGCTCTGGGATAGGCAATGGCGGTGTTCAACGGTCTGCTCGTAAACTTTAAAGAATGGTCATCGGAAATATAAGTTTCTTTGTTACCCATATATTCATGTTGTATTTGCCTAATGAGTGCCGCATGTAAAGTTTCACGCGAAAAAGTAAGATTTCGGCCAGGATACAGCTCCCCGAATTTTTGGACGGGTGGGCGGGGTCTCCGAGTAGAAGCCCTGTCCTGTCGTCCGCCGCGGTTGGGAACGCAGAGTGACTGTTTAAGTAACTTCCTGTTCTTACAACGCGTCACCGACTCGGCGGACGACGGGGTGCGCACATGCTTGGAAGCCCCGCCCACCCGGCCGAGACTGTGTGGTGCTCTATCTTAACCGGATTCATATTTTTCGTGTGAAACTTTGCATGCGGCCCACATTAGGCAAATACAACATAAATATATAGCTCACAGAAAAAACTCATTATTCCGTGAACGATTCCTTTAAGGGCGGCGATACACCAAAAAGGCATTGATTCACATCCTTGGGGCACAACTGCATGGTCTGGGGCTCTTGCTGCAAATTGACATACGTCGGCTGCTCTCTGCAACCTTAGGCGGTGGTAGTTTGCTTGCTGCCAAGAGAATACGATCAGTACAAATTAAAATTGTTTTTTAATATTCCAACCCAGTGGTGGCGCCCATTTTTTGCCACTTCCTTTTTAGGCGCAAAAATAGATTCATAACAAGCAGACAACAAGCAAGCAAGTCTCTGTTGGACATCTATGAAGCTGCAGTTAATAGGATAATTTTGCAATTAAGTGTGATACTGAGGATTTCCTTCTATAAGAGTTCTCGCTTAACGTTGTTAATGATCAGAAAAAGTCTCGGAACAATACGGAAGCTTGCTTACCCGACATGTCATATTTTCTAGTTTTTTGTCCGCCTATCACTTAAAGGAATCGTCCGAGGAAAATGAGTTTTTGTGTTACCCATATGTTTATGTTGTATTTGCCTAATGTTGGCCTCATGCAAAATTTCACGCGAAAAAATGTGAATCTGGCTGAGATACAGCACCACAAAGTGCGGTCCAGGTGGGCGGGGCCTCCGTGTAAAAGCCTCGTCCCGTCGTCCGCCGTGGTCGGAGACGCATTGTAGGAACAGAAGGTTACGTGAACAGTCCCACTCTCCGTTCCCAACGGCGGCGGAAGACGGGACGAGGCTTCTACACGGAGGCCCCGCCCACTGGGACCGCACTTTGTGGTGCTGTATCTCAGCCAGATTCACATTTTTTCGCGTGAAATTTCGCATGAGGCCAACATCAGGCAAATACAACATAAACATATGGGTAACACAAAAACTCATTTTCCGTGGACGATTCCTTTAAGTGGCCTGCGCTTTAAATAGTGAGCTAATCACTTGCACCAAAAATCTATGTTTAGAATGATAGAGAGGGATATCGTAGTTTGATTTGATTGATATGACTTCATAAAAGTGGTATCAAATAAATAGTAGATAGTAAAGTCAAAGCAACATCGGACAGTGAGCAATACTCGAAGACTAAAGCAAATTAAAAGAATAACTATTTCTTATAGAAACAATTATTAGTTCTGCTATTAGGAATGTTTCACGTATAATCTTTTGCACATGCGGTTCTGAAAGAGGAGTACGCTTTATTATACGGCTAATATTAACCAAGTAACGATTACCATGGACGGTATACCATCCCGATATCCTGGTCTTATTATCTTATTCAGTGGTGGAACCATAAGTGCGATTTTGTGGTGAGTGTGTACGGCCTTATAGCTTCATTAACAAATTGAAAAGTTGTGATAAAGCTTATGGCCTACTGAAGTCACCCATGTCGTGTTGCCCTCTCCCTACAAGCCAATTATCGTCCTCTTTGCGAGGCTTCAAGGAGTCGTCTAGGGAAATTTAGGTTCTTCTGCTACCCACATATTTATGTTATATTTGCTTATTTACTTATTACAGATAAACAAGTAACAGTTGCAAGTAAACCGCTATCAATTGTGTTATAAATCAACGTAACATGTGGAACACAGCCGCACCAGCTACAGGTCATTTCGTAACGCCTGATAGGGCGTGGCCTACGGACTCGGGAAGCGTACACACCCAGTGCAAAACATTTGTAACTTCATATTTCTTTTGTGGTTCGTATACGTTCCATAGACTTTGGTACAAGGAATCAGCCCGCCTTACGCTATTCTACGCTTTTTATTTGTGCGTTCCAGTCACATGCAACATCTAACACGTCCACTTGAGGGTGGAGCTACACTAAGAGGGCTAGGTGGACATTCTGGGCTCGTTGCTTCATAGCTTCCAAAGCTCTTTTTGCTTCGAAAGTGGTACAGGTCAAGTGCTCTCTGCTCACTGTTTTCCCCATCATGTTCACCTTGGTTGCACAAACAAATTATCGTGTCCACTGCCTTTCATAATCGCTACTCCTGCTCGAAAATTGTACCCTGTGTGAACCAATCTTCAATTAGCTTGGTGATACCGTTTCTGAGGCTATGAGATTTCGCGGAAAGTATGTGACGTTGCGCTCTTGCGAATGAATGCTTGGAAATCGCTTATCCTTTCGCAAATTTCAAGTCCAAGTCATTCGGATATTTCGCTTTCATGTATGCATCATTATAACATCCTTACCCCCTCCTTACTTGACGTGATCAAATCTAAGCGAATGTCGAATAAAAGGAATCACTCAATAGCTATTCGGAGCTATTTTCCAGGCCATTTTTATATCACTTTGAATGGATTTCAATGATTCCAGTGCGATTTGGACATAGAGGGAAGGACAGAGGGAAGGAGACACATTTAGAGGTCTTGTTTGGTTTATATATTGTTATCGCGATCTCCATTAACATCACCGAAGTGTTGCCGAAACGGCTATTTTCCATACTTTCTACATTATCGCCCCGCACGAGAAATTCCAATGACATGTGGCTGTAGCAATTCTCGAACAGATAGGCCCGTCATGTCAGGTGGTGCCTTAATGCTCTCATGTCTCAGAAAATGTTTTTGCCTGAGATCAGGAGATTGCAATAGGCAGATGAACCGACAACTGGACATGGGGTCACTTTCGAACTTCCTTATAATTACAAGTGAAATGTTTCCGCAGAAAACAGACTAGTGGCTCTCAGAGATATGAACAACATTTACGGTATGATTCGCTCTTGTTCTCGACGTATGTGTTCCACGGAGTTCCCTACCCACTGTGGGAGGAGCATGACTTGGTCCATGTGTGGTTTTTACTTCTTTTTCCATGCGCCACCCATCTCAAACTCAACCCTATCTCCACAGACCGCTATTCATGTAACAACTAAGCTCCGCCCACCACTGCAAATGCTCCGCCTACAGTGCCCAGAATCCTTTCAAGACTCTGAAAAACTCTTTGCTGACCTAAATCCATCTTCTTCCCACGTCTGGGGCACATTCGAACGCAATCAACAATTTTCGGGCTGAAAACGGAACATTCCAGTGCATGACCCGCCCACCGTGGGCGGAACTTAGCTTTGTCCATGTGTGATCTTCACTTACTGTTCCATGCCCTACCTATACCGCACTTGTCTCCTCTCCACAGGTCGTACTCCCTTTCATGCTGCATTCACTATTGAGGCCTACTATCATTGTACAGTGTCCCGCTGCTTCATGTTCTCGACCAGGAGGAGCGAACTTGTTGTTCACCCCCGCACAGGTGGTTGGACGTCCACATCCTCAGAAGTTTGATAGCGAATTCGAAGATCACTATGCCATTAGTAAGAGCAACACTCACTCCCAGACAGATTACCAATTTATCATGGCTCCCAGGAGCTGCGTACAGTCTGGATGCCCTACCAACTCAGTGACTCAGGCAAGATGGTACTGTGAATTCTAGCAAATACGGGCGCATTCTGTCAACCATGAGAAGGTGCACCATTGGCATCAGTCGTTACAGTAGTATCGGCTGGCGCAACTATGATTGTCATTTCTGAGAAAATCTGTAACAAATATTAGGTTGAGGAATAATTCCCGCCTTTTTTTGTTCTCTATTTCTCACATTGTTCCTTTTTATCTTTCGACAAAGCTCTTATATGTTTTCGATAGAGCTTTATCTGCCCTACATAGCGATGCTTTTTGTTTTTTGATCCTTTCGATAGTCTAATATTTATGAGGTTTGAAAATCAAGTAAGCAGAATGCAGAAATTCGCACTCTCGACACTTCATCTTCCTCGTCTGCCATCGAGATCTGAAAATTTATGCGCATGAGTGTGCGATGGAGCCTTTCAGCTCTACAAAATGGTACTGCCTTTTATTCAAATTGCTCAGCTTTTTGCTGTTTGTAAGTCTCACAAGAGCAGCACTCAGCAAAAGTGTGCACTTTCGGTATCTTTTCTTCTTCCATCGAGATGGAGAAGAATATTTATATATGCATTCGATAGAGCTTTTTTGCTCTACAAGAACTGATCTTATGAATACCCTAACAGTTTGATATTATTGAGACTTAGAAATGAGGTACTCAGTACATTTACATTAATCACACGTTCAAAGAACAAGTGGGTGGACAATGATATATCCTGCCTACCGACGCTCTTTATTAGCTATTATCAGATGTTATAAGTGCGGATCACTCACAGTGTCACCTCCTATATCATATTGAATTTCCCAGTTCTCTGCTGCGACATGAAATATGAGCTTCCGGTCGAACAGATACACTAAGCGGGTTATAGGGTGCCATCGCAATGAGTTACGGAGGGGACATCCCGCTATAGACATTATTTTGACCCAAGCCTAAAAGAGGAGGGGAACCTCCCCCTCCTCAACTAGGGTTCGGGTAAAAATATGCATAGCCCGAGTGTGCAAACTGACACTTCGAGGATTTCTCCAAGATGCCTAGATAAGCAACTTTTAGATGCCATGTATGCTCCCCCATAGCGGTAGCAGCGGATATGAAGCAAAATTTTATGAAAGTACAGTTTGTACAGTCTCCCCCAACCTGAAGTTCATCTGTGACGTGTAGCCGATGATGGCATTTGAGTGGCTCCTTCAGCTAATCGAGAGAAATTGCTGTTGCCGGAAAAGAGGCTTACAACCGTTGAGATGCGATTAAATCTGAGTGGATAATTCTGATGAGCTTCGGATTTGAGAGGAAATCTTTCATCAGACCTGATTAAAGAAATGCGACGAAAGAAATATTTCGTGACACTGATTGGTCCTCTTTTGATCTCCGCCCACTTTCACTCAGCAAGGATTCAGCGATGAAGCCTGTCCGGCGACCTGAACAAGCCTTCACGCGGAATTCCACTTGTCGCCAGTCCTTTTCCGCCCATAACGCAGCAAATAGCGACAATAGATTAATAAGTGACCAGGTAGGGACAAGCTAATCAAACAGCTTACGAGTAACCAAAAAATAAATGTGTTCATAAAATTCTTCTTCACCGACCGCACTGTCATAGCGGCTCCAAACTGCTGCACCTGTAGAGTAGCGATTTTTCCTTTCAAAGGAACGCTGGCTGAAATAGCTCGACTTCAACAATGAAAACTAAACAAATAGTAATTTCCATGTGCGTCTTTGTATGAATCTCGACATAACCTGATATCTTCTTGCCTAATTAACTATCCACGAGGTCGATAACACACCTTTATAGGCTAACGTTTTGGCGATATCGCCTTCTTCAGAGCCTAAAGGGACCATGTCAATTCGTGAGTACCCGGCCAAACACGTTGTCAACCCACTACAATTCGAGATCACCCAGACCACCAAGTAACCATAAGATGAGCAACTCATCGCAATGATCTGGATCCTGGAGACCAACCGGTCAGCAGCGACAGGCAGGGCACTCCCAGGTGTCCAGGAAAACAGCCGCTACAGCACGTTTCCCCCCCCCCCCCCACCCCTCTACGGCGACTAGATACGACCCCCTTCCTTTTTTGAACTCTGCAGTACCTGTGTGTGTTGCCGGATTGCATAGTTGCAATGAGTTTTATTGCTATATATCCTTTCCTGAGGCAAAAAAACGATATTTATTTTAAATTTTGCCACACGGGTTTTCAATGAAAAAATTTTAGATTTTAGTGCTTATTGCTACCTCTGAAGGTGCGACCCCCTCCTATCCGATCAAATAACGACCCCCCCCCCTGTGGAGGAATCCTCGACGCTCGGTGTGCCCTGGCGACAGGACTGGTTGTTGCTCAACCACACTGTTGGAAGACTATCCTTATATAGGGTATCAATTCCCGTGTTATCAATAGGGCATTCTTCTCTCCGGTTCATTTTTGGATGAATGAACTGAATTCAAAATGCCTCGAGGCATTTAAACAAATAGTAAAAGTTTAACCTTTTCGAACGTTCTATCTCGTAGTTGTAGATGAGATATCTTTTATACGGATTTCTGATATATCTGATCTGATATGATATCGCCTTTCAATAAGATTTTCTTATCGACGCTGATTGTTAGCCCAGCCTGGGTTTAAATAACCACTCAATTATCAAAAATATTTCAGAATTTTGAGATGCGGAAATCCGATGAGTATCCTATGCTGAAGGGAGACAACAAAAGTGAGTTTTCGTTATCACATTTTAATTGATATGTTCTGAATATGTTGGCATTATAGCTTTGAGAGGCCTACCCAAACTTGGAATTGGTTGAATCAATTGAAAGGGAAAAAAACTTAATAAGGATCAGTAAAAATGAGGTAACCTCAGAACCAAGAATAACCTCGCAAAATAGCGGGGGAAAAAGAGAAGAATGAAGGAGGCTGGGTGAAGGATGAATAAGTCCACCACGTTTGGGTTCAGAACGTTTTCATGTGTTTGTATATTCTCCACCCTCGTTAGATTTTGACCTTCTGAATCTCAAAATATCGCCATATCAGTTTTCATTATTTATTTACATTTCACTGGGTTATTTTCTATTGCTTATTTGCGACTCTCTACTGCCCTTTCAGTAAGTCTATTCGCTGCTCCCGGAAATTCGCACTCAGCGTTGTGTTTCCATGGATTTCCTTCAAAATGTAATTGTTACTGACATCCGTAAAATTTACAGCGTGCGAAACCTTATAATTACAGGAACATTCCACGAAAAACTCAGCGATCACCTCCTTCCACCAGATGGGTTTTCAACATAAGGGTGTGTGCTATTCTCATGGCTACATGTGCATTACAAGTGCGCTCCCTGTGGGCCTTTTCGAGTGAATAATGACCATCCTCAAAGTAGTCCTGCCATAAAAAGACGTGACGTGAACAGTACTGCCTTTCTCGGTTAGCTCTTCATCTCAATCGTTGTCCTTTTTCGACTGATCTCTTGTCTGGACACTTGATTTTTTTGTCGTAAACGCGTAATTCAACCTGAGCCCTGGTTTTCACATTTTTTCCTATTTTCCATTCACTGGGGATTTTTTCCATTTTCTTTTCACTGGGAAAGTAGCAGCAAAACAGAAGTAAATGGCTAGAATCCCGAAAAATGGACCCCTTTCCCACCACAAAAGAAAAAAAATGGGAAGAAATTGTCGTCTCAAAACGGACATTCGAAGTTAGAAGCGATCATCGCTAGAAAAGCACGGATTCGGAAGAGCGACGTGGTGGTTTATGTTCACACCTTCTGCGCATCTCTTCGAACTGCAAAGTCGTCTTTCTGAGTGGCTCGTCGTAGAATATGTCATTTGTTGTCTCGTAGGATGAATTTAATTCATACATGATGATGTGAAGTAAGTGAAACAACGAACAATCAAGTGAAACGGAATCGGAGAACAGGCGGAAGGGTAAGAAAAAAGGTGTTCATGAAGAAATCCATCGAATTTACCCTCGACGTCTTAGCAAGGTGTCGTGTGTGCAGTATGTGCAACCCAACAAGCTACAAGCGTTAAGTTAGGTCTTACCGCAAGTCGAAATTGTCCAGTACCGCTTTTTTTAACGCATCTCCCATAACATGTAAGGCATCTAGTGCCAGCAGTCAGAAATCATGGTTTTCTGTGGTCCCGAATAGCGCTCCTCTTGGGAAGCTTCCTGGTGCTCTTAATCGAGACGTAAGAGTAGGCTTCGTCTCCGAAGTGATCTTCGGATAATCACAAAAATAACGAAAGATACTTCTAAAAATAGTGAGGAAATAGTTAATGTCTGAAACGGTGAAAAATTTTTTCCCATCCTAATCCTGCTCGAGAGTTTGAAAAAAGTGCAAGAATAGACAATGCCCGTAAGCTTTACTGCCGGGTCCGCCAGCACCTCACGCCGCCGCCAATTGGTTGAGGGCCATAGTGGAGTATTCCCCCGCTGGGAACAGCGTCGCCATTGCTTGCTTGGACCTCTGGCTTTCATTTACAGTTGTGCCATCTCCCCTTCCTGAAACATCCAGATTATCATTCCAGCTTTCTTCAAATGAAGAGCGAATCGCTCATAACAAACGTGGCCAGTTGGCACGTTTTGGTCTACGGTTTCCATAGACTGCAGGAAGATTTTGCGACACTTTTGTGATCATTTCTCTTAATGCCAAGAATTTTAAAGAATCTCAAATTTTCAAAATTTTATTTATGCCGAAAATTAGAACGTAATCCCCGGAAATTAGCATTGTTATTCATGTCTATTTGATTCATATATTGAGATAGATTCAAAAACTCAAAAGCTAAGAAACTTTTCAGAAAGAAAATTACGAAAACAAAAGAAAAATGAGGCAGAACATAAAATAAAATTATCTAACCAGACTGAGATCCCTTGTTTACGGTGGATGAAGCGGTCATGAAGGAGCAACTACCGTTTTGGACGGAACCAATCTCAATGTTTATCTTGAGGAATTGTTTTTCGCAAGAATGAAAGCCGGAACAATCCAAAATACTATGGTGCATAGTTAATGTATTGGGTCACTTCATGTATAACGTCGCTCTTTTTTTCAAGGGAAGTTTTATCTCTAAAGGCATAAGTCTGTGCAGAAATTTATATAACATCCAAATGAGATTCACCTGCTTCACAAAGAGATATGTTCATTTTTTAGGTGACTTGAAATGGAACCGATTTATGGGGCAGTGAGGAAGTACAGGTGTGGTCGACAAGAATCGACTATACTGGCAATTAATTGAAACACCACTGAATTCCGTTGAGGGAAAACCAATCTACCATATGTCTCGCCCAAACCTACATATTTACAACCAGTAATTGGTTGATCGAGAAGCCGCGTTACTTTTTCTCAGAATTTGATTTTTCCGCCACAGTTTGCTGATTTCCGACATTTTCTTCTTATGGAGGCAAAAATTTTTCCACTGAAAAAGTAATGAAACTCTAATACTTTGTGAAATAATGCCGACTGGAACCCTATCACACGGTCTAAAAGTTCAGTCAAATCGCAGTTAAAATCAAAGTGGAACAGAATTTTGATGATGCAAAAAAGTCCTTTTGGATGATCTATATAGCACTGCTGAGTAAAGAAGGTAGAGGTTTGAATAACCATAGGTGATTTCCGAAAGAATCTAGAGAAGGAGCCTTGTAAGTTCTCGTACACATGATTGACTGGTTTTCCTGGAGCGGGGTATAGTGTTTTAATTAATTGCCGGCTTGGTCCATTTTTGTCGACTAGACCTACCTCTTCTAGACTAGAAGTACAGAACACTTCACAAGGCCCTATCCGTTGCATACTTTGTTGTAGAGCAGATAAATCTCTTTCGAATGATATATAATATGTTGCACAAACATGTGAATTTATACGAAAATTTTTCCCTTGATGAGACAAACTTATCGAATGACTCACTGCTACTCATACGGATACTTGGTTTCTTCCCGAAAGTGTTGGGAAAAAAGGCGCAAAAAATATTCTGGTCATAAGCGAAACGTTTTCCGCTTTTCAACTGTCTGAATGGTCACTATAGAGCCTCGCAATGTTCCAAACTTGTTCTTGCCCTTATTGTTATTGGTTTTCCACTATTCCACCTACCGTAGCGAAATTTTGACAACGGGTTTTTGAAAGTATTATTTCAATTCGTTCCAGCTTCGTTTTTTTTTAATCTAGCCTGACTCATGCTGTTTCCTGGCAATTTTGCTAGCCACAAATGATTGCTATTAATTCCTCAATTCCACACGTCGCTGATTATTTGCTGCACGACGCCTCTTCCTCCCAATGATGCCGCGATGAAACAGAAAGCCTTTTCATTTGTACTCAGACAACGCTCTTTCGTGACTCTCCGGCAGACGTTTCTACAGAGATCACAGCCTTTAGTCATTAGAATTGCACCAGAAAAAGCTGAAATTACATCTCCTTCAATCATTGGTATAAGAAGTGATTAAAAAAAAGCATTCAGTAGGAGTGGGGCAAAAAGGTCTTAAAATCAGTAAACACTTTTGGCTCCTTACTTATGAACCCTAGCAATTTTACTGAACCTCTGAAATACTTGAGATTGTTTTTCCTTCTTTCTCTGTATTATTCATGACGCCATTCCACCTAAAGTAATAACGTTTCAGCTAAAAAACCAAAAATGTCTTTGTAATCTTTTCGGGAAAATAACATCTAGAAAAATAGAAGAACGGATTAACGCGACACCTTTGAAGTAATGTAATAGATAACAAGAGCTACGATATCGTGCTCGGAAGGTCATTAGACCTTTCTTGCATGGCATTTCGAAAATATTACCACCGCTGAACCTATGGTACACTCGCATTGTTTAGTTTCTTGAAAGCACATTACATTACATACACATTACATTATCTTCGTAGTGGACAGATGGAGCAGTCCTCATGTGCAGTGCTTGCTTCTGCACTTTTTCGACTGCAGGGCAGGTGTCTAGTGCAATGGAATCTCTGAGTGCATCCGTATTTACCATCTGCGCCGTCCACTGCTTATCGCGCGATGGCAACCACGTAGAGAGTCGGGATACACGAGAAAGTATGAACGTTAGCACAGGAATTTCGTACAAGAAAATACTAAAAGGGAACAGGTGGTATCGTTGGATTGAGTCAGAAATTACAATTAGGAAAAGGAAAACCATTTTTCGTATATCTCAACATTTTCTTTGATCTTATTTTCTCCCAGTCATGTCCCATCTGCATCTCTAATTTCATTATTTCACTATTGAATAACACCCAATCGAGATTCGTAGAATATGCTTTTAATTATATCATCAGATCGGAAGGCTGTGGCACGTAACGTGACTCGTCATTTACATATGCCACCCCCTTTACTCTTGAATCTCCAGCATCGATGTTAAATATTAGGTCTGTGCAGAATAAATGGCCAAAACATAACTGGCCATAACTTCGCTCGGACACAAGTTTACTTGTTGAAATAAAAACCATTCGAATCTACAGAATTTTGCCAACGATCTGGTAAGGAAAATATACCACCACGATCAAATTCTGGATTGCGAGAATCAATAAAGTCAAAAATAGCATTTCTACCGTGCATACTTTCTGCCGCAGGTTTGCATCGAGAACCAGGAAATGGTGGTAATCCGTCAGGGATAGGTCTGGGGAATAAGCGGGGTGAGGGAGAGGCTCGATGCCTAACTGCATCATTTTTTACTGGGTGCGCAAAACAACGCAAAACCCCACAGTTCGCAAGTCACCCGGCAGAAACTGATCGAGACGCTCCCTGACCCCCCTCATTCCCCAGACCTATCCCTGACAGATTACCACTTTTTCCTGGTTCTCGATGCAAACCTGCGTCAGAAGGAGTTCGCCGAAACGATGCAGGTTGAAAATGCCATCGTTGACCTTAGTAATTTTCGCAATCCAGAATTTTATCCAGATGGCATATTTTGTTTACCAGATCATTGGCAATGTTGTGTAGATACGAATGGTTTTTATTTCGACAAATAAAGTTGTGTCTGAGCGAAGTTATGGCGTTTTGAAAAAAGTAGTCCGTTTCGGCCATTTATTCTGCACAGACCTAACATTTCTTTTCTGAACGCCGTGAGCCTGATTCTGCAATCATGATCATAGTCATCCATGTAGCTCGCCGATCACGGCAGTTCCGGGTAGCCCACAAAAAGGGAGCTCGCATCTGCTTGTTTATTTCCATCAACGCTTTTGAAA